>CM076583.1:1327298462-1328047623 GCA_034641835.2 Pinus albicaulis
TGGAAATATTCCTCGCGTACGGATTCTTAGTAATGAATAAAGGGTTAACTTACAAGATGAGTTTGTTGGTAATATTCATGCATGTATGTTCAAGAATTTGTGTCATTTTGGAGGCTACCGGAGACAACCATCGATTCCTACTTTGGTTGCAAATATCTTGTAACTCAGAGTGAAACATACTTTTCATATCTTCAGTCTCATTTTGTGACCCAAGAATTGTAATTGTTTTCCTTGAAGGGTTAGAGAATATTTTGAAAGTTAGGGAAGAAGAGAAGGATCTGGGCAACACTGGAGGTGTAAATCTCTATGCACAATATATTGATGATGTTGAATGACTTGAGAAGATTGAGAACCTGCAAAGTCATGAAAATATGAAATTTATGAGAAAGCAGTAAAGATTCTTGAAACTTATTGGTTGGGAGATGATGAAGATGACCAAACAGTCAAATTTTACCTCTCATATTTAACATTTTAAGCGACCTATGATATGCTGCCGATGGAGTGAACATTTCATTTTCCTACAGTCAGAGAGATTTACATAGTCAAGTATTCTTGCGTGCATTGTGTATATTCTATGTACACATGCTATAAAATATCTTTTAGGTTCAACATGAGTACTTTATTTGACCTTGCCATCAAACTTACAATTATTTACTATTTTTGTGGAAGCTCGGATGGAGTCTAGTTTCCCGAGTTGAAAGAAATTTCAAAATATGAGTCTTATGTTTGTCATCAAGAGAATAATTTCAAGTGTTATTCTAGCACTAATGAAATTTAATTTTGTAATATTTCTCCACCTAGCTATATCGATTCCAATCAATGATCTAATATTTCATAGGAGGCAAGTGATCTGTTTTGGAAAATGTTGGTTTAAATGTTTTGTTGCTTATGAATATCCTTGGTTGTTGATAATTTGCTTTAAATTTAATTTTAACTTTTATTTAACCCTTCTCATTAGGAATATAGAAATGATGAATCAAACGCTAGTAGCAAACAAGGTTCTCCAAAGATCATGTCCATACCTTTAGATTCAAATGAAACAAGGGTGAAGGGACAAAATATGCAAAATATACATGTATGTTGGGTTTCTTCTTGTGTTGCACTTAGCACTACTAATGACCTTTGCAAAAATGATATACCCTTCGTGCACTTAATATAACTTGCAGTAAGGTTTTGTGTCCTTTATTACCTTAGGCTCATTGCATGGAGTTGTTTCTTATATTTTTTTTAGATATGTATTGCAGCTCGAGGCTTAAAGTTTCAAATGCTACCTTCAATGCGACCTTTGATCAATAGTCTCTATGAGTTAGGGTAACTTGTATCATTGATGGGATGAATGTATCACCTTCTCATTGTGTGTTTGATCAATCTATCCAGTTCATTTTGAATGTCTCATGTTGACCCCTTGCAACATGTTACTTGCACGTTAGTGTATACATTGTTGTGCTTATAGTATTTATTTCTATGGGCATTCAACGCAGCTCTTGAATGAGGTCTCAATAGTGATTCTTAATTCCACCCTGTTAACACTTGTTGTTTACTTCACGTTATCACCTTTGTAATGCATTCATGTGTTCGTTCCATAATATAACAGTCTTCAATTCTTTGACGTTGTTGATACATAGAACTGTGTGCTTTATGACCATCTTGTTGCATATAAAGTCTCTAGGCAGTTAACATTTTTGGAATCAGTGTGATTGTGTGACTTGCGATCTGAGGATGGTCACATCGTAACATTGTAGCATAGATCACATCTTCTGGTTGCTTCCCAGACTCTAAAATTATATTTTTCAATTCTCGAGAGATATTGTGACTTGTGGGAGATATTGTGATTGGTGGAAGATATTGTGATTTGTGGAGGTTGCATAGTCACATTCCAATGGAGGTTGCATTTTCTGGTCACTTGTCTAAGACTCTGAAATGTGATTTTGTGACATGTAGTGTTGACATAGTGATATATTCACAAATATGGAAAGATGATGATTATCCAAGTCATGTTTCAGAAGTGCGGCCTAATAAAACCGTGATCTAGAAGTGTGATTGTTCACATCGCAGTCTCTGAGATTGTTGTGAACCCAAAGAAAATGACCATCTGAAAGAAACATCCATTACTCTCTCTATCATCAATTTCATTAACATGTTGGCCTTTGACATACAGTCACCTCACAACTGGTCCCATGCTTTGGTCAGTTGGTTTTACGCTACTATTCTTGGGGAAGTTGTCTCACTCAAACACATCTTGGTATCA
The DNA here is from genome assembly GCA_034641835.2 of Pinus albicaulis. NCBI lineage: Eukaryota > Viridiplantae > Streptophyta > Pinopsida > Pinales > Pinaceae > Pinus > Pinus albicaulis. The sequence goes on from CM076583.1 coordinate 1,327,300,711, forward strand.
AGAAAAATATCACTACAGAATGGGAGAAGGCCCCCACCACATCATACAACGCATTTTTTATGATTTATAATACTTTTTTGAATCATATTTTAGCATAGCCCCTAAAAAATGTTGCAAAGGAATGGCATTCTATTTAATGGTTGAGGCCAAATCCTTTCAACGCATTTGACATGTTTCTATGATTTAAACATAGAAACAATTGACATTTCACATTAAATTCATTCTTATTCCTGTAGTGATTTTAAACCATATGTTACAGTACCAACAAAATATGCTTCAAATATACAATAATTAGGGGATAAATTGGTGGAATAATACACCATTAACCTTAATCTACCCCTAATTTTATTCTAAATCTGAATTTTGTCACCAATTTTCCTCTTGACTATGCTCTTGCAAGACATGGTAGTATTGAATTTTGGTGAATATGCCTTATTGTTGTCTACATCAATCTGGAATTTATGCTAGAAAGTTTCCTATGGGTAATGGTTGTTTAATCATATGAATGATAATGATCCTAGAGTCATTAATCATAATGATTGAATTTATTATTATTCCTTTAGTGATTTTAAACCCTTTTCAAAGTGCATATGCCTCTATTTTTTATTGGAAGTGATGCCTAATCCCTAAGTGAATAAGGCTTCTATTTCCTCTCTCAAGACAATAATGACCCCCCCCCCCCACACACACACACATGCCACCCTAGGATTCCAATTTTATGCTCCATCAATAAAATATAAAAGAATAAAGCTAATCCTTCTTCCAATTTTAAAAATTAGGATACTTTGTTGAAGCTATCTGCTCTATTAACTAGTTTGAATAAATTTTCTCCTTAAATTTGAAATTTACCAAACCATTTCTCTTCATCTATATTGAAACATTGATGAGATTTGAGTTGTTTTCCATTGGAAATAATAATTTCATCTAAACACTTTTGAATTTATTGCTACAAGGGGTGGGATATCTATCTCTTAATATAAAAGTGTGAAATCCATTACTAGTGAAACTTTCTAACATAAGAATTAATTCATAGCTAAACACACCTTTATGAATAGTTTTGTATTCTTGAATGTTCCTTTGTAGGATCTATTCCATCTTGGAAAATATTTTTCTGCTAATATGGAAAATAGAAACATGTCAAATGAACATAGAAACATTAAACATTTGACATTTGTAGGATACTTTGATGAAGCTATCAATATGCTCTATAAACTAGTTTGAATAAATTTTCTCCTTAAATTTAAAATTTACCAAACCATTTCTCTTCATGTATATTGAAACATTGATGAGAGTTGAGTTGTTTTCCTTTGGAAATAATAATTTCATCTAAAAAATTTTGGATTTATTGCTACAAAGGGTGGGATATCTATCTCTTAATATAAAAGTGTGAAATCCATTACTAGAGAAACTTTCTAACATAAGAATTAATTCATAGCTAAACACACCTTTATGAATAGTTTTGTATTCTTGAATCTTCCTTTGTAAGATCCATTCCATGTTGTGAAAAATATTTTCCAAGCACATGGAAAATAGAAACATGTCAAATGAACATAGAAACATTTGACATTTGACATTTTTAGGATGCCTTGTTGAAGCTATCAATATGCTCTATAAACTAATTTGAATAAATTTTCTCCTTAAATTTGAAATTTACCAAACCATTTCTCTTCATCTATATTGAAACATTGATGAGAGTTGAGTTGTTTTCCTTTGGAAATAATAATTTTATCTAAACACTTTTGGATTTATTGCTACAAGGGGTGGGATATCTGTCTCTTAATATAAAAGTGTGAAATCCATTACTAGCGAAAATTGCTAACATAATAATTAATTCATAGCTAAAAACACCTTTATGAATAGTTTTGTATTTTTGAATGTTCCTTTGTAGGATCTATTCCATGTTGTGAACAATATTCTCCAAGCACATGGAAAAAAGAAAAATTTAAAATGAACATAGAAATATTTGACATTTGACATTTGTAGGAAACTTTGTTGAAGCTATCAATATTCTCCCTAAACTAGTTTGAATAAAATTTCTCCTTAAATTTGAAATTTACCAAACCATTTCTCTTCATCTATATTGAAACATTGATAAGAGTTGAGTTGTTTTCCTTTGGAAATAATAATTTCATCTAAAAACTTTCGGATTTATTGCTACAAGGGGTGGAATATCTATCTCTTAATATAAAAGTGTGAAATCCATTACTAGTGAAACTTTCTAACATAAGAATTAATTCATAGCTAAACACACCTTTATGAATAGTTTTATATTCTTGAATGTTCCTTTGTAGGATCTATTCCATGTTGTGAACAATATTTTCCAAGCATATGGAAAATAGAAACATGTCAAATGAACATAGAAACATTTGACATTTGACATTTGTAGGATACTTTGTTGAAGCTATCAATATGCTCTATAAACTAGTTTGAATAAATTTTCTCCTTAAATTTGAAATTGACCAAACCATTTCTCTTCATCTATATTGAAACATTGATGAGAGTTGAGTTGTTTTCCTTTGGAAATAATAATTTCATCTAAACACGTTTGGATTTTTTTCTACAAGGGGTAGGATGTCTATCTCTTAATATAAAAGTGTGAAATTCATTACTAGCGAAACTTTCTAACATAAGAATTAATTCATAGCTAAACACACCCTTATGAATAGTTTTGTATTCTTGAATTTTCCTTTGTAGGATCTATTCCATGTTGTGAACAATATTTTCCAAGGATATGGAAAATAGAAACATATCAAATGAACATAGAAACATTAGACATTTGAAATTTGTAGGATACTTTGTTGAAGCTATCAATATGCTCTATAAACTAGTTTGAATAAATTTTCTCCTTAAATTTAAAATTTACCAAACCATTTCTCTTCATCTATATTGAAATATTGATGAGAGTTGAGTTGTTTTCCTTTGGAAATAATAATTTCATCTAAACACTTTTGGATTTATTGCTACAAGGGGTGGGATATCTATCTCTTAATATAAAAGTGTGAAATCCATTACTAGCGAAACTTTCTAACATAAGAATTAATTCATAGCTAAACACACCTTTATGAATATTTTTGTATTCTTGAATGTTCCTTTGTAGGATCTATTCCATGCTGTGAAAAATACTTTCCAAGCACATGGAAAATAGAAAAATTTCAAATGAACATAGAAAAATTTGACATTTGAAAATGATTTTGAAGGTTTAAAACATTTGACATGTTTCTATGATTGAAAGAGAGGAATATTGATAGTTAGAGGTAAACAACATAATCCACCATTGATAAAAAACAAAGAATATAAGGATGATACAATTATTTCTAATGGAAATTTCCATACCACAAATGTCAACGAATTAGACAATCCAAATAATATTAAGAGAAAAGTTGAAATTTACCAAGGGTAAGTGTTAATTTCCTGGTTAACATGTTCTTTCTTAGGTCAATTACTTCAATGATCCACATCAGCCCAAGTTCAATTTCATTTCGTTCATTAAAAGTCACATACTCCATACAAATTCAAAAATAGATTTTCCTTACTACAAGGAGATGGAAAATAAAAGTAGGAGACCTCCATCATGAGAAGAGACAATAATGAAGAGATTAGCCACATCAAATATAAACTAATCTAAAGTAATGAAGAGATGAAAATATGATGACATTTGATATCAAAACTAAACTAACAATACAATAACATATATGTAATTAAATATTCATTCATCACCATCATATCCATGCAAAAAAAGGGGCGAGTTAAGATCATCTAGGAGTAAAAATCACGGACACATTAAATCACCATAACTTAATTATCTAGCAAAGCACCATTAGTGAGTAGATCATAATATATTGTTTGTACCAACACACATCTAACCATCCACATGCCCATTTATTTGAAAGAAATACACAATATAGTCTTAAACTATATAAAGTCCAATGCATTGTAGAAATTATATGTTCTAACCCTAGAATCAAAGTTCATTGTTCATCTTGAACAATGTGTTCCACTCATATGAGATGTGCTAGTGGAACATTTTCTAGAATGGCATCATGATCATCTATCGATAACCTCCATTGTCGTTGTTTTTTTCTACTTTTCACTTACTTCAACCGCAACTGAGTTTCCATGACCAAGTGACTATATTGGGCATAAATAACCTGTGGCTGGTAATCTTGAAAAATAATATGATCTTTACATTTCCTTACTTCTTTAAAGAAATTTCCCATTAACACCATTGAACCGATTGGGTATGTATAATTTGATGGATCATTAATCCCTTGCAGCAACATGGATTTAGACATAGTGCATCGCAATAAATAGTAATGCACTTTTTATTGATTATTTTCTGGTGCAATGATAGCGAAGACATCACCTTCTCTAACCATATCAGAAACATGATCATAATCATTGTCAATCACAACCACTTCATTGTCCATTTCATTGTCAGTCACGTTTCCAAATGGGGGCAATGGTTTCAATTCTTCGTGTTTCCATGGTTTAACAAATTTATTAATTTGGTTTTCACAGTCATCGATGGACTCTGTCTGAAAAATACATGCAGAACAAAATCAAGAGAAATTTTTTTTCTCATTGAAATGTATATTTCTAATGCTCTTACTCCTAATTGAGTGTAAACTTCTTATTTGAGGGATTCCAAGGCAATTAAATGGAAATGATCTCTCAACATCACCCATTGCAATATTCCAAAAGTATCTGCTTGAGAAAAACACACACATACATGAGTCAAATTTTGAATAATATTTAATATTTTTTTATAACAAAATACACACACATGTATACACATATATCTCTAGACATGTATAATATATTTTTAGTTAAATGTGTATGCTTACCTGTGCACATCAGCCATCCTTGGGTTCGATACATGACTTAAATTGTCTTTGCACCAATTAACAACATCTAAAGTATTTGCAAGTCAGGAAGATGAGTGATTCAATTAATGCCTCCTAAGTACATGTTTTACGCATGCCCTGGCACCATCGTGCTCTCCTTTTCCATGCCCTATCTCAAAGAAATTCGATGTATGTCTAATTTTGGTTCTCTTATGAAGACGAGACAACCAAAAGAACAATCTTGCTAATTTAAATTGACCAGCACAACCATCTGACCATACCCAATGTGCTTTAAAAGTGACCCTTAGTTTCAAGAATTCATTATAAATAACATTAAAAAAATGCTAAAAAAAACATGTATCATGTGTTTGATCATCACTGATGTAGAAATGGTACTCCTTAATCACCTCATGATTATTTTCATCGCTATCAAAACCATAAATATCAAGCTCTACATGTCTATACAAAATAATATGCACAAATATAGATACTTGGTCTAAATGATAATACTCACTTTGCATCTCCTTTTGTGGACTAAACATGTAATTCTCAGCGAAATCAACCACTGATAATATTGATCCTTTTGGGAACACATCACGTGATTTCTTGAATTATAAATCCTGCCATCGTGCTATATGAAAATGCTTAATATATTTTTATATTTGCACCTTGAACTTATCCATAAAAGATGTCAATGAAATGTCGTCCTCAAGTAGAGTGATATTTTTTGATGTTGTGCTTGAATCTACAACACAAGTGTAAGTAACATTTTCATATCGCTTCCAATCAAAACTGAGATTTCACAGTCTAGGATCATTAGGATCAATGGGTTATTTTGTATCGTAGAGTGCCAAATGAGAACATTCTGGGCATTTTCTTCCACCAACACATTCTTTTTTATAAAATAATTTATTATTCTCTTGTGCACATAATATCTTCAATAAAAATTCACAAACACTTGAAGGAGGGGGGTCAGTTGACCAATATTTATGCCAAAATTTACAAATGTCTCATAAAATAATTGGAATTCTACATGGTATCGACAACATCATGTGTCTCAAACAGTGATAGGCCTAACATACCATGGTTTAATCTTCACAAATGTGCTAAGGGAAACCTTCACATCAGTACTACTCTCCATAAATTTTTGTAATAATTCTACTTGACTGACCTATTTTATATGTTTGGCATGAGATTCATAAACTCCCTTAGATATACGGTGCCGCAAAATGTCCTTTCCATTTGGCGACACACGAGAATTCAAATCTCAAAACACTTTTACCCTATCCATCACACCATCAGGAAGTATATCATGATATGGATCCCTACAGATATTAGCCCAACATTCAAATTCATCATTCACATCTAATTGAATTCTAAATTTTGTATGCCTCCATAAAAATTTTCTTGATGTTTTAAACAATTTTGAAGTTGATGACATCAACCAACTTGATACAGTTTGTTTCGCGAGTACACCTATTAAAAGTGATATATGAGCATTCTTTTAAACTTGAGATCGCTTTTTGGCTAGTGTGGCAAGTGCTGACGTCACATTTTTTGATACCATTTCATTTGCTAAAACCTCTTTCTCACTTTTAATGCCCAATAATTCGACAACATTTCTGAGAGATCTGTGCTTTAAAAATCTACGTAACATTTGAGCTTGTGCTATGATATATTTACCTTCAAAAATATTTTTCAACCCCCAATTTATTTTATCTCGAACTATCCTTTCAGGTATTGGTGGTCCCAATTCTTCATTTTTATTTGGATCCATATTATCTAGAAATTTGTAGTCGTATACAATGTTCTTGGAACTTCCAATTAATTGCAGTGAAATTCGAAGTGTGGTAGTATATTCTTGTGGTTCTAATGCTATCCCTAGATTAAAAACAATATTAACTTCTAATTTGAAATTTACATATACATATTTTAAATTTTAAAACTATCTTGAACTACAATGTTTAAAAAAAAAAAAATACAAAATTGAAATTGAAGAAACTATTGACTCACCAGTGAGATCGATGTCAATATTTTCTTGGACATTTCTGTTTTCAATATTCTCGTTGAAAATTTGCTCAACATTCTCTTCAAAATTTGTCTTTTCAATATTCTCGTTTACAAGTTCCTCAAAATTTCTCATTTCCTTGCCATTGTCATGCACCTCTACATCTCTTTCACGATGCTCTACCTCCACATTTATTTCATGGCTTAATCTTTCCCTTTCCTCTCACCTTTTTTTTTGTAATATCTCATTCTTTTCCGTTGAATCAGTTCTTTTTCAATCGTGCCTTGATAGGAAATTCCTTTTGTTTCCCATGTTCACATTCGGAAACCTAAAACCCAATTCTATTTGGACCAAATAGCCAAAAAAACATAAATACTTCAAAATAAGTACTTCATGCTTTCAATAAGAGATAAAATTAAATAAATAATTAAATTCATAAAGAAATTTTGCAAAAATACTTCATGCCTTCATAGAGACATTTTTCAAAAATACTTCATGCCTTCATGCACCCAAGAAAACTTTAAAAAAAAATTCGACAAAAAACAATTTGCACCCAGAAAAACATCCAAAAAAAAATTCACTAAAAAGATTTAAAAGAAATTTTCACCAAAAAGAATTTTGCACCCAGAAAAAATTTACACCTTCGCAAGAAAAAAATTCAGACCCTCATACCTTCACACTTTCGCTGGTTCAGAATGGTATGTGGAATTAATCTTTCAAACAAGAGTATTTATATATATATATATATATATATATATATATATATATATATATATATATATATAAAACTCTCGCCCGAAACATTGTGATGATATGATGAATCTTCACAATATTCTGTCGACTAAAAATCAAATGTTTTGATTAAAGTTTAATAAACTCTCGTCCAAGAGTCTGCCTTAGGTAAACTCTCGGGCACAAACTCTCGGCTGAGATTTTGTACAACTTTCAGAAAAGAGTTTAGCTGCACAGTTAAATTTAACCTGTGGTGGTTTAAACTCTCGATCGAGAGTTTAAAATTTCTCGGCCGATAATTTAACAAATTTCTCACCCGAGAAATTATCTCGACCGAGAGTTTCTCGTCAACGAAAAACCCGGAAAATTCTGTAGTTTTCAGGAACCTGCAACTTTGGAGGGATGAAACACCTACAAAAAAAAATGTTATCTTTAGAACTGGTACCATTAGATTCATCTCTGAATCTAGTTTCTAATGATGTAATATTTGTGGAGTTTCATTAAAAATTTCAATTTTTTATTAATTTTATACTAAACTGTCACTGTGGAATTTCATTGTTCTGAAAATTGCAGTGAATGAAAATTCAATAACTTTAAAATGGCAACACCAAAAAAATCAAAAAAATCATATTGCAATTCCTCTCCCTGTCTTCTTCAAAAGGGTATTCTCATTTTTCTTATTGACGATCAAATTGAAAAGAAAATCTAGGGCTCATAAAATGTACTGAAACATCACCATTTGTTTGTCTTCGTCCATTTCAAAAAATAATAAAAAATAGTGATTGAATTTGAAAATTACCGAAAAATAGTCATTGCACTAGTTCAATCTATGTAGATTATGATGATATGGTTTATTTCCAAAAAATGAATAACCTTCCCTAAAAAAAGTTAGGGTTCCAAAAGTGACTATTTATGTTTTCCTGAAAAATTTCAAGTATATGCAATTAGTAAACAACAAATTTACCCCTTTACATGTCAATATATAATTTTCTTTTTAAATATGAGTACAGAGGTAAGGAAATTCTCTACAAATCTTATTTTTATGTCAAAGTGTAATTTGCATTGAAAATATGATTTTAGTGGAGTTGAAGTTGAAAAAACATTGAAAATTACAATTTTAACCATCAAAAAAGGGCAAAAAGTGTTTCCCAACTTCACGTTTATATACGCTCTTCTCATCTTAGATCAAAAATAATCTTATCAAGATTCGTCATTTTGTGGCTCTGCATGATACACACTAAAAATTACATATTAGTTAAACTTACATATAGTTTAAAAGTAATAATCTTTGTAAAGAATTTACAAATAACTTGCCTTTTTTGCTTTTCTGGATGTGTTATTAGTATTTTTGTTACTTGAACTCTTGTCAATCATTACTTTATCAATATGAAACATGTACCATTCATTAATATATTTTATAAATAAATCACATACTTTTCAGGTAAAAAAAAAAAAATTCAAGAACACGGTGCGCCTTTCGCAACGTAGGCATCGAACGCGATGCAGTAGGTTCTTATAAACGCAACGCCAATACAGTAGAAACATGGTACGATTATCTTTGTCAACAAGGAGACCTAGTGCGTTATATTAATGCTGGAGCACCGAGTGTTATGTTAATACTGGAGCACCCATTAATATAAACATAAATTAATAAAACAAAATTTATCAAACAACGTTTTTTGTGAGTATGCGCCCGGTGCACTATACTAAAACCGTGCACCAGTGCGATACTTTAAACAGTGCACACTGATTAAAAAAAAGTTTTTTTTTTTTTTAAATCATGCAAGGGGCGACATGGATTGGGATCCAAATTTACAAGTGGTATCATGGGTTAGATGTCATATTCCTATATATAGTAATAGAAACCCTATAAATCTAAAATCAAAAGCCTTAATTATGCAGTCACATAAACAAGAATAAGCAAGGGTTTAACGTAAGAATGGATTTATTTATTTATTTTTTATTTTATTTATTTATTTATATTTTTATTTATATTTATATTTTTTATTTTTTTCTGAATTTTGATTAAATGTAAATAGGAATAGAGATTGTAAATGATTTTATTAGTAAAATCAACAGTAAAATTTACGATTTTTACTATGCATGTATTAAATCTAATGGAAACTGTAAAAAAACAAGTATTAGAGTAAAATTTAACAATTTTACTATAATACAGGGGTTTTGTGTGAATCATGTTTCAAAATCTGATTCTCTGAATAGTGATGTTGTTAGAAAGTATTTTGCTGCTCCACGCTGCTCTCGTGCTCTCTTGCTCCAAGTATGTCTCTTGTGCAAATCCCTCCTTGAAAATTTTTGCAAAAATAATGAAATAATGAATAGCTTTTACTATTTAAAGAACTTTTTTATGAAATTAGATTTTCGAAAATAATTTTCAGCCCATTTTTTAATTTACCTCTTTTTTCACTTCAAAAAAATAAAGTTGCACTTTTTTCCCCTAATAATCAGTGTGTTTTTCAACTAACAGCACCAGTGCCTCCATTAATAAAACAACACGGTGCAGTTAAAAGTAAATTAGCACTGATAACAATAAGTCCTTTTTTAAGTCGCCCAAATTACTTTCAGGTATGTACACCAAAATGTATTGTTGATTTTGGTCAAATGTAGGGAGAAAATCTTATAATTATATCAGATGGACAATTATTCAAAATCTAGCTCATTCCATAATATTTCTCAAACTCCATCACGACGTTCTCTATATCCATCTCCACACGTAACTAACTCATATTTTATTTATATTTTCATTATCTAATTGAATTTATTTTTTTATCCATGTCAATCACGTGAATAAAATTAATGTACACAAATTTGTAGGTTCATGCAGATTCAAAATCGAGTTCATATGCACAAAATATTCAAACAGTTCCAAAACGCCGGAAGCTGTTATTAGGAGCGGCATACCAAAAGGTGCTATTGGTAGATGAAAATGGAAAACCGCTTCATCTTGCCAATTGTAACATTCCATCTTCTAGCCACAATCTTGGGACAATGATGGTAATAATAACTATTTGGTATAATGTAATTACTTCAACGTCAAACCAATTAAGCATGCATTGACATGCTTACCAATTGATATCATTGATTTTGTACTAATCATGTTCAAATATATTTTTTGAAATTATTAGGATTCTAGTGATTATGGCCGACCTACCTACCATATTCTGTTGCACCCCACGACTATTTCAAACCATGAGAAGGTTTAATTATGAGAAAAACTCAGAGAGGAATGATACCAAGAATGGTTGAATCCACCACCTATTCAATTCCCACTATGTCCATATTCACCAATTAGGAATGGCTACAACAATAGTATCTCTTCACAAGTTGGCAATAGAGGCAATAAAATAGAGGTTGATATGGATGATTACTTGAGGGATATGACTGTCATTGACAAAATGTTCTTAGATGAATTACAGGATGATGATCTGCTAGGGGATAGTGCTTATATCTATGATACCATTTTCAAAAGCGTTAAATTTCTTCCACCACCCCTCTCTTTGGATCTAGCGGTTAGTCAAAGTCTACCCAGTTGGGGACAACGATATTAATTTACAACTTGAAAGAAATTTTTTTCTTTTCGAATGCATTCTTATCAGAATTTTTGAGGAAATTGACCATCAAGTCCCTTATGTTTTGATAAATATAATCACACAATGAACATTACAAATTTTCAATTTTTAACCGTTAATAATTATCGACATTAATGTGCATTTAATGTTTTCCATGGCCAAGTATAGGTTATTCAAAGATAAGGTTCTTCCGAGCGATAATGTCTTGCCTAGTGGCTATGAAGAGGCAAATAAATTGTTGAAAATTTTGGGTGTTGAGTACATATCATATCATTCATGTCCAAATTATTGTATTCTATATAGAGGAGAAAATGCAAACAAAGAGGTATGTTTGAAATGTGGCCATGACAGGTATGATAAATCAAAAAATAAGGGTAAATCACATGGTCCTTTTAAGATATTGAGGCACATTCCTATAATCCCAAGGATTAAAAGCCTCTTTCGTTGAAAATAATTAGCTATGTTGTAGGGATGGCCTGCCTCACACAGAACTGAATTGGAAGTTATGCAAATCCCAATAGATTCAACAACCATGAAGCATATAGAGAATACATGGCCCAAAAAATTCAAGGATGAAGTACGAAGTCTACGACTCAGCATAGCCATGGATGGTATCAACCCATATTCCCTACAAAACACCAAATATTTTATTTGACCTGTAGTTGTGATCAATAAAAATATCCCCCCATGGTTGTTCGTGAATAATGAACATCTTATCTTAGCTCTCATAGTCCCTAGTAGAAGATAAGTGAAGAATATGGATGTCTACTTACAACCACTAGTAGATGAATTGAAGGAATTATGGGATGGGATAAATGTATACGATGTATGAAGACCTATCACCACAGAGAGGAGTTTTATGTTGTATGGCATATGTGCTTACATGACACATGATTATCCAGGCTTAGGAGTTTTCTCTGGTAAATTAAATGTTTATTGATTTTTTTATGTACGTAAGAGTATTCTTTCGCATATTAATTATTTAATTCATCGTAATTGTTTTGATATTCATGATATTATTTAATGTTCCATGCATATTGTATACAATAATTTCACAGGTCTTATAACAAAATGATATTATGGATGTAAATGTTGTGGACCTTCTCTGAAAGCTAGATGGTCAAATGACCTACGAAAGTTAGTGTATGACTACTCCAAGGTATTCCTCCCAAAATAACACCCTAATGGAAGAGAAACATCCACTTCCATGGTAAATGAGAGAGAACCCAAAAGCCTACAATAACAACACTAATTGAATGGCTTAGATCATATGAGAGAGAGAAGGAGAAGGAGTTTATACAAATGTTCAATTCAAATGGGGAGCCTATGTTCGATGATCCAGAATTATTCGACACCTATGTTGTGAAATTTCCCATTGGGGTGAAAAGGAAATATATATTTTATAACCTCCCATATTTGGAGAATCTTAAGATTAACCACTTATTAGATCCCATGTATATATTTATAAATGTTTCATATTCTTTATGGAGGCACATATCATCAAAACGAAGTGACGAATTGGCTGTTAGGAAACATCTTATTATGTCAAAAAATAAAAAATAAACATTGGCCAAGAAAATTAGAAAGTATAGGATTAGAGGTTGCTCCCTCTAATTGATATTTCGAAGAAGGTGATGTCCCATGGATTTTAAAAAAGGATAATCTTTCCTTGTCAAAGGAAGTTATAATGGGCATGAGGGTGTCATCTTTATATGGGTCTTCACTACCACAATGCTTCACCATGGAAGACCATTTGTCAGGATTGAAATCACATGACCATTTGAATATTATAAGAGTACGTATAATGTCAAAAGCATGATTTTATTATTTGTTATATTCCTAAATTTTATCCCATGCAAAGATCATGAAACATAATGAATTTTTATATTATTGCATGTTTTTATAACTTTGCAGTGTCATTATTCTTTGTTCGTGTGGGTGTATGAAACATGACTTCCCCCAAGACCTAGGATGTGCCATATCTAAATTATTTGCATTTGTACGTTGGATCACGTCAAAGGATATTCATGTGGCTATCATTCCACAGTGGCTTCAAGAGATAGTTGAGATTATTTGTATGTTTGAGAAGGAACTGCCGACGAGTTTCATGTACTTGTAGGTCGATCTTCTAATCCACTTAGTATGTGAGGTTGAATTAGTTGGGGTGGTTTCTTGTCGTTGGACATTATTCTTAGAGAGGTACATCAAGAAATTGAAAGGTTTTTTCCGACAAAGGGAAAAACCTAAGGGGTCTATGGAAGAGGGGTACATATCATATGAGTGTTTCTATTATGTCAATGAATACATCAAGCATGTCAACAATAGACCAGGTGCGGTGATTTGGGATGATGAAAGGGATGAAGAAAAAAGAGAAGGGGAGATTCTCCAAGCGAATGGAAAATGCGCTTGATAAAGAATAAGTGAATTATAATTTTTAAAATTTACACAAAGTAAATATTCAAGTTTAACTTTGATATAATCTATATTTTGATCTAATATGTATTATATGTCAATTTGATTTCATAAGAAAATTCATAACTTGAAGAAATCAATAAATTCATTCTTTACAATTTCAAAGTGACATAACCATTGGTCACATTGTATGAACAAAAGAGGATGAAATGGGATAGTGACAGGAAATAATTCAGATGATCGAATGGTAGAAGTGTGCCTTTTCCCAATGATTTAAAAGAAAATATGCCAATTATATGCCCCAACAGTTGGGTTGCTGACCAAGTCAAAGAGAAATCGGATGCAACCGGTTGTTACCCGCATGCTAAATACAATGCGATATACATAGGGATTGGATGCAACAACTCGACAATAATCTATTCATGTACATTTAAAATTAATAATGCACCTTTGAAATGTAACATCTATATTTCATATTTTAACATTTGGGTTATTAGACACATGACACTATGACTTCTTAACTTTTTTATAGGTTCATTTGTTCCCATCTATGTGGGCATATGGACACCATTTTCGCACAGAAGATGACGAAGATGGGGAAATGACACAAGACTTTGGAGTGGAATTCGAGTTCGATCAATCTAGTTGAGCTAGCCACCTAATTAAAAAATAGTACGAGGGACATTAGGTTACGTCGAAAAGATACAAGAGATCATTGAAGTGGAATTCTCTTCTTTCCAATGTGTTATTTTTAGGTGCAAGTGGTAGGACACCTTTGATCCAAATAATTTAAAGGAAGATCACGATAGTAGGATGATATGTATCAACTCTAGAAAAATGTGGGATGAAGCTAAGGAGCCTCATGTTTTCCCCAAACACTACAACCAAGTGTTTTTTTTACCCAGATGTGTTGGATAGGGATTGGTGGTTCATAATGAGACATGACCCTAGATCAAAACATTTTTTTTGAACAATATTGTTATCATGCCAAGCGAGTTAGAATCTAATGAGGGTGATCATGAGAAAAAAGAGTGATATGGTACATGTTTTATTTCATCATTTATACTATTTAAGATGGGTTTTTATAAATAAGAGGACTTAACCTTATAACTAAGACTCTTTTTTCAAAACATTATAATATGTGTTTTGAATTAATTGGTTTGAATTGTGTTAATGTTAAAATAATTTCACTTGATAATTTTCAATTATGTTGATCTCGAAAACAATGCATTGTATCAAGTTCTTTTTTTATGTCAATTGCTAAAATAATACAACTACTTGATTGCTTTAAATGTGTGTGAATGATACCTTGATTTTTTTTAAATGTATTAATGTATACTGTTATTTTTGGTATGTAATATCATAATAAAATAATGATAATTCTAGACATGAATTTATTTACATTATTTTCTAAACTTTATTATGTTACAAAAATTCATATTATTCTAGATTTATTATTTTACAATTAGTTATATTCATAAAAATTTAAAAATTTACAATTTTACAATTATGGTAATTTAACAATATGTACATGGTATACATTTTACTTACGGTAGTTATGGTTCAAAATTGACAATTAGTTTATAATCTTACAATTTTACAATTTCACCATACAATTACATTTACAATTACAATTTTACAATTTTAATAAAATTGAATCATGACAATACATACAATTACAATTACAATTTTACAATTTCACAATACAATTACAATTTTACAAATATTTTACATACACTTAAAATTACAATTAAAATTACAATTTTACAAACAATTACTATTAAAATTACAATTTTATAATTTTACATACAATTATAATTACAATCACGATACATACAATTACAATTACAATTACACAATTTTATAGTTACCAATACATAAGATTTAATAAATACCATGATTTAATATTAAAAATAAATATCACGATCATGATAACCATCGTACAAACATCATATTCTAAAATACACATGAAAATTCGCTAACATCATCTAATCATCGTGATCATGATCATCTAACAAAACACAAGAATTGTATAACATCATCACAACACAAACATCAAATATACATCTCATGTCAAATAACTGTTATCACATATACATCTATCTGCAAGCACATTAAATGAAAATATATAACATGACCTAATAATATACACATCATGATGAAAACTAACATGTAAATTAAGTACATCAACATGAACATAAAATACATGCACCATATATATATATATATATATATAATGTAAAAAATATATAACCATAATATCACTACATATAAATGTCAAATATCTGGTGGTACTACACCAATAATATAACTAGTACTAGTTGAGGCCTACTAAATCGATGATGAAGCCTCATTCTCAGATGGACGACGTCCCTACTCCAGAGGTGTCTGATGATCAGATGGGGAAGTCTACTTAGGAGGTGCCTAGTAATCAGATGGTGCAGTCTTCTTAGGAGGTCCCTATTGATGAGTCGTCGATCATGCAACCTGCACAGTGGATGGTGCCTACTCAGATGGACTTGCCTACTATGGGTCAAGTGCCTGCTCAGTTAATGACCGTGTCTGCTCAAGACTAGGTGCTTGTTGAGATGGTGCAGACTGCTGAGAAGATCCCTATTGTTCAGGACTCGATGCTGGTTTCTCATCTCGGGCATGAGGTGAAGGAGGAGGAGGTGGAGTACTAGAATGATGATCAGTCCCCTCATTATCATGATCATCAGATGAGCTGCTATGTCACACCTCTACAAACCCTATCCCTCTTAGCCACAAATACTCTAGAATCTCAAACTAAATGACGCATAAGGATCATCATATCGCAAGGCATGTCTCTACCGAGCTCTGTGAGCCTACAATCAGCCTCGATCTCTTTGCTCGTAGCAGGGCAAACTCTCTCATAAACCAAGAGTTGACACAGTTGGACACCCAAATCCATCCTGAATCGAATGTCTACCCTATGCTACATCCCCACGGCTATATGCACCTGAGGATCATGTCTGTCACTTTGATCCACCACCTCCACCATCTCCTCGTCATGATCTACACCCTAATCATCCGCTGGGGGTGAAATCATGTCCCCAACAAATGTGCCAATATCTAAAAAATATATAATACACAATAATAATTAGACAATTTCATTAAATAATTTAATAAAACAAGTTAAATAATGTTTTAGAATAAATTTTATTCTAATTAATTAATTGAGACAATAAATGAAACTACATTAATTTAAAGAAAAAACTAATATTACCTCTAGCATCCGGTGGCTCATCCTATGTGAAGAGGATGTTGGCACACACTCATAAATCCAAACCCGCCTATGGACATGGCACCATCACAAATGAGTGATCATCAACACTCGCTAGAAACTCTAGTGCATCATGTGATATCTTGGCCAAATAGTCAGACAATCCTCTCTTGGGCATCATCTGGCCCCATATCTGCATCCGTACATGCAAAAACGGCCTACGAGGTTGCTGAACAAAAGTAGGCCACATCTATAGAAACCTCTAAGAAAATAAACAAAATAACTTTCAATAAACAGGGAAGGTCAACCTCCCACATGCCTGAGAACAACATCTATCTAATGCTATACAAAACTGCCGCAAAAAAATGCAAACCATCTCACAAATTGTGGTGTTTGGAATACAGAATTAACATAAGATAAAAGCGGGAAACTAATGTGTTGCCCATCACTAGTATAGTGTGCAACGGTCATCAGTAGTAGTGAGAGGCACCTCACCTCCTCTAGACCCAGTGAAGCAATGTGTAACTGACCACTAGACACCTGAAAATATGTAGGAGAGATTATATTGTCCCTAATGTATATCTGGAAGTATGCCAACTGACTCCCTGTTGCATAATTGACGGGGACATCTGGGAACTGGGCCAAATCCTTCCATCTCTTATATAAGCCAGTAATAAAATAGATGTACTCCTCAGTGGGTTCATACAACTGGCCAGGACTAACCCAGAAAGCCTGTTGGTGAGCATCCAACCTGTATATCAGTTGTCCCAATAACCCAATGTGCCCCTTCAGGGATGTAGCCTCCTTGTAGAACTTGAGGAGGCCTACCTCCCATAAGAGCAACTGGGTGGGTGCCATAATAGGGCGAGGGTACAAAATTCTCTCCCTCTCCTGTGCCTCCCACATCTTAATCATGTTATAATAGCCCTCCATATGCTCTTGTTGTTCCCTTTGCTCTCTCCATTGATGTGGTTGAATGATTCACATATCAAATACATTTTTTTATTAAATGATAAATGTATTTACAAACATATATATATATATATATATATATATATATATATAATTTTTATTGAAAAAAAAAAACACTCAAAGCTCCCAAAAAAATAGTAACGCACCATTATCGATGCATACTTCTTTATCACGCACCATGCATGGTGCACATGAAAAAAGTGTGTGCACCACGCAAACAGGAATTTTTTTTGTGCGGTGCATTAACCAAAATATCTACCTCGGGGTGGTTAGTTTGGTCAACGCATCACCCGAAAACAATACATAATTAATGGTGTGGTACTGTAAACAACCGCACCATCGTGTTATTTTTAAAAATTTTATCAGTGCATGTTTTCTTGATATAAGACAGGAACCTGGTGCAGTTTCCGTTAACATCGTTGACGATGCAACCTGTAAATTTACAGGCACCACCGCGAACGATGCGAGCCGAATGGCTCAAACGCACCGCACATAATTTTTTTATTTTAAATCGTAAATTTTAAGTGAATTTGACAAATTAATTTGCTAGGAGGTTCCATTATTGAGAAACACGTAGATTACCTCTACATTTGCACGTCAATGAGGCATATTTGTTGAGGAAAACTAAAAAACAAAATTTTCCACCGTTTTCAAAAATTCGAACTCCACACAGTGAGCAATAGACGGAAACAATGTGGGCAATGGGAGCACCGATGGCAGGGCACCTCAGAGAAGACAAAATAAAACCTATTCTTGAGACGTCTAGAGCACTGAACAAGTAAAAATGAGGTTTTTACAGCCGTTAATTTTTTAAAAATTAACCCTTTTTTGGTGTGCTCAATTTTGAGACCCACCAGGTGGTTTTATATTAATGGCGCACCACACATCGTTACAATGTGTTGGATTATGGAGTTGTACCAGGCCGATTTATACGTAGAGCCCCTGTGCCATGGAGTACTCAGATGCACCAGGTCGGTTTACACGAACAACACGGTATCACAGTGTGCCAATTGATAGTATGCACTAGTGCATGTTATTATTAGAAACACACTGCAAAAAAACATCTGCAAAAACCTCCACTCGCCAACCTCTTCTAGTGACCTCCGCTACAAACAAATATCTAGGCAATTTTTATAAGGGCTTCCTAAAAAACATTCGCTAGACGGTGTTTTTCTTGTAGTGTTGGTGGGCTTCATTTTTCAACTTTTTGAAAATGTAGTTGGTGGTTTTCATTTTCAACTTTTCTAAAATGTAGTTGATGGGCTTCATTTTTCAACTTTTTAAACTTAATGTCAATAGGGTAAACAAACAACATTTATTAATATTATTATTAAAAATGTTTATAATATATTAAAGAGGTTATATTAATAAAATGAATATAATATTAATATTTGTTGTTTTGAAATAGGTCAACTTTAACTTGAGAAAAAAAATTACACATCTTATTGTAATATGGACCATTTTATAAATAAAATTTTCTTATATATAAATGAATTTTATAAATAATAATGAGGAGCTTATCATGGAGGAACTTATTCTAATTGAAATAATCTCAAATCCCTAGGAAATTGGTGGGTGGAGAAATTTTTTAAATTTATTCACTGTAATGTACCATTTTTCTAAATAAAATTTTCTTATATATAAATGAATTTTATAAATAGTATTGAGAAAATTATCATGGAGGAAATTATTAGAATTGGAATAGTCTGAAATCCCTAGGAAATTGGTCGGTGGGGAGACATGTGGCATGAATATAATTTTTTAAATATATTAAAAGTCAATGCAACCTAACAAACTTTGTAATACACTACAATTGTTGATAAAAATTTCACCATGAAGGCATAAGTTTACATATAGATATAAGTGCAAACACCAATCACCATAAAAAGATACACATGCCCAGCTAAAAGTGAAACATAAACAAAAACAAAAATAAGAAGAAATAAACCCAAAATTCATAAATGCAATAGTTGGATATTTCTTGGTTTTAATATTGTGCTAACAAATATCAAGACACCCATGTTCTCACAGTGGTTAGCTTATCAATAATTATTATATGGATGGCAAGGATTTAATAATATTTATTTATATATATCATAAATAAAAACTAAATATATTCATTTTTAAGATGTGGTTATGGAGCTTCATGGTCAAAATCCATGATACCTATGATGTAGAGGGGAACCAACACCTTAAATTAAATTTGATTTATACACGTCATTTTCAACATGGTGAGTTTTAATAAATATGATAAAATTTACATGAAATTATGTATTTTTAAATATTGTATTTAGGTGGTTAAGGGATGTTTTTGAGTATAATGATATAAAATGTTTAATTGAAAAATTAAATTGGCTCAATTTTGATTTTTTGCAACCAATTTACAGCTAGATCGTAACCTAACCACGCTTTTTATATAACAGAAAATCTCTAAATTTTTGATCAAATTCGTATAGAAATTATGGCTTTGGAGATTCTTAAGATAACTCCCACACAAAGTTGCTTTAATTAATTATGACAAAGTCCCACCTTAAATCACGTTCAACCTGAAACATTAGTGGGAATTTGTTTTTAGGAATGACCATCCTTGATATAAATACTTCTTAACTACGATTAACTTACATGGTCACTCGTTATTGTCGGACCCACATGAGCTATGCAAAGGAAGCCATAATTACTTCTAGAAATATAGGAAAGAAAGAAAGAAAAGTTTTAATGTTCACAAGGTTAAAGATAGAATATGGGACATCTTTTAGAGTGGAAAATTTTAAAAAAAGTATACACCTCAAGAGATTTAATCCTCTTCAAAATGGATCTATATTGTTTCTATATAGGCATATAGCATACATGTAAATTTTCATTTTTAAAGTTGTATTTTTTAATGCATAAATGGATAAAATTCCTTGAAAGTTTACATGGACACTTGGATTGTATAAACTACACGATATAAATTTGCAATTCCAACAAATATTTTCTAGAAAAAAATTAAATTTAAATTTAAAACTGAAACTAATGGCTCTAGGATTTTAAAAGGATACAACTAAAATTCTAAAACAAACCCTCTTCTTTATGTTGATTGTAGAATATCCTTGAATCGGAAGGTCACTCTATATGTTCTTTATTTAATCTCATTATCAACACATATTGACTTTAACCATTTCCTTTGTGCAATTATATTTTTTGCCTGCTCCCACGAGGACCTATGGTAATTTTTCTCCTCATTACCTTGCATGTTATAGCCTGAATATAATATGCATATAATATTTTGATATAGTTTTTATGATTTAAAAAAATGATTTAGCGAGGTAGTTTGAGCAACATATGTCAAACATGCATCAACACAAGTGTGAGACTATTGCAAGCCTTAACACATTTCCTCCTCTCCATCCTCCACCCTTTAGGTAATTATGTTTCCTTTGCTGCAACATTTTTGCAGTAACATGGCATGTTCAATTCCTTCGATGTATGAATGCACCTTTAGGGATAAATATGTTAATTAGTTTTAATATCTAAATTAAAATTAAGTTTGGTGTTTCCTTATTTTTAATTTTTTTGAAAAAGAATAATAATAATAATGATAATTTAATTTTAAGATTATTTCTAAATTAGATATTAAAATGATATATGATATTTTTTCATTTAAAGTTTATAAAGGTATATATATATTTTAATCCTCTTTGAATTTGAAACTATGACATTTTACTAAAGAAACACAAGAAACACATAATTTATAGAGAGATTTAATATATATATATATATATCAAATTTCTCTCCTTTATATTTATACTTTGTTAATATGAAATTGAGATTTATAATTTCTCCATTCCACATATAAAAATTATATATGTAAAATAAAAAATTCAATAGTGTAAAAATTTTCCAAGCTATAAATGCATATCATATACTTAGTAGGTACTCCTTAAAATCAAGAATGAGGAGTGTTTACTTATTGTTTTAAATTAAAAAATGGGACATGTTTATTCACTCACTATTAAATAAAAGTAAAGCACAATTAAAAAATTATTAAAAAAATTAACATTCAAGTGATAGAAAATTATCACATCAATTAAATAAATCACTTTCATTTAAAATAAATATTTCCATTTAAAAATACATATTATAATTATTTTATTTTCTAAATATAATTATTTTTTAAGTTATTCATCAACTTATATATATATATATATATATATATATATATATATTAAATTTGAAAAATTAACCAATAGATGAGATAAGAATGTAGGTGGGTATAATTCACAAATTTTGATGATTATGTTAACTCTCTTTGTAGTGACTCTCTCTAGCTCCGTTAGAAATTTGGAATAGTGGCATTGCAATAGAGGGTGCATGTGTGTGCAAAATTATTTTCAAAAAAACCAACAATGAAATATACATGGAATTTTAGAATAGGTAAATGGAGTGTTGTAATAGTCACTTTGTCAATGTGGAGTTAGTGGAAAAAATTGAGAGATTTAGTTGTATTTAGATTTTCAATTTTGTGTAGGACTGCTAAACTAAACATGAGCTGACATGTGTGGCATCTAACTTGTACATGGCATTTACTCATCAAAATTTTCAAAGTCACCACCTTCAAAAATAGCTATGCATTCTTTTGTAAAGGCTAGAGAAAAATTAATATAATGTCATTTATCGATTCTTTGTTGAGAGTTAATATTTCAGGCCCAATGTTAATGCAAAAAAAGAGAGGGATGTGATATTATTTGATTTTTTTTTGGGATAGAGATGAAATAAATGTGATGGATTTAAAACTACCCACGTCATCAACCGATACAAGTATTAGATCTATATGGTCATTAAGCCTCTAGATGCACTCAACCCTAACTCATTTTTGAAGACTTACAATTGTACCCAAGATGGCTAGTAGAAGAGAAACATCAAATATAAAGGGGAATATCCCCCTTGAAATAGAAGACCATGTAAACGTCCACCCTTGCTAGTAGTGATTTATGTAACAGAGTTAACACCATCAAGTTTGGACATTGTTGCGCTTGTGAAAATGATCGAAGCTCACAGTGAAATTCATTGTAAAGCCTCAGAAGCAGAGCATAATAATGTTACAGTATACTCCTCGCCAAGCACCAATCCTAATGTTCACTATGAAAACGTTGAATACATTTTGCCACATATGAACAATTTTGAATTTTAAGAATGACATTTCAAAAATTGTATTAGTCAATCACTACAAATATATATTCATGGAATGAATAAAGATAAACAATCTCCTATATCAACTTTATCAGAAAAATGTATCACTAATTTGGATAAAACTTTATCACCTATCTGGTAACTGTAAAACATTATCTCCCATCTTGTAACTACTAAAGAAGAAAAAAAGAACATACTGAAATATCAAAGAAGTGGTAAGTGATTTATTTGGTGGATTTACTTCCCCCATAAGGAAAAACTGAGATGGTATAATTCATTCTCACTCATCGAGTTAGTATAGAGTCTGGTACAGTCCTAAAGAAGGAATGGTACAGCCCTAAACAAGGAAAGGAAAATTTGACACTACAAAGTTGGTCTCCATTTTGTTCCTCTAATTCTATCTCAACTAAATTGTAATCTTTAAGAAAAGATATTAATGAAAACAAAAAATACATGCTCAAAAGAAGAGTGAGAGCTGAAACACATATTGTGATTTTTAACAGCCCTAGATAATATAGTTACTGATGTTTTTTTTGGTTGATCAAGTATGCCCATTGCATTAGAGCTATGAATTTATCTGTCTTCCCAGTTTATAAAGTTGTAATACAGTGTAAGGTGGCCTCTTACCTCCCAAAGCTCATTAAAGGCCTTGAGCGGTTGGCCAAGTTGTTGAAGTATCAAATTCAACTGCCGCACAAACAGAAGCAAGATGGCAGAACTTAAATTATGATAGGAATGAAGGACAACAGCAACGACAACAGTAATTGTTGGGAAAAATACTGAGAGGGGGGGTGAATCAGTATTTAGATCTTACTAAAAATATTTTAATTTTTTCTTTACAGAATTCCATACGTGGTTTTGATGAACCCAACTAGCGTATACACACGCATATACTGAAATAAAGTAGCATATACTAATATAAATTTACATATTATAAAAAATTTCAGCAACAATCTTTAACTCAATTTTACCAGTCAAGCATCTGTTAGATAATCAGTAAATATGTGCAGTAACAGCAATGAAAATCATCACACAAGTGCAACACACATGAACACCAATATTTAAGGTGGAAACCCAATTCGAGAGAAAAGCATCGTTGCTGTCGTCTTTGTCTTCAATATTTATTATAAGGAAAATTGTTTACAATATTGTACTGATGCATACTCATATCAGTACGTAGGCATCTGCTTGCAGAAGTCTATCACCTTCTCTCGTTTTTCAGCTACTGCTGGAAGGGAGCTGCAACCCCCTAATCTCATTTACCAGTCACTACTGGAAGGGAGCTTCAACCCCCTGATCAGAACACTAGCATCTACTGGCAGGAAGCTTCTATTTCCATACTAAAGGATTCAACCCTCAGAAACATTCCAAACCACGTTTCATCAATTTTCATACTAGATCCCACAGCTTCAACTCAACTCATCATAGATATCATCAACAATAAACTTAACTCAAAATTCAATCAGAACAGTGAGAACACTGTAACCAGTACACAAAAATAACCTATACTTCAGAATAAATATGTAGATACAGACTCAACCCTAACATTCATCATCTTAAAATGTATACGCTATGTTTCTTCACTCAAGCTACGTGCATACACATATTCCTTCACATCAACCTGCGTATAGCTCCGTGAGTATTGTTTTTCAGAAAAATCTCTGGCTTAGAATCAGATCTAAGTTAGTTAGTCAGATATCTTTTTAGAAATGTAGGACCCTTAATCAGTTGGTCATCATAACACATATTCTCTTTCTCATTGATCAGATTTATTCATCATCATCTTAGCAGCATATACACCAACTAAGCAACCCATATCTTCATGAAAACTTCATTGACAGTCAACAGAAAAATAGCAACAATAATAGAATAACCTCTGCAATAAACTTCAGAAAACCCTAACTGTCATACGCACCTTTACTGAAGTCAACTCGTGTATATACGTGCTTTTACAGAGACGAACTAATGTATAGATCTGTAAATATAAAATTTTCATAATGAATCAGATCCATATAACTTACCCATATTTCTTCACTTAGCTTCAATAAACTTGTGCCAGGTCATAGATCTAATCATCTCTTCAATGGATCATGCAATAGAATAGTCATTACAGGTTTAGAGATCTTGATCCATCAATTTACCCAAGGATGTATCATAACTTCATATTTATCAATAAAACAGAACTTCATCCCATGCTGATCTACTTCACACAAAAGTCTTTTGTTACTACCCTCACTCATGCACTCCTTTGCACTATGACCTTCTTCTCTTTATATAGATTTAGCCTTTATCAATACCATGAGTCAAAACCACACAACAGCCTATGGTATTCTTGGACAGAATCAAATAGACAACTCAGCGCTCAATATTGTGGGCTAATACCATGGTAATGCCCCTTGGTATTAAAACTTTTTAAGGCACGAAAGGCATACACGACTTGGGACGTGCTAACCCGCGTATATATATCATGTAAAATCAAAATTATCAATTCTTCTGTCACGTCTTTTGCTGGATATTACCTACTGCTTATGATAGACTTCTGAGCTTCTACTGAAGATATATATTCTAAGATTATCAGAGAGTTGCTATCAAGTACAACATAATAATACAAAGGAATCATAATGCCAACAATCTCCCCCTTTGGACTTGATGGAAACCAACAACCATCATATCTATGAAATCAATCTCAACATAACCATTATACATTAAAACACCCAAAATCTCTCCCCCTTTGACATCAAGTGCAAAGAGAAGATTAAAACCAAAACAAGCTTTCTCTTCCCTTGTAGAAAGAAGAACTCTGAAGATCTGATGTGTACTCAATTTATCGTGCTCCCCCTGAGTTCATGCTGGATCTTTAGACAAAATTTTTAATGAATTACATGAATCATGCTTACATCAATGATCCGACCAAGTGGAATTACATATTTAACTCAACTACCCAACCAAGTGGGTTGAAAAAATTGAACAAGTCCTTATATGACTGAATGTAGAAATTTTATAGCATAGGTCTCAACATGACCTTTTCATCAAATTATTGATATGACCATTTATGACCAAAACCAAATAATCTCAACCATGAGATCATAACACAACAACCAATCAGAATGCCAACAATGCATCCTTTTCCACAAGGAAAGTGCTCACCCTTAGGTTGTGCATCCTAAACATCTTGAACAACCAAATCATCAAAGCATCTTCATCAATGAGGTAAATATCAGAGAATTATACAGAAATATGAATACTAGAACAATAACAGAGATTACCCAACAACACTACCATTGTTCTGAATGTTGACCTAGAGAATTTCTGTCACCAAAAACCATACGTGTTTTTATGCACAAAAACTTGCGTATATATGCGTTTTGCGTTTATGAAACCCATGTATCAAATTTAATCTTTTGAAATCAATCAGATCTGATCTGAAAGGTAGAGACAACTTCTAGCTTCTATCTGAGATATTCAAATGCTTCCCTGGGAAGAGGTTTAGTAAATATATCAACAACTTGTTCTTTAGAGGGAACATATTCCAATTTAACCTTCTGCTCAAGCACTTGTTCACGTAAGAAGTGATACTTGATAGTAATGTGCTTGGTCTTGGAATTCATAACAGGATTCTTTGAGATGCTAATAACACTTTTATTATCACACAAAATGGAGATGGGAGGTGAAAATTTGATTTGAATGTCTTTTAAAGTCTACATCATCCAAAGTAGTTGTGTGCAACATGATGCAGCAACCACATGTTCTGCTTATGTTGTAGATAAGGAAATAGAACTTTGTTTCTTGCTGAACCAAGATACTAATCAGGGCCCCATATAGAATGCACCACCATTAGTGCTTTTTCGATCATCAACATTTCCAACCCAATCCGCATCTGTGTAAGCATGAAGAGTGATATCATCATTCTTTGGATACCATAGACCAAAGTCTTGAGTCCCTTGTAGATATTTGAATATTATTTTTATAGCCTGAAGGTGTGATTCTTTTGGATTAGCTTGGAATCGTCCAACAATCCCCACTGTATGCATAATGTTAGGTCTTGTCCTGGTTAGATAAAGCAAACTTCCAATCATGGATCTGTATTTTGGTTGATTCACCGTGGGAAAATCACGAGAACTGAGATTACACCTAGTCACCATTGGTGTACTTACAGGTTTGCAGTCTTCCATCCCATACTTCTTCAGAATTTTCTTAAGATATTTTTCTTATGATAAAAATATGTCATATGTTGCTTGTTGTACTTGCCGAAAAATGTACTCATGGACTCTTCATTACTCCCAAAAATTATGTCATCAACCTATATGACTACAATCAATAGTTTATCATTTTCAATTTTTGTGTATAAGTTTCTATCAGCAGATCCCTTTGAAAATCCTTGTTGATGAAGATATGTGTCAAGACGATAGTACCATGCCCTTGGAGATTGTTTGAGACCATATAAATCTTTTTTAAGATTGCAAACAAGTTTTTCATCATTGCCCAAAATGAATCCTTCTGGTTAACTTCTTCTTCTAGATCACCATTGAGGAAAGAAGATTTAACATCCATTTGATAAACTTTGAATTGTTGAAAACTTGAAAAGGAAAGAAAAATTCGTATGGCTTCAAATCTAGCTACAGGAGAAAATGTTTCTTCAAAGTCTATACCTTCTTGTTGAGAATACCCTTTACAAACAAGTCTAGCTTTGTTTCTAATCACATCTCCATTTTCATTTAACTTGTTTTTGAATATACATTTTGTTCCAATAACATTTTTATAATGAGGTCTTGGAACTAACTTCCAAGTATGATTATTTTCAATATGATCAAGTTCTTCATTCATGTCTTGAATCCAAAATTCAGCTTGGCTATCTTGATTTACATTCTGTGGTTCAATAGTGGATAGAAATGCCAAATAGCTAAGAGATCCTACAAGAGTTCTTCTTGTTTGAACACTTGATCTCTTTTCTCCCAAAATTTAGGATTTTGGATTATTCTTTTGAACATACCTGGATGGAGCCTTTTTAGATAGATCTTCCTCATTTGCTTCATTGGGTTCACCTTCTATATCATTACTGTTTGATGCAAGAAGATATACATCACCATCATCTTCATTTGTTGTTTGTATTTCCCCTTTTGGAGCTGAGAGAGACTCATCAATTACAACATCAATGCATTCAACAATCCTTCGAAATATTTTATTGTAACATTTAGATGCTTTACTTCTAGAAGAGTAACCAAGAAATATTCCTTCATCTACTCTAGGTTCAAACTTACCAAGTTTTTCATCATTGTTCTTGATAAAAAATTTTCTTCCAAAAACTCTAAAATCCTTTACAGTTGGAAGATTACCATACCAGAGCTCATAAGGAGTTTTATCACTGTTTACATGAACATGAGCCTTGTTAAGAATATTTACTACAGTATGTGCTGCTTCTCCCCAAAAAGTATCTGGAGTTCCAGATTCATCAAGCATAGCCTGAGCTATTTTTTGAATTGTTCTATTCATCCTTTCTTCCATGCCATTTTGTTGTGGGGTTCCAGCTATAGAAAACTTTCTTTTTGTGCCATGATGTTCACAAAAGTCAAAGAATTCATCTAATATATATTCTCCTCCTCAGTCAGATCTGAGACATTTCATTTTTAGGTCTAATTCATTTTCAACCAAAGCTTTGAAGATCTTAAATTTTTCAAATGCTTCATCTTTATGTTTCAGTAAACCAAT
Organism: Pinus albicaulis; assembly: GCA_034641835.2. Classification (NCBI taxonomy): domain Eukaryota; kingdom Viridiplantae; phylum Streptophyta; class Pinopsida; order Pinales; family Pinaceae; genus Pinus; species Pinus albicaulis. The sequence continues at coordinate 1,327,329,385 of CM076583.1, forward strand.
CCAACACATTCTAGAGAAGCCATCAATAAATAAGATATAGTATTGTTCTCCACGATGTGACTTTTTCCTTACAGGACCACATAGATCAGTATGTATAAGTTCAAGAGGCTTACTTGCTGATCCTTCTTTAGCATTGAATTGCACCCTGGTTTGCTTACCAAATTGGCATGATTTGCATATGGTACTTTCAGGTGGAGTGATGTGGGGAAGATCACGAACTTCTTTGATTCTGCTATATTTGTTGATTTGAGAGAAGCTCAAATCTCCCAATCTTTTGTGCCATAACCAATTTTCTGACGATTTGCTCAAGTATCATTGTGTTTGACCACCTTTCAATACATATATATTGCTTAGTGTTCTAGTTCCTTTTATTACTGTTTTTCCTGTGTCAAGTTCACGTACAACACATTCTTTTGAACTAAAGACAACTTCATTTCCTTTATCACACATTTGACTCACACTCAACAGGTTATGCTTTAGTCCATCCACATACATAACACTGTTAGCTTTCACTCTTTCTCTTAGAAAAACAAAATCTTTACTTTAATTATAGTAGGAGAATCATTTCTGAAGGTAACATTCTTCTCTTTCTCTAAAGCATTATATGAAAGGAATTTATTTCTATCACCTGTCATGTGTTTTTAGCATCCACTATCAATGTACCATTGATTTTCTTCCCCTTCTGCAAATAAGGTTGTGCCACAGTTCTCAACCTGTAAGTCCTTCTTCCTCCATACCTTGGAACTTGAAGATATATGCTCTTTTGGCTGAGGTTTGCTCCTGCATTCAGATTCTTCATGACCAAGTTTATTGCAATAAGCACAGTAAATTTCATTTTGAAGAGGAGAAAAGTTTTTACAAGTATTCTTCTTTATTCCAATCTCATTTTTTTTCTTTCTTGCTTCTCTGGTCATGATGGTTTTGTATGCAACACATTGAACAACTTTATGACCAAAATTATGACATGAGAAAATTGTCCATTGAAGAAGAAATTTATGTGATCATGAACCTGTTGAAGCCTAGAAAATCTCTGCTTCAAACATTGGGGAAAACCACCCGGTCGGGACCTTAGGACTGCTCCTTTTCCGTTTGGTATGGTGGCTCCGACTGGATTTAAAGGACCAGTTTCCTTATAACTAAATGGGTTGGTGATGGGTTGATTTGGATGGGTGAAAATGGGACTAAATTGACTGAAATAAAACTATCTAATTTAAACTAAATACTGATAAAGAAATTCTAACACTAACCCGGGCAATTATATGTGAATACAACTTAAGATTATTCCAATTTAACAATAACCATAAAAATGTATTATCATTTTAATCGAAATGTGTAGAAACAAATAAAGATAACTCTGTTTAATAAATTAAACAGAGTTGTATTAACATATTGCATTCATCATAACATATCATCCACATATACTTATGAAAGATAACGTTTCAATTATACTCAGAAATGATATATAAAAAGAAACGTTGTGAAAACCAAATATATATAAATGATAGCAAATTTTAAAGTGAATATCATAAGACAAAAGAAATCAACAGTGAACAGATAGAAATACCTTATTCATCTTGAAGACTTTCAAATGAAATCTGATACTCTAATCCAGTAATTCTGATGCAAAATCAAATTCCAAGGTACAGAAATGCAACACTTCAAAGATAATTCCGCATAAAATCACCAAATGTGATCCTTTTAAAAAATATATAAGTCAGTGGAGTACAGAAATGTAATCTCCAAGTCAAAATATTAAGATCCAGGACCCTTCTCTAAATGCATGAGAAGGGTTTAAATACTACTTAGCTAAATCTAAAAATAGTCTATTACAAAAATTAAGGATTCAGTTTAATGACCGTCCTTTTCCTAGGCAAAAATACAGTAAAATTAAAACTAAATCTAAAAATAAAGACTATTAACTAACTATTTATGAACTTGATCTTTAAACTTGCAGGCATCTAGCATAGTTTTGAGAAGATGTGGTTGACCGACTTCAGAATTCAACTGTCCTGAAAAGACAGAGTCGGCAAGTGTAGGCGCAATCTTCTCTGTAGAATTGATGATACAATTAAGCGCACTTGTGCTGACTGTGTGGCTTCACCAAGTACGTCCAGTATGAGTCCTAATTTAATCTTGTCAGCCCTTGGATTGATTTTTCTCTTTCTTCTGCCTTTTGCCTCCATTCTGTTTGCAATTGATGTGCCTGTGGGAGATATCCTGGAACAGTTTCTGAAATCAAATTAGATTTGTGTAAGTTATCATTTACACAATCAGTAAGAGTGTTTGCCGCTGTAGTCACCTCCTCTGTTGCCTTCTCTGCCCTTCTGATTTTTGCATTCTCCTCTATTGGAGCTTTTTGCTCCGTTATTTATTTCGCAATTTCATTTCAACTTCGCTTTGCCATTTTCTCCTTTTTCCTTTTGTTTCTTTTTTATAATACTTCAGCCAAGGTATTTTCTTCTTTATAGATTCGATCTTTCGCAGTAATTTTTCTCTTTGCCAAACATGCTCCACATCTTTTTCTTGCTCAACATTAAGTGCCTTGATTTTGGTCAATGTTTCTTCATTTTTCTTTACAGTTATTTCCAGTCTCTTCAACTCCCGACTTTTCTTAATAAGAGCTTTATGTTTCCCTGAGAGCTCCTGATCTTCAACATATTTTTCAATCACTTCTAAAAGCTCTATAGGGGATAATTTGGCAAACTCACATACCCTATCTTGTGGTAGAAACTGTGTCAAATTTCCCACTTGGATATTGAACTTTGTGAACAGTGTCTAAAACATTATTTTTTGGTACTATCCGTCCGTGTTTGTTTTTCTTCAACGGTTCATCTCTTTTGGTCCACTCCTGTGTGCATTCCGACAAATTTGCATGTTCTCTGGAAAAATCTTCCATGAATTGTTTATTGTAAGTCGCCTGAGGTTCCGGAAACTTATACATTAGTCTCAAATCTTCCGTGGTGAATGACCCGATTAGCTCTTGAGCTGGAGTTCTGAATTGTCTGTCTGAAATATCGGTGCTATCCAGCACCCATTTCACCATGTCCGTATATGGGAGAATCCTTGGCCTTGCTGCTATCCTATGCAGAAATGAACAAGCCAGTTCTTTGAGGGTTGCTTCAGATGTATTACTAGAACCTGCTGTAGCCGCAACTTTCATCACCACAGGATTTTCTTCTTCTAACAAATTATACATTCCTTCCCAAGTGGATATACCGGCATCCTTATTGCAAGTGGTGTCTGCATACAGTGAAGCCATTTCTCTGTTTTCAGAATTCGAGCTCTTCTCCTTCTTACCCATAATGTTCTGTGAAAGCTTTGTATAGACGTTTTCTCCTTCGTGCCTGCGTTTTACGAGTTAAATGAGAGTAATGGCATGAGAAAGGTGATGAGATTGTTTTAAACGCGAAGGCGGATGAAATATATTATTTTATCGTGAAACAACTTTCAATCAAAACAAAATCTCATTTACCATTAATTGACAATCCATTCATTTAATCCAATCATTAAAGCGCATAACAGATATTGATATATGGGAAGATTTTCTTTGAAAAACGCGCTTATATGAATCTGCGACATTGCGATCTGCACAATATCGCAATATCGCAAAACGTAACCATCGCAATTTTGCAAATAGCACAAAAGCACAAATTGTGAAATAGCGCAAAAGCGCACATCGCAAATATCGCAAAAGCGCACATCGCAAATATCGCAAAAGCGCAAAATTGTAAATAGCGCAAACAATATTCGTTTAACATTTCTCTTTTCTGCGCTATGCGATCTGCGACCAATATGCTATTGTATAGGCTTTTTGGGATCGCATTATCGCAAAATTGAATTTCGAATTTTACAAAAGATATCTACCATTTTGCAATGGATGTGCTATTTTGTTTAAAGAACAATTTTATTGTAATCTATCATAAACTTAAGTGTTTCTTAAGGTTCTTTCTAAGGGATTTCTCTAAGTTTATGATAGAAAGTTTTATTTGAAAAAGAAAACAAATCCTAATTGATTTTTTTGGATTTTTTAACTAAGGGTACCCATTTATTTAGTATTATTACTAATATTAAATAAAAAGGGGGGTTGTTGCTGGTCACAACAATTGGCGATTCACTGAAAGAAACAGTTATCTCTGAAAAAATAAAATGAACACTATATTTCTAGTAAATAAATATTTTTAAAGATAATGAAAACTATCTTAGGATATTTTAAATAAAATCTAACTATGAAAAATAAATAAAAATCATTCACAATTTATTTCTAATTCCTTAAGAATAAAAACATTTTTTGGTTATCTCAAGCTTTGATTGGTGTTAATAATGAAGTAAGTGGATTTCTCCAAGTTTTGGTTTTATAATATACTCTATTGCCATAGGTATTGCCTCTACTGCCTGCAAACGTTCATAGTCTCGACAGGGTTACCTTTAAACCATTAACCATTCATTGTCCCATCCAACTAAAATTATGACTTTTTAAAAGATAAATTCATAAGAGCTATTATCTCATGTTTTTGTATTTTACTTATTTTTATTTTTAAGAGCCATTGTTCTGGTTTGGCAGCTAGTTAATAACAATGCCATTCACCAGTTATAATTAAACTGAACAAGCTGGCTCGTGATGAGACCCCTTGTCTTATATTTATAAGCCATTACCCTGTTTTGGTATGCAGTATTGGTAATGTCAGTTTTATTACTCCTTATGAACATGGTAAGTCGACTCATAATGAGACCTCTTATCTCTTAAATTTTCATATAATTTCTTAGAATTACATTCTAAAAAATCACAACTTAAATGGATGGGGTGAAATAGTTTTATCCTTAAGAATCAATGGATGACAATTTTCAGAGTTTTTTGAGTTCCAAAACTTTGAAAAATATTTACTTTTATAGATAACCTTTCTCTGCTTAATAAACTTATGATGATTTACATTCTTCTCAAGTTTTCAAAAGATCATGCAAATGATTGGAATAATCTTTCAAAGTTTAACATCTTATTTTAAACTATCCAAAAACTGTGATCATCTCTTTAAAAATTCTTATTTACACAAAATAAATATTTATAATATTTTTCCTAAGAAATTTTCCTAAATAGTAAACAGTCAATTATAGACTTATTAACAACCTTTATTTGCAAAAACAATCAAAAACTTTGCAGAAAGGAATATGTACAACTTAAGAAGGGGTTACCTCCTTATGAAAAGAATTTCTTCAAGATAAGCCCATTTACAGGAAGAGATTCTCTCTTACCTGTTAGATCTTGGAGTATGAATGTATTTGAGCCTATCTTTTCAGCGATCTGAAATGGTCCAAGCCACATTTTCTGAAACTTGGTATGCTTACCTTTTTCTTCATGTGCTTTATCCCATTTCAGAACAAGATCACCAATTGACAAAATTTTTGAGCCGGTAGAACTTGCATCAAAAGAAGATTTTACAAGTTGTTGATGTTTTTCATGAATAATTTTAGCTTTATCTCTATCTTCTTCTAGTTTAAGGATTTGATCATATCTCAATTGAATGGATGAAGAAGGATTTCCTTCAATAAATTGCACTAGGGCTAATGATGGAAGAGTTAAATTTGATGGTATCACAGCTTCTTTTCCATAAACTAAATTGAAAGGTGAAGTTCCTATTGAAGCTTTTTCAGTGATACGATCAGCCCATAATGCAAATATTAAAGACTTGTGCCAATTCTTTTGATTTTGATCAATAGTCCTTTTAATGATTTTGATAAGATTTTTGTTAGTGGATTCAGCCAAACCATTACCTTGTGGATAATAATTTGCTGAATATTTTAATTTAAAACCTCTTTTGACTGCAAATTCTATTAAACTATTTCTAGAGAAGTAATATGCATTATCAAAGACTAGAGCGTTAGGTATACCAAACTTGGTTATGATGAATTGATCTATGAAATCAATAATTGCATCAGAATTGGCTACCTTCAATGGGATTTCTTCTACCCATTTTGTAAAGTAATCAGTTGCAGTAAGGATGTACTTGTGCTGTTTGGAAGAATGAGGTACTATCTCACCAATAATGTCAAGCCCCCATTATTCGAATGGTTGCTCAATAGTTACTGGTTGCAAAGGAAAAGCTGGTTTCCTTTGTCTTCCACTTGCAGTTTGACAAATTTGGCACTTCCTTACGTAATCATGGGTATCTTTAAAAATGGTAGGCCAGTAATAACCAGCGCGAATTATTTTGTGAGCCGTGGTATCACCTCCAAAATGACCTCTTGCTGGTCCATCATGCAATTCCTGCAAAACCTTTTCAGCTTCAGTCTTTTCCAAACATCTTAATAAAATTGAATCATAATTTTTTCTAAATAACACATTATCAATGATCTGGTATTTAATAGCCTTTAACCTTAAAGCGTGTTTACTCTTATAGCTGAGATTAGAAGGAGCATACCCATTTTTCAAGTAATAGATAAGATCAGCATACTGAGATCCGGAATTTGTAACACTTATCTGACTTACTTGAATATCTTGATTTGAATCTTGATTTTCTGGTATGTTATGAGCTCCTACCAATAATCTGCAAAAACCTTGTCCTCTAACAATCTTAGCTGGTTTAATATCAATATCATATTCTTGCAAGGCTGTTACCCAGTTAGCTCTCTTTTCTCCTACTTTTTTTTGAATTAATAATTGCCTCACTGCAGAGAATGGGACAATGATTTTTGTATGTGTTTTCAAGAGAAAAGGTCTGAAATGTTTGATTGATTTGAACACAGCAAAGGCTTGTTTTTCAACATCGGAATAATTAAGCTCAGCTCCTTGCAGATTTGAGCTAAAGAAATAAATTGGTGCTTCGATTTCTTGATCATTGAGTTGTGTTAAAACAACTGCATAGGATGTTTCGGTGGCCAGAGTATACAAAGTAAAATCTTTAGAAAAATCTGGGGTATTCAATGCTGGTGCATTAATGATTGCTTGTTTGATTGCCTCAAAGGCTTCTTTCTCTTTATGCCCCCATTTGAATACTGAATTCTTCTTGATCATATTTTGCATAGGTAAAACAATTAAAGAAAAATCAGGAATGAATCTTTTTACAAAATTGATCTGTCCAAGAAATGATTGCATGGATTTTTTGTTATGAGGTAAAGAAATATCAAAAATTTCTTTTACTCTATCTGGATCAATGTATATACCATCTTTTGACACAACAAATCCTAAGAGTTTTCCTTCATCCAAAGCAAAGAAAGATTTCTTTGGATTTAAGGAAATACCAAACCTTCTACATCTTTCAAATATTTGCTTTAGGTCATGTAGATGATTGGTTCTCTTTTTTGAAAATACTGTTATGTCATCAAGATAGACAACAACCGATTTATTGATCAGACCTTTAAATGCTATGTCCATAGCTCTTTGGAAAGTTGCTCCTGCATTTATTAGACCAAAAGGCATTTTCTGATAAGCATAAGTTCCCCATTTTGTTCTGAAAGTTGTTTTCAATCTGTCATCTGGATGAACTAAAACTTGATTATAGCCTGAAAATCCATCAAGAAAGGACATAAGTTCAAAACCAACTACCTTTTGAAGTATCTGTTCCATGGTTGGCAATGGGAAATTGTCTTTTAAACATGCCTTGTTTAAGTTTCTAAAATCAATACAGATTCTTATATCACCATTTTTCTTCCTTACAGGTACCATATTGGAAACCCAATTGGAGTGCCTTACAGGAAAAATGATTTTGGCTTTTAAGAGTTTATTAAGTTCTGATTTGATTTGTCCTTCGAGATTTGGATGAACCTTCCTTAACTTTTGTTGAACAGGTTTAATATCAGGAAGCATTGGAATTGTGTGTTGAATAACCGAAGTATCATACGTTTTTAAATCATCATAATTCCAAGAAAAAACGTTTTTATATTTGTTCAAGAGTTTAATGAAAGCATTCCTTTCCTCTGGTGTTAAATTGAGTCCTAAATTAATGTTTTGAGGTTTAGAATCAGAACCAAGATTTACTAATTCAAACTTCAAAGTGGAACTTTGAAGTTTAGTATTAGTGACTTTCTTGAATCTGTCTTTAATGTCATATAAATCCTCTAATTTAACAACAGATTTTGGAATGGGATTTTCATTACCTTTTGAAGAAATTTGTAAATCATGATCATTCTCATCAATAATTTGCTCATCATATGATTTCTCTGAAGTCATGAAATTTAAAATATCTTGATCATGATAGAAAACTCTCCAATTTGTAACATTATCTGGGACAGATGGACAAAAAATCAATTCTACAGAAAACCTATCAAGACTGCAATCTTCAGCAGGCAGGAGTTTAGATGTAACATTAGCTAACAAGTCAGCTGATGTATTTTGATTCCTGGGAATAGGAGAAATATTGAATGCTAAAAAATGAGTGGTGAGATCTTGTACTAGGGTTTGATAGTGTTTAAGATGTCCTGGAAGGCAATGAATAGTATTCCTAACTTGTTTTATGACAATTTCGGAATCACCAAAGACTTTCAAGTATTTAACATCTAGCCCTATAGCTTTATAAAGTCCTTGAATCAAGGCTTCATATTCTGCGGTATTGTTTGTACACTCAAATTCTAACCTACATGACAGCATGGTTTTCTCTCCATATGGATCAATTAAGATGCATCCTTCCCCAGCTCCATCACTAGACTTTGATCCATCAAAATATAATGACCAAAATAAAGATTTATCTATTGACTTATCTACAATTACATCAGAAATATTTACAATTATGGAAGAATCAGATTGTGAAAATTTTTCTATTTGAGAAACAAAAGTATTTACAGAAAAAGGTGATTGAGGTGCTTCGAAGTTTCCAAGAAATGATTCAGCAGAATAACCTCCAAGGATATTGTTGTTGAATGCCACAGGCTCATTAGGTTGTTCGAATTCAGTGACAGTGTGCGTCATATGTTTTTCTCGTTCAACTTTGATTTGATTTGGTTTCCCTTTGTAGGGAAGCCACATATGTGAATAATCAGTTGAGATATAACCATTAAGTTTCGCAGACCAGTCCCTGCTTAAGATTAATCCATAGAATTCAGGAATATCAGCAATCAAAATATCAATTCTTTGGACAATCCTAGGATCAGAAGCTAATCTGATAGTAACTGAATTTATTTCTCCTACAACTTGAACTTTAGAGTGATCTAATTGAAAAATATGAACTGCCGATTTCTGTGGTTCGATATTCAATTTGGCACAGACAGAAGTAGGCATTTTATTGGAGGAGGCTCCAGAATCAATCAAACAATTGTGCAGATTTTTATTGTACATCTCATAAGTCAAAAGAAAAGGAGGAGTCTGAGAATTTGATTTTTCTCCAATGAGCATTGTATCAGTAGCATCTACCTTATCTGGTGGCTTAACAGCTCCTCTAGCTGCTTTTGCAACTACGCCACTTGGTAAAGGAGCAATTGGTGTAGCGTTTAATTCTTTTAATAGTAACTTCTGCTGGTGTTTTAGTTTTCTGAGTTCATGTAAGGAAATGTTGGCTTTAATCTTTTTCATGTCTTTAGCAATGTTGTACTCCATAGGATCTGACACCACTAAAGTCTTTGTTGTTGATGTAGGAGGATTAGAAGAGGATGGCTGATTTTGAGTAGGTAACGAAGAAGTTTTCTTTACAGGGGATTTGTCTTTGGTACTTGGAGTTGTAATTTTCTTTTTAGGAGTTGTTTGTACTGGTTCCGATGTAGATTTACTTCTAGTACTTATAGGCATAGCTTCTTGTTCAACCTCACTATCAGAATTAGGGAGAATAAAATCCCACATTCCATGCAATTCAGCTATTTCTTCATTCTCATATTCCTCATCTGATACTAAAGATGTATCTTCTTCTTCTTCCTCTTCTTCTGATTCTGCATTAGAGATTGCATTAGGAGGTTTAGATTCAACTTGGTTTCTTCTGAAATTTCGGAATGGTTTTTTGGTAGAAGTTTCAGCTACTTGTTTTTTAATTTCAACCATTTCATTTGACATGGTTTTAAGAAATTTCTGTAAACCTTCCATGTCGTATGGGTCTTTGGCCTTTTTCTTTGAATCATCTTTGAAGCTGACTTTCTTTGATTTCCTTTCCTCAATAGCATTTTTCTTTTCTAGAGAAATAATTCGTTTTTCTACTGCAATAGCCTCTTTCATATTCTCGGCTAATGTAGGTTTTGCAGCTCTATCTACAAAAATTGATATGTTTGAGGGTAAGGCAGTTATGTACCATTCACTTCTGACTTGTTCACTAGGCCTTGAATCTGTGTGAATTTTGTTCAAGAGTTTGTTGAATCTAGCGTTGAAATCTTTAATGGGTTCCTTGGGTTCTGCTTTCAAATTTGAGAGATCGTTGATTAAAGTAGCTATTGATCTGTCATCTCCAAATTTGGTTAAAAAATGATCTGCAAAAATGGCCCAACTTGTTATGGATCCTGATGGTAATGAAAAGTACCAGGATCCTGCTGCCCCTTGAAGAGTATAAGGGAATAGTTTGACTACAACATCTTCATGTATGACTCCATTCAAATTTATAGCCAGCATAAAGTTATTGATATGTTCTTCAGCTTGAATTTTGAGATCTAGACTAAACTTTGGAAGCCATTTTCCAGGATTGTCAGGTAAATCGTGTAAAGGTGCAGGCATGTTGACAGCTCCTGGAGTAGCCCATGGTCTAGCCATTATTGGAACAACTATTGGAGGAGTAGTAGAAGCTGGTGGTGTTTGAATAGAAGTTGTTGGAATAGATGATGTTGAGATTGATGATGATTGAGGAGATGATGTGGAAACAACTGTACTTTGTTGAGTTGGGATTTCGGAAACAGGTAATTGAATATTAGATGAAGAACTTATATCACTTACTGATTCCGATTGATTTTTTCTTGTCTTGACTCTACTAGGTAAAGGGAATTATTTCGGAGAAATACCAAGTTTTTCACTTTGAAGCCTAGTAAGAGGTTTTGAAGAAACAAATTTTGAGCTTACACTACCTTCAGATATTTCAGACTCATCAAGGGATAATGAGAATCCTTTCAATTTATGAATTAGATCTTGAACTTCAGGAGACTCAGGAGTTTGATTGTCTGATTGTTTTGAGATTTTGGTAGTGGGTGTCTGAATATTCTTCTCAATTTCTTCTATAGAATTTTGTATTTCAGAAGAAAGTGAAGAAGTTGATGAGGGTGTTTTGCTCTCAGAATGGCTTGTAGGTAAAGATTTACTTGCCATTCATAGCTCAGGCCCTCCTTCTAGCGCCAAAAATGTTGAAGCCTAGAAAATCTCTGCTTCAAACATTGGGGAAAACCACCCGGTCGGGACCTTAGGATAGCTCCTTTTCTGTTTGGTATGGTGGCTCCGACTGGATTTAAAGGACCAGTTTCCTTATAACTAAATGGGTTGGTGATGGGTTGATTTGGATGAGTGGAAATGGGACTAAATTAACTGAAATAAAACTATCTAATTTAAACTAAATACTGATAAAGAAATTCTAACACTAACCCGGGAAATTATATGTGAATACAACTTAAGATTATTCCAATTTAACAATAACCATAAAAATGTATTATCATTTAAATTGAAACGTGCAGCAACAAATAAAGATAACTCTATTTAAGAAATTAAACAGAGTTGTATTAACATATTGCATTCATCATAATATATCATCTACATATACTTATGATAGATAACATTTCCATTATACTCAGAAATGATATATATAAAGAAACGTTATGAAAACAAATATCTGTAAATGATAGAAAATTTTAAAGCGAATATCATAAAACAAAAGAAATCAACAGTGAACAGATAGAAATACCTTATTCATCTTGAAGACTTTCAAATGAAATCTGATAATCTAATCCAATAATTCTGATGCAAAAATCAAATTCCAAGGTACATAAATGCAACACTTCAAAGATAATTCCGCATAAAAATCACCAGATGTGATCCTTTTAAAAAATATATAAGTCAGTGGAGTACAGAAATGTAATCTCCAAGTCAAAAAATATTAAGATCCAGGACCCCTCTCTAAATGCATGAGAAGGGTTTAAATACTACTTAGCTAAATCTAAAAATAGTCTATTACAAAAATTAAGGATTCGGTTTAATGATCGTCCTTTTCCTAGGCTAAAATACAGTAAAATTAAAACTAAATCTAAAGACTATTAACTAACTATTTATGAACTTGATCTTTAAACTTGCAGGCATCTAGCATAGTTTTGAGAAGATGTGGTTGACCGAATTCAGAATTCAACTGTCCTGAAAGGACAGAGTCGGCTAGTGTAGGCGCAATCTTCTCAGTAGAATTGATGATACAATTAAGCGCACTGTGCTGACTGTGTGGCTTCACTAAGTATGTCTAGTATGAGTCCCAATTTAATCTTGTCAGCCCTTGGATTGATTTTTCTCTTTCTTCTGCCTTTTGCCTCCATTCTATTTGCAGTTGATGTGCCTGTGGGAGATATCCTGGAACATTTTTTGAAATCAAATTAGCTTTGTTTAAATTATCATTTACACAATCAGTAAGAGTGTTTGCCGCTGTAGCCGCTTCCTCTGCTGCCTTCTCTGCCCTTCTGATTTGTGCATTCTCCTCTATTGGAGATTTTTGCTCTGCTATTAATTTTGCAATTTCATCTCGATTTCGCTTCGCCATTTTCTCCTTTTCCTTTTTCTCATATCATACTTCAGCCAAGGTAGTTTCTTCTTTATAGATTTGATCTTTTGCAGTAGTTTTTCTCTTTGCCAAACACGCTCCGCATCTTTTTCTTGCTAAGCATTAAGTGCCTTGAATTTGGTCAATGTTTCCTCATTTTGCTTTACAGTTATTTCAAGTCTCTTCAACTCCCGACTTTTCTCAATAAGAGCTTTATCTTTCCCTGAGAGCTCCTAATCTCCAACAGCTTTTTCAGTAACTTCTAAAAGCTCTATAGGGGATAATTTGGCAAAATCATATACCCTATCTTGTGGTAGAAACTATGTCAAATTTCCCACTTGGATATTGAACTTGTGAACAGTGTCTAAAACATCCTTTTTGGTACTGTCCGCCCGTGTTTGTTTTTCTTCAACGGTTCATCTCTTTTGGTCCACTCCTGTGTGCATTCTGACAAATTTGCATGTTCTCTGGCAAAATCTTCCATGAATTGCTTATTATAAGTCGCCTGAGGTTCCGGAAACTTATACATCAGCCTCAAATCTTCCGTGGTGAATGACCCGATTGGCTCTTCAGATGGAATTCTAAATTTCCTGCCTGAAATATCGGTGCTGTCCAACACCCATTTCACCATGTCTGTATACGGGAGAATCCTTGGCCTTGTCGCTATCCTATGCAGAAATGAACAAGCCAGTTCTTTGAGGGTTGTCTCAGATGTATTACTGGAACCTGCTGTAGCCGCAACTTTCATCACCACAGGATTTTCTTGTTCCAGAAAATTATACATTCCTTCCAATGTAGTTATGCCGACATCCTTATTACAAGCGGTGTCTGTATACAGTGAAGCCATTTCTCTATTTTCAGAATTCGAGCTCTTCTCTTTCTTACCCATAATGTTCTGTGAAAGCTTTGTATAGACGTTTTCTCCTTCGTGCCTACGCTTTTCAAGTTAAATGAGAGTAATGGCATGAGAAAGGTGATGAGATTGTTTTAAATGCAAAGGCGGATGAAATATATTATTTTATCATGAAACGACTTTCAATCAAAACAAAATCTCTTTTACCATTAATTGACAATCCATTCATTTAATCCAATCATTAAAGCGCATAACAGATATTGATATATGGGAAGATTATCTTTGAACAATGCACTTTTATGAATCCGAAACATTGTGATCTGCGCAATATCGCAATATCGCAATATCGCAAAATGTAACCATCACAATTTTGCAAATAGCGCAAAAGCGCAAATTGCGAAATAGCGCAAAAGCGCACATCGCAAATATCGCAAAAGCGCATATCGCAGATATCACAAAAGCGCAAAATTATAAATAGCGCAAACAGTATTGGTTTAACATTTATGTTTTTTGCGCTATGCGATCTGCAACCAATATGTTATTGTATAGGCTTTTTGGGATCGCGTTATCGCAAAATCACAAAATCGCAATTTCAGTTTTTCAAAAGATGTCTATCATTTTGCGATGGATGCGCTATTTTGTTTAAAGAACAATTTTATTGTAATCTATCATAAAATTAAGTGTTTCTCAAGGTTTTTTCTAAGGGATTTCCCTAAGTTTACGATAGAAAGTTTTATTTGAAAAGGAAAACAAATCCTAATTGATTTTTTTTGGATTTTTTAACTAAGGGTCCCCATTTATTTAGTATTATTACTAATATTAAATAAAAAGGGGGGTTGTTGCTGGTCACAACAATTGGCGATTCACTGAAAGAAACAGTTATCTCTGAAAAAATAAAATGAACACTATATTTCTAGTAAATAAATATTTTTAAAGATAATGAAAACTATCTTAGGATATTTTAAATAAAATCTAACTATGAAAAAGAAATAAAAATCATTCACAATTTCTTTCTAATTCCTTAAGAATAAAAACATTTTGGGTTATCTCAAGCTTTGATTGGTGTTAATAATGAAGTAAGTGGATTTCTCCAAGTTTTGGTTTTATAATATACTCTATTGCCATAGGTATTGCCTCTGCTGCCAGCAAACGTTCATAGTCTCAACAGGGTTACCTTTAAACCATTAACCATTCATTGTCCCATCCAACTAAAATTATGAATTTTTAAAAGATAAATTCATAAGACCTATTATCTCATGTTTTTGTCTTTTACTTATTTTTATTTTTAAGAGCCATTGTTCTAGTTTGGTAGCCAGTTAATAACAATGCCATTCAATAGTTATAATTAAACTGAACAAGCTGGCTCGTGATGAGACCCCTTGTCTTATATTTATAAGCCATTACCCTGTTTTGGTATGCAGTATTGGTAATGTCAGTTTTATTACTCCTTATGAACATGGTAAGTCGGCTCATAATGAGACCTCTTATCTCTTAAATTTTCATATAATTTCTTAGAATTGCATTCTAAAAAATCACAACTTAAATGGATGGGGTGAAATAGTTTTATCCTTAAGAATCAATGGATGACAATTTTCAGAGTTTTTTGAGTACCAAGACTTTGAAAAATCTTTACTTTTATAGATAACCTTTCTCTGCTTAATAAACTTATAATGATTTACATTCTCCTCAAGTTTTCAAAATATCATGCAAATGATTGGAATAATCTTTCAAAGTTTAACATCTTATTTTAAACTATCCAAAAACTGTGATCATCTCTTTAAAAATTCTTATTTACAAAAAATAAATATTTATAATATTTTTCCTAAGAAATTTTCCTAAAGAGTAAACAGTCAATTATAGACTTATTAACAACCTTTATTTGCAAAAATAATTAAAAACTCTGCAGCAAGGAATATGTACAGTTTTGATGCAGGGCTAGAGCCTGCAATACCCAGGATCTTTAAACTCTGTGCATATAAGAATGCATCCCAGCATTTACCCAAATCAAAAACTTTAATCACTAGCCAATTCACACTTTCCCATTTCAACATGCGGAAGCTTTCCAATATATGGTTCAAAATCATTCAATACCATCTCATATATTATCAATCTCGATCCACTCATCTTCAAGTAATTTCATAACTTTTGAAACCTTCAAACAATATTCAAATGCTTCTTTAAACCATATCAATGCCCACATTCACATGGGCTTATACACATGATCTCAATCTGCAATCTGCATTTCCAACCCCAAAGCCAAATCTTGTACATGCGCCTTTCCACATTTCATTTCACAAACAAATTTCAACTAAACAAATGCGCCATGTATTAAAACTGAATCTGGCAATTACAAAACTCCATCCCATTTCATTCAACTTCGTTCACACATTTCTTCAAACAGTTATCCGCTATGGCAATTACAAACTCTGATTTAAGCCACAACATACCTCTCAAGAATTCAGTGGCGCTCTTTCTAAACCTCGCAGACTCATCCATTCATCGTGTTCATTTAATTTAGAAAATGATACTTCCATACCTGCATTTAGATCCCAGCGCTGACTCAGATCATTTCCAGCGCGAACTTGGATATTCGACTGCTGATCCCAACTGCAATTGGATTCAGAACTTCCGTTAATCGCTCTTGTAAATGCTGTCCCTCAATTAAACAGGGTCGCTGCTGCAAACACTGTCTTTCACAAATTGATGTCAATTTTACAAACAAATCATTCTTTCATGGATACAATCAGAACCGCTCTTCCTCCATTGTGAAACAGAATTCAGGACTCCATTAATGAGTATTGAAACTTTTGCACAGGATAGCGTATTCAACGCTCAAGCTTGACATTTCTGGATTGGGTTTATGAAATCGACCCTCCTCCTATTCGAATCTTGACATAAATTTGCATTGATAGCAAATGCAATTCAAAATTAAAATCTCACTTACCAAAAAATCAGTTGCGCATTCAATTATTTGCTATTCAGTCCTCCCAAACGCCCTTCCAGCATTTTTTCCCACGTCTTTTTCTCACAAACGTAGACTCTGTATGAAATTGATTCTCCTTTACACCATAAATCAATCAATTCAGTTTCATAATTCCAGATCCTTTCACTGCACGTAGATCTGCAAATTAACACAATTCCATTCCAATCTTCTTCACACAGAAAAACCTTTCAATCGATTGTTACATGGTGTATAAAAACCCTACATAGCATGTCAGATCATTACGTTATTTCAGTGCTATTCATACCAGCAGTTGTCAACCTAACTCACACCATTAATAACTGAAATCGATCCTTGACTCAAAACATTAAAATAATTGCAATCGATCCTGCTTTTAGCACTCAACACAATTCATAACAGAAATGAGGATCTACTTCTGATTTAGATCTGGTATTGCGCCTTCTTCTAAACATATCGACTATTACTCATTATAACAGTACAAAGGATGTGAAATCGAATTTCATAAATGTTGCAAATGCTGCCACTGTTTCATTTCAAGCCTACGCCCTTAAACACACATTAAAATCGACTTCCAACAGAAATTTTCACTTAGAACGGCGCCCTATTAATTTGCAAACAGAGATTTTAACGCCATTTTACCCTTAATGATTTGCATGACAGTTTTCACACAAAATAAATGTGATTTCAAGCCCATCGATCATTTCTTCATTAATTTAACAATACCATGAACTTCAGGAAACCAATATACAATTTCTCAATCAATCAACCAATGTATATAAACTGAAACAAAACAATGACTTACAAACTCTTGTTCGGCCTGATATTCATAATCTGTGGCCCTTACAAACTGCCCGAAGGCATCCAAGTAGAAAACCTCTCACTCTCTACACACACTCACTCACAATCTCAATGTGTTTTTCTCTCAAAACCCCCTCCTATTTATATAATTTTAAAAATGATCTAATTAAATGCTCAATCCCCTTAATATCTCAACACCACTAGAATATCTCAACAAATCCTATTATCTAGAATCTTATCCCTTCATATCCTTAACTAACCAGATTTTCTCATGTCCTTTTATTTAATAAAAGGATATTTACAAAAATCCTCACTTTCTCCTATTTTATTTAAAATAAAAAATTAATTAAATAAAATATTAAAAATTGTCACACCCCCTTTTCTAACATATTTACAAATAAAAAAATGCCCTTGATGCTCCTGCATCAAGTTTAAGAAGGGGTTACCTCCTTATGAAAAGAATTTCTTCAAGATATGCCCATTTACAGGAAGAGATTCTCTCTTACCTGTTAGATCTTGGAGTATGAATGTATTTGAGCCTATCTTTTCAACGATCTGAAATGGTCCAAGTCACATTTTTTGAAACTTGGTATGTTTACCTTTTTCTTCGTGTGCTTTGTCCCATTTCAGAACAAGATCACCAATTGACAAAACTTTTGAGCCGGTAGAACTTGCATCAAAAGAAGATTTTACAAGCTGTTGATGTTTTTCATGAATAATTTTTGCTTTATCTCTATCTTCTTCTAGTTTAAGGATTTGATCATATCTCAATTGAATGGATGAAGAAGGATTTTCTTCAATAAATTGCACTAGGGCTAATGATGGAAGAGTTAAATTTGATGGTATCACAGCTTTTTTTCCATAAACTAAATTGAAAGGTGAAGTTCCTATTGAAGCTTTTTCAGTGATACGATCAGCCCATAATGCAAATATTAAAGACTTGTGCCAATTCTTTTGATTTTGATCAACGGTCCTTTTAATGATTTTGATAAAAAATTTATTAGTGGATTCAGCCAAACCATTACCTTGTGGATAATAATTTGCTGAATATTTCAGTTTAAAACCTCTTTTGAATGCAAATTATATTAAACTATTTCCGGAAAATTAAGATGCATTATCAAAGACAAGAGCTTTAGGTACACCAAACCTGGTTATGATGAATTGATCTATGAAATCAATAATTGCATCAGAATTGGCTACCTTTAAAGGGATTGCTTCTACCCATTTTGTAAAGTAATCAGTTGCAGTAAGGATGTACTTGTGCTGTTTGGAAGAATGAGGTACTATCTCACCAATAATGTCAAGCCCCCATTGTTCGAATGGTTGCTCAATACTCACTGGTTGCAAAGGAAAAGCTAGTTTCCTTTGTCTTCCACTTGCAGTTTGACAAATTCTGCACTTCCTTACGTAATCATGCGTATCTTTAAAAAGGGTAGGCCAGTAATAACCAGCACGAATTATTTTGTGAGCTGTGGTATCACCTCCAAAATGACCTCCTGCTGGTCCATCATGCAATTCCTGCAAAACCTTTTTGGCTTCAGCCTTTTGAAGACATCTTAATAAAATTGAATCATAATTTTTCCTGAATAACACATTATCAATGATCTCATATTTAATAGCTTTTAACCTTAAAGCGCGTTTACTCTTATAACTGAGATTAGAAGGAGCATACCCATTTTTCAAGTAATAGATAAGATCAGCATACTGAGATTCAGAATCTGTAACACTTATCTGACTTACTTGAATATCTTGATTTGAATCTTGATTTTCTGGTATATTATGAGCTCCTGCCAATAATCTGCAAAAACCTTGTCCTCTAACAATCTTAGCAGGTTTAATATTAATATCATATTCTTGCAAGGCTGTTACCCAGTTAGCTCTTTTTTCTCCTACTTCTTTTTGAATTAATAATTGCCTCACTGCAGAGAATGGGACAATGATTTTTGTATGTGTTTTCAAGAGAAAAGGTCTAAAATGTTTGATTGATTTAAACACAACAAAGGCTTGTTTTTCAACATCGGAATAATTAAGCTCAGCTCCTTGCATATTTGGGCTAAAGAAAGAAATTGGTGCCTCAATTTTCTGATCATTGAGCTGTGTTAAAACAGCTGCATAGAATGTTTCGGTGGTCAAAGTATACAAAGTAAAAATTTTAGAAAAATCCGGGGTATTCAATGCTGGTGCACTAATGATCGCTTGTTTGATTGCCTCAAAGGCTTCTTTCTCTTTATGCCCCCATTTGAATACTGAATTCTTCTTGATCATATTTTGCATAGGTAAAACAATTAAAGAAAAATCAGGAATGAATATTTTAACAAAATTGATCTGTCCAAGAAATGATTGCATGGATTTTTTGTTATGAGGTAAAGAAATATCAGAAATTTCTTTCACTCTATCTCGATCAATATATATACCATCTTTTGACACAACAAATCCTAAGAGTTTTCCTTCATCCAAAGCAAAGAAAGATTTCTTTGGATTTAAGGAAATACCAATCCTTCTACATCTTTCAAATATTTGCTTTAAATCATGTAGATGATTGGCTCTCTTTTTTGAAAATATTGTTATGTCATCAAGATAAACAACAACTGATTTATTGATCAGACCTTTAAATGCTATGTCCATGGCTCTTTGGAAAGTTGCTCCTGCATTTATTAGACCAAAAGGCATTTTATGATAAGCATAAGTTCCCCATTTTGTTCTGAAAGTTGTTTTCAATCTGTCATCTGGATGAACTAAAACTTGATTATAGCCTGAAAATCCATCAAGAAAGGACATAAGTTCAGAACCAGCTACCTTTTGAAGTATCTGTTCCATGGTTGGCAATGGGAAATTGTATTTTAAACATGTCTTGTTTAAATTTCTAAAATCAATACAGATTCTTATATCACCATTCTTCTTCCTTACAGGTACCATATTGGAAACCCAATTGGAGTGCCTTACAGGAAAAATGATCTTGGCTTTTAAAAGTTTATTAAGTTCTGATTTGATTTGTCCTTCGAGATTTGGATGAACCTTCCTTAACTTTTGTTGAACAGGTTTAATATCAGGAAGCATTGGAATTGTGTGTTGAATAACCGAAGTATCATACGTTTTTAAATCACCATAATTCCAAGAAAAAACGTTTTTATATTTGTTCAGAAGTTTAATGAAAGCATTCCTTTCCTCTGGTGTTAAATTGAGTCCTAAATTAACGTTTTGAGGATTAGAGTTAGAACCGAGATTTACTAATTCAAACTTCAAAGTGGAACTTTGAAGTTTAGTATTAGTGACTTTCTTGAATCTGTCTTTAATATCATATAAGTCCTCTAATTTAACAACAGATTTCGGAATGGGGTTTATCTTCAAGTGTTCTTTCAATTATGTAGAAAAAATAAATACAATAACCATACACATCAATATATATCACCATGTACGCCCATACATACAAAGGAAGGGCAACTCTCAGATAAGAGTCTGACTGATATTATGTTTCATAAGAAAATGTACAATTTTACAATAATCATACAATACCAAGCCTGTGAAAGCCACTTGCACTTCTTGCTACAGTGTGCCTCATCACTTTTTTTTGGCCCGGGCTACAATGCTCTCCAACAAATCAAAAATCCATGAGAAACCCAAAATTTATCCTCAAAATGTATTTTTGGCCTTCTTCCCACCAACACGTTTAGCCTGGGTCACCGGGGTCACCGATGCCCTCGACCTGTGCACAGTCAGCACACGGGTCACCTGGGTCACCGATGGCCTCAAGTTCTGCACATGTTTAGAAATACGTTTGGGAAAATACCCGACTCAACCCTTTCTACATGAACGCCTTCCGCAGTCTACCTGAATCACCCAACGCGACTTTCTCTGTACGCACCTTCGCACTGTTCCGCGCACCTTTGTGCACAATTCGACCTACTCGGGTCATGACGCCCTACACGCGTTCAGGAAAAGACACAACATCTCTGCTCGCTCATTCAATCGTCGCATTTTTTGCTCATTCACCCATCTTGCGGGCACATAGACTTGACCTAGTGACTTTAGAGCTTGTATAAGCGACGTGTGTTTAAATTATTAATTGTATTTGAACCTCCTCAACTCATTCGCATTTATATGCTAAGTTGCGGTCCCATTTTCCATAAGTCGTGACCCTTCGCTGATGCCCATGGGTCAGCTTGGTCACCTATCTGCATGTCAGCCCAACAAGTATACTTTGCTCATCCACCCATATAAACTCATCCAATGCATATGCTTCCATCACAAACTTATTTCTCATCAGTGGGTTGCTCAAGTCAGCGCGCCTTGTCGTGCCCAGCTCGCTCAATTGCTACACAGGGCGCTCGTATCACCAAACAGGCTCACCAGCACGACTTTTCTCGACGCCTCTCGTGGCGTTCGCCCGCTATGGGGCGCGCGCCCGTCCATCGTCGCTCATCACATCCACCAAAACGCACAACTCTGCCCGCCGCTATGGCGTGCCTGTCACACATCGCCGTCACACATACCTGATTTGGGCGCCCGTCGTGCCAAGGTGCACCCACCACCACTCGATCGTCGCAACCAAAACTCGGGGACTTGACATCCTCCCCAACTCTAAACAAGTTTGTTGTCCTCGATAACACCATCATCATCGTCGCATCATATCGTCACAACATATCGTCATAACATATCGTCGCAAAGTGTCGCTAGCTCCAACATCTCCAACATTGTCCATGCTACCCACCTCTACGATATCCATCGCATAAACCACCAAGGTCCATGTCTCTATAAAAAAAATGTATCCGTGGGAACATCTCCTCAATCCATGATCATTAACACATCCATCGCAATATCCACATGTTGCCTCTATCATGGCAAGTCAATCTCTCCAACTAGAGCTACATGTTGTTGTAACATATATCATGTCAACCCATCATATATCGTCAATATCGTCATGTGAATATTTGTATCAAGGTACTCCAACATGACTAAACATAACATAATCTGTTATGTATCCAGAATAAATCCCCACACTTCTGAAACTCATGACTCGAACTAGTTGGGTAGCTAATCCAACCACACACTCTCATCACGAGAATGCACATCCTCATGCCATACGTTAGTCTTTTCTCCTGCATCCTGTCACATCATCAGCTCGATCAAGAATTCACCGCATCAAAATAATCCAAGTCTAGGTCCATGAAGTAATCTCAATCTCATCTGCAACATAATGTCCATCAAATAAGCCACATGCAGGTTCGTGAAGTAGTCCTCATCATCCCTGCAATATGTTGTCCATGATGCTAACCAGTTAGTTGCAAAATCAGTCACATACATCCCAAAATCATCATCCATGTGTGAGAGGTCCTCCTCAAATTAGTTACGAACATCCTCCCATCAATCCAATCCTCAATGTGCCATATCCAGGTCCATGAAGTAATGTCCATCCCATTTGAAATATGCACTCCTTTAAGTCTATCGAAGGGAAATTTTAACCTTACATCATCATCCATCAATGTGTTGCCCATGATCTAGATCAATCAACCACTATGTCTATCAAAAGTGTGGCTAAGTCAAGAAGACTCAACCCATTCCCAAGTATACACCACCAAGGCATCTCCATCGTTTCATCTCCATCAAACTCCAAAGTGTCTTGTCTCGATCATCTCCATCAAGTCACTCCTCACGAACACACCCCATAATGTGCTCAAAAGTATGCATCCCATAATGCATAAAAATTAAGACCAATCTTGACCTCAACACCTCAATCAACCAAATACTCCAATATCACTATAATATGAAACCTCCAATGAATGCAACTCAACATGAACTCCTATGCACCTCCATCCAAAGCTTTGGAAATCATACTTGTCTCGGCCATGAATGCCATCACAAGTTCTTCCTTCCATGAAAGTCGTATGAATGTCCTCATAGGTTGCTCATCCAACCTTGGTCTTGTTTCTCAAAAATGAACAACATCCCCATCAATCCATCTATAAAAGGTATCCATGTAACACCAGCAAATCCATCCTGCTCAACATTCCTTCTTTGACACTCCTCCATGATGCTCATAAGTGGCATCTCTATAAGTGCACCTGCGTAATGTATTTGCATAATGTCCTGTCATGCCCTCATGTCAAAGCTCATGACTTTTTTTTTCCAGGTGTTCATCAAGAGTGGACTCAACAGAACTCTAGTCATCATTCAGCTAAAGTTCCCTGGGTCACTTCTACCTTTATATCATCATCATGCGTACTTCCTTCATTGTTTCCTCCCCCACTAAAGGTCCACCAAGATTTCCTTCTTGGTTTCTAGCCATGAAGAATTCTACCCAATAGTGTGCCCTTTCACCAATCAGTCCATGAGTCATGTCGAGCGCCTAGCTAGTTCTCCATATGGCTAAGCATGACCCATACATCACAAAGATCATCAAGCTCCACCCTTGTCACGATAATTTGAACCTTCTAGCATGAGGTCACAAATTGCCCTAACAATTTCTGCAACAAACAATGTTCCTTGCTTCTCCAATATACAAGGTCCCATCAAAGTCATCCAAGGAGAGATCATCCATGGCATCGACAAAGAATTTATCCCTTTTCTCATCCCTGCATATAGTCCATCCTCCAAATGCTCAAATGAAACACAAATAATAACTCCATGAAGACTCTTTAAGTGAGTGTCCTCCATTCTCATCAATCTCTGCAACGTGATTGATCCGGGCTCAACCTATTTATCAAGTTCCTCTTTGATCATTGACACAACTGCAACATCCCTTTCTTCACATGTCTCACCCTCTTCTTCTTCCCTATAGCAACCTGCAAGCCTATCCTGCTCCATTTCCCAACCAAGTCAAAGAAGTTCCACCCTAACATTCCCCTCCAAAACTTCAAGTTCAGCTCGAATATGTAGGTTCTATTCCTTCATGCACCTTAACCTGTGTAAGGTCTTGAAGAGACTCCCTTGGCCTTCTTCCCAACTTTCCATGTCTTGTTTTGCAGCTTCGGCCTTGACCAATGCCTTGCCCATGCCAAGGTCTTAATAAGACCAAATAATATAAGTCCAAGCTTCAATACCACCTACAACCCTGCAACTGTATTCATGCTTCCTGAATAATTAGTGCATGATATAGGTGGTTATCGGTGGCCACCCACCTATTCCATTTGGACCAACACCATCAATTCTTGCAGCTTTTCACATTCAGCACAACTTACTAATTTTAACAGGTTTCCGAGTCCTCCACTCCCGAAGCTGTTTTGGGGCCCTATGATCCAAGTGGATATTGGTGGCCATCCACCTATTCAATTTGAACCCCCACCATCAGTTCTTTCAGTTTTTAAGTTGTAGCACAACTTACTATTTTTAGCAGTTTTTCGATTCTTGAACTTCCGGAGCCGTTTTGAGGCCCTAAACTATGTTTTTTGGGAATCATTCCTCTAGTGAATATGATTCCATTTTGAGATTGATATTCGCAAGAACAATTGTAGTCCTCAGATAGATATTTCTAACGATGTATGACACACGTCAAACGAAGAGCGTATGCCAAAGTTACGTCCCCGGGAAGTTGAAACACCAATTTACCCAAACGGGGCCCATAGTTTTGGCGCTTCATCTCCTAGGGTTAGGTTTTTGGACGTTTAGAGTTCTCCATTATTTCTTAATAATAAATAGGCCCTAGAGCCTCATTGTAACACAGTTCAGAGGTATGTAGCCACCACATCTCTTCTCAGATATTCGCTACCAACAACCTAGCTATTTTATTTCCATTATGTCTGTAAGCATATTTCTGTTATTTGATATTAATGAAATGAAGAATTATTTCCATTGCATCTCTATATTTATGGTTATTTTTGTATTTTGTTGCGTTCCTGCATAAATCCGGATGAGTGGTATAAGAGCAGTCTGCTCTTTCTTTGTTTTTCTTTGCATGTCCCCAATGCGGTCAGGGTATAAGGAGTTAGGGCTCGATCTTGTTGAACCCGTGCAATATTAGCCTCGCAAGCCCCGACGACCTCCCATGGCGGAAGAAAAGAAATACGAGGGAGTAGGAGATCCTATCAAAATATTGCTCGAGGAGGCCCTCGAGAAACAAAGGAACGTGATGATGGATAAATTTGCTAAAATCCTTCAACGACTGCCCACCTACACCACATCTGCATCCAACAACCACTCTGGAGGCGCCACTCCCTTCAAGGTACAGGTAAACTTTGACATTCCTGTATTTGAAGGCCAAATAGATGCAGATGCCGTAGATAGATGGTTGAATTTGCTCGAAGGGTATTTCTCGGTCCATGATTTCTCTGACTGAGAAAAGATTATTTTTGCACTCCTCAAAGCCGCCCCCCATGTCAAAGACTAGTGGGAAACCTACTATGAGAAAGAGAACGAAGGGGAACCCTCTCTATTCTTAGCCACACACACTTGGAATTCATTCCGAGACGGCATCAAGGAACAATATTACCCCATGGGGAGATATAAGGACAAATACATCCAATGGACCACGTTGTGGCAACAAAGGGATCAAGATGTGCACGAACTGACGAATCTGTTCCATACCCTGCGCACAAAGTTGGGTATTAAAGATTTAGAGAGACATTTGGTGCTCAAATACCACGGTTGTCTGCATAAACACATTCAGGAGGAAATAGATTTCCTCGACATTACATCGCTTGGCATGACATATCGCTATGCCGGCAAGATCGAGCAGAAATTTAAGCAAAAGAAGCGAGACTTTGGATCTGAGAATTTGAAAGGTGCCCCCGAGCCGAAGAACAAGTGGCAAGGCCAAAGCAATGTGACTCAGAAGAACACCACAAATCCAAATAAGGACACAGGGAAGTGGTGTGAATTTCATAACAGCCCCACTCATAGCAAAAACAAGTGTCGGGCCAAACAATCATTGGTGGCCGAACTAAAGGCACCCGAATTAGATGCATTTTCTGATCATGAGTCAGAACAAGACAAAGGAAATGACAAAGGGAAGAATATCATTGATGCGGATCCCAGTGCCATTTTTTCCACCACCAAGATCCAGAGGGAGGATCCAGAGGATCTATAGGAGGGGGAGCGCCTCTTCCATTCGCAGATGTGGGTGAAGGGTTCTCTGCGGAAATTCCTTGTCGATAGCGGAAGCCAAAAGAACCTCATTTCAACAAAGGTCGTGAAGTGGCTCGGCCTACCGACCATAGCACACTTGCAACCATATACCATCGTGTGGCTTCACCCAGGGAGAGATATCCGCATTCACTAACAGTGCTTCCTTTCGTACATCATCAAGACATTCACGGATGAGGTATTAGGTGATGTTGCTCCTCTTGATGTAGGTGATGTATTATTGGGCCAAACATACTTGTTTAGGTGACATGATGTGTATGTGTCTAGGCCTCGTGCTGTTATTATTACTTTGGGAAATAAGTTATACAGGATACTAGAGGTAGTACCGCCTCCTATCATCTCTTTGACTACTGCAAAACAACGCAGTAAGATTGTTTCCCAAACAAGGAAATTTATTTTCCTTACAACTTGCTCACAGGGAAAGAAGAAAATTTTGGCCACAACCTCGAAACAACGCTCCCTTGCACGGCTGCAACAGATGGACAAAGTCATGGAGGAATACGAGGACAAGCACTATATTGATCTGACTCCCAACGCACCACCGCCCGATGTTTCCATACATCCTGCAACTACACATACAGAATTAACACATGCACTGTCTGAGACTGATAAAGAAACCAAATTTACAAAACGCATCCAGCATATCCACCCGTACGTCCATGACATCTTCAACAAATCTAATACCTAGTTCAAAAGAATTCGCCTCATCTCATGGAGAATCTCAAAGCAATGGGGACCATTGCTTCCTGAGGAGGGAGGAATGATCCATGTGGATATCGGTGGCCACCCACCTATTCCATTTGGACCAACATCATCAATTCTTGCAACTTTTTACATTCAGCACAACTTACTATCTTTAGCAGGTTTTCGGGTCCTCCACTCCCGAAGCTGATTTTGGGCCTTAATGATCCAGGTGGATATTGGTGGCCACCCACCTATTCCATTTGAACCCCCACCATCAGTTCTTTCAATTTTTAAGTTGCAACACAACTTACTATTTTTAGCAGTTTATCGGGTCTTGAACTTCCGGAGATGTTTTGAGGCCCTAAACGACGTTGTTTGGGCATCATTCCTCCAGCAAAGATGATTCTATTCTGGATTCTATTTTGGAATCAATATTTGCAGTAATTTTTTTAGTCCTCGGATAGATATTTCTAACGATGTATCACACACGTCAAACGAAGATCGTATGCCGAAGTTACGTCCCTGGGAAGTTGAAACTCCAATTTACCCAAACGGAGCCCATAGTTTTGGCGCTTAATCTCCTAGGGTTAGGTTTTTGGATGTTTAGAGTTCTCCATTGTTTCTCAATAATAAATAGGCCCTTGAGCCTCATTGTAACACAGTTCAGAGGTCTATAGCTGCCACATCTCTTCTCAGAGATTCGCGACGAGCACCCTAGCTATTTTATTTCCATTATGTCAGTAAGCATATTTCTGTTATTTGATATTAATGAAATGAAGCATTATTTCCGCTGCATCTCTATGTTTATGTTTATTTCTATATTATATTGCATTCCTGCATAAATCTGGATGAGTGGTATCAGAGCGGTCTGCTCTTTCTTTGTTTTTCTTTGCATGTCCCCAATGCGGTCAAGGTATAAGGAGTTAGGGCTCGATCTAGTTGAACCCTTGCAAGATCAGCCTCGCAAGCCTCGACAACCTCCCATGGCGGAAGAAAAGAAAGACGAGGGAGTAGGAGATCCTATCAAAATATTGCTCGAGGAGGCCCTCGAGAAACAAAGGAACGCGATGATGGATAACTTTGCTCAGATCCTTCAACGACTTCCCACCTACGCCGCATCTGCATCCAACAGCCACTCTGGAGGCACCACTCCCTTCAAGGTATAGGTAAAATTTGACATTCTTTTATTTGAAGGAAAAATAGATGCAGATGCCGGAGATAGATGGTTGAATTTTGCTGGAAGGATATTCCTCGGTCCATGATTTCTCTAACCGAGAAAAGATTATTTTTGCACTCCTCAAAGCTACCCCCCATGTCAAAGACTGGTGGTAAACCTACTGTGAGAAAGAGGACGAAGGGGAACCCTCTCTATTCTCAGCCACACCCACTTGGAATTCATTCCAAGACGGCATCAAGGAACAATATTACCCTGTGGGGAGCTATGAGGACAAATACATGCAATGGACCATGCTGCGACAACAAAGGGATCAAGATGTGCACGAACTGACGAATCTGTTCCATACCCTGCGCACAAAGTTGGGTCTTAAAGATTCAGAGAGAAATTTGGTGCTCAAATACCGCGGTTGTCTTTACAAACAAATTTAGGAGAAAATAGAGTTCCTCGAAATTACATCGCTTGGCACAACATATCGCTATGCCACCAAGATCGAGCAGAAATTTAAGCAGAAGATGTGAGACTTTGGATCTGCGAATCTGAAAGGTGCCCCTGAAATGAAGAACAATGGGCAAGGCCAAAGTAGTGTGACTTAGAACAAAACCACAAATCCAAAGAAGGACATAGGGAAGTGGTGTGAATTTCATAACAGCCCCACTCACAGCACAAACAAGTGTCGGGCCAAATAGTCATTGGTGGCCGAACTAAAGGTACCCGAATCAGATGCATTTTCTAATCTTGAGTCAGAACCAGACAAAGGCAATTACAAAGGGAAGTAGATCATTGATGCGGATCCCAGTGCCATTTTTGCCACCACCAAGATCCAGAGGGATGATCCAGAGGATCTATAGGAGGGGGAGCACCTCTTCCATTCGCAGATGTGGGTGAAGGGTTCTCCGCTGCAATTCCTTGTCGATAGTGGAAGCCAAAAGAACCTCATTTTAGTAGAGGTCGTGAAGCAGCTCGGCCTACCGAACATAGCACACCCACAGCCATATACCATCGGGTGGCTTCACCCAAGGAGAGATATCTGCATCCGCTAACAGTGTCGCCTTCTGTACAGCATCAATCCGTTCACGGATGAGGTATTATGTGATGTTGCTCCTCTTGATGTAGCTGATGTATTATTGGGCCAACCATACTTGTGGAGGCGACATGTTTTGTATGAGTCTAGGCCTCGTGCTTTTATTATTACTTTGGGAAATAACTTGTATAGGATACCAGAGGTAGTACTGCCTCCTATCATCTCTTTGACTACTGCAAAACAACATAGTGAGATTGTTTCCCAAATAAGGAAATTTATTTTCCTTACAACTCGCTCACAAGGAAAGAATAATATTGTGGCCACAACCTCGAAACATGGCTCCCTTGTACGGCTGCAGCAGATGGGCAAAGTCATGGAGGAATACAAGAACAAGCACTCCATTGATCTGACTCCCAACGCACCACCGCCTGATGTTGCCATACATCCTGCAACTACACATACAAAATCCACACATGTACTTTCTGAAGCTGATAAAGAAACCAAATTTACTAAACCCATCCAGCATATCCACCCACAGGTCCATGACATCTTCAACAAATCTAATACCCAGTTCAACAGAATTCGCCTCATCTCATGGAGGATCTCAATGCAATGGGGACCATTTCTTCCTAAGGAGGGAGGAATGATCCAGGTGGATATCGGTGGCCACCCACCTATTCCATTTGGACCAACACCATCAATTCTTGCAGCTTTTCACATTCATCATAACTTACTATTTTTAGCAGGTTTTCGGGTCCTCCACTCCTAAAACCGTTTTGGGGCCTTAATGATCCAAGTGGATATTTGTGGCCACCCACCTATTCCATTTGAAACCCCACCATCAATTCTTTCAGTTTTTAAGTTGCAGCACAACTTACTATTTTTAGCAGTTTTTTGGGTCCTGAACTTCCGGAGCCGTTTTGAGGCCCTAAATGACGTTTTTTGGGCATCGTTCCTCCGGTGAATATGATTCCGTTCTGGGAGAAGAATTTGTGGCAATAGTTGTAGTCCTTGGATAGATATTTCTAACGATGTATCACACGCGTCAAACGAAGATTGTATGACGAAGTTACGTCCCCGGGAAGTTGTAACACCAATTTACCCAAATGGGGCCCATAGTTTTGGTGCTTCATCTCCTAGGGTTAGGTTTTTGGACGTTTAGAGTTCTCCATTGTTTCTCAATAATAAATAGGCCCTCGAGCCTCATTGTAACATAGTTCAGAGGTCTGTAGCCGCCACATCTCTTCTTAGAGATTCGCTACCAACACCCTAGCTATTTTATTTCCATTATGTCTCTAAGCATATTTCTGTTATTTTATATTAATGAAATGAAACATTATTTCTGCTGCATCTCTATGTTTATGGTTATTTTTTGTATTCTGTTGCGTTCCTGCATAAATTCGGATGAGTGGTATCAGAGTGGTCTGCTCTTTCTTTTTTTTTCTTTGCATGTCCCCAACACGGTCAGGGTATAAGGAGTTAGGGCTCGATCTAGTTGAACCCTTGCAAGATCAAGCTCGCAAGCCCCGATGACCTCCCATGGCGGAATAAATGAAAGAAAAGGGAGCAGGAGATTCTATCAAAATATTGCTCGAGGAGGCCCTCGAGAAACAAAGGAACACGATGATAGATAACTTTTCTCAGATCCTTCAAAGACTGCCCACCTACGCCGCATCTGCATCCAACAATCACTCTGGAGGCACCACTCCCTTCAAGGTACAGGTAAAATTTGACATTCTTGTATTTGAAGGCCAAATAGATGCAGATGTTGTAGATAGATGGCTAAATTTGCTGGAAGGGTATTTCTCGGTCCATGATTTCTCTGACCAAGAAAATATTATTTTTGCACTCCTCAAAGTCGGACCCCATGTCAAAGACTAGTGGGAAACCTAATGTGAGAAAGAGGACGAAGGGGAACCCTCTCTATTCTCGGCCACACCCACTTGGAATTCATTCCAAGACGGCATCAAGGAACAATATTACCCCGTGGGGAGCTATGAGGACAAATACAGCCAATGGACCACGCTACGACAACAAAGGGATCAAGATGTGCATGAACTAACGAATCTGTTCCATACCATGCGCACAAAGTTGTGTATTAAAGATTCAGAGAGACATTTGGTGCTCAAATATCGCAGCTGTCTGCACAAACACATTTAGGAGGAAATAGAGTTCCTCGGCATTACATCGCTTGGCACAACATATCGCTATGGCGCCAAGATCAAGTAGAAGAAGCGAGACTTTGGATCTGCGAATCCGAAAGGTGCCCCCGAGCCGAAGAACAAGGGGAAAGGCCAAAGCAATGGGACTCAGAACAACACCACAAATCCAAAGAAGGAAATAGGGAAGTGGTGTGAATTTCATAATAGCCCCACTCACATCACAAACAAGTGTCGGGCCAAACAGTCATTGGTGGCCGAACTAAAGGCACCCAAATCAGATGCATTTTCTGATCCTGAGTCAGAACCAAACAAAGGCAATGACAAAGGGAAGCAGATCATTGATGCAGATCCCAGTGCCATTTTTTCCACCACCAAGATCCAGAGGGAGGATCCAGATGATCTATAGGAGGGGGAGCACCTCTTCCATTCGCAGATGTGGGTGAAGGGTTCTCTGCTGCAATTACTTGTCGATAGCGGAAGCCAAAAGAACCTCATTTTAGCAAAGGTCGTAAAGCGGCTTGGCCTACCGACCATAGCACACCCGCAGCCCCATCGGGTGGCTTCACCCAGGGAGAGATATATGCTTCTGCTAATAGTGCCACCTTCCGTACAACATCAAGCCATTCACGGATGAGGTATTATGTGATGTTGCTCCTCTTGATGTAGCTAATGTATTATTGGGCCAACCATAATGGAGGCGACATGTTGTGTATGAGTCTAGGCCTCGTGCTGTTATTATTACTTTGGGAAATAACTTGTATAGGATACCAGAGGTAGTACCGCCTCCTATCATCTCTTTGACTACTGCAAAACAACATAGTAAGATTGTTTCCCAAACAAGGAAATTTATTTTCCTTACAACTCGCTCACAAGGAAAGAAGAATATTGTGGCCACAACCTCAAAACAGGGCTCCCTTTCACGGCTGCAGTAGATGGACAAAGTCATGGAGGAATTCGAGGACAAGCACTCCATTGATCCAACTCCCAACGCACCACCGCCTGTTGTTGCCATACATCCTGCAACTACACATACAGAAGACAAACATGTACTGTCTGAGGCTGATAAAGAAACAAAATTTACTAAATGCATCCAGCATATCCACCCGCAAGTCCATGACATCTTCAACAAATCTAATGCCAGATCAAAAGAATTCGCCTCATCTCATGGAGTATCTCAACGCAATGGGGACCATTGCTTCCTAAGGAGGGAGGAATGATCCTGGTGGATATTGGTGGCCACCCACCTATTCCATTTGGACCAGCACCATCAATTCTTGCAGCTTTTCACATTCAGCACAACTTACTATTTTTAGCAGGTTTTTGGATCCTCCACTCCAGAAGACGTTATGGGGCCTTAATGATCCAGGTGGATATTGGTGGCCACCCACCTATTCCATTTTAACCCCCACCATCAGTTCTTTCAGTTTTTAAGTTGTAGCACAACTTACTATTTTTAGCAGTGTTTCGTGTCCTGAACTTCCGGAGCCGTTTTGAGGCCCTAAACGATGTTTTTTGGGCATCGTTCCTCAGGCTAATATGATTTTGTTTCGGAATTGATATTCGCGGAAACAGTTGTATTCCTTGGATAGATATTTCTAACGACGTATCACACGTGTCAAACGAAGATCGTATGCCGAAGTTACATCCCTGGGAAGTTGAAACATCAATTTACCCAAACGGGGCCCATAGTTTTGGCGCTTCATCTCCTAGGGTTAGGTTTTTGGACGTTTAGAGTTCTCCATTATTTCTCAATAATAAATAGGCCCTTGAGCCTCATTATAACACAGTTCAGAGGTTTGTAGCCGCCACATCTCTTCTTAGATATTCGCTACCAGCACCCTAGTTATTTATTTCCATTATGTCTATAAGCATATTTCTATTATTTGATATTAATGAAATGAAGCATTATTTCCACTGCATATCTATGTATATGGTTATTTCTGTATTCTTTTTTGTTCCTACATAAATCCGGATGAGTGGTATCAGAGCAGTCTGCTCTTTTCTTTTTTTTCTTTGCATGTCCCCAACGCAGTCAGGGTATAAGGAGTTAGGGATCTATCCAGTTGAACCCTTGCAAGATCAGCCTCGCAAGCTCCGACGACCTCCCATGGTGGAAGAAAAGAAAGACGAGGGAGCAGGAGATCCTATCAAAATATTTCTCAAGGAGGCCCTTGAGAAACAAAGGAACGCGATGATGGATAACTTTGCTCAGATCCTTCAACGACTGCCCACCTACACCGCATCTGCATCCAACAACCACTCTGGAGGCACAACTCCCTTCAAGGTACAGGTAAACTTTGACATTCTTTTATTTGAAGGCAAAATAGATGTAGATGCTGTAGATAGATGGCTGAATTTGCTGGAAGGGTATTTATCGGTCCACGATTTCTCTGACCAAGAAAGATTATTTTTGCACTCCTCAAAGTTGCCCCCCATGTCAAAGACTGGTGGGAAACCTACTGTGAGAAAGAGGACGAAGGGGAACCCTCTCTATTCTCAGCCACACCCACTTGGAATTTATTCCGAGACGGCATCAAGGAACAATATTACCCCGTGGGGAGCTATGAGGACAAATACATCCAATAGACCACGCTACGTCAACAAAGGGATCAAGATGTGCACGAACTGGCGAATCTCTTCCATACCCTGCGCACAAAGTTGGGTATTAAAGATTCAGAGAGACATTTGGTGCTCAAATATTGCGGATGTCTGCACAAATACATTTAGGAGGAAATTGAGTTCCTCGACATTACATCGCTTGGCATGGCATATCGTTATGCCACCAAGATCGAGCAGAAATTTAAGCAGAAGAAGCGAGACTTTGGATCTGCGAATCCGAAAGGTGCCCCCGAACTGAAGAAAAAAGAGCAAGGCCAAAGTAGTGCGACTCAGAGCAACACCAAAAATCCAAAGAAGGACACATGGAAGTGGTGTGAATTTCATTACAGGCCCACTCACAACACAAACAAGTGTCGGGCCAAACAATCATTGGTGGTCGAACTAAAGGCACTCGAATCAAATGCATTTTATGATCCTAAGTCAGAACCAAACAAAGGCAATGAAAAAGGGAAGCAGATCATTGATGCGGATCCCAGTGCCATTTTTTCCACCACCAAGATCTAGAGGGAGGATCCAGAGGATCTATAGGAGGGGGAGCGTCTCTTCCATTCGAAGATGTGGGTGAAGGGTTCTCCGCTGCAATTCCTTGTCGATAGCGGAAGCCAAAAGAACCTCATTTCAGCAGAGGTCGTGAAGCGTCTTGGCCTACTGACCATAGCACACCCGCAGCCGTATACCATCGGGTGGCTTCACCCAGGGAGAGATATCCACATCCGCTAACAGTGCCGCCTTCCGTACAACATCAAGCCGTTCACGGATGAGGTATTATGTGATGTTGATCCTCTTGATGTAGCTGATGTATTATTGGGCCAACCATACTTGTGGAGGCGACATGCTGTGTATGAGTCTAGGCCTCGTGCTGTTATTATTACTTTGGGAAATAACTTGTACAGGATACCAGAGGTAGTACCGCCTCCTTTCATCTCTTTGACTACTACAAAAAAACGCAGTAAGATTGTTTCCCAAACAAGGAAATTTATTTTCCTTACAACTCACTCACAAGGAAAGAAGAATATTGTGGCCACAACCTCGAAATAGGGCTCCCTTGCACGGCTGCAGTAGATGGACAAAGTCATGGAAAAATACGAGGACAAGCACTCCATTGATCTGACTCCCAACGCACCACCGCCTGATGTTGCCATACATCCTGCAACTACACATAAAAAATCCACACATGTACTGTCTAAGACTGATAAAGAAACCAAATTTACTAAACGCATCCAGCATATCCACCCGCAAGTCCATGACATCTTCAACAAATCTAATACCTAGTTCAACAGAATTCGCCTCATCTCATGGAGGATCTCAACGCAATGGGGACCATTGCTTCCTACGGAGGGAGGAATGATCCAGGTGGATATCGGTGGCCACCCACCTATTCCATTTTGTTGGCGAAAAGTCAGGTCTCGCGGACAAGACCCAGGTTCAAGGGTTGTGGCCAACAAGGGGTCCGGTGTAGTCTAGGAACACGCCGGCATTTTTACCCCGCTCTTGGAGAGTAGTGCGTCTCACCCGAGGCGTGCCGTGACCACATGCATAAGGGGATGAGATCACTGGTAAGGAATAAACCCGCAACCAAAGAAAGAAAGTGCATCCATTACATAGACCAAATTACACATGCAAGATCACTTACTAAGTATTCAGACAGTCGCAACTTAAAATTTTAAATCAGTGTGAACACATTACAGCACATGAACAACTTATTGAGACAGCAATCTTCCCTTATATTATTCTTCTAGCCGAGCACATGATTACATAGCTTTCTCTCTGATAACTCACAAGTCTGATACAGATGGATTTTAGAACAGAAAGGAAGAACATAGAAAGTACGAAGCCATAGGAAGAACAAGCATGATTCTTCCACAGCTGCTCTGCGCGTCCTTCCCTGTCTCGATCCTCGCGACTTCTCTTGCCTCCATTCAACCTTCAACCTCTTCTTTTCAGCCAGGTGATCGTCATTTATTCACCCGCTCCTCGCGACTGACAGCTTCTCTGTGTCTTCACTCTGGCTTTTCCCAGCTTCTCTTCTTATGTCTGCATGTTCTACTTTCTGTTTTCTGCTGTGTTTCTTTCATCTGCACTTATCTCTGCTCGATCTCCAGCTATCGAGTGCTTCCGCGCCACCTTGGTAGCTCTGCAACTCCTGGTCGTTGCGGCGCGGTCGCGGTTGCCATGTGTATTTATTCCGCAACTCAAAAAGAGTCAAAGTTCAAAATGTCTTGGCCAAGAGTTCAAAACTTAAACAAAAACAAGGGCCCCAACACATTTGGACCAGCACCATCAATTCTTGCAACTTTTCACATTCAGCACAACTTACTATTTTTAGCAGGTTTTCGGGTCCTCCACTCCCGAAGCCGTTTTGGGGCCTTAATGATCCAGGTGGATATTGGTGGCCACCCACCTATTCCATTTGAACCCCCACCATTAGTTCTTTCAGTTTTTAAGTTGCAGCACAACTTACTATTTTTAGCAGTTTTTTGGGTCCTGAACTTCTGGAGCCATTTTGAGGCCCTAAACGATGTTTTTTGGGCGTCGTTCCTCTAGGGAATATGATTCCGTTCCAAAATCGATGTTTGTAGCAATATTTTTAGTCCTCAGATAGATATTTCTAACGATGTATGACACGCGCCAAACGAAGAGCGTATGCCGAAGTTACGTCCCAGGGAAGTTGAAACACCAATTTACCCAAACGGGGCCCATAGTTTTGGCGCTTCATCTCCTAGGGTTAGGTTTTTGGAAGTTTAGAGTTCTCCATTGTTTCTCAATAATAAATAGGCCCTAGAGCCTCATTGTAACATAGTTCATAGGTTTGTAACCGCCACATCTCTTCTTAGAGATTCGCTACCAACACCCTAGCTATTTTATTTCCATTATGTCTGTAAGCATATTTTTGTTATTTGATATTAATGAAATGAAGCATTAATTTTGTTGCATGTCTATGTTTATGGTTATTTCCATATTCTGTTGCGTTCCTTCATAAGTCCAGATGAGTGGTATCAAAGCGGTCTGCTCTTTCTTTGTTTTTTTTTACATGTCCCCAACGCGGTCAGGGTATAAGGAGTTAGGGCTCGATCTAGTTGAAACCTTGCAAGATCAACCTCGCAAGCCCCGACGACCTCCCATGGCAGAAGAAAAGAAAGACGAGGGAGAAGGAGATCTTATCAAAATATTGCTCGAGGAGGCCCTCGAGAAACAAAGGAACCCGATGATGGATAAATTTGCTCAGGGCCTTCAACGACTGCCCACCTACGGCGCATCTGCATCCAACAGCCACTCTGGAGGTGCCACTCCCTTCAAGGTACATGTAAACTTTAACATTCCCGTATTTGAAGGCCAAATAGATGTAGATGCCGTAGATAGATGGTTGAATTTTCTGGAAGGGTATTTCTTGGTCCATGATTTCTCTGACCAAGAAAAGATTATTTTTCCACTCCTCAAAGCCGCCCCCCATGTCAAAGACTGGTGGGAAACCTACTATGAGAAAGAGGACGAAGGAGAACCCCCTCTATTCTCGGCCACACCCACTTTGAATTCATTCCGAGACGGCATCAAGGAACAATATTACCCCGTGGGGAGCTATGAGGACAAATACATCCAATGGACCACGTTGCGGAAACAAAGGGATCAAGATGTGCATGAACTAATGAATCTGTTCCATACCCTGCGCACAAAGTTGGGTATTAAAGATTCAGAGAGACATTTGATGCTCAAATACGATGGTTGTCTACACAAACACATTCAGGAGGAAATAGAGTTCCTCGACATTACATCGCTTGGAAAAACATATCGCTATGCCGCCAGGATCGAGAAGAAATTTAAGCAGAAGAAGCGAGACTTTGGATCTGCGAATCCGAAAGGTGCCCCCGAACCGAAGAACAAGGGGCAAGGCCAAAGCAGTGCAACTTAGAACAACACCACAAATCCAAAGAAGGACATAGGGAAGTGGTGTGAATTTCATAACAGCCCCACTCACAGCACAAACAAGTGTCGGGCCAAACAGTCATTGGTGGTCGAACTAAAGGCACCCGAATCAGATGCATTTTTTGATCCTGAGTTAGAACCAGACAAAGGAAATGACAAAGGGAAGCAGATCATTGATGCGTATCCCAGTGCCATTTTTTCCACCACCAAGATCCAGAGGGAGGATCCAGAGGATCTATAGGAGGGGGAGCGCCTCTTCCATTCGCAGATGTGGGTGAATGGTTCTCCGCTGCAATTGTTTGTCGATAGAGAAAGCCAAAAGAATCTCATTTCAGCAGAGGTCATGAAGCGGCTCGGCCTACCGACCATAGCACACCCGTAGTCATATACTCTCGTGTGGCTTCACGCAGGGAGATATATCCACATCCGCTAACAGTGTCGCCTTCCATACAGCATCAAGTCTTTCCCGGATGAGGTATTATGTGATGTTGCTCGTCCTGATGTTGCTGATGTATTATTGGGCCAACCATACTTGTGGAGGTGACATGCTGTGTATGAGTCTAAGCCTCGTGTTGTTATTATTGCTTTGGGAAATAACTTGTACAGGATACGAGAGGTAGTACCGCCTCCTGTCATCTCTTTGACTACGCAAAACAACGCAGTAAGATTGTTTCCCAAAATTTATTTTCCTTACAACTTGCTCACAAGGAAAGAAGAATATTGTGGCCACAACCTCGAAAGAGGGCTCCCTTGCATGGCTGCAACAAATGGACAAAGTCATGGAAGAATACGAGGACAAGCACTCCATTGATTTGACTCCCAACGCACGACTGCCTGATGTTGCCATACATCCTGCAACTACACATACAGAGTCCACACATGTATTGTCTAAGGCTGATAAAGAAACCAAATTTACTAAACGCGTAGCATCCCGGCCATTTCACCGCGGGTCTGGCCATCTTCAACAAATCTAACCTGCAGTTCAGCGAAGTCGCCTCATCTCAGTGGAGGATCTGCCAGCATGACCAGGACATTTGGCCCTAAGGAGAATGATCAGTTGAGACGGTGTACCCACCTATTCCATTTGGACCAGCACCATCAATTCTTGCAGCTTTTCACATTCAGCGCAACTTACTATTTTTAGCAGGTTTTCGGGTCCTCCACTCCTGAATCCATTTTGGGGCCTTAATGATCCAGGGGGATATTGGTGGCCACCCACCTATTCCATTTGAACCCCCACCATCAGTTCTTTCAGTTTTTAAGTTGCAGCACAACTTACTATTTTTAGCAGTTTTTCGGGTCCTGAACTTCCGGCGCCGTTTTGAGGCACTAAACGACGTTTGTTGGGCATTTTTCCTCCTACGAATGTGATTCCATTTTGGGATTGATATTTGTGGCAATAGTTTTAGTCCTCAGATAGATTTTTCTAATGATGTATCACACGCGTCAAACGAATATCGTATGCCGAAGTTACGTCCCTGGGAAGTTGAAACACCAATTTACCCAAATGGGGCCCATAGTTTGGCGCTTCATCTCCTAGGGTTAGGTTTTTGGACGTTTAGAGTTCTCCATTGTTTCTAAATAATAAATAGGCCCTCGAGCCTCATTGTAACACAGTTCAGAGGTCTGTAGCCGCCACATCTCTTCTCAGAGATTTGCTACCAACACCCTAACTATTTTATTTCCATTATGTCTGTAAGCATATTTCTGTTATTTGATATTAATGAAATGAAGCATTATTTCCGCTGCATCTCTATGTTTATGGTTATTTTTATATTCTGTTGCATTCCTGCATAAATCCGGATCAATGCAGCTCAACTCGCCCTGAATCAACCTCTGATACCAACTGTCACGAAGTAGTAGTGGGATCAGTCCTTCAACAAGCCACTTCAGAACAAGGCTCTGATACCACCTGTCACGACCCTATACTTGTGGTACTCTTTCAACCACATATAGCAGGTGCGCCACTACCTCACTTTTTCTTTTTACAATACTCAAGCAAGTAGACTATGCCTATCTTCAACACTTAGTTAATTTATCTTCAAGTGTTCTTTCAATTATGCAGCGGAAATAAATACAATAACCATAAACATCAATATATATCACCATGTATGCCCATTCATACAAGGGAGGGGAGACTCCCGAATATGAGTCTGCCCGATATTATGTTTCATAAACAAATGTACAATTTTACAATATCATACAATACCAAGCCTGTGCAAGCCACTTGCACTTCTTGCTAAAGTGTGCATCATCACTTGTGTTTTGGCTTGAGCTACAATGCTCTCCAACAACTCAACAATCCATGAGAAACCCCAAATTTCTCCTCAAAATGTGTTTTCGACCTTCTGCTCACGAACACGTTCATCCCAGATCACAAAAATGAAAAAAAAACCAGAAAAGCCTGAAAACCTAGACTCCATTCATTCATATACATATATATATATATATATATATATATATATATATATATATTAAATATTAATATTATATATATCTAATTAATTTTAGAATATTAAAAATTTTGTTAGCTAGAAATAATAATTTTATTAAATTCAAAAGTAAAATTTTAAATTTTTTTATCACATTTTAATAATAATAAATTAGAAAAATTCAAATCCCTTTCAATCTTCTTTACCTACTTTTATTTTTAAATATAACTAATTTAATAAGAAATAAAATAATATAATATAATTTAGAGATATCACTAAAACATTTATATTTATACACTTTTACTAAGGATTTAACACACCTTTGAATGACACCTCACATTTTCAATTAGAGACAACATTGATTAGACTACCTGAGATACATTGTTTAGACTTCAAACTTGCTTGCATTGACACCGGCAC
The DNA here is from genome assembly GCA_034641835.2 of Pinus albicaulis. Classification (NCBI taxonomy): domain Eukaryota; kingdom Viridiplantae; phylum Streptophyta; class Pinopsida; order Pinales; family Pinaceae; genus Pinus; species Pinus albicaulis. The sequence continues at coordinate 1,327,370,129 of CM076583.1, forward strand.
TATTTAATTATCCTATCATTAGAGACAACAATGATCAAATTGCATGACATAATTATAATTTGTGTATAGTTCAAATTTGTTGATTTTGACACATTTAATTATTCTATCATGAAACTCCACGGTATGAGTTTATATATTCGACGTCTTGGAAGATGCTTTAGATTGTCGTATGGGAAGGGAATTAAAAACAAAAGTAAGCTGATTTCATAGTCCCATGTGGTGACTTTCTCGTACATCTCCATCATGTGAACTTGGGGGTGGAGTAAAAAGTCCACACGTTGTATGTCTCTATTATTTGGTATAGAAATTGGTGTTGTCATTATTCTATATTTTTTTGGAGTTGTTGTCGGATATTTTTTTAAGTTCTTGTAAGAGATTTTTTAGATTTCGTGACAGATTTCTGATTTTTGGTTGAAATTCGATGAAAAAATGTGACGTTAGATCTTGATTTGTGTTGTTTAAATTGGTTTTTTTCACTGTATATATATAGATTAAGTAAGCATCTTGAAAAATTCTTAGGGCACATAGATTGTGCAAAGTTCACTAGTCAAAATTGTGATTTCAATGAATTTTTGGGGGATTTTAGAGAAATTAAATCAGAAAATAAAATAGAAAACTTTTCGAAATGTCGCACTTAAAGACAACTAGATAGAAGTTTTTTTTTTTTTTTAATAAACAGTTTTGAAATGTAAATGAAAAAGTAAGTTTTATGAAATAAATAATTGAGTATGTGTGCACGCATCAATTGGGGTTATCTCACATGGTTGGAAGGAAGGAATGAAATTCTCCCCACCGAAGTTGTCAATTCTTGCGAGTGACATAACAAGTATTGACAATAAACTTACGCATTGTCTATTGAAGTGACAATTTCGCTCAAACGATCATTTTTCACTAGAATATAGCCATTTTTTTTTTACAAAAAATCAAGTTGTGTGGAGTTTTTGAATCTTCTTTCTGTGGAAATGGATTCAACACCATCACCCCTGTGGCACCAAAAATCTTGAAGCTTGACACTTATAACCTAGATTTCCAAAAATTTCCGCCAAATTTTGTCAAATTTGTGCCCAAAATTCCATTGGTTTCTAGACGAAAACATTGTCTTTTTAGACTATGTGGTATAATTATATTCCTCATATGAAATATACAACATTGTACCCATGGATTTTTTTGTTTAATATAAAATAAATAAATTAAAATTAAAATTTTAAAAAATAATCTTAAATATGTTATTCCTAAATTATCGTCTAATGTAAATATATAGTTAATTATTAAAAGATTTGGATGTACTTTTTTTAAAATAATATGAAAAATTGGTATTCACACCAAAAACATATAAATGTAAAAGTTAATTGTTAAAATGACTTAGTTGCACTGAAAAATCTCTTAAGATGCACCTCTTTTTTTATTACAAACTTGAGAAAATGTTTGCACCTAGAGAGATTTGATTGCTTTGAGCGCTTGGTAGATTTGAAGTTAAGATGGATTTATGGTGATTATTAATAATGTTGTTACAACCATATAATTTAAATGACTAACAAATGCGATAGACATCAATCTATGTAAACATCAAAACATTTACTTCATGACACATATCACATTTGTAAGATTGAAAAATCATAAAAGCTTACTAAATTATAACCTTAATTATTATTATTATTATTTATAAAAATAATAATATATGAGTTAACCATATATGCATTCTCCACTTTACCCTAGAGTAAACCATGGTTCATTAATATAGCATGCTTAAAAACCATAATTCATTTCATCTGACAATTCTTCATATGTTATTTTTTTAAATTAATTAATTTAATTAAATGGATAGAAAACACATCTACTTTCGAAATAAATCTCAACATTTGATTTAAATCTCTACCATCCACCTAACAATTATTGATAATTAAATTAAAATTTTGAAAGCCCTATTTCAAAATAGACACATATATGGACATAACTATTTATATTTACATAAGGTCCACATATATAAGTGGTTTATTTTAAATATTAAATTTTTATATTAAGTTAAAATGTGAATTTCTAACATATAATGATTACCAATATAAAACATTATTTTAATTATATGGTTAAATGGATCTTAATTTATAGCTACTATTTATATTAGATATCATTTTTGGGAATCAAATCCATTGAGTAAGTCATTCATCTATGACCATTTCCATGAGAGTTAGTCGTAACTGACTAATTTCTCATGATTTTTGAATAGTCCACTTAGCACTCATTGCATCAGGTGATGCTCACAGGGGTGAAGAAGTGGAATTGAAACTAGTGAAATGAATCACATAGCGTCAATCATCACTTATGGGGTTTGCACCCAGTAACCAGGACTTTCCGGGAGGTCACCCATCCCAGAACGCCTCTGGCTCAAGTGCACTTAACTATGGATTTTTCCCCACAATCAAGCCCACTTAGCTTGCTACCCCATTTGAAAAACCTTAACAAGTCTTATGCCTCATGAACCATTCAAGTATAGCTCCCTTTATTCTTTGTATTTAAGTATGAGGGGTTTTTGCAGTGCATTATATTAAATATCATTTTTGGGAATTAACCACTGAAACCCCTCATACTTAAATACAAAGAGTAAAGGGAGCTCTATTTGAATGGTTCATGAGGCACAATACCTGTTAAGTTTTTTCAAATGGGGTAGCAAGCTAAATGGGCTTGATTCTGGGGAAAACTCCACAGTTAAGTGCGCTTGAGCCATAGGCGTTATGGGATGGGTGACCTCTTGGGAAGCCCTTGTTACCAGGTGCAAGCCCCAGAAGTGATGACTGACGCTATGTGATTCATTTCACTAGTTTCAATCCCACTTTTTCACCCCTGTGAGCATCACCCGATGCAATGAGTGCTAAGTGGACTATTCAAAAATCATGTGAAATTAGTTAGGTATGGCTACCTCTCATGGAAATGGTCATAGATGAATGACTTACTTAACACAATTGATTCCCAAAAATGATATCTAATATAATGCACTGCGGAAACCCCTCATACTATTTATATTATATATATGTTTCACATATTTATACATATAAATATTTTTATTTTTAATTATATGTTATTTTATATGGATGTGAGGTTTGGAGTTGATATATATCCGAATAATCATGAAGGAAGATTGAGCAGATTCAAAAACATTTTATAAACTACAATGTTAATATTAAAGGATGTATTGATTACCTTATCCTCTTGATTGAAGCTAGTCTTTCCCCTACTGAAAGAAAATCATGGCTATGACTAGGTATATAATGTATAAGATGAACTTATACAACATGGAAGCCAAGAGGTTTCCTAAAATTGCTTCTAAATTTAGCTAAAATCCCCACCTTCAGCTAAAGCGAGGATGGCATAAGGATGCCCAATCTTGGCTAGACCATTGGGGGGATAAAGGAGAAGATCATTTGGCATAATAAGGATAATATTAAAAATATTATTACTTCCAAATTTAAGGATAATTTATGGAGCAATAAAGAGTTATAGGGAAAAAGGAAACAAAGATATTGTAAGGAGGTGACCAACCACAATCTTGAAAGCTAGAATTATTTATGTATCTCGACTAAGAACTAATTCTCATGAGTGTTGTAGTGAAAGTGGGGGTTGGTATACTCTCAAAATTCCAAAGGAAGAAATAGTGTGTAACCTATGAGATACTAATATGGTTGAAGATGAAAATCACTTTCTCTTGTATTTCCCAACTTGTACCCAAATCCATTCTAATTTTCATCTCTCACACTACGAACCTTCTTCACCTATTAAGGTAGCAAAACTACGGTGATCTAAGAATGCTTCTCTCACTTCTCTTCAAGCATAAAAATAATATGTAAAAGAATTTCGGTTAATTTCTTACCTTTTTAAGTTCAATCAGGTATGGTTAGAGGGTGCATATTTTAATAATATGGTTAATTCTATCTAGAGTTTTTCTTAGGGAGCACCTAGAATTTCTGCAATGGCTTTGATGTCTAAGAAACTATAAACCTTGAAAATTCAAGTCCATATTTGGGAACACTATAAAAAATAGTAGCTAAAATGGGAATTACAAGATATTATTGAGGAAATCAGCAGACTAGGGAGTGCCCTTGAAAATACCACCCCCTCCATAACAATCTTAACAAGACTTAAAGAACTACAGGAAAATAAGTGAAATTTTTTAAAGATACAGGAGACAACATGGCGCCTTAAGAGAAGGGATATTTGGTTAAAGGAAGGCAACCAAAACACTCAATTTTTTCATCAATATGTGAACCATAGGAGGAATATGAATATGATTTGGGACATTAAGTTTGAATGCGTAGATACTATATACTCCAATGTTTAGATTCAGAGGGAGGCGGTAAAATATTTTGAGAAATTCCTCTCTGCGGGGGATGGTGTTAATATAGAAGACCTATTATGGGGGATTAAGGAGTAACCTAACATGTTCTCAGATGTTGATAATGAGATCATATATTTCCCGATCTCGATGGAGAAAATTCAAATTGTCCTAAAATCCTTCTCAGAGGATAAATGCCGAGGACCTGATGATTGGATTGTAGAATTGTTTATACATTTTTTTGACTTAATGAGCAAGAATATTCTAGACATGGTGGAGGAATCATGTATATCAGGCCATATCTCTGGATTCGTTAATTCTACATTTTTTCTCTCATCCCTTAATCCTCGCATCCCTCTTCTTTTCTAGACTTCACACCCATCTCTATGCGTAACATCCCCTATAAACTGATCTCAAAAGTGATTGTCGGTCACATCAAAGTTAAACTCTCGAATCACATCACTCGTGAGAATTTTGGTTTTTTGTCAAATATGTTGATACATGATGCCATTTCCATTGCTTAGGACTGTTTACACCCCAATCACACTAAAAGGATGGAAGCAGTGACCTTGAAATTATATTTTCAAAAGGCTTATGATTGCGTTGATTGGGTATTTCTTTGCCTCATTATTACTAAGGTGGGATTGGATGTTCGCATTGTAAATTGGATCATGGATTGCGTCACCTCGACCAATTTTGTTGTGATAATAAATGGTTTTCCATCGACGTTCTTCCATGTCGATAGATTTTTAAGACAAGGGTGCTCTCTTTCACCCTTAATTTTCATTATGTTCATGGATGGCCTTAGCCTAAAGATTAGGAAGGCTATAAATCTCAACACATTCAGAGGTATTAATATGTAAAATAGTGTGGATGTTTCTCATTTGTTCCTTTTAGATGATGCTTCCACTTTTGGACAGGTTTCAAGAGCCCAATGGAACACTTTACATGATATTATTAAGAGGTTTGGGGAGGCTTTAGGTCTAATAGCTAATGGTAAAAAATATTTTATTTTTTATTCTAATGGGGAGGTGGGGGAGATAGAATACATTGATAATTTATTCAGGGTTGGGATTAATAATATGGAGGACGGTATGACCTATTTGGGATATCATTTAAAATCAAAAAATTATAAGATCAAAGACTGGTCATGGCTCCTGAACAAGTTTCTACATAGGTTGGACATATGGACCCACAGGTGGCTCTCTTTGGGAGGGAGATATACGCTGATCCAATTGGTCTTACAACAATTATTAGTATATTGGTCCCATTTATTTTAACTATTGAAGACTATTTTAAAGAATATTCAATCCATTGTCACATGTTTCTTTTGGTCTGGTACGAGAGAGAGAAATAAATATCACTTAGTCGCCTGAGAAAAGATTGCAAGGCCAAAGGATTTTGGAGGTTGGGGATTATTGAATATGAAGATTTTTGGATGGGACCTCCTTATTAAATCACTTTGGAGAGCATTATTCGGTAGCGGGATTTGGCAGGATATCATCAAATATAGATACTTGAGGAAGTTGGCCTTCGAGGATTGGTTTAGAAAAGGAAATATTAGTATTAGAAAGGGATCGTTCATATGGAAAAGTTTTCATAAGATAAAAGGGTGTTTTTTTCAACTTCTCTGATGGTCTTTTGGATCCAAAAATGATATTTTAATAGGCATCAATCAAATCGTTGGTGTTAGGCCATCAATTGAACTTCCAAGATGAATATTTTACCATACTTCACTCCAGGAGACTAATATTTCTCAATTAGATTATTAAGAGGTGGAATGGTTGATACCCTGTCTGGAGGGAAGTTGATGACATTGGACTCGTTAGGACGCAAGTGAGTTTTTGGAAATATTTTATGATGGAACTTCGGAAGGCAGGTTTATACAAAGATGATAGGGGAGATGAACTCACATGGTTTGGTAAAATACAACGGGGCTCTGTTGTGGTAGCATAGGTCTACAGGTATATTATATGTTTTTATTTTTCATTATCTAACATTTGTTGGTTTATTATTGCTTGTAAAGAGTTATTTTCAATTAATATTATCCTCTTCATATGGTTGGTTTGTAACAAAAATATTCTTATGTGGGATAACTTGTCCGAAATGGGGCCACCAGGGCCTAGGTTGATGTCCTCTCTACACTAGTTCCATTGAATCTATCCTTCACCTATTTCTCCAATGTTTGGTATCTTTGCAGGTTCGGTGCCAGGTCTTCCATACATTAAAAATCCCTTTTAGAGCCTTCAATACCATGGAACAATGCCTCAGTTGGTGGAACTCAAGAAAGGGGAAAAATAAGAGCATACATTTTTATAATATATGGGAGCTATGGAAAGCTCATAACCATCATGTTTTTAATGGTACCTCAGTCAATATCGTTCGCATCTGCTCCACAATTCTAGCATGGGTTGACATACAGGTAGGTGAAGATCAAATGGACCAAGGAACCAGGTCGCAGGTACCGCATACCCATATACGTTTTCCTGCAGGTATGTTTGATAGGTCACACAGAATGGAATGTGTGGCTATGGAGCTTGGATCAGGTTTTCTCTTCGTTCCTATTACAAACTTTTATGGCAGGGTGGCAATGGAACCAACACTAGAGATGAAGTTTTTTCACTCTGGGGGCTGCTATGGTTCACCGGAATAAAGAAAATACAACATATCCATATATACAGTGATTCAAAGTCTCTCATTGATGGCATCTAGGGACTTTCTAATTCTGCACCATCTCACCTCAAATTCTGGTTGAATCGTATTATGTTGCTAAAACGGGAATTTCAAACTATTACATTTCAACACATATATTGAGAGGCAAATAGTGGTGGCAGAGGTACTCTCCAAACAAGGTCTTCACGTTCTTATTGGGTTCATGCATTTTAGCTTTACTGAGGATGGATTGGTGAGGGAGGAAGGCACTATGCTCATTAACTGAGAATTTTAGATATGGCTGCTACTTTTATATCAGAATAATTTTTATGTGGACATTGCCCTATTTTTTTGTAATATAATGTGATTATAACTGTTTAGGGGGGAGGATATAGTCAATTTTTTTCTTAGGAGGCCCATTTTTTTCTTAGGAGGCCTGAGTCATGAAACCATATCAACTGCCACCAGTTTGACCACTGATTTGTGCATGAGTCATGAAACCATATCAGTTTCACTTATATGTGTACCAGTTACAAAACATGTGCATGGGTCATGAAACCATATCAGTTTCACTTATGTGTGCATCGGTTACAAAACCATATCATGTTTACTTATATGTGCATGGATCACGAAACCATATCAACTTCCACCAATTCGACCACTTATCTGTGCTCAGGTCACGAAACAATATCAATTGCCACTAGTTTGACCCCATATGTGTGCACAAGTCATGAAACCATATCAACTACGACCATTTCGACCACTTAGGTTTGCACAGGTTACGAAACCATATCAGTTGCCACCAATTCGACCACTTATGTGTGCACGGGTCATGAAACCATTTCAGGTTCCACCAGTTCGACCACTTATGTGTGCACGAGTAAGTAAACCATATTAAATACCACTATTTCAACCACATATGTGTGCACAAGTCACAGAACAATATCATTTGCCATAAGTTTGACCATTAATGTGTGTGTGGGTCATGAAACCATATCAATTGCCACTAGTTTGAACACTTATGTGTGCATGGGTCACGAAACCATATCAACTGCCACCAATTCGATCACATATGTGTGCATGGGTCACAAAACCATATCATTTGCCACAAGTTTGACCACTTACGTGTGTGCAAGTCATGAAACCATATCAACTGCCACTAGTTTAACCACTTATGTGTGCATGGGTCATGAAACCATACCAAATGCCGCCAATTCTACCACTACCTCAAGGTGTCGTCATGGTTTCAGAGAAGCCTTCATGGGAATTGAACCTTTCCCAATGGTGAAAAAATCATCGCTTTCCACCATTAAATCCAACCCTTTTGTGTGAAAAGTATCATTTTTAACAAAACAAACAAAATATTTTTATATTAAATTATACATATTGTTTTAAATACTATCAACATAGTGACTGAAAACTTGTTTTTAATACAAAAGTGTCCTCAGACACGTACTTTTATTGATAATGGAAAATAAATTACATAAAAAGTTGCAGGAGTTTACAAACGTAAACTTCTACTAATTTGCAATTAGGAAACTAACCTATTTATAAGCTATATGTCCTAACTTAATTTAGTTATGAACCACTTGAAACAATAACAAGTGTTCATTTACAATAAATGATCTTATATCCAATCTACTAACTTATTCCTATTTTCGAGTCTAAGATACGACTCAATTCTAGAGTCCTATCTTTGCTAACAATATTCTATTTCTAAGTGTCTCTAATATTTATTAAATATTCTAATTTAATAAATATTTGTATCCTAACTTTACATTATTATATTTGGATCATCTAACATTCCCCCTTATGATCCAAAGATAGATTACAACATATACCAAGTTCAACTCTGAACTTAGTAAATTTTATTCTGCCAAGAGGTTTGGTGAAGATATCGGAGGTCTGATCTTCTGAAGGACAATAAATCGACATGATGACATCCTTTGCAATGAGTGATCTGATATGGTGATACTTGGTGTCCACATGCTTTGTCTTTGAATGAAAAACTGGATTCTTGGTAAGCTTTATTGCTGACTGATTGTCGATGAATAATGAAGTAGCTTCTGCTGGAGGAATACCCAAGTCGTGTAAAACTCGATGCAACCAAACAATCTCACATGTTGCTTCCCATGTTGAAATGTACTCTGCTTCTGCTGAAGAAGTGGCCATTGTAGCTTGCTTCTTGCAACTCCAGGAAACTGCAGCTGACCCCATGTTTATTAAATAACTTGAGGTTGATGCCCTATCGTCAATACTGCTAGCAAAGTCAACATCTGAAAATCCACCAAGTACAAAATTTTTAGTCTTTTTGTAAAAAAGACCAAAATCTTTTGTTCCTTGGATATAACGAAGAACTCTTTTCGCTGCATTCCAGTGGTTGTCCCGTGGTTCCTGCATAAAGCGGGAAATAATACTGACGGCATAAGAAAAATCTGGTCGAGTGGTTGTCAGATAAATCAAGCTACCAATCAACTATCGATAAGTAGTGCTATTCACCATTCCCCCACCCTTCAAATTTTGAAAGTTTCAAGTTTTGTTCTATAGGGGTAAGAACAGGTTTGCAATCCTGCATTCCAAATCATGAAGAATTTCTACTGCATACTTACTCTGAGAAATGAAGATATGATGTGGACATTAGAATACTTCAACTCCAAGATAGTTGTGAACTAGTCCCAAATCTGTCATCTTAAAACCTGCATGTAACTCCTTTTTCACATGTGCAATGTGACCATCATTGTTGCCAGTGATAATCAAATCATCTACATACAAAACCAAAATCACCAGATTTTTACCTTGTTGACGTACATACAAGGTATCATCAGATTCACTTTGTCGAAAACTAACTTTCCGAAGGTATTCATCCATTTTGGTATATCAAGCTCCGGGAGCTTGTTTTAACCCATATAAAGCCTTTATCAGTTTGCAGAGTTTATGTTCCTATCCTTCAATTTCAAAACCTAGTGGTTGTGTCATGTACACTTCTTCCTGTAAATCATCGTTGAGGAAAGCACTTTTTACATCCATTTGATGAACTTTCCATCCTTGTTGAGCTGCTAAGGCAAGTGTGAGTCGGATGGTGTTCCATTTAGCTTTAGGATCAAAAGTTTCCTCATAATCTATCCCTTCCTGCTGCGCAAAACCCTTAGCAACAAGTCTTGCTTTATACTTGTCAATTTCACCATTTTACTTGTACTTAATTCGGTAAACCCATTTGCATCCGACGGGTTTAACATTCTGAGGACAATCAACAAGTTTCCAAGTGTTATTGTGTTGAACTGCCTGATATTCATCAACCATAGCCTATTGCCATTCTTTATGTTTTATTGCTTCTTGATAAGTAGAAGGTTCAGTAAAATCATTTGCTATCAAGGCAAAATTTACTTCGTTTCTTTGTGATCCCTTGTTCTTGTTTTATTCTGTTCATTAGGCCTGACATCTTTCAAAAGTTGAACTGCCTATTTTGGCAATTGATGTTCACTGGTTTGAGATTGTGAAAAATCACGATCATTGTAAAGAGGGTTGATATAAACTGATGTTTTTTGATCAACCGCAGGTTCTGGGGGCGGAGAATCATTGTCAGGAGAACTACTGCTACTAGGAGAGTTGGATGAACTACTAGAAGACCCAGATGGCGCTGATGAAGAAGACAGACTGGATGAATCATTTTCAGATGAAGGAAACTCAAGTTCATACCAATTTTGTGAATTTGGTTGACTTTGTAAATTTATGTTTCTTTTATCACTTTTTGTTTCTAACTTTTGAAGAAGACTTTCAAATTCTTCAGCACTCTTACTCTCATGTTCATCAAAAATCACATCTCTACTTACAAGAATTTTTCCATTTGCCAAAATTCGATGCCCTTTCTTCTCATCAGAATACCCGATCATTGTGCACTTCAAGCTTCGTGCATTAAGCTTAGTTCGCTTTTCTTTCGGAACTAAGGCATAACAGACTGATCCAAAAACTCTGAGATGTTTTACTTGAGGTTTGAAGCCAAACCATGCTTCATAAGGTGTGATTCCGTCTAAAGAAGCAGTGGGAGATCTGTTCCTCAAGTAGATAGTGGTATGAATTTCTTCGGCCCAATACAAAGGACTTAACTTTTTGAAAGTTAACATAGATTGTGCCATTCCTAACAAGGTACGGTTCATTCTTTCTACTACTCCATTTTGCTGTGGAGTGTAGACATTGGTAAGATGTTGTTTTATGCCATTATCCATGCAATACATTTTGAATTCATTTGAAGTGAATTCTCCGCCATTGTCAGTTCTAAGAGTGCCAATCTTCTCCTTTACTTCATTTTCAATAAGCTAACGAAAAGTTTTGAACTTTTCAAATGCTTCTGACTTTTGCTTCAAAAAATATACCCAAGTCATCCTGCTAAAATCATCAATAAAGAGTAAGAAATATCTGAATCCTTCGAGCGAAGTTGGTAAGGGTCCACAAATATTAATGTGAACCAACTGCAAATGCCTGTTTGCACACCATGAACTTGTAGGAAAAATCTCTCGATGTTGTTTTACAAAAATTCAAGATTCACACTTTCCATTTCCCCTTTTGAATGTTGGAAGTCCCTTAACCATTCCCTGTTTTTGTAACTGAGAGAGACTTTCGAAGTTGAGATGGCCATATCTTACATGCCACAATCTGATCAGTGAAATGTATGTACTTGTTTCTCCTGCAAAGTCATAATTTCTTGGAATAACTATCCCTTTCATCCTTAACAATTTTCCATCTTCATAACCTGTCATTACTGTTTTCATGTTCTGTTCGACTGAGTTAATTTTAACTAAGCCATCTTCCATAATCACCATATGCCCTGCTTGTTGAATCATGACTAAAGATAACAAATTTTGCTTGAATTTTGGGACATACCATACATTTGAAATCATTCTTTCTCCAATGCCTGGTAAAAAAACTTTAACTACACCTTTGCCTGAAGGAGTATGTTTTGTTTTATCAGAAAGATAGATTGAATTCAGATGGCATTGTTGAAAGCTCCAAAATAAATCCCGTCAAAAATTCATGTGTTGAGTTGCGCCTGTATCCATAATCCATGCATCTTCATAATAACCTCTGAGAAAGCTTGAAACTTGGAAAGCTGTTGATTCTGTGTTGGTGAAAACATATACGGAACCATCAGGATCATCTTTATCATTTGCAAACTGTGCAGAGTTTGGATGAAACTTGGGAATTTTCTCAATAGAAGTTCTACAATCTACCGCATAATGACCAACTTTGTTACATCTCCTGCAAACAATTTGACTGAAATCGCTGCCTCTGCCTTGAGATTGTCTTCTGCCTTGATACTATCCTCAGCCTCTGCTTTGGCCTCTGTTTTGAGTTTGTCCTCTGCCTTGATGATATCCTCTGTTTTGATTGTTGCCTCTTCCTTGAAAATTGCTCCTTCCTAAATTGTAGCCTCTGTTGAAATTGTTTCCTTTGCTTTGACTATGTTCATGACCTTGGGCTGCTTGACTTTGATTGAAATTCCCTCTTCCTCGGTTTCTTGAATTATCAGCTGAGGAGTTACTTGAGCTAGCTTCGGTGAAGCAGACATCTTCTCTAATCTGTTTCTTCTTCCCAAAGGCTTTATCATGTTGGGCTAACCTGTCACTCAATTCATCAAACTTTATCTTCTCTAACTTTCCAGTGACTTGCAAAGTTTCCAAAAAATGTGTGTAAGATGATGGCAATCCAAAAATTAGAATCGTGGTCAAGAAGCTTTCATCAACAGCTTGAAAACCAACATTTATTATTTCTTGCTTGATGTTTTAAGTCGTGAAATATACTCAAGGACATCACCACCTTCAGTTAATTTCTGTTGAAGCAATTTTAATTGAAGATCAACCTTCTTTGATTCAGGTTGTGTATCAAAGAGATATTTGAATGTACGTAAAGCAGTCCATGCATCTGAGGAATTTTCAATATGTATGTACATTTCATTATTAACTAAAGCCTTTATATGAGCTAATGCCTTGGCATTTTTTACTTCCCATTTTGCAAGTGAAGCTGCATCTGCTGGTTTATTTGGCTTAATGTTGCCATCGCATATTTCATGCCATAATTCATTATAAATGCGAGTGCTTTCAATTAGACGTTTCCATGTCTTATAAGATTTCACCCCATCTAGCTTATCAGATTCAGAGATCAAATTAATTAACTTTGACATGATAGTGTTGAAGCAGTGCACCAAAAGAATCAAGCACAAGAAGAAAATTAGCAACTTGTCACACGAAATACGCCACACCAAAAAAATGACACACGCCACGCAAAGAAAAAACGATCTATCGGGGCTTGGCCTTGACCCTCGTATAGTCGTTCAAAAAAGGAGAAAAATGACTGAGCTTTGCACTTGGCTCTAGTCAAATTCCTGTGGAGTGTTTACAATGAAATCTTTGCAAAATTTGACCACTTGACAATGCCCTTACAAATTTTTTCTTAAAAAAAATCTAACCCCCCCTCAAAGTAAAAAATTACTTTGAGTTACAATAATAACCCTTATTTCTCCAAAAAAAAAATTACATTTATTTTTCCAAAAATAAAGAAAACATTTTCACTTCACCTTATTGCTCCAAATAAAACAATAAATAAATTTCAAGTTCCTTCCTTATAACTTCAATTACAAAAACTTATAACTCCAAAAAACAAAAGACTTGTCAATGACTGCAATATCATTGTCAATAGTTTGGGGATTCCTGCAACTTGAAACTTGCAAACCATGCTTCCGGATTTCCATTCATGCAGAATTAGATCTGAAACTTCGAAAATTTCGCTATCTAACAGATCGGGTACCACATAACATTACCAGGATACGTCTCCATTGGAGAGATTTGTGATTTTTTACAGTCAAATACCTAAGTACTACTCGACTCACCAGCAGAACTTTTTTTGTTCTCTCGCAACCTTTTCTTCCTCATGCTTCTTCGCAGCATCGGCACATTGCTGTCTGATTAGAGTTAAGCGTTCCAAATCTTTCCTGGCATACAGAATGACTGAAGACCGAATTAAATACCACTGAAATGATTGAAGACCAAATTAAATACCACTTAAATGTTCGGTCTCACTGTATTATATCATGATGTTTGGTAAAATAGGAACGCCTCATTTTGGGCATATGATGGTGACAGCATTATCGAGGCTCAGGCTTAATGCTTTATGCTTATCCCTTGATCTCTGTTTATGTTTGTAGGATGATGACGAGATTGCTTCATTGCAATCAGCGAATGGTTGGAGAGGGCTTCGTGCCCACCATGAAAGTGATTCACACGAGTGCCGAAGATCTACCGCCGAAGAATAATTGAAGATATCACATCATAAATCGATCCCTCAAAAAAGAAACAATACAAAAAAAAAATGTAAATAAAAATCCGTCAGATCATCCATTCCACATAACTAACGGTTCCATTGAATCGTATGCAGAGTAGATTTTTAATTTTAGTCCAATTGATCTTCACACACCATAACCACATATTTAATTGACCCAACCAAGAAATCAGATAATTCCTATTGCCACAAAGATAATTCTTTCAAATCCCTGGACTGAGCATTTGGTGGTTGAAGCACAAAATTGCAGTCGCCGCTCATACACCCCTTGGAGGTGCGGCAACCAATATAGAATGGTTTAGTTATGTGTCTTGTTTGGAAGATCCATGTCTTCTGAATTTAGCCAAGAAATACAAGAAAACTTGCAGCACAAATTGCACTGTGGCGGGGCATTCAAAGGAATACAATTGTAATCCCCAAGTCTAGCAAAGTAGAATGATTGAAGGAGAATATTGATGTTTTTATTTTCAGCTTTCAAAGGATGACAGGAACATGTCAATATACTTTCAATAATCAAATTCAAATACATAGGAATTATGGCCTGATAATGCACAGTCTCACGGTAATTCAACAACTAATACAGCTCATATATAAAATGGAAAAATTCATACTAACAATACCAGATCGCCCTCTCTTCCTCCGGTGAATTTTGCGGATAGAGCTTCTTCCTCTCGCTCTACTTCTTTGTGTCTGCCACGAACATTCGTTTCACTATCCGCCACAAGAGATTGACAATTAACTTGTTTGGTAGAATTTTCGAAAGCCTGTATAGCTGAAAATATCCACCTTCATGTCATCTGCATTACTGGTGACTCCGATACCACATTAATACAGAAGTTTCCTCAAACACGTACTTTTATTGATAATGGAAAAGAAATTACATAAAAATTTGCAGGAGTTTACAAACGTAAACTTCTACTAATTTGCAATTAGGAAACTAAGCTATTTATAAGATATATGTCCTAACTTAATTTAGTTATGAACCACTTGAAAAAATAACAAGTGTCCATTTACAATGAATGATCTTCTATCCAATCTACTAACTTTATTCCTATTTTAAAGCCTAAGATACGACTCAATTCTAGAGCCCTATCTTTGCTAACACTATTCTATTTCTAAGTGTCTCTAATATTTATTAAATATTCTAATTTAATAAATATTTTTATCCTAACTTTACATTATTATATTTGGATCATCTAACAGTTTTGGAATAATCACATAGCAAATATTCGGTGTCAACATTTCGAACTCACTACTGGGATTCATCATCAGGAAAAATATGAAGGAATTGATCTAACAAGAAAAATTAGAACAAAGCTCCTCTTCGAAACCTGTAAACGCAATCGTTCAAAAAATCGAACTCTATCAACAAATTCCCTCTCATGAAGGGCTAATATTTGTGAAATCAAAATTTTGTGAATCATAATGATTGAACTTCTTTCAGAATAATCACATAACAATTATTCAGTGTCAATGTTTCGAACCCACTACTGGGGTTCATCATCAGGACAAATATGGAGGAACTGATCTAACAAGGAAAATTAGATCACACCTCCTCTTTGAAACCTATAAACGCAGTCGTTCAAAAAGTTGAACTTTATCAAAAAATTCCCTCCTGTGAAGGGTTGATATTTGTGAAATCAAATGTCTATGATTCATGTTGATTGAAAACTATCAACATAGATTCATCTTTAGGTGTACCAAATGCCAAGAAAGATCTCTCTTAAGATACAAAACTATAAAATTTTGGTAGATCCAAAGTTAAAATCAATTTATGATGGTTATTTATATTACATATAAATTTAACATCTATATATATAAAAATATACTTATAGTTAATTTTATTAAAATCCTCATACACCTTAAATATATGAACAAACTATATATATATATATATATATATATATATATATATATATATATATATAAGTTAGGATTTGATATAATTGGTATTGAATTAAATGATTAAATATAAAGTTTAATATACATTTAAAAAATATAATGTTTATTAATAAATATATATATATATATATATATATATATATATATATATATATATATATATATATATATATATATACAAATTTTGACTTTTTAATACATTTAAAGCTAAAAAATAATATGAATATGAATATAAATTTATTGTTTTTTTGTTTTAAAGGTAATTTTGCATTACTATTAGACATTTATCTTCCAAGTGTCTTTCACACTTCCATTATCAATTTTTGTCTCTCTTTTTTCTACTTCTTATTTTCAGGTTTCTTCCTTAATGGATTCCTTGTTAGATCTTCCTATCCTCATTACAAATCTTTGAGTGGTAATTTTCTCATTCCTTGGATAAGACAATTGGGATACAACTCAACTATTGTTATAAATATGGAAATTACTATCACGTCCTTCCTATTATATATTTTTTTGGGAAAAGTTGAAAATGTTAGATCTTATGAATGTGTGGCTTAGCCAAATATCTCATTATTAGCATGGGCTCCACCTCTTCATCAATTGTTATTAAAATATAATTATATTTGTTTAGAACCTTTTAACTCATTTACATTTGCTTGTTCATACATACATCATTAACATAATCAATTACAATTGCTTGTTGATACATGCATCATTAACATAATTAATTACAATTACAATATCCATGAAAGATTAAAGATTAGAAATATTACAATGATAAATGGGCTTGGCAAAAAAAAATGATTTGTTATCATAAAATATTTCAAGAAGAAACAACTACCTCAACTACCTCAAAGAAGATGAACCCTATAGAACTCCCATTAAAACCAGAGGATGTTGCATGCAAAATGAAATGGACTCTTTTGTCCAAGTGTGGTGAGCCCCAATAACAGGAGTGTGTAAAGTTATCTGGTTAACACTCCATCTACCAAATACAATAAATAAAAGTGAAATATAAACAATTATATATACTTAGAATTAAATTAAGAATAAATGAATAAAAAAACCAATAAAATTTACATTATTAATCAAATACATTAACATCTTAAAACCATAATATTAATTATTTTAATATTAAAATTTTATAAATAATAATAATAGATATGCAAAATAAATTAAATATTATTTAAAATATAATTTTCTTTATTTTAGAATTTTGTGATCCATAATGATTTTTGAGACAAACTTTTGGATTAATAACAATGTTGCTTTTCTGGTTGAACATATGTTAATATATATGCTTATGACTTTTTGACATTTTTATTTTTAATATTTTAATATAAATTTTATATTTTTAAGCATAAAACAAAATTTTTATGATGATGATGCTGATGAGACCAATCTTTGGTCTATCCTACCTAAAGAAAAGAGTTATTTAGTTTGATTTAAGATTTTATTCCTATGTTCAAAAAGCTTGGAGAGAAGCCTCTCTAGCTCACTATAATTTTGACATCTTAAAAGGCTAGGAAGGTCAGTATTGCAGCAAAAATTATGAAATTGAGCTCTAATGTGGTTGTACTCAGGGCACTCTAAGAGGAAGTGATTTTCATCCTTGATGTTCATATTCTCACAAAGATGGCAGATCCTTTCCACCCATGATGTTTGAGGATCTGTCCAACGACCTATTTCACTATGGAGCTCATGAGAGTTCGTTCTAATCTTGGCTATATTAATTTTATTCTTTGAACTAGTTAAAACAAAGAGATATTTTTGATCTTCTAGGGTGGGGTTAATGACCTCCTTATAATATTTTAATTTTCTTTTAGTTGCTAGATCTTTCTCACACCATATTTTTTCTTTGAACTTAGAAGTAACAATTTTTTTAATGTTATTAATGTTTTGCAATGTAACATTGTGGTCGATCTCACAATAGTTTAACCAGACCTTGATGTTTTTTCAGATTAATCACATAAAATGAAACTTTCTAAATAATCACATAAAATACTTTTGTTAAAAAAAAAAAATAACATGTGAAAGTTTCATCTTATTTAATTAATCTGAAAATTTCTCAAAATGAAATTTTCAGATTAATCTTAAAAAAAAAATGCTATATGTTTAATTCTAAAATTTCGCAACTTGTTTCATTTAATGTGATTAATCAGATAATTTCTCAAATTAATCGCATAAAATGAAATTTTCAGATTAATCCCAGAAAATGCTATGGGATTAATCTGAAAATTTCGCAAATTATACTGAAAATTGAGGTTAGTTTCATTCACTAAAAGCCAAATAAACGCATCTCAAAGCATTTAACCATTTACGCACGAGTTTTACGCACGAGTTCGTGCCCCTCACCCATACATAAGGAAAACGTTGAAAAAGGAGGAAAATTGATGCAATCTTTGAATGAAGTATACAAAGTACTCTTCGTTTCCACACGCTTTTATTTTATAGTACTAATAAATAGGTCTCAGAGCCTCCTACACCTTCACCAATTTGGGCAACCATCAGAGTTCCAGTGAAAGTCATATTTCTGGAACCATTGTATTTCTCTGTTTGGTCTAGATTGCGAGATTGGCCTTAGCTGCGGTATTTATATCTCTTCTGCCAGGCCTCATCCTTGTACTCCATTGCGCCTTGAAATTGTCTGAGTTTAAAAGTTCTCAGAAAACTGAAATATTGTCAGTAAGTTATTTGAATGTGGTTTTTTTAAACTTCATTTATGGCTTTATTTGCGCTACTTTACTCTCTGCCTGTTGGGTATCATATTATTTGTTACTTGTATATAAGACAAGCTAGCATTTTTTTGTTTTAATTTAGATTATTATGTAGGTTTGCAGCTTGGAATTCGTCTGAATATATGGTTCAGTTTGTAGGGCCGCTGGTTTGAAGCAAGCTTAGTTTCATAGTTTCTTCATCTCAATTGTCATAGACATCATTTCAATCTAATCTTCAAGAGAAACATGGCATCACTGGGAGTGGCTTCTGTGGCATCATCGCCATCAATGGTTATAAATGGGAGCAGTATATCTCAACCAAGAACTACGTTGTGGAGTGGGCAATTCAAGATCTTGCCGAAGCAGAATATTTCAACTCTTCAAAGGACTCCTTTAAAATCTAAGGTACCCTTCTGAATTTCAAGTAGCTGAGCTTGAGGACATAGAGCGTTTTTTCAAACTTTTTTTGTTAAGGTATTTTTGTAAATCTAAAGCTGCCATGTTGCATTCATGGCTGTTTTAGTCTGTGAATTGAACGAATGCTTATTTTCTGTTGTAGCATGTGATAGTCTCTGCAATAGCAGGCAATGCTGATGGAGACGAAAACATGAAAGGAATTTGCAATACAGAAAAGAATGGTCCTCTAAAGATTACGTACAGTGGCGAGAAGCCTCCGACGCCATTGTTGGACACTATAAATTATCCAATCCATATGAAGAATCTCAAGATAAAGGTAAAGCAGCCATCCTACATGATCTTTAAACTCTTGCTTGAACCTCAAATTAAACATTTTCAAGGAATGAGATGATCTAATTTCGATGTCTGTGGATGATCTTCACGACTGATCAGTCAAGTCCATTTACAGAGTTTTTTAGAACAAACAATTTGGTTTTTATGACTCACCCACTTGTATGATTCACTCACCCACTTGGTTTTTATCACTCACTCAATTTGGTTTTTTTAGAACAAACAACTTGGTTTTTATCACTCACCCAATTTGGTCCAAATGGAAATTCGTTACAAAGTTTAACATTTATTTACTAATTGCAGTAGTGTCGCAATTACTCTGTACTCTCTAAGAGCTATTATAATAATATTTATTTATTTTGCTTTCTGAAGCGAAAAGAAAAGGGTCCTTTCTGACCATTCTTGAATGCTGAATAGGAATTTGGATGGACTCTATGACACACCTGAGGCTTGAATTGGGACCCTTGGTACAATTAATCATATAGATTTATTGTCATTTTAATTGTATCGCAGGAGTTGAGGCAGCTTGCGAAGGAGCTTAGAGAAGAGATCATATTTAGTGTTGCAGAGACAGGAGGCCATCTGAGTGCAAGCCTGGGTGTTGTGGACCTCACAGTTGCACTCCACTATGTATTCAACACTCCACATGATAAAATTGTGTGGGATGTAGGCCACCAGACTTATCCACATAAGATATTGACAGGAAGGAGGTCAAGAATGAGCACCTTGAGACAAACTTCTGGTATAGCTGGCTTTCCTAGGCGCGTCGAAAGTGAACACGATGCATTTGGTGCTGGACATAGCTCTACCAGCATTTCTGCTGCCGTTGGTACGTGACCACTTTAGTTCACTATGAAGGAACTTCTTACTTTTATCCTTTCTAGTAAAATTTGAAGAAGTGGTGTTCATTTCTTGCAAGATATTTTGCAGGGTTTTATAGCCTATAAGCTGTTTTGTATCAATTTTGTTGATTATGGACGAAATTTCAAGTGCAACTACTTCTTGTCTATGGATTCTGGTTGTTTTTGGGGACTTTCAATAGGTTTATTCCGTTTAATTCTTTAATGAACCCTTTTCAAGATTTTGATTTCATGCTAATGGACTATAGCTGAAATGTTAAGTTCATTAAAATAGGGTTTCGACATTAATAGATTATAGGAGGTCACATTTGACATTCACAATTATTAAAGAAAATATTCCATTTTCTGTTTTGGTAAATTCTAATGCATTTATATGTTGATTGAATGGGTTTACAGGTATGGCATTGGGTAGGGATCTTCTGGGCAAGCATAACCAAGTTATAGCTGTCATTGGGGATGGTGCAATGACTGCTGGGCAAGCTTATGAAGCTCTGAACAATGCAGGCTTTCTTGATTCAAACATGATTATTATTCTAAATGATAATAAGCAGGTTTCCTTGCCTACTGCTACTGTAGATGGCCCGGCCACTCCTGTGGGTGCTCTTAGCAGTGCTCTGAGCAGGCTTCAAGGCAGCAAAAAATTCCGAAAATTGCGAGAAGTAGCCAAGGTTGACGCCTAGTCCATCCCTAAGCTTATAGCTCTGTACTCGCGGATTTCTTGGTTGCTTTTTTTATGTGTGTACAAAGAAGTCTAAATTGCTGATTTTTTTTTCAGGGTCTTACGGATCAAATTGGGGGTGCAACCCACGAGATAGCTGCAAAAGTGGATGAATATGCCAGAGGAATGTTTAGTGCACCTGGTTCTGCCCTCTTTGAAGAACTCGGACTCTATTACATTGGCCCTGTTGATGGACATAACATTCAAGATTTGGTAGCTATTCTCGAGAATGTGAAAAGCATGCCTGCTCCAGGGCCTGTCCTCATCCATGCTGTCACAGAGAAGGGGAAGGGTTATCCACCTGCAGAGAAAGCAGCTGATAAACTACATGGTATGGTTATCTGCACCTAATTTGATCCCTCGTATGGCATCTCTCCTATCTGAAATTGCATATACCTTATGCAATTCCCTGTTCTTTTTTTTTTTTGACCTATCTATTGTCTCATGACATTTTCAGACTGTAGAATAAAAATCTGCGATTTCTCTTTCAATTTTTATGGTATTTTATGAAAGTCACTGAACTGATCATCAATTTATCTCTATTTTTCTCATTAATATTACTCTGCTTGTCCCTCTCTGACTGTCTGAAACCATTTATGGTCTAGGTGTGGTGAAATTCGATCCAGCTACTGGCAAGCAATTCAAGCCTAAAAGCTCAACACTCGGCTACACTCAATATTTTGCGGAGAGCTTGATCGCAGAAGCGGAGAGAGATGAGAAAATTGTGGCCATCCATGCTGCTATGGGTGGGGGAACAGGGCTAAATTACTTCCAGAAGAGGTTTCCCGAACGCTGTTTCGATGTGGGCATCGCTGAGCAGCATGCCGTGACCTTTGCAGCAGGGCTTGCCACAGAAGGATTGAAACCCTTCTGTGCAATCTATTCGTCCTTCTTACAAAGAGGATATGATCAGGTAATGAATTCACTGCATTGCCCAGGAAATGAAATAAACTGAACTACACAAATCCTTTAATGGAAATGTTTGAACTATATACATTCATCAGACTCCAGACTATATTCTTATTTGAAATTTTATATTCTTTCATGGCTTTGTACCACTAGTTGCAATTACAACAGTTATAGTAGCTGGAATATTTAGGTTTGATTACAGCAGTATCCAAAGTTAAGAACATAGCTGAAAGTAGATGCCCAGGCGCGACAATCCAACTGTAGATTGGCATGGTTAATCACTACCACTCTAGAAGCACAAGATTAATTAGGTGATTATAGAATGAAATTGAGAAAACTGGAATAGCTAAGACTTGTTAGATTGTCTGGGGCATTTGCAGGTGGTTCATGATGTTGATTTGCAGAAACTCCCTGTGAGATTTGCCCTTGATAGAGCAGGGCTAGTGGGGGCAGATGGTCCAACACACTGTGGTGCTTTTGATGTCACTTACATGGCTTGTTTACCCAACATGGTTGTAATGGCTCCTTCCGACGAGGCAGAACTCATGCACATGGTGGCGACCTCTGCAGCAATTGATGATCGTCCAAGCTGCTTTAGATTCCCCAGAGGCAATGGAGTTGGTGCGTCCCTGCCTTCAAACAACAAAGGAACCCCTCTGGAGGTTTTTTTCCTAAAGCTCACACTTTTGTGTTTCTAGTTGGTGGCAAGGATAGCAGCCTCACTCTGCATATCCTTTTATGCCAGAAAAAATTCAATAATGAAATATTTCGTCAAGTGAGCAAATATTTAGAGCTTATATAGGACAGCTTGTGAGTTTTAAGTGGCATTATCCACACCACATTAATACTCTCTCTCCTGAATTCAGCTAACATGTTTTGGTTTTTGTGAATCAGATCGGCAAAGGAAAGATTCTTGCAGAGGGTACTCGTGTTGCCGTTCTGGGCTATGGTTCAATAGTCCAAAATTGCCTTGCAGCTAGGGAGATGCTAGCTCAGCAGGGCATATCAGTTACTGTTGCTGATGCTCGCTTCTGTAAACCTCTGGATGGGGACCTGATCCGGAGATTGGTGAAGGAACATGAAATCCTTGTTACTGTGGAAGAAGGTTCCGTTGGAGGATTTGGATCTCATGTTTCCCACTTTCTTGCATTGCATGGGCTTTTTGATGGAAATCTGAAGGTTGGCTCTTTGCATCAATCTATGTCTCTTTCAATAAATTTGAAATCTAAGGCCAAATCATTATTCTAATTCTTGTATCATCATTTTTCTTTTGCAGTGGAGGCCAATGGTACTTCCGGATCGATATATCGATCATGGATCTCCCAAGGACCAAATTGAAGAAGCGGGTCTGTCATCAAGGGATATAGCAGCCACTATCATGTCTCTAATAGGAAAGCCTCAGAGTGCTCTGCAGCTCCAGTGACAGAATATCCTTTCTTGATATCAAATCAAGAAATCATGGATTAAAAGCATAACCTTTGTTTTAGCCTCCCTGTAAAATGATATGACCTATAATGGTAGGGTAGAATGTCTCTAGGACTATTCTACTTTCTATTCTATTCTATTCTCCTCCAAATAGTATTATATTCACATTCAAATAGTATTTTGCGTTTTCTCATCCAATGGCTTTGTGCAGTGAATAATTACTCTCAATGTTTACAATGGAAAAAGGTTGCTCTACTCTCGTTGATTCCATCTCTTAACATGGAAAAAGGTTGCTCTACTCTCTTTGATTCCATCTTTTAAGCTTGTGTTACTCAAATCAGTTGATTCAATTCAAGCAAGCTAAATGTCCACTGAGATTTTGAAGGGAATGCAATGCAATCATCGGATTTTCAAGTTAAAAAAAAAAAAAAAATACTTAATATGAAGGAAGAATGTTATTCCTTAAAAGTGGTAAAATTGAGTGATAATTAAACTTGATTAATTAATGAGGAGAGTAATATTTTCACATAAAAATGTTAAAACTAAGTAATAATCACGTTGTAATGAAATAAAATTGGAATAAGAATTATTTAAGATAATTAAATTTTTGAGAAATAAATGAAAATGTATAATTTAAAGACATTAAATTGTTGTACCAAGAGGCATCTGAATTCATAGTGTTCACATAGTAAGGGAACATTATGAATTGTTGTTTGACTAACAAGAAAGCCCTGGTCAACCCTCTTATCAAGTCACACAATTGCCCAAACAACTTGGCTTTGTCTGATCTTCCTATGCTGAAATTCGACCTTCTTTCTCACCCAGAAAATCTCGGTCTATCCAAAAAATCTGCCAAAAGAAACTACCCACAAATTCAGTCCAGTTTGACACATATGAGGTTAGTAGCAAATAGAGATACCACATGTGGGAGGTCAAACAAGAGAGAGAGAGAGAAAGCTTGGTCAACTACTGGATAACTTCAACCTTCTTCTTGTTTGTCTTCTTCGCTTGAACGAACAAAAATATACGTGTTATTGTGTGTAATCAAAATTGTCCCTTTTGGTGGAGGATGAGTGATGTATATATAGTGTTCCAAGAGGCCAAATGGGTGTCTCTACAAAGATAGGCCAACTTGACTTGATGGAGGGATGACTTGATCATCTTGGAGCAAAAATTAAAAAATTACAATTCAATTTTTTTCTCTTTTGAAACTAACATGAAGAACGTGTCTGATATTTATTATTACATATATTTGGGGTGGCTAAAATATTAATTATGAAGATCGGCCATATCTACAAAATTGAATACTCCCTCTTAGCTTGGGAGGTATTCATAATGACTATCCAGATGTTCTCTCTCTGAAAAATTTCTCTAAGAAAAGGGTTAAACAAATCATCATTTATCATCAGCATCAACATCATTCGATTACCATAATTCTGTTCAATGACTCTGACCCATGGTAAATCAACAATATCAACTTGTCACCATAATTTGGATTGATATCTTTGACCCATGGTATATCAGTAGTCACCATAATTCTGATCAATATCTCTGACCCTTGCTATATAGACTAGTCCTAGTTCACCATAATCTTGGTCAACATCTTTGACCCATGGTGAAACCCTAGGGACACACTCAATTCACTTGAGTAATTATTACCCCAATCCCAAAGGCCTCACTCACTTGAGTAATGCTAAATGTGCTCGCTCAACCTATTTGGAGATTAATTCTGATTCTGATGTTGAAGGCACCCACTCAACCCTACGGTTAAGTAATTATGGGCCTCTATACACTCTAGACCATTCTCCCTAATCCTAGTCAACATACTTGACC
The DNA here is from genome assembly GCA_034641835.2 of Pinus albicaulis. NCBI lineage: Eukaryota > Viridiplantae > Streptophyta > Pinopsida > Pinales > Pinaceae > Pinus > Pinus albicaulis. Next base: position 1,327,395,545 of record CM076583.1, read on the forward strand.
TAGGGACAGTGCCTATCCCTCTTCGGACCATTCTCCTTAATCCTAGTCAAAATTCTTGACCTAGGGAGAATCTTTGTCCCTGATACATCAACATCAACACTCCCTCTCACTAAGGGAGGCATTCTCAACAACTCCAAGCTTGTCCATGAAATATACACACTTTTCTCTCGACAAAGGCTTTATGAGGATGTCAATCGTATGCTCATTTGTAAAGATGTATGGGAGACTTATTGCTCCCTTCTGCACCATGTCATGAATATAATGGTACTTGATCTCGATGTGCTTCGACCTGTCATGGAAAACTAAATTATCTGAATGTTTCACACAACTTTGATTGTCACAATATATCACGACCTGTTCTACCACCTGATCAAATAGTCTCATAAATAACTTTCGAAGCCACACTAGTTTACAACTTGATAAATTCGCTGCAATATACTTGGCCTCGACAGTGCTAAGTGTGACATATGTCTACTTCTTTCTCATCCAAGAAATCATAACATATCCCAAAACTGAAGCAACCTCAGAATGTACTCTTCCCATCTTTTGCACTCCCTACCCAATTAGAATATGTATATCCTTGTAGTTGTATATCACCATTTGAGACATATCTCAAACCATAATTAGCTGTGCCACATAGATATCTCGATACATGCTTCGCTACAATCTAATGATCATGTCTTGGTTCCACATGAACTAGCTTAGAGTGTTCATTGCAAAGAAAATATCCAGCCTGATATTAACCAAATACATCAAGGAGCCAATCAACTGCTAGTACATGGATGGATTGACCAAATATGATCTAGAGTCTCTAAACTTCTTTAGATTAGTCATCATGAGAGTTGTCATAGATTTACAATCCATCATTATAAACTTCTAAAGGATATTGATAATATACTTTCCTTGACTAAGGGAGATCTCACTAGGTTTCTGACATACTTCTAGTCCCAAATAGTAGTGCATAAAGTTGAAATCCTTCATATCAAATTCAAAGGCCAACTCCCTCTTACACTAAACAAGGAGATTCTCTACAACTGTCAGAAATAAGTCATCAACATATAACAATAGAATCACAAGCTCATTTTTCTGAACCTTGATATAGAGATTTGGATAAACTTCAATTTTGGAGAAACCAAAACTTTTCATGTAGCCATCAGTTTGAGAATACTAGGCTCTTGGTGGTTGTTTAAGTCCATACAAATATTTATTTAATCTACAAACATGAGACTCCTTTATATGTACCTAAAAACCTTGAGGTTGTTCTATGTACACTTCTTTCTCCATCATACCATTGATGAAAGCAGTCTTTACATCCATCTGATGTAAATTCCAACTTATAGAAGAAGCGATATAAATAATAGATCTAATAGAAGTGTACTTAGAAACATGGGAAAATGTCTCATCGTAATCTTCTCTCTCTTTATGGGAGAATCCTCTAGCCACGAATCTTGCTTTGTACTTGTCAATATTTCCATCCACTACATGCTTAATCTTTTATATCCATTTGGAGGTCACCACTGACTTCCCTTTAGGTCTCAACACAATCTCCCATGCATCATTTTTCATAATGGATTTGTATTCGTCAATCATAGAATCTTTCCAAACTTGTTGCCTAGCAACTTCCTCATAGTTGTAAGGTTCAAAATCAACGATATTGGTCACCATTGCTAGATATCCAGAATACCTCTTAATAAGTATCTTGCTTCCCTGAATGTGCCATGTGGAGTTGCATGCCCTTCTACTTCCTACAAGGTGGATCTAAGCCATGCTAGCCTTTTCTTGATTTTAGGAATAATAATTGGATCCACTATTTCATTGGGCTCTTCTGGCTCTTGTTGATGATCTATGGGATGTTCTATAATATCGAAAGGCCTTGATCCCTCCTCCTTGGGAGCTTCATGTTCTTCATCATCATAATCATCAATGTCCATATTATCTTCTTTGGAATTCTAATAGGAATCATTATCATCAAAGGTAATGTCCCTACTAACTTTAACCTGTCGTTGTTCTAGAACATAAATCCTACATGCCTTTGATGACTCGTTGTATCCAAAAAATATTCCTTTCTTTCAGTAAGGTTGTAGCTTTGTCCTTTTCTCCTTGGGTATGTGAATGTAAACTAGGCAACCAAATATTCTAAAATTCCCAACTTGCGGATTTTGGCCAATGAATGATTCTTCAAGAGTCTTATCTTCCAAGATTCGATGAGGACTTCTGTTTTGAACATAGAATGTTCTCATGGATGCTTCTCCCCATAAGAATATAGGCAAGTCTCGATCATGAATCATTTCCTTAACAACTTTTAATAAGTAGAGGCATCCAACTGTTGGCGAGATAAAGATGTGACTTCAGTTATTTACTCCCATCCTAAGATTAGAACCACATGTAATATTCAAGTCATTGATATGGGTGTTAGTAACTACTCCATCATATTGGGTATAGATTGGAAATCTCTTATAGTAGGGTATAATTCAATGGATGGTACTCATATTATAATACCTCAGGGGGCTATGCATATTATCATATACAAATAATATCGAATAGTACCTTATATAGAAAATATTCCTCAAGCTTCAGTTAATCATATTGAAGAAGATCTTGGAATCTGTTATGAATAAAATAAATAGATAATGTAAACAATAAATAATGATTAGTTAATTAGTAATTGGATTGAAGAAGCATGTCTAAATGGGACATGACTATCCATGAAGAGGCACTTGCCTAGTATATAAGCAAGCCCCTCATTTTCAATTGTATCATCATCAATATTCATACATTTTATATAATAATATTTGTATCCCCAATGGGTCTAAAACTAAAACGGTATACCTTCTCATCAACTTGTTTGAGGGTGCATAAATTTTATTAACCAAATTAACAATTAATTTAGAATCCCGAAAAAAACATTTAAGTTTTTATATCCAAGCTTAAGAGCGTTTGTCAATCCTAAAAATAAAGCTTCAAACTCAACAGTATTATTTGTTCAAGCGAAATTTAATTTGAAAGATAATGGATGTGTTTTACCAAATTTATTCTGTAAAATAATACCAACACCATTCCCTTGTTGAGAAGTTTGTACCTCAAGTTTAGTTTTAGAATTAATTGCAGAATTTGAAAGTTTCAATATTACTCATGTATTTAGAAGCATTAATACAATTGCAGATGGATTAGCAGTGTATGCTACAATGCTAGACTGTTTCGACATGGCCAATAAACCATATTTTCTTGTAGTTTCCATATATAGGTCTCATTTACCTGATAATGAAGAGGCGTGGAAAATATTTGATGATGAAACTCTTCTAACTTTCCTTACTAATGAAGTTCAAGAACCCTCACACGTTATAAATCTTGAACAAAATAGATATCCCAATTGTATTTCTCCTTTAGAGAACATTTTTTCACCTAGCAACGTTGCACAAACTAGGGTATGTGATATAAAATCTAATAAAACTATTGATGAATTAATTCAAGTTAATATAGGAACAAAACAAAATCCCAAAAAACTTCAACTATCTACAACCTGTTCCAATGAATAAAAATATCAATTTCTTCAATTATTTCAAGAATTTTTTGATATTTTCGCATGGTCTTTTGTTGATTTAAAAGGTTTTAATTCATCCATCATAAGTGATGCTATTCCTATTAAGAAAAAATTATCTTATGTTAAGAAAAATTAAAGACCAAGTAATCTTGCCTTGGAAACCACAATTAAAGATTAATTGCACAAGTTATTATCCTCTAATTAATTTTTCCAATTAAATATTCTAAATGGGTAGCAAATGTAGTCCCTATTAGGAAAATGACTAGTCAAATCCGTTTGTGTGTGGATTTTTGTGCTCTTAATAAGGAAAGTGTGAAGGACAACTTTCCCAAATATGGAGCTAATTTTACAACAAGCGGTTGATTCTCAAATCATGTCTCTCCTAGATGGATTTTCGAGGTATAATAAAATCTATGTGAAGAAATCTCACAAACATAAAACCACGTTCACCAATAAGTGGGGAATATATGCTTTTAATTTCATGCCCTTTGGTCTTGTCAATGCTACAACTACTTTTGAAAGAGCCATGAATATAAATTTTGACGATTTTATTGGTGTTATTATTCTTATTTATTTAGATGACGTGACTATTTACTCTAAATTAAGATTCGATCATTTTTCAGATCTTAAAGTAGTTTTCATTCGTTGTCGCAAATTCAATATTTCCCTCTCCTTTGAAATCTATTTTTGGAGTCAAATTTGGAAAATTACTTGGTCACATTATTTCAGAATCAGGAATAAGTATAGATCAACAAAGTATAAAAGCTATTCAAAATCTATCTCATCCCACATCCAAAAAGGATATCCAATGTAACAACCCTGGTCAAAAATTCATGTAAATAAATTTAATAAAGGAAAAATAAGACCAAGGTCACGAGACACATATTCCAAGATGAATGTTGGACAAAACATCCTAGTACGGGTTTTCATTTGGCTTATTATGGCTAAGTGGAAATTTACGAAGGAATTTGAAAAGGCAAGAGGCATTAGTTGGTATTTTATTTATGAAAAAAATGAAAAATAGGAGAAAAGGAAGGTGAAAGGTCACATGTTGCATCTGAGGAGGAAATTGAAGGAATAATAGAGGAAAATAAAGAAATTAGAGGCCTCATTGATAAAAAGGTGTGTGAGGATTAGAAGGTACCTTTTCTCAGTGCAATCTTTTGTCAGTTCAGTTTTGGAGCTCTCTCTCTATACTCTCTCTCTCTCTCACTCTTGGATACTTAGAGCATTCTTGGAGCATTCTAGCATTGGATCAAGAAAACCAAAGAAAGAACAAAGAAGGCAAAGGGAAACAAAGATCAAGCAAGGAAGAGTAGAATCAAGCGACCACAATAGGATTACTTACAGGTATCGATTTGCATGTGTGATTTCCCTGCTAGATTTCGAATGCATGGTACATGCATGCGTATATATGGTTCTCTTGTTGTCATTTACATGGGTTTTTCCAGGGGTGATAGTGGTTTTCAGCCTTGCCTTTCCATTTTCGGATAGCCATGGTGTGATGGGTTCTCTTTTACTTGGTTGAGATGGATTGCTAGATGGTATCAAAATTGAGTGAGGTGGTCTTGGGAAAAAAAAAAAAATGCCTAAGAATCCCTTGATAGGTAATGGCGGGATACACGATAAAGCCTAATTGTGAACCTCCTTGTTAGGCCTAGGAATCCCTTGATCGATAATGGTGGGACACATGGTAAATCCTAAAGGATGGAACCTTGGTAGAACTAGGAATCTCTTGACTGGTAATGGTAGGATACATGGTAAAGCGTAGAGGTGTATGCTCTTGTTAGGCCTAGGAATCCCTTAACTGGTTATGGAGGGATACACGGTAAATCCCAGAGAGTAGAGACAAACAAATTCCTCATGGTTTAGGTGGAGATATCTGGAGGCATCCATGCTTGTTTAGGGCATAGTAATCCCTTAATCGATATATGGTGGGATTACGACAAATCATGTATTGTATGTTGTTATTTGGGACTGGTGGTATTGATGAGGGTTTTAGACCTAGGAATCCCTTGGTGGGATATATGGTAAATCTTGACGAAGCTCTGGTTAGTTTTGTTATCAATCCCACATTCATGCTTGGAATATGGCACAGGGGTGATTGAATGAAATAAATATTTGGTTCAACAAAATCTATGGTTAGGTGGTTCATGGAAGTCCCTAAATTTGGTTGGCATATGCATTCATTAACAAGATCTCCTTCTCCTTGGAATTTCATGTGTAATTCTACTTATTCATATGTGATTTTTATGATTGTTATATCCTTGATATCTATGTTTGCTATATGATGACTATGAGTATGTTTTATGAACAATGGAAAATAAATGAACAATGGATATATGACCTAATATATGATAATGCATCTATTGTGATAAGGCATAAATGATTCTTTACGAATATCAGATAAGTATGAGACCCCTAGATTAATGACCCATATATTACATATTTTTGACATGTTTAACGAAAATTCATGTCATGGTTAGTAGGGGTCAGATAAAATACTTGTACCAATGATTGCATTAGTAGCCTTATTCCATTGTTGTTATTCATTTCTGGGAGTTTCATGAAGTTATGGGCAGTGGCTTGAGATCTTGCCCTGAAAAAGTGGCTTGTAGTGTTCCCAATTAGCCATTGCTACTTGGAACATTATAATTGCTCCATTTTTGAAATAAGAAGTAAGAAACACAATAAAATATATCCCAGTGTCAAAGGGGATTGAGGTAGGAGGATAAAATAAGGCCTCTTGAGTGTGAACAGGAGCAAAAACAAGGAGCTAACTATAGTTGACCAAGTCAACAATGCTGTCACAAGGGAGGGAAAACCACTAGGGTAGCACAGTTTTGAAGGAGGAGACTTCTCAGAGAAGCTACATCACCAATGAGTGGGGCCCGGGATGGAGGAGCTCACTTGGGGATAAAAAAATAAGGAAGGAATAGGAGCAAAAGTATTCATTCATTCATACTTCTTGTTTCAGTCCTATGACTGATTGCAAGCTTCAGTTGTTTAGCCGGAGTTGCAACACTGTTTAGTGCAAGAGTTCTCATGCGGGAATTCTAGTTTCATCATTGTTCTATCTGATTGGGGGATCTAAGGAGGAGGTCTTGAGTTCCATTCTCAGCAACTATCTTGAGGAAAGCCATCCTCTAACCTTGACAACGCAGTCACTCCCAGTGAATGCGTTATTTCTGCAGTAGCTGGGGTTGTATCTATCTATTTGTGCCTATTTTGGAAGAGGAGGAGGTGATTTCCACTCCAGGAGTCTTATTGAGGAAGGCCTTGAGCCCATTCTTGTATTGTGTATCCCTTTTTGAGCATATAAGATATTTCTCAATACAGAGTTGCTGGGTACAACGTTATTTTCTGCAATGTTGTATCTTGTGTTGCTATTTTTCCGAAACCCTTGCCGGGGAGTTCCAATGTTTTTGTAAAAGAGGTCAATCCTCTCATTTCTGATCTTATAATGAATGGAAGCTTCAGATATATGTTATTCCATCTATTGTTGTAGTTTACATAATAAGAATAACGATGTTGTTGCCTCCGACATTTCTATTTTATGATGTACTGGGGTTGTGATGCTTTTTAGCACATTTGAGTTGGGGAGATCTGTTTAATGTAGCTAGAGTTATTTGTTTTTTATGCCATTCCATATTTAAGCTGAATACAACATATTTTAGAGGATTGAAGCCCTGGACTACGTTATTCTTGCTCTTGTTTTCTTATACAGCGTCCTCATTGGAGATATTGTTGAAATTCTTGAAAAGGAATATTACAGTGGTATCGAAGCTCTGCTCTTAGCTCAGCTTGTGGGGGGGAGATTTATCTTCAGCATGGAGAAGGAAGATATCTCAAGGCTTGTACTTCAAACCCTGCAGAACATTGCAAGGGATCTCAGGGTGATGAGGCAGGAAGAAGACTCTTTAGGGTTTTGCCATAAGGCAAGCACCAGCACTGCAAATGGTATGGGACATTCAACTACATCACAACGCTCCACCATGCCTTCATTTTTAACTAAAGGAGATAAGGAGGGTTCTCTAGGGGAATACTTTGAAGAACATGAGCTCCAGACTCAAAGGTTCAAGGAGCACCTGAGCTTTCAGGAGTTTTTCCAGATCAAGGATGGAAGGAGGAATGATCCTCATCAAAGGGAGGATAACTTGATGCAGGAGTCAGCCCTACAGCGCAGTATGGTAGGGTTATTCTTGCCCACATTTGATGGGACACCTAAGTACCCAGCAAAAGCATGGGTAGAGAAGTTGGACACATACTTCCAGCTCCACAAGGTTTCTAAGACAGAAGCTATCAAGATAGCTGCATTACACCTGGAAGGGGAAGCTCAAAATTGGTGGTTTCATGGATTGACCACACTTGGGCATCATCATATCACTTCATACTCAGCTTTCACCAAGAAGCTAGTGGAGATGATCCAAGGGATCAGGAAGCCCACTTTGCCAAGATAACCAAGCTCAAGCAGGAAGGAGATCTTGAGGATTATATTGCTGAGTACCTGCAGCTTTCAGTAATGGTATATAATCTCACTATGAGCAGGAAGGTATGCATGTTTTTGAATGGGATGGTTGAACCATTACAAGGGTTGGTCAAGTCTACCAAACCAACTACACTCCTTGAAGCTGTGGAGAAAGCTAGATATCTACAACACATCTTGCCCAAGGCAAGGACCTTTTTGCAGCAGAAGACCCACTCAAGGCCAAGGGAGACAATCCTTGTTCGAGAATTGGAGGAGAAATGTGTTTTAGGGGAAGCACATCCTATCAAGACCCTCTCCAAGAAGGATGCCAGTGTTGTACAACCTATAAAATACTTTGCTCCAAAAGGAGGAGTTGTTGCAGCGTTGAGAGGGGTCCCAAAGTACCTAACCTTAAGGGTGAGAGGCATCATCATGGGGCAAAGAGTTTCTATATTGATAGATAGTGGAGCCACTCATAATTTTGTTGATGCACAACTGGTACACAAGAGAGGTATTCCCATGGAGGAGTTTGAGGGATTTTCAGTTTTAGTTCCAGGAGCCATGACTCTGCAATGTGCCAAGTATATTCCAGCGTTGACCATTACTATGGGTACCTATACCTTGACAGACCACTTCTTTGTGGTAGATATTCTAGACACCAATGTCATATTGGGAGTCCAGTGGTTAGTCACTCTTGGGAGAGTTACCACTGTCTGGAGGACTTTGGAGATGGAATGGACTAGAGGGGAGGATGGCCAGCAACAAAAAATCAAGGGTATGAACACATACCCCCCTCAGGTTTTTTCAGCACATAGGATGGAGGTAGATCTGCGCAGAGGAGATGTTGCATGGGTATTGGAGCTGCATATATTAGAGGTGAAGGGCAAGGACTCACCAGTGCATCCAGATGTTCAATCTCTTTTGGATTGGTATTCTATAGTATTTGGGGATATCCCACCAGGGAGACCTCCCGACTGAGGGTTTGAACACACCATTGAGTTGGAACACGGGGTCCAAGCAGTGATCACCACTCCTTATAGACATCCCAAGGCCTATAGGGATGATATTGAGAAAGCTATCCAAGAGCTGCTAGCACTAGAGCACATCTGGCCTAGTACTAGTCCTTTTTCTTCTTCGGTGGTTTTGGTGAAGAAGAAAGATGGCACATTGAGGATGTGCATTGATTATAGGGCCTTGAATAAGAAGACTTTGAAGAACAGGTACCCTATTCCCACGATTGATGAACTCATGGATGAGCTGAGGGGATCCAAATATTTCTCCAAGATTGATTTGAGGTCCGGGTACCATCAGATCAAGGTGAGGGAGCAAGATGTCCCCAAGACAGCGTTCAGGTGTCATTATGGGCATTTTGAGTTTCTGGTAATGCCCTTTGGATTGACTAATGCTCCAACAACTTTCCAATCCTGCATGAACCATATCTTTCGGGGTCACTTGTGGAAGTTTGTATTGGTCTTCTTTGATGATATTCTGATCTACAAACGCACTTGGGAGGATCACTTGCAACATATTGAGATAGTCTTACATATCCTCAAGGAGCAGCAATTCTATGCCAAGCTCTCCAAATGTGAATTTGGCCTCACAGAGATGTTGTATTTGGGGCATATCATAGGAGTGGATGGAGTGAGGGTACATGAGGAGAAGATTCAAGCTATCAAAGATTGGCTTGAACCTAGGAATGTTACAGAACTCAGAGGGTTTGTGGGCATATGCACTTATTACCGAAATTTTGTGAAAGGGTTTTCAAAATTAGCAACACCACTTACAAATTTGACTAAGAAGGGGGCTTTCCATTGGACACCTACAACGCAGAGAGATTTTGATAAGCTCAAAGAGGTAACGAATATTTGTCCTATTTTGGTTTTACCTAAATTTTCTCAACCTTTTGTGCTAGAATGTGATGCATCAGGTGAAGGTATTGGGGCAGTCTTGATGCAAGGAGGGCATCCTATAGCCTTTGAGAGCAGAAAACTGCTCCCTCATGAGAGGCTATACCCCATCTATGATAAAGAAATGTTGGCTATCATGCATGCATTAGCCAAATTCCAGCAATATTTGGTGGGGAACAAGTTCAAGGTGAAGACTGATCACAACAGCCTTAGATTCTTTCTTGAACAGAGGCAGCTTCAGGAAAGACAACATAAGTGGTGAGAAAAATCCAGGCCTATGACTTTGACATAGAATATGTCAAGGGGAAGAGCAATATAGTGGCTGATGCACTTTCCAAGAGGCCTACAACGTTGTCCTTGAGGGGCATGGACGCAGATTGGAAGGCTCAACTTTTAGTTGAGTACTCCAAAGATGACTTTGCATGTGGGATACTTGATGGGGTGGTATCAAATGAGAGATTTAGAGTGATGGATGAGGTCATCTATTACAAGGATCGGATCTACTTGGCTAAGAATTCTAAGCTCAAGGAGAAGATCTTATTGGCCTCACATGATTCACCACTTGCCGAGCATCAAGGATTCACAAAGACTTACAGATCTATCAGGGAGAAATTCTCATGGAAGGGTGTCAAGGAGGATGTGCTCCGGCATGTCAAGGAATCCACCACTTGCCAACAGAATAAGGGAGAGCACACTTATCCTGCTGGGTTATTACTGCCCCTACCTATTCCGGATGGGAAGTGGGAAAGTATCTCTATGGACTTCATCACCGGCTTACCGACAGTGCAGGGTAAGGACTGTATCTTTGTTGTTGTTGATAGACTAAAAAAGTACTCTCATTTCTTTGCTATTTCTGCACATTATACTGCTTCACAGGTAGCTGAGCTCTTCTTCAAATATGTATTTAGACTCCATGGTCTCCCTAGGACCATAGTGAGTTATCGGGACAACCGCTTCATGGGTGGCTTTTGGCAGGAACTTTTTCGATTAGTGGGGACTGATTTGACCCCCAGCACCAGCTATCACCCCCAAACTGATGGGCAGACTGAGATAGTGAACAAGTGGCTAGAAGGATACTTGAGGAGCTATGTGGCAGGGCAACAAAAAGCTTGGTTATGTTGGCTCCACTTGGGACAGTATTGTTACAACACTACTCACCACATCTCTATTGGCATGACTCCATTCCGGGCCTTATATGGATATGAGGCACTTTCATTTGCTGATGTTATGTTTGGGGCAAGTAAAGCTCCAAGGGAAAGGGATTGGATTCAAGAGAACCAGGACATACTCAGGGCACTCAAAGATAACATTGCTACTGCTCAGAACCAACAGAAGATATATGCAGACCGTGGTCGGATAGAGAGACAGTTTGAGGTGGGAGATCTTGTCTACCTACGCCTTCAGCCTTACAAACAGTCCGCACTCAAGGAAAAGGGAGCTGAAAAGCTCAAACTATGGTTCTATGGACCATACAAGGTGAACAGATGTATCGACAAGGTAGCATATGAGCTAGAGCTTCCTAAGGGGAGCAAGATCCAAAATATCTTCCATGTATCTTGCCTCAAAAAGGCCATTGGGAGGAATGTAGTTGCCAACATGGAACTTCCTCCTATTGATGATGAGGGTCATTTGATCTTGTAGCCAGAAGCAATCTTAGACACAAGGGAGAGGCAGTTGAGAAACAGGGTCATCAAAGAATATTTGATTCGATGGAGGAATCTACTATATGAGGATGCCACTTGGGAGGGAGAGAAGATCTTTCAACATCCTTCTTTACTGTTGCTTGTGGGCAAGCAACTTTTGATCAGGAGGACGGTAATGTTCCCAATTAGCCATTGCTACTTGGAACATTATAATTGCTCCATTTTTTAAATAAGAAGTAAGAAACACAATAAAATCTATCCCAGTGTGAAAGGGGATTGAGGTAGGAGGATAAAATAAAGCCTCTTGAGTGCGAAGAGGAGCAAAAACAAGGAGCTAACTATAGTTGACCAAGTCAACAACGGTGTCACAAGGGAGGGAAAACCACTAGGGCAGCGCAGTTTTGAAGGAGGTGTAGAAATTATATACAATATGCATGTATATATCCGGACTCTCCTAATCTAACAATATTTATCTTCTTTCTAAATACATAATCCTTCCACTATAATTCTTGCGGAAATTTAATCAACAATTTCAAAACACATGAAGCAATAAAAACACACATAACACAGTTGTTTAACGGGAAAGCCTGAAGCTGAAAACCCCAACTATATATTATGTATATCATGGAGATCATGTAACAATCCTCATACAAGCGTACAAAGCTTATCATGAGCTCTCGATGCAATTACAATCATCATACACTAATCGGAGCCCAATCTTGCAAATCCATGCACCGATCTTTGCCACACCTTGCTTTGTCTCCAGCACAACATGATCAGAGATGATTACAAAGACCAATTGATAGTAATCCCACTCTCCTTGACTGCATGATTATCATTGGAAACTCCAATGTATATGTAGATGCAATTCATGCATCACTAGTAGTCACAATAAATAGTCCATCTTTCCCTTTCACCTACCTCTCCACTGGGTCTCCACTGAAACTGCCATGCACTGTAATTAACTGATGTATTGTTCAGTTGATTAATGAGTTATTATTTGTGAATTAATTAACTAATTAATTCACTCCACTCTCACTAGTGTATCATTCAGTTAGACTAGATACAACTAGCTCAGCCGAGTCTAATTGAGTTAAACTAAATTCAACTCCATAACTACTTCTCCAACTCCACCAAACTCTCTCAAATGAGTTCTAACTGAAGTATCCATGCAATAGCTCCACATACCCCTCGGGAATAGCGTAATTCCTTCTGTCAACTCCTGTGCCACATCTGTGCACTTAACTGAAGTGCTCAAAGAGAATAAGATAATGTTTAGAGTCCAAATATTATTAAGAGCTAATAATATTCAACATATCTATTTTTAGACTGGCAATCTAAAAATAGATTCCGCCCAATATGTCTAAAAATAGAAGTCCATCTATTTTTCCAACTTGACCAACCATCCACAAATAGCATCCTGCAACTCATAGAATATGATCCACATGTCTAAAAATAGACATAGTCTAAAAATAGACTTTGCGACAAAAATCACCTGTGTGGGCCCCACCTAGTTTAGGTGATTATTTTCCAACTAGGATCAGGAATGATGTTTCAGGATGCCTCCTTCACTGTTTCTTGTTGCAATCTTCAACACTCCCTCTCAACAAGAAATGACTCTCTTTGCATGCGACATGCAACTCCATGCATTCGCCCTGCAACCTTTTCAAGCGCCATGCAACTCCATGCATCTGCTCTGCAACTCTTTCGAAACTGAATAGGCTCCAAACAACTCAATCAGTCTTAATGCATCTATCATCAAAGTATTCGACTTCTGTTGGTACCAACTGCACATGTCTTCAGGAACCACTGTGCTGTTGAACTCTGCACCCATGCACTCTGCACTTGCTGTCAACTCTGAACCGTGCTCCAGTATCCGACATTGTCACTTTGATTTGCCCGCATCAATCCAACTGATCATGCTACTGCTGCTCTATGGGCGCCTCGTAGCCAGGTTCAATTCATGAGATCCACACCATCTCAATGAATCCTGCCCAGAAATTTTCTCTTGGGATTAATCATGCATGTCGCCCCACCTCTCACCTAGTGGTATAGCTGCATGCACTCCCTCTGCCCATCTGGCATGAAATTTCTTTGCAAGAGTGGTTTCTTCCACTCCATGATCCTCATCTTGTGGCTGCTCCACATCCTGAGGTTCACTCTTACCTGCATGCAAAACTTGCTCCCTCTCAAGCATCAATTGCATGTCTTTCTTGCACTTCCCAACAGTAGGAAGCTCCGTAGAAATCCCATCTACATCAAATCTATAAAGATTCTTCTGCATCTCCAGTTGTGGTTTCTCCACAACCTTCTGAGACTGCTTCTCACGCTGCATGTTGAGAGGCTCCCTCTCAACCACCAAGTCACTAACCTCTGCTTTGCTCCTCAAAGCTTTGCATGCATCTTGTACCTCAGTGCATGTATATTCTTGGCTCGCGCACATTGCAATTGTCCCGCCGTCATAAAATTTTCTAACAAAAAGAGCTGATTTTAAATCGACGATATCTCCCTCATCCGAGCTCCGATTCGACCGATTTTTTTTTTCAATTTGGGTATTTTTTCACAAGGAATCCAAATATGCTATTTCTTTCTGAAAATATTTCACTAAAAATTTAAGATATTCTCTGCAAACTCACGCGCCCAAAAATTTCTGCCCTCATTCCATGTAGAAAATCTATAACACAGCTCCGGTACGATGTAGAAATTATATACAATATGCATGTATATATCTGGACTCTCCTAATCTAACAATATTTATCTTCTTTCTAAATACATAATCCTTCCACTATAATTCTTGCGGAAATTTAATCAACAAATTCAAAACACATGAAGCAATAAAAACACACATAACACAGTTGTTTAACGGGAAAGCCTGAAGCTGAAAACCCCAACTATATATTATGTAACATGGAGATCATATGACAATCTCATACAAATGTACAAAGCTTATCACAAGCTCTCAGTACAGTACAATCGTCATACACTAATCAGGCCCAATCTTGCAAATCCATGCACCGATCTTTGCCACCTGCTAGCCTGTCTCCACTGCGCAATCCAAGATGATTACAAAGACCAATTCAATGTAATCCCACTCTCCTTGACTGCGTAATTATCATTGGAAACTCCAATGTATATGTAGATGCAATTCATGCATCATTATAGTCACAACAGATAGCCTATCTTGCCCTTTCACCTATCTCTCCACTGGTCTCCACTGAAACTGCCATGCACTGTAGTTAATTGATGTATTCTTCAGTTGATTAATGAGTTATTATTTAGTGAATTAATTAACTAATTAATTCACACCACTCTCACTAGTGTATCAATCAGTTAGACTAGATACAACTAGCTCAACTGAGTCTAACTGAGTTAAACTAAATACAACTCCACCAACTACTTCTCCAACTCCACCAACCTCTGTCACATGAGTTCTAACTGAAGTCCTCCATGCAATAGCTCCAGTAAACCCTCAGGAATAGCGTAATTCCTTACGTAATTTGTTGTACTGTCATGCCTGCTTGAAGTGCTCCAAAATAAAGATATTTAGAGTCCAAATATTATTAAGAGCTAATAATATTCGACATGCATCTATTTTTAGACGAGCGCTCTATAAATAGACTTCGCCCAATATTATAAAAATAGAATTTCATCTATTTTTCCAACTTGACCAACCATCCACAAATAGCATCCTGCAACTCATAGAATATGATCCACATATACAAAATAGACATAGTCTAAAAATAGACTTTGCGACAAAAATCACCTGTGTGGGCCCCACCTAGTTTAGGTGATTATTTTCCAACTAGGATCGGGAATGATGTTTCGGGATGCCTCTGCTTGTTTCTTGTTGCAATCTTCAACACTCCCTCTCAACAAGAAATTAATGTCTTTGCATGCGACATGCAACTCCATGCATTCGCCCTACAACCTTTGCAAGTGCCCTGCAACTCCATGCATTTGCTATGCAACTCTTTCGAAACTAAATAGGCTCCAAACAACTCAATTAGTCTTAATGCACCTATCATCAAAGTCTTTGACTTCTTCTGGTACCAACTACACATCTCTTTAGGAACCACTGCACTGTTGTACTCTACACCCATGCACTCTGCACTTGCTGTCAACTCTAAACCACATTCCAGTATCCGACATTGTCACTTTGATCTACACACATCAATCCAACTAATCATGCTACTGCTGCTCTGTGGGCACCTCATAGCTAGGTTCAATTCATGAGATCCACACCATCTCAATGAATCTTGCCCAGAAATCTCCTCTTGGGATTACTCACGCATGTCGCCCCACCTCTCACCTAGTGGTATAGTTGCATGCACTCCCTCTACCCATACGGCACGAAATTTTTCTTTGCATGAGTGGTTTCTTCCACTCCATGATCCTCATCTTGTGGCTGCCCCACATCACGAGGTTCACTCTTACTGCATGCAAATCCTGCTCCCTCTCAAGATTCAATTGCATGTCTTTCTTGTACTTCCCAACAGTAGGAAACTTCGTAGAAATCCCATCTACATCAAATCTATAAATATTCTTCTGCATCTCTAGTTGTGGCTACTCCACAACCTTCTGAGACTGCTTCTCAGGCTGCATGTTAAGAGGCTCCCTCTCAACCACCAAGTCACTAACCTCTGCTTTTCTCCTCAAATATTTGCATGCATATTGTACCTCAGTGCATGTAAATTCTTGGCTCGTGCACATTGCAATTGTCCCGCCGTCGCAAAATTTTCTAACAAAAAGAGTTGATTTTAAATCGATGATATCTCCCTCATCCGAGCTCCGATTCGACCGATTTTTTTTTTCAATTTGGGTATTTTTTCACAAGGAATCCAAATATGCTATTTTTTTCTGAAAATATTTCACCCAAATTTTCATATATTCTTTGCAAACTCGCGCACCCAAAAATTCATGCTCTCATTCCATGTAGAAAATCTATAACCTGGCTCTGATACCATGTAGAAATTATATACAATATGCATGTATATATCCAGACTCCCCTGATCTCACAATATTTATCTTCTTGCAAAATACATAATCCTTCCACTATAATTCTTGCGGAAATTTAATCAACAATTGCAAAACACATGAAGCAATAAAAACACACATAACACAGTTGTTTACCGGGAAAGCCTGAAGCTGAAAACCCCAACTATATATTATGTAACATTGATATCATATGACAATCTCATACAAACATACAAAGCTTATCACAAGCTCTCAGTATAGTACAATCGTCATACACTAATCAGGCCTGATCTTGCAAATCCATGCACCGATATTTGCCACCTGTTAGCCTGCCTCCACT
Organism: Pinus albicaulis; assembly: GCA_034641835.2. Classification (NCBI taxonomy): domain Eukaryota; kingdom Viridiplantae; phylum Streptophyta; class Pinopsida; order Pinales; family Pinaceae; genus Pinus; species Pinus albicaulis. The sequence continues at coordinate 1,327,412,418 of CM076583.1, forward strand.
GCGCAATCCAAGCTGATTACAAAGACCAATTCAATGTAGTCCCACTCTCATTGACTGCGTGATTATCATTGGAAACTCCAATGTATATGTAGATGCAATTCATGCATCACTAATAGTCACAATAGATAGTCTATCTTGCCCTTTCACCTATCTCTCCACTGGTCTCCACTGAAACTGCCATGCACTGTAGTTAACTGATGTATTCTTCAGTTGATTAATGAGTTATTATTTAGTGAATTAATTAATAATTAATTCACACCACTCTCACTAGTGTATCAATCGGTTAGACTAGATACAACTAGCTCAACTGTGTCTAACTGAGTTAAACTGAACACAACTCCACCAACTACTTCTACAACTCCACCAAACTCTGTCACATGAGTTCTAACTGAAGTCCTCCATGCAATAGCTCTAGTAAACCCTCAGGAATAGCGTAATTCCTTCTGTCAGCTGTTGTGCCACATCTGTGCACTTAACTGAAGTGCTCCAAGAGAATAAGATAATGTTTAGAGTCCAAATATTATTAAGAGCTAATAATATTCGACATGCATCTATTTTTAGATGAGCGCTCTATAAATAGACTTCGCCCAATATTATAAAAATATAATTTCATCTATTTTTCCAACTTGACCAACCATCCACAAATAGCATCCTGCAACTCATAGAATATGATCCACATGTCTAAAAATAGACATAGTCTAAAAATAGACTTTGCGACAAAAATCACCTGTGTGGGCCCCACCTAGTTTAGGTGATTATTTTCCAACTAGGATCAGGAATGATGTTTCAGGATGCCTCCTTCACTGTTTCTTGTTGCAATCTTCAACACTCCCTCTCAACAAGAAATGACTATCTTTGCATGCGACATGCAACTCCATGCATTCGCCCTGCAACCTTTTCATGCGCCATGCAACTCCATGCATCTGCTCTGCAGCTCTTTCGAAACTGAATAGGCTCCAAACAACTCAATCAGTCTTAATGCATATATCATCAAAGTATTCGACTTCTGCTGGTACCAACTGCACATGTCTTCAGGAACCACTGTGATGTTGAACTCTGCACCCATGCACTCTGCACTTGCTGTCAACTCTGAACCGTGCTCCAGTATCTGACACTGTCACTTTGATTTGCCCGCATCAATCCAACTGATCATGCTACTGCTGCTCTATGGGCGCCTCGTAGCCAGGTTCAATTCATGAGATCCACACCATCTCAATGAATCCTGCCCAGAAATATCCTCTTGGGATTAATCATGCATGTTGCCCCACCTCTCACCTGGTGGTATAGCTGTATGCACTCCCTCTGCCCATCTGGCACGAAATTTCTCTGCATGAGTGGTTTCTTCCACTCCATGATCCTCATCTTGTGGTTGCTCCACATCCCAAGGTTCACTCTTACCTGCATGCAAAACTTGCTCCCTCTCAAGCATCAATTGCATGTCTTTCTTGCACTTCACAATAGTAGGAAGCTCCGTAAAAATCCCATCTACATCAAATCTATAAAGATTTTTCTGCATCTCCAGTTGTGGTTTCTCCACAACCTTCTGAGACTGCTTCTCACGCTGCATGTTGAGAGGCTTCCTCTCAACCACCAAGTCACTAACCTCTGCTTTGCTCCTCAAAGCTTTGCATGCATCTTGTACCTCAGTGCATGTAGATTCTTGGCTCGTGCACATTGCAATCGTCCCGTCGTCACAAAATTTTCTAACAAAAAGAGCTGATTTTAAATCGACGATATCTCCCTCATCCGAGCTCCGATTCGACCGATTGTTTTTTTCAATTTGGGTATTTTTTCGCAAGGAATACAAATATGCTATTTGTTTCTGAAAATATTTCACCAAAAATTTAAGATATTCTCTGCAAACTCACGCGCCCAAAAATTCCTGCCCTCATTCCATGTAGAAAATCTATAACACAGCTCCGATACCATTTAGAAATTATATACAATATGCATGTATATATCCGGACTCTCCTGATCTAAAAATATTTATCTTCTTGCTAAATAAATAATACTTCCACTATAATTCTTGCGGAAATTTAATCAACAATTTCAAAACACATGAAGTAATAAAAACACACATAACATAGTTGTTTAACGGGAAAGCCTGAAGCTGAAAACCCCAACTATATATTATGTAACATGGAGATCATATGACAATCTCATACAAACATACAAAGCTTATCACAAGCTCTCAGTACAGTACAATCATCATACACTAATCAGGCCCAATCTTGAAAATCCATGCACCGATCTTTGCCACCTGCTAGCCTGCCTCCACTGCGCAATCCAAGATGATTACAAAGACCAATTCAATGTAATCCCACTCTCCTTGACTGCGTAATTATCATTGGCAACTCCAATGTATATTTAGATGCAATTCATGCATCACTATAGTCACAACAGATAGTCTATCTTGCCCTTTCACCTATCTCTCCACTGGTCTCCACTGAAACTGCCATGCACTGTAGTTAATTGATGTATTCTTCAGTTGATTAATGAGTTATTATTTAGTGAATTAATTAACTAATTAATTCACACCACTCTCACTAGTGTATCAATCGGTTAGACTAGATACAGCAAGCTCAGCGAGTCTAGCGGGATTCATGCAAATACAACTCCACCAACTACTTCTCCAACTCCACAAACTCTGTCACTGAGTTCTAACTGAAGTCTCATCACAATGGCTCTAGTAACCCCTCGGGAATAGCGTAATTCCTTAATGGGTTGTTGTGCCACATACGTACATGGCGAAGTGCTCCAAGAGAATAAGATAATGTTTAGAGTCCAAATATTATTAAGAGCTAATAATATTCGACATGCATCTATTTTTAGATCGGCACTCTATCGTAGACTTTGATATTATAAAAATAGAATTTCATCTATTTTTCCAACTTGACCAACCATCCACAAATAGCATCCTGCAACTCATAGAATATGATCCACATGTCTAAAAATAGACATAGTCTAAAAATAGACTTTGCGACAAAAATCACCTATGTGCGCCCCACCTAGTTTAGGTGATTATTTTCCAACTAGGATCAGGAATGATGTTTCAGGATGCCTCCTTCACTGTTTCTTGTTGCAATCTTCAACAGGAGGAGACTTCTCAGAGAAGCTACATCACCAATGAATGGGGCCCGGGATGGAGGAGCTCACTTGGGGATTAAAAAAGGAAGGAATAGGAGCAAAATTATTCATTCATTCATACTTCTTGTTTCAGTCCTATGACTGATTGCAAGCTTCAGTTGTTTAGCCAGAGTTGCAACACTGTTTAGTGCAAGAGTTCTCAAGCGGGAATTCTAGTTTCAACATTGTTGTAGCTGATTGGGGTATCTAAGGAGGAGGTCTTGAGTTCTATTCTCAGCAGATATCTTGAGGAAATCCATCCTCTAACCTTGACAGCACAGTCACTCCCAATGAGTGCATTATTTCTGCAGTAGCTGGGGTTGTATCTATCTATTTGTGCCTATTTTGGAAGAGGAGGAGGTGATTTCCACTCCAGGAGTCTTATTGAGGAAAGCCTTGAGCCCATTCTTGTATTGTGTATCCCTTTTTGAGCATATCAGATATTTCTCAATACAGAGTTGCAGAGTACAGCGTTATTTTCTGCAGTGCTGTATCTTGTGTTGCTATTTTGCTGGAAACCTTTGCCGGGGAGTTCCAATGTGTTTGTAAAAGAGGTCAATCCTCTCATTTCTGATCTTATAATGAATGGAAGCTCTAGATATATGTTATTCCATATATTTTTGTAGTTTACATAATAATAATAACGTTGTTTCTGCCTCCGGCATTTCTATTTTATGATGTACTGGGGTTGTGATGCTTTTTAGCACATTTGAGTTGGGGAGATCTATTTATTGTAGCTAGAGTTATTTTTTTCTAATGCCATTCCATATTTAAGCTACATACAACATATTTTAGAGGATTCAAGCCCTGGACTGTGTTATTCTTGCTCTAGTTTTCTTATACATCGTCCTCATTGAAGATATTGCTGAAATTCCTGAAAAGGAATATTACATGGCTCATAATCTAGGGTCGTTGTCTCAGAACTACCTGAAATAGTCAAGAGTTGTTGGCATGCCTTGCTATTGGAGTGACTGGAAGGCCTCATTCGCATGCATGGTTTGTCATGAGAGTGGCTGAGGGTCCATATCAACAAAATGATAAGTTGTCTCAAGGTTTAAGCACCTCAGGTGGTTGGTTTCCTCATGAAGGGTTTGTAGCTCCTAAGGAAGGTCAGATTGGTTGTTTTTTGTTGATTCCACTTCCTTAACTTTACAGGGGGAGTTGAATCACATTATAATAACCTCTTGTCACATGTTTACCCCAGTGGACCAGTTACCTTGGGTAGATGTGGGAGGAGGGTGTTACAAGGTGGTATCAGAGTATGGTTTCATTCTCTTTGGGTGGTGTCTGGTTTCCGTTATATTTATGTGATATTTTATACCATAGTGCGGTATCATAGCCTTGTTTCATTCTCTTTGGGTGGTGTAGGGTTTCTGTTCTCTTTGTGTGATATCTGATACCATAGGGCAGTAGCAGAGCATGGTTCACCCCTTGGAATAGACAGACGAAATGTGGTTTTCATGAATGCATGTTGGTTGTATATGCATTTTTTATGAATTTTATTGTCTATATGTTGTTATGCATGCATTGCCATGGTTATGTTTATGTATGCATGGTTGATCAAGCATGCATCGTGGTGGTCATTATGTAGTTTGTGTCATCATGATGCTGTTGGTATGTTATGATGCTAATGTGTGGCCTAAGATAGAGTGGGAGAAACAGACTATTAGAGCAAGGTTGCAACATTAAACCTCGGGGTAAGAGTAGATCTTCATATAGGTATTGCATGTTTGACATCCAGATATGTTGATTAATGGTTGTATAAGCATTACAGTTATGTACATGTCTATTATTCTAGTTTTTGCGGTTACAACTATGATATATGTTAGTCAATCAGTGTGATCATATGTACATGTGTCGGGTGGTCATAAATGATAGTAACTTGTTGTTATATGTATTGCGGTCATATGCATGAGGATAATGGTCATTGCATTTAATATATTGATGTTATATGTATCATGCTAATTTGGGTTGGTCTATGCATATGATTGTGGTTATAATATTTAGGTATGAGTAGATATATATTTTTGATATTGTGTTGTACTAATCTAGACTGACTGTGCATATATGATCGTTATGCATGCATGAAAATTGTTTATGATTTTATGATGTGAACATGTTAGCTAGTTATTGTTATGAACATCATGACCTTATTTATGTTTGAGTTGATATGTTGTGAAGTTATATCATGATAATATAGATTGAATGTGTAGACAATATAGCCTCCCCTGAGAGACATTAAGGTATGAACTTGATTATGTCGTCTATTTGGCTTATCTGCCATGGTATGTTTACAAGTTGTTTGAATGTTTGATTTATTGCATGATATGAGTTTGTATCTATAATCTTGCATGAAGGAATGATCTTGTTATGAGATGGTTTCACTAACACATATGTGCTAAGAACAATTAATATGTACTTGAGTATAAGTGGGAGCTAGTTGTAGTATTACGATTAGTAACTGTGAGTTGATTATGATATGTTTGTTAGTCTTAGTAAAGTTTGATATAAAATTAATAGATATGTTATCTTGATCTTTGGAACATGTGGTTGACATGTGTGTTCAGTTACAAGGCAGTGTGATTGATACAACAAGGTAAGGTAACCGATATATTGTTATGTTTATTCATGCACTGACAATTGCGTGTTTACAACAGTATGATGCAGGAGATTGAATGGAAAAATATACTTCCATGAAATCTTAAAGGAGGCTCAGGTTGAGATTTCCCTTAGAAGCATTGGGAACCCATGGGGATTGAGTCATGGTGTTTGTTGAGAGCCTTGTGCTTTCGGTCTTTTTTTATTTGTTTATGCTCGATTTGTGGTCTTGACTACGACTAATGTATGATCATGCCACTTTGTTTGTGGTGTCGTATTGTTATCGGTTTTCATGGTTTTCTCTTGTTTTTTTATTGTGCTTGCCTTTTTATCTTGAGAGTCTTGGGAATTGGTTGCGGAAGAGGGGACGTTAATGGAGCTTGGGAAAGGTTGAACGAAACCCAAAAGGTAATAAAAGACTTGGATGAAGCTCATTGCATGTATAAGGTTAGTTGAATGCAAGAGTATGACAACCAGTTGGGATGGTTGGCTCCATTGAGATAAATGGAAGATAGCAGGATAGTCATGAGAAAGGTAACATGAAAGGTAAAGTGAATGGATTTGGTGCGTTAAATTCCTTGGCTATGATGGGAACTGTTGTTTCAATGTTGTGCATGTTGTGCATGGATAAAGAGAGTTCTCTTAACCTAGACCTTATGATATCTGGTAATTATGTTGTGATCATGATTATGCAGATATTTATATATGTATATATGTATGTATGTATGTATGTATGTTGTTGTATGATAGGGTCGTCAAGGATCATGATTTTTTTATGTTGTTGTTTATATGTATGTATGTATGTATGCATGTCATTGTCTGACAGCGTCATCTGAGATTATTCTTGTGGATTCATGATTGCTTATGCAGGTGAATGGCATAAAGAGGTTCTTGATTTATGAGGAAACAAGAGGGGAGAGTAACCTTGAAAAATCTATGAGGTCAGTATCATGTGGATATCATTTGATATTATGTGATTATACTATGTCTATGTTTATGCTATGATAGGTAATGTTGAGGAATACATCAGCAGAATGAAAGCAGTGTGATTTGCGACATGCTGAGACAAACATGGATAGTGGAAATACACTAAAAACAAGGTTGTGTGGTAGAGTCAATGTGTGGTCTATGGATTTGTAGCACTATTGTTGGATATATGTTGTACATGTTGCCCTTGTGATGTTGTGCACATGCGGTGTTGTACATATATGGTGTTGTGCACATGTTGTTAATGCAATGCTACGTATAGATGGTGTTGTGTACATGTTGTTTATGCAGTGTTGTGTACATATGGTGTTGTATGCATCTTGGATATGCAATGTTTTGTACAGTGTTGTGCGCATGTTGCATAGGCGATGTTGTGTACATATGGTGTTGTGTGGATATGGTGTCGTGTGCATGTTGTACATGGAATGTTGTCTGCATGTGTTGTTGTGTACATGTCGTGCATGTGGTGTTGTGTACACATTGTGTAGGTGGTGTTGTGTACACATTGTGCAGGTGGTGTTATGTACAAGTGGTGATGTGTACACGTTGTGCAGGTGGTGCTGTGTACAAGTGGCACTGTGTATATGTTGTATATCTGGTATTGTGTGCATGTCATACATGCTATGTTTTTCACATGTTGTACATGTTGTTTTGTGTACGAGTGGTATTGTGCATGCAGATTGCACAACCATGGTATCGTGACATGTGTATTCGTTGTATTGTACCTTGTGTATGTATTGTGTTGTGTTGTACACTGAATGTAGGTATATGTATTGTTTTGTGTTGTACACCAAGTGTAGATGTATGTACATTGGGTGTAGGTGTATGTACACCAGGTGCAGGTGTTATCAACAAAAAATGATCACCTAGCCATTTCTAGCTAGGTGGATCGAAATATGCCATGTAGGATCAGTTTATCATAGTAAAATCAATTTCAGCATGAGAAATAATTTAGTTAACTATTTTTATTAAATTATTTCTTATTAAATTTAAAAACCCCATGAGAATAATTGAGTAAATCATTATTTATTTAATTCTTTCTAAGAATAATTATTAAATCATTATTTGATAATTATTCCTTGTCATGTTTGACTAAATCACCTAGGAATAATTAAATAAATCACTATTTATTTATTATTCCTTAATTCTATTTTTGGAATAATTGTTAAATCAATATTTAATTATTATTTCAATTTAACACCTTTCTTAATACTCGCAAAATAATTAATAAATCAATTTATTTGTTAATTATTTCTAAATAAAGATATTTGACAATTTTGAATATCTTTTCCCTCTCCAAAAAATATAATAAAGTATTCCTAATAGTTAGATCTTGATTTGGTTAATAATAATTTATTATTTCCCAATTTCAAGATCAACCCAATACTTTGTTATAAATAAGAGGTTTTTCCATTCATTTTTCACCATGATCATTATCATCGTCACCACTATCGTATTCTTGCATTCGAACTCCCACTAGAGTTCTATTCACCGTTTTGGGTTTGTCACATATTGAGAGAGATATCGATCACTGAAGCATCAAGGACATCTAAGGACCCATCCAATGGAGGGGGATTTTCAAACCCTTTTTGTAGATCTCTTTTGCGAGTTGTTATTAGTAAAGATTATTATTCATTTTAAAAAGTCTTTCCATATTGGGTTATTACATTGGATATCTATAATTGTTTGTTGTTTTGGATCACATATATCTTTTTACTGCAAGTTTTTCTTGTTTTCCTATTGCACATCTAAGGCACAAACAACCACATCTTGTTGTTAGAGACACTTGTCACCAATGACTTAAGTGAATTGTTTTTGGTACACCTTCCAAGAAATTTCATACTAACAAATGGAAAATCCAATGGTGTAGTAATTCATTTCATGTGTGGTTGTAGTTTGAGTGGTTTTCATAATTTTTTGCAACTATTTATAGCCTCTCAATTTCTATTTATAACTCTCCTTTCATTTTTCTGTCAAATTTTTGGATTTTGGTGGTTTTCCGGTTCTTTCCACAGTTCACAAGTACCAGCCAAGTAGCAGACGATGAAAGCTGTGTGATATCTTCCGACCGAGAGTACCATGAGAAAAAAAACACTTTTCAACCCCAGATCTATGCTCTGCAACACACTTTTTGGCCATTTTTTTGTGTTTTCCACTGTTTCCAAGTTAGTATCTGTGTTTTGAATATTTTCCAAGATTTTTTCATAATTTTTACAGATTTTTTGAGAGGGATTAGGAAAGGATTCTTACCTCTTTTTGAGTCTCCCATAAGCCTAAATTCTCGTAGTTTTTTCTCTTTGAGGAAGGAACAAATCTCCTTAGGGTTTAGAGTACACCTTCAACTTTTTAGGAAGATATTTGCTGAGTTGGGGTGTCTAGGGTTCAACATTTTCAACCACTTCTTTTCAGGGTCCAATCCACTAATTTACAACCCTTTATGATAGGTTTATTCACCATTTAACTCCCTTTAGAGTTTAAAGTTTCCTTCCCCCCTTAGGATCCCCTTGTGTGTCCTAGGTTTTAAAGCTTATTTCCTAAGGCTTTGCAATATTTTTCATCTCTAATTTTTGTTGTTTGTCTACACCATTTACAACAGATTAGTGCCTCTAGATCATGGTCCCTTTGACATTAGATATTTTAGGCCATTTTTATGTCTTTGAGTAACTTGTTTTCCTCATCTTTTTTAGTCGCTTGATATCATTTTTGGATGGGGTTTGTGTGCCTGGATTGAAAGCTTATTTTACTATCTATTTACGACATTATTTACAGTTTTTCAACACTTTATTTCAGCAGCACATGACATCATAAAACATGCTCAATTAACTCATACAATGAATATATTTTTCACACATATTTTCACACCCTAAGCAAACGTGAGCTTGGCTAACACCACCAAACCAACACTTGAAATAAGCCACATAATAATAATCTAACACACAGATTAATCCTACTTGGGAACCATGGCCAAACAATCTGTATAGTTGGGTGTAGGATCGGTGAGATAGGCTTCCAATAACACCCATCGATCACTTACATTGAGACATAGAATTTGACTTTGGAGGGAGCTTAAAATCGTTCACCATCTAATGGTCCAAAGTCAGAGTAAGTCAGAAACCCGATTCAGAGGGGGTTAGGCTAGGTCATCGTGTGAGCAGTTCTCCTCGGGGCTACCCAACTTGTGGTATGGAATTTCGAGTGGTGGCTGCTCACCAACAAGCTCAAAACTCGACCACTCCCGTGGGACGAAGGTAACCATAGTGACCAATCATAGGAAAACACCCTATATGACTGGTTGTGGGAAGAAGTTGGTTCTCTAGCCCACCTTTCTATGGAAAACTTTGCTTACGGAGATCATATTCTGTCAAGTGAGAAGTTCTTTGGAAGGCCATCTGAAACAATGGATTTAGGATTTGTTTGAGGATTTAGACCACCTATAGGCTATAGGTCATTTTATTTAATATGATGTGTTTTCTTGTATTAGAGTAGCATCTTAATATAGTTAGTTTACAGTTGGCACCATTGAACAAGGTGTTTGCTTGTTGTTTTTTCTCTTTTTCTCCTATCATCCTTTAGTCCTTTCCGTCATCATTGTCTTGACATCATTGTTGACCGTAAGTGTTTGTCATGGAGAATTAGAGGCCTTCTCCCTTAGTTTTTTTTAGGACATATTAATCGTCCCTCTCGAGTTAAAGTTCATCCTTCTAGTCCTCCATTGAGTCCTCATTCCGACTCTAGTTCTACTGATTCTTCCAGTTCTTCCTTTGATTCTGCATCTTTCCAATCCCATACCATCACCCTATTAGATGCAAACATGGGTGTGGGAAACCAAGTAGGTAACCAAGGTACTAACCAAGGTAACCCCACAAGCATAACCTCTACTGGTATGTTCAATCCTACTCCATTTATACCCTTTATGGCTAGTTTGAGACTCCATGATTTTAGCCAGCTTATCAACGACCCTCTTCTCCATGGCCCCAATTGGCCTGCTATGTCTACCAAGCTTCCTTATGACATACCCAATTTTGAAGGAAAACATGGAGAAGATCCAACAAATAATGTTCACTCATTTCATATGTGGTGTTCATCCAATTCTATCACTGAAGACTCCATTCATCTTTGCCTCTTCCAACACACCCTTACTAGAGTTTCTCCCAAGTGGCATGTAGATCAACCTAGTGCCTCTCATTCCACTTTCACGACTCTTTCCAAAGCCTTTGTATCCTAATTTCAGTTACCTCTCCGTTATGACACTGACACCGAACTCTTGACTTATTTCTGTCAAAATTATGTCACTCACCTATTTGACCATGTTCAAGAATGGTGCAGAATGAGGAGCATGTGTAGGGCCCATGAATTCGAAGTCTTTGTTTACGTGGATTAGTTCCTTAGATCACTTTTAGCCCCCATAGTTAAAGATGCCACTTCAAACTTCCCTCAGTATAAGGAAGATACACTCCAAGTAGCTTTGAAATATGACTCGATTAATGCACATTCGGGCTATGTTTATACCATTCTTCTTGATCTGCCTCAGCCTGGTGCTGCTAATGCACTGGGGGCATCTCATGCCACAGACGATATCGTTGGATCCATTTCAAACCCTCAACCTCCACCATATACTCTGCCTTCAATGAGTTATGGTCAACCCCAGGGGGGGACCAGTTCCTCTTACACCTATCCCCCTCCCAATCCTTTACATGGAAACTCTTATCCAGGTCCCAACACGTCATATGCATATCCCCATCCGTATCAACAGATTCTAGGGCCAACTATTGCTCCACCAGTTTATCCTAATTTTTCCCAATATATGTACTATCAGTATGTGCTTCCTAGCGCTCCAACCCCTTCGACACCAGCACCCAAAGCCCCCATGCCTCCTCCACCTTTGCCATGACAACAACCTCCTCCACAAGGTCATGTGTATGCTCAACAGGGCATAACCAATCCCCCAAACCCAATAAAAGGAACAAGGGGAAAGGTAACTAGAACCAACAATCTCAAGGTAATCAGGGTAAATAGGTCCACTACCTAATGCACTGATCTAGGTGGATCTCAAAGTACAAGTGGCATTAGAAATAACTCAAAAATAAAAGTGGTTAGATGTCAGCAATACTAGGACCAAATCGAAGTGTTTGTCGTCATGATTCCAATGGTGCGAACACCACTCCAATCCGTGTTTGTATGAAGAAGATAGAGCCAGTCAAAGTCGTGGTCAAAGAGGGAAGTGGCTAGGTTTAAGGGTTCTACAATTTTACCTACATCGGGGCATGAAACTTGGCTCCTGAGAGCGGGCAAATTTGTGTGATGATTAATTTTCCCAATAACTCATAAATTCGATAAAGTAAAAGATATGAGGTTGGTTAGTAAAAATAAAAAAAATATAATAATGGGGTGGCAGGCTACCACCCCTGTACTATGGTTATGGAACAATGAAGTTAAAAGGTTATATTTAATAAACAAGGATGGGGGGGGAGCCACCCCCGGTGGTATCAATGATAACAATTCCGATATATATATATATATATATATATATATATATATATATTTCATAACCGCGTGGAACCTTCTGGAACCATGCTAACTACTTGTCATTATATTTATGCCAACCAAACCAACGGTGGAACTCCACACCAGCAACAATTGTTGATTATATAAAAAACACTTAACCAATTTTGGGAGGCAGGGGATTCGAACCCCGACCACCTCGCCTCTATTTCTCCGTCCGACCATTGCACCATGGGTGGCGAATTTGTAAATTTCGCCACCCTTCCGCCATATAAACTCAACATTTCGCATTTACACGGGGAGGAGAGGGAGCGGATCAACGGAGCGGATTCTTGTGCAGAGGAGAAACCCTAAGCCCAACCAGAGGCTGGAACCTTGCACAAGGGATCTTGAGGCATCAAAAAAGAGTCTGAGGGGTGCAGAAAGGAAATTTGTTAGAATTGGACGTGTGGATAGTCATTTTTGCATGATTTTTCGCGAGGAACTCAGTGGTGACGTCAGTTTCAACAGACAGACTCTACATTTTTTTTCCACTTTCTAGCTTGGAGTTATAAGGGTCTTTTATTAAATTTCACTTGTATTTTTTCTCTTGAATGCCATGTAATGAAAGAATGCCTCCCCATTGTTGAGCAGAGCCCGAAGACGTAGTCCAAATTGCATGAAATCCATAATCAATTCCTTGTGTCGTGTTTTCATGCTTGATATATTCCTTCCTCTTCGTTTTATGTGCTTTTAGTTTTCCTGGTTAACATGCTCGGTCACATGTAATTCCTTATGTATCTGTAAGCAAAATATCTTGGATCATGCACGTCAAGGAAACTAGACTAATCCTGCAACCGAGTAACAGGGTGGACAACCCAAGCAAAACAAGGCTCTTCATATGAAAAAACCTTGTGGTTTTTGCTACGTATTTGGCCATTATAATCATGACTGTCACCTTTTACCTCAAATGCGTCAAGTATTGGAAGCTCAAGCAACTGATTCTAGAGTAAAACAACCCATTTCTCCACCTCGTCCTCCCCCTGCTTCATCTCAACCAGCTATGCTTACCAGTCATTTTCCTCATCAAGGATATCTAGTTGCTCAACCTACAAAAGGTCATGCAGCTCCCCAACTTTCAAAATCTCATCAAAATGATTATAAGATCCTTATGTTCAATTATGACAAAGTCAATACTAAACAAGTCAACCTTCATACTCAATCATGCTAATATGACAAGTCACCTGCTGAGTCAACCACTGAGTCCCAACCTCAAGTTTCCATCGAGCCTCTGTCGTCATCAAATGGTACCTTACAGATCCCTATGCCTAAGGTATAGGTTATCCCCAAGATCCCTAAAGGTCCATTACATTGAAACACTGCTTTTGCTAAAGCCTCCCATGCCTATAACATAGTAGATGACTTGACACAGTCCCCTGCAGCCATGTCAACGCTAGAAGTCCTTTAGACGTGCCCATCCCAACAAAAATCTTTACTCTCTGCTTTGCGTGTTGTGGATCCTTCTAACAATCGTGTGATTGTCTTTGATGTTGAAAAATTAGAACATCCCCCCACTACCTTCATCTATTGCATTTCAAATACTAGTATTTATAAGAACACCACTGTTCAGTGGTGTATCATAGACGAAGGCACCTCCACCTATGTGATGGCTGCTAGTGTTGTGAAGCAACTTGGTTCACCTAACTTGTCCCCATCCACCATCACTCTCCACGCTTGGGATGCTCATCCCTCAGAGCCCCTTGACTTATATCGCAATTGTCCTATTACTGTTGCTGACAAGAATGTATCTATTGACATCGAGGTCATTGATGCCCCATTAGATTATAACATCCTCTTAGGTCGTAGTTACACCTATGCCATGTCAGTTGTTGCATTTGCGGTCTTTCACAAGATGTTATTTCCTCATAATGGAAAGATCGTCACTATCGATTAGTTGACTTACTATGATCCTAAGTCTCAGAATTCACTTCATTCCACTATCTCATCAATGATTAGCAATAAGACTGTCTTGTCCCTCACCAGTGTATCTCTTGGAGTCTACAAAAATGCCATCTTTCTTGGTGCTTATTATGGTCCACCACCTACCCCTTCTGAGCCTAGCTCGTCCAATGTTTGCATGCTTCAAGAGTCATGGGATGCTCATAAGTGGTCTGGTACGCCTTCCCAACAGCTAGCACCTTTGCAACCTGTTTTTCCCAACTCAACCCAACCTCAGGTATAATTCCTTAAGGACCACTTCCTTTTGCTAGTGTGTCTCCTATCCCTTTTCTTCTCGAAACCATTCCCTCAGGTATTAACCATTCAAAAGTAGTTCCTCCAAGTCATTACCCTTCTGGTAAGATACCCTTCTTATTCCTGCCACCTGGAATTTTTTATGTCCCTGTCATGGCTACGTTGAGTCTACCCAATATCACCTTAGGGATCCCAGTCTGGTACATTGATCCTCTCGCAAACACTTCCCCTGATCAACTTAAAACTTACACTGCTTTGACTCTGGTTCAATCTATTGTTCCTACCCCTTCCTTTTCTTCAGTTCCACAACAACCTCAACATGAACTTACTCTTGTTGCGAAAACATATAGTGAGGGGGGAAAAGCCCAAAAAATGGGACCCAAAAACAAGGCACCCCAAACAACTCTAGCTCCTCCTAAGCCTCCAACACCTACTACTGCATGCACTTTGTGTGATGTTGTTAGGCATGCCACCAATAATTATCCTAAGCTCCCTCATATCAAGAATGCATTCACTGATATCTTTCCTGACTCCAACATTCTTGAGGTCCATGTCACCTTACTTGAGTCAACTAAGAAGAACAAATCCTTACGCATGAATAACCTTTGTGCTTTGTGTGATAACTATGGACATTATTCTCATCATTTTCCCCATCTCAAAGATTTTCGTGATACCCTTCAAATTCTTCTCGAGTTATAGGTTGCTCGTAGTGAATCCACCTCCTACCTACCTGAAATTTCTAGTCCCAGTATTGTGCCAGAACAGGAGGTCTCTCAACCACCCATTTTGATCCCTCCTCCTGATGCCGAGATGACATATAGTACTAGTTCTATTCTTTACTTGTCGTCATCCATGGGATCGATGTATTGGTAATCTCTTGGAGTTTCCTATTGTGATTCTATCGAACCTTCTTCGACAAAATCTTCGGTCTCAACATCGGTAGATGTCCCATATACTAGTCATCAGTCTCCTCTTTCTGATGATGCCGCATGCGAAACTTGTCTCTCATGAAGGTGCTTTAGGTAACTCCTCCTCATCATGTGGTCTCTCTTCCTCCCATCCACCCATATTTTATTTTGATGAAGACATCATGGAAGCTATGACCACCCATGATTATCCCTGGGACGATATGCACCATCATGCATATTTCCTTCTGCAGAAAACTCATGATCAATATGTTGTGGAGACCAAAGATTTCATCCATAGTGAAGACGATTGGAGTCAATAACCACTTACTTTGAAACCATGAATTGAATCGACATCCACCTTATGGCCATTACATTGGCACACAATTTTTGGGTAAGGAGGAATCCATTTCTAAGAGTTCAGGAGAAGAAATTCTCCCTAACTCTCCTAGTGAATCCACTAGTGTCGACTCTAGTGCCACTTTTCTTCCCCCTTCCGAAGAACTTCTAGAGTCCCATATCACTTTAGGGATGATCCACTTACTCATTCCTTCATCTTAAATCAACAACCCAGTTGCTTAGACATTGTTGTTGTTCAACAACTGTGTTGTCTAGGTGAGCATCAATTGATTATATCTGAAGCCATTCTTTGAGATAGTGACACCATGTATGAGAACCTAGAAATTCAGTCCGTTTGATTCATATATGCAATGAAAAATGAGATTAGTAATTCACCATTTCCTTTCTCTTACTGGAACATTTATCCGTTCTACACAATTAAGAAAATAAATAAACTTACTAATTGTAACATACCCCACCAATCTACAGGCTATTGTAATGATCAAAGGCTGCCTTGTTGGCCATGAAAGCCATTTTGAGATCAAATTGTACTGAAAATTGAGGTTAGTTTCATTCACCAAAAGACAAATAAATGCATTTTAAGGCATTTACGCACGAGTTCGTGCCACTCACCCATACATGAGGAAAACGTTGAAAAAGGAAGAAATTGATGCCATATTTTGCATAAATTATACAAAGTACTCTTTGTTTCCACACGGTTTCATTTTATATTTAATCATTCCTTCTGGTTACGACTAATAAATAGGTCTCTTCCCGCACCTTCACCAATTTAGGCAACTATCAGAGTTCCTGTGAATGTCATATTTCTGGAACTAGTATATTTCTCTGTTTGGACTATCTCACTAATATATTGCTATATTGGCTTTAGATGCGGTATTTATATCTCCAGGCCTCATCCTTGTACTCCATTACGCCTTGAAATTGTCTTTTAGTATAAACGTACCCATAAACCTGAAATATTGTCCGTAAGTTATTTGAATATGGTATTTTTAAACTTCATTTATGGCTCTAAAATTTCTTTCTTTCTTTCTTTCCTCCTTAGCGCTACTTTACTCTGTTGGATATCATATAGATTATTTTGTAGGTTTGCAGCTTGGAATTCATCTCAATATATGGTTCAAATTGTAGGGCCACTCGTTTGAAGCAAGCTTAGTTTCATAGCTTCTTCATATCCCACCTTCATCTCAATTGTCATAGACATCATTTCAATCTAATATTGAAGAGAAACATGGCATCACTGGGAGTGGCTTCTATGGGATCATCGCCATCAATGGTTATAAATGGGAGCAGTATATCTCAACCAAGAACTACGTTGTGGAGTGGGAAATTCAAGATCTTCCCTAACCAGAATATTTCAACTCTTCAAAGTACTCCTTTAAAATCTAAGGTACCTTTCTGAATTTCAAGTAGCTCAGCTTGAGGACATAGCGTATTTTTTCAAACTATTTTTCTTAAGGTATTTTTGTAAATCTAGCAAGCTGCCATGGCGCATTCATGGATGTTTTATTCTGTGAATTGAACGAATGCTTGTTTTCTGTTGTAGCATGTGATAGTCTCTGCAATAGCAGGCAATGCTAATGGAGACGAAAACATGAAAGGAATTTGTAATACAGAAAAGAATAGTCCTCTAAAGATTACGTACAGTGGTGAGAAGCCTTCGACACCATTGTTGGACACTATAAATTATCCAATCCATATGAAGAAACTCAAGATAAAGGTAAAGCAACCATCCTACATGATCTTTAAACTTTTTCTTGAACCTCAAATTAAACATTTTCAAGGAATGAGTGTTAAATAATAACCATGTGACTTATGTAGTTCATTCATTGAACTAGATTAAATTTATAATTTAGAAATTAGTTATCACTAACTACTAACTTCCTAACTTCCTAACTACCTAACTGAACAAAAAACCTAAGGATTCCCGTAGGATTACAACATTTCCCCCCTTAATTCGAAGGGACATCTGACATACCAAGTAAAGATCTAAATTTTTCGAACTTTTCATGTCCTAATGCTTTGGTAAAAATATCTGCAATTTGTACAGAAGTTGGACAATGTGTCAGATGAATTGTTTTGGCTACATGATGTCGAATCAAATGATATTTGGTGTTGATATGTTTGGTTCGACCATGAAACTTTGGATTCCTGGCCAATTGAATTGCAGAAGAGTTGTCGACAAATAGAGGAGTTGAAGATCTTTGTTTCTCCTACAAATCTTCGAGTATTTTTTGAAGCCAAATGATTTCCTTAGTGGCTTGAGCTACTGCAACATATTCGGCTTCGGTGGTAGAATCAGCAGGAACAGATTCCTTGAGCGATCTCCAACTGATGGCTACTGATCCAAGATTCATCGAATATCCAGAAGTTGAGACTCCATTTTCTTTATCTCCATCAAAATCTGAATCTGAATAACCAGCAAGATGGAAGTATAAAACTTTGGAATATTTGATGTCGTAAGTTTGATTTCCTTTTAAATACTTCAAAACTCTTTTTGCTGCTACCCAATGCCCCTCACAAGGATGATGCATAAACCTAGAAAGTATTCTGACAACAAAGGTTATATCAGGACGAGTAATAGAAAAATAAATCAAGCTTCCAATAAGTTTCCTGTACTTTGTTGGATCTTCAAATGACTTTCCTTCTTCGGAAGTGAGTTTCAAATTCTGCTCCATTGGAGTAGCAACAGGATTACATTCTGTCATACTATATCTGTTCAATAATTTATCAACATATTTCTTCTGAGAGATGATAATATATCGTGATTTTTTATCAACTTCAATTCCAAGATAATAATGAAGTAAACCTAAATCTGTCATA
The DNA here is from genome assembly GCA_034641835.2 of Pinus albicaulis. NCBI lineage: Eukaryota > Viridiplantae > Streptophyta > Pinopsida > Pinales > Pinaceae > Pinus > Pinus albicaulis. The sequence continues at coordinate 1,327,430,948 of CM076583.1, forward strand.
TCAAAAACCTTTTTCAATTCCTTCTTTATAGATGATATATATTCATCATTGTTTCCTATGATCATCAAATCATCAACATATACAACTAGATATACAGCTGATCTGCCAACTTTATTAACGAAAATAATTGCATCATCTAGGTCAAAATGTTTATAGTTTAATTTAAGAAGATGTTCAGTTAGCTTCTCATGCCATGCTCGTGGTGCTTGTTTCAAGTCGTACAAAGATTTCATTAGTTTGCAAAGCTTTTGTTCTTTCCCTTTAATGGAAAAACCTTCTGGCTGAAACATGTAAACATCTTCTTTCAAATCTCCATTTAAAAAGGCAGTTTTGACATCCATATGATGAATTTTCCATTCTTTCTGAGCTGCAATAGAAAACAAAGATCTAACGGTGCCCCATTTAGCTGTAGGAGAAAAAGTCTCTGTATAGTCGATACCCTCTTTCTATGCATATCCCTTCGCTACAAGGCTTGCTTTGTGCTGGTCTAGCGAACCATCAGCTTTAAACTTAGTTTTATAAATCCATTTGAAACCAATAGGTTTGGTGCCAACAGGAGGATCCACCAGCCTCCATGTGCCATTTTTTATGAGAGCATCAAATTACTTTTGCATTGCATCTTTCCACTGTTCATAACTGGTAGCTTCTTCAAAGCAAGTAGGTTCACAATCCACAGAAAAATTAAATTCACAATGAGAATAGTTACCTGAGGAACTTCCAGCCTTAAACTCATCATATTTCTTTGAAAATTTTTGAATAAAAGTTGACCTTCACAAAGGTTGTGTAGGAAGATGTTTAGGAAGTTTCTCATCTTCTTCATCTGGATCAGCTCTTGTTTCTGTAGAAACACTTGCATCAACTAATTCCTCATCAGCAACAATGGAATTATCATCATAAACCACAACCAATTTCTTATCATTGAGAGAAGGAAACTAAACAGACTGATCTAATATAGGAATCCCCCCTTCAGGATGGGGAAGTATATTATTTGATTCATAATAAAACTTTTGAGGCACAAACTTTTCTATTTGATTAAGTTGTCTTTCAACAGTGAGGGAATCTTTATCAGTTTCAAGAAAAATTACGTCTCTTGACAAAATAAACTTTTTGTTCGCTTCATCATATAATCGGTATGCCTTAGAAGTCATGGAATACCCTAAAAATATGCATTTTATGCTTCGTTCACTCAGCTTATTCCTCTGATGTTTGGGAATCAAAGCATAACATTAAGAACCGAAAATTCGGAAATGTTTAATAGCAGGAAGACGATTGTACCACATTTCATATGGAGTTTTGTTGTTAATGACAGAGGAAGGGCACCGATTTCTAATGTATGCCGCACAGAGCACGGCTTCTCCCAAAAACATTAATTTTACATTCTTAAAAAACATCATTGACCTTACCATATTAAGCAATGTTCGATTCATTCTTTTAGCAACACCATTTTGTTACAGATTATATGGTATTGTGGTCTGGTGTTTGATGCCATTCTCTTGCAAATATGTTTCAAAAGCATGTGAAGTATATTCTCCTCCATTATCAGTCCATATAGTACCAATAGTAAGTTTCACTTTATTTGTTATCAAGAGATGAAATTTCTTAAACACATCAAAAACTTGTGATTTTTCTTTAAGCAGATAAACCCAACACATCCTCGAATAATCATCAATAAAAGTGAGTATGTATTTATTTCCATTTGCAATTGGTACAGGCATTGGACCACATAAGTCAGAGTGTATGAGACTTAATTTTCTTGTAGCTCTAGACTTAGAATTATGAAAAGACTATTTGTGATGCTTGCCCAATATACAAGCATTACATGGGGTAAATTTTATGGGAACTGTTGGAAGTCCCTTAATCCCCTGTTGTTTCAAAATTAGAATAATTTCATAATTAACATGAACAAAGCGTGCATGCCATAATAAAGAAGATGACAGAGTATCATTTTGCTGAACCAAGTAAGTTGTGTTCAATGCAACAGACAACATACCGTGCAACTTCAATAATTTATCTTCTTCCACACCAGACATTACAATTTTATTGTCAGCTGCTCTTCTAATTTCTACTTTACCATCAAATATGTGAATGGAATGTCCCTATTGTCTTATTTGTATAAGAGATAGAAAATTTCTTTGGAACTGCAGAATGTAAAGAACATCATTCAAAATATAATTTGGAAGTCTAGGAATTTTTAACTGAATTGAACCAATCCCTGATGGTTTGTTTTGGGACTTATCAGAAAAATACACTCCTCCATCAATATTATCACTGAATTGATCAAACCAATCTCTTTGAAAGGTCATATGACATGTGGCACCTGTGTCTAGAACTCTACTGTCATACCATGAAGAAAAAGAAGTACTAAAAACATCTTCCATGTGGAAATTACAATGTGTGACAACATAATGTGCATTCTCAGAAGACTGTCCTCTGTCTGGAATTAAATGATCTTTCTTTTCAAGCAATTGTTCTCTTTTTTTCATTAATTTTGTCTCATGGAATTTTGCAATTTGTACTAGTATGTCCAAGTTTACCACATCTAAAACATTTTATAGCTAGTTTATCAGAAAAATTTGTTTGTTGTTCATTTTGCTGTCTATCTCCCTGAATATTTCTGCCCCTGCTACCTCTATAATTCTTCCTACCTCTACCTCTATTACCTCTCGTATTTCTGAAAGATTCCTCCTGAGGTTTTTGGTCTTTTTGAGCAAGACATAGGGTTTCGGTATTAGAACTATGTGATGCTTCTTTCTTGCCAAAAGCCTTCTCTCTTTTTGCAATTTTCCCTACTAATTTGTCAAAATCTATATCTTTTAATTGCCCACTAGCTTGGAGAGATTCCAAGTAGTGTGAATAACTAGGGTAAAGAGCTTTTATAAAGGCAGTAAGTGGCAAATCAACTTTAACTCCAGTACATTCAATTTCATGATTGATGGCTTTAATGTCAGAGGCAAGTTTTAGAGGATTATTATCTCTCATTTCCAGATTAAATAACTTCAACAATAACTGAATTATCTCCAATTCAGAATGTGAATCATAAAGCTCTTTTAGTTTTGTTATGGCATCATAAGCTGTTTTACTCTAAGTAATGTATCTGCTTACCTCTTCTGAGACTGAAGCAGATATTAAGGCAAAGGCCTTCTTATCCTTACTTTGCTAGATTGGGAGTTGTTTCCGATCATCAGGCTGCACCAGTGCATTCTCTCCTTCTCCTTCACAGACTCCATCCCATAAATCATTAAAGATAAGAGTATTTTTAACTTTCCTAAACCACTCCTGGTTATTTTCCTTTCCGGAAAGGACAACCCCAATTAAAGACACCAAGGAGTTCATATTTAAAAAATATTGTTTAAATCACTAGCACCCTAAATAAACTATTGTTTTAATCACTTTCAAACTTCAAATTCTTCTTATAAATACTCCGATCTTTAAAAAACACTCTGTTTAATCTTGTAGATTCAGTAGAGATTAAAGACACAAATTTCTCCTCTCTTATATATATATATATATATATATATATATATATATATATATATATAAACTGTGTATTAATCACTACCACTGGCACAAAAAAAAAAGAAAAAAAAGTTGTTTTTAAATTTACAGAGTCAGCAAGTGGCACTTCTGTAGCTCCAAAGACAAAGTTTTCCAAAACAAAACTGCTTTAAACTTACATATTTGTCTGCTACAAAAATATGATCTAAAAAAAATGCTGGCATATTCATGACAGGAACAGAAATGAGGGTTTTTATCAATCAAATGCTGCAAACGCAGCAGAGGAAAACGTTGGCAAAAAGACTCCGTTGGCAGCATTGTCACATGATTTCTGTAATTCTTTCATTGAACTAGATTACATTTATACTTGAGAAATTAGTTCAGAAATTAGTTATCACTAACTACTAACTTCATAACTTCATAACTACCTAACTGAATAGAAACCCTTGAATTAGATTACATTTATACTTGAGAAATTAGTTCAGAAATTAGTTATCACTAACTACTAACTTCCTAACTTCCTAACTACCTAACTGAACAAAAACCCTAAGGATTCTCGTAGGATTACAACAATGATATGATCTAATTTCGATGTCTGTGGATGATCTTCACAACTGATCAATCAAGTCCATTTACAGAGTTTATTTTAGAATGCACAGTTTGGTTTTTATCACTGACCCACTTGTATGACTTGGTTCACATAGAAATTATTTGTAAAGTTAACATTTATTTACTGATTGCAGTAGTGTCCCAATTACTCTATATTCTCTAAGAGTTATTATAATAAGTCATATATTAAATTGGTACATTGGTGTATGAAACCTGTTTGTGATAGAAATTTAATTATATTATATTCATCTTGTTTGGACCTATCACTTCTCATAAAGAAACACATGCTTCTCTACTTTACTGTTGAGACATATGAGAAATTTGACTTGGGATCTCTTAAATTTTTATTTTCATTTATTTTTCTTTTGTTTACGCGGCAATTAATTGTGAACACCTATCTAGAAATCAGTAGTTGTTTTGTCAAAGAACACTAAGAAGGAATTTATATTGGGTAGTGTTAGGGTCCTATAAATATAGGATTCATAATTTTTGAATTGACTTTGATAGTCTTGTAAATATGTACATACCTTGATTTTTGCAAGTTGTTTTCTCATATTTCGAAAAAATGAAAAAAAGAAAAAGAAAAAGAAAAAAAAGAGGGTAAAATGTCCTAAAAGAAAGATCAAAGAACTTAGAAAATATAAACCCCAAAAGAAAAGAAATAAGACCTAAAAGTGAGCAAGTCTAAATGCCACTACTTTTACTTTTTACTGCAAGAAAAATGATTATGTGCAGTGTCAATAAATGCCATAATCCATGATCAGTTAAACAGTTTAATCTTAACTTGTCATGTTTTCAATTTCATGTTTTAGATAGAGAATAAATATTTGTAAAACAGTTTAAACTTGACAAATCAATAGATAGGTAGAGAATAATGAGGAGCTCAACAGTTTAATCTGAGCCCTCAGATGAAATAAGGTAGATCTAGATAGTTTTATGCTTTGAAAGAAAATGTTTTAATGTTGCAAGCCTAAATGTACCTGCAAAATGAAGAAAAAATGTTAGAAATAGAAGTTGGGTAGGTAGAAAGCAGTGGAACAATCATGTAAATAACACATCATCGGGAAAAATCACTAATTTCCCCTCCCCTATGAATATTCACTATTTTAAGCTATCAGTCAAACAGGCTCAGAGCATTTCTCTGACTTTTGTTGGGACCGGACCCAAGGCTCGATGACTGGTTAGTTAAAAATATTGAATTCCTACTTTAAACCCATATTTATCATCATTTACCCTTCATTCATACATTAAAACCCCTTTTTCCTGAGTAAAGACACATTCTTACTTGGTAAAACTTTAGCCCTAAAAATAATTAACTTCATCCCTTCATAAGCATTCATAAAAACCCACAAAATCACATTTATCCTAAGTATTAGTGAAAGAAATATAAAGATGAGCAATGTTTGATTTTATGCTATACTTAGAGATAATATGTATTTTGTTTTATTACACTACCTTTCATATTAACCTTTAACATACTTCTATTAAATCTCTAAGAAATACCCTCCCATACTTATTAATTCCTTATATCTAAACACCCCAAAAAAACCCACTATTATAAAATTTTGACCAAAGTCTATTATCCCATGTGCGTAAATGAAAAACCCAAAATATAAATCCCTTTGGTCTAAAAGATTATCATTATTCTAATGTATCCCGCCCCTGTAGTTTTCTAAAACTATCCAAAATGGTCGAAAACTATATAAATACAATATATAAAACCACCCGCTTAAGTTTTATTAAAAACATTTAACAAATGTTTTAAATAAAAAAATGATTAAATCTGTATATACAATCATTGAAACATATCATATATGTTTTATATCATTTACCCCTGGCCATATTATAAAGGTTTAAACCTATCATAAGCCCCCACCACATATTAAACCATTGCGCTTATAAAACTAAAGCCTGGTCCCACCTTTTAATTCAAAGCAACTCTCGAAGTGATCTCAGCTGTTCGCATTAAATCCTCAAATCCAATAGTTGACATCTAAAATCACATAAAAAACATGCCCAACTATCCGACAACCAAAGCCACGCGAAATGGGTGGTTTCCCATCGACACCTCCCCTCCACATGGCCTCTCCTAATTGGATCGCGTGGGTTTTGTTTAAAACCATTTACCACTAAAACTCCGCGTGATAACCATTGGTTTACCATTTGTTGAATTTCCAAAACCACCTTACCGCCTGATCGCGACTCACATTCAATGCTGATTAATGCAACCAATATATTTGTTAAGCCTTTGAAAAACATACATTTTTCTATATTACGCGTTTAACCTTCTGCGAAGCTTTTCCGACTGTAAAGAAAGCATGTTCAAACCATTTTCTACCATCTTTACGCCTAAAGTTTGCAAACCTTTGCCCAGTAATCCTTTGAAGACCACTGAGTAGATGCGTAGTGCTCCAAAAAAACTATTGAAGCCTTCAATTCAACAAAGAACCTCAGAAGCCTTTCCAGAAAACAAAACCTACAGCATACCAAGTATTTTTCTCAGAATTCAACCTGTAGTCAAGTTGAAAAACCATTTTCAAAGAAAAGAAAACAGTTTAAATTAAGAAATTAATCAAGAACATTGCCCAAAAGTCCCATAAACAGGCCAAACTCTGGCAAAATTGTCTCAGGAACCCTAGTTGTCTACTGCGCGGTATTTTCAAAGAAATTTATCAATTATCCACAGTTAATGATCAATTTCAAGCTCTAAAATGCCAGAAATCCTCTGCAGGTGCCCTATATCCTCTGTAACCCTTTTCAAAAGTGTTTTAGCCTAAATTTTCATTAAAAAGACTCAGAAAACGCTTGTTTTCTGTTTTAGACCAGTTTTAAGGCCTCAAAACTTCTTTGATAAACCTAATTGAGCAGAAAACCCAAAAAGAGACTCTATTTTGCCAAATTTGCCCATTTTAGCCTCTGCTATAGAAAAATTGCTTCTGAAAACTGTTTAAACTTGCAAAAACAGCCAAAATGTAAAAAATGTAGAGTTCTAGCAATCTTGAAGGTTCCAAAGTGCCAAAATCAAATCCAGTATTGTGACCACTTAAAGCCATTATCACCTCCCTGCAGTCAGGGTTTCATTAACAATTATTTTGTTTTGCAGATCATTAGCAAAAAGAGAATTTGGATAAAACAATCTAAATACTAGTTAAAGATATGTTTTATTCCAAGAAATTACAAGGAAATGAATTCAAAGGATTTTCCTTAAAAGATTCCAAGCATTAGAGTTAAAGAACAATCATCCTATGAAAGATAAAAGAACATTTTAATGTAAAGATTAAAACAGGACATTCATAATAGTCAGGGTAAATGGAAGAACTTAGAGTAAAGGTTAAAGTTCAAAGTAAAGTAAGAATTCACAGTGACAGTAAAAATAGAACAGTCACAGAGCATCAAAGTTAAAGTGTATCATATGAAAGTCAGAGTGAAAGTCAAATCTAACAAAGTTACAGAGTAGTCAAGGTAAAACAGTAAAAGTAAATACAGAGACAGTGGTAAATAAAGATGAAAATACTTTCAACAACAATGAAGTTTATTCAAAGTGAAAGTAAAAACAGTTAAAAGAACAGTAAGGTTAAAAGATGAAAACAAAGCAAGAAGGGACATTTTTTGCAGAAATTTCATGTTTAAGTCATAGTTTTGCATAAAATATTGTGTCTAATCCAAGATGAATTTTTCAAAACTGAAGGAGGTTTATGTTCCTAAGATGTACAAATACAAAAACCTCTTTCACTTTTATAACAACCATTATGGGTTTGGAAATATTAAACAATGTGTGAAAGCACTTTTTACAGAAAATTCCTGTTAAGTCATCATTTTGCAGAGAATATTGTGGCCAATCAGAAATACATCTTAAAAACCTGAAGGAGATTTTTGTTCCTAAGAGACCCATCTACAAAAAACTATCTCACCTTTTGCATAAGTATTACATAATGAGAGATACATGCACATATTTACAACCTATTTGTCAGATTGTGCAAAGCTCTGTTTTACACATCTTTTTGCAAAGCCTATTGTGAATATTTGGAAAAGGATTTTACGGAACTGAGAGAATTTTATCTCAAAAACATATTTATCTAAAATAACCTCTTTCAATTTTTACATATATATTTCGGATTGAGAAATACAAAGGTATCATTGAACCCCAAGTTTGCAGAATTGCTGGAGCAGGATGCACAAAGAAAGGAGACAGTTAGTGACTTGGATGCCTTATCATAAACTAAGAGTTGAGATCAAATTCGAATTCTCCTCTTTTTCATCACCTATACATAAAAAATAGTGCCAAATATATGCATTAGTTTTGAGTGTCCTTTACTTAAGTTCTATTTATGTAAAACAGTTGGAGATATTTGTGAACTAATCTTGATATTTTTTCAAGATATTCTAGTTTAGAATTTGTATAAATACTTCACTCTTTGAAGTATTTTGGTGGAATAAAATTGCTGGAGATTACTATAGATATTTTTTTGACTTGAAGGCTTTGGATTTCGATTTTGAGTAGCAGACTAGATCAACTATTTGGCATCATACTTCAGGATCCCTGTGATAAGCTATCTGGAGTGAAGTACTCTCTTAAAATTGTCATTGTTATCTTCTTTTGTTACATGCATACATCTGTGTTTGAATTCTAAATCTGAATGTATAACTAGGAATATTACTACAGGATATGTTAATAGCACTCTGTTTTTAACTAGTTATCATTTCTTTGTTTTCTTCTGATTTCCGGTGTAGGGAACCCTTAATTGCTCCCTCTCCCATTTGACCTCTATCTTCTACTTCCCTTTTCTGGATTTAAGGATTCTTAAGTGCCCTTTATCTCGATCATACCATCTCAAAAACCAATTTTCCAAGATCTCCAAGGGTTATCTATATTTCCCTGCAGACATTTGACCTTTTAGGCCTTGATCCCAGTTCTGTTAGCTTGAATTAGACTCCATAGTCCAATGGACAAGTATATTTCCCTCTATATACCCTCCAAGTGAAATTTTCCCACCAAATCCAACAAAACCAAACCAAATCTGCACTTTCATAACTAGCCTAATATTCACAAATTAAAAAAAAGTTAAACTTTAAAGAGAGAGCCCTCTCTGAATGCTAGGAAGGCTAGATCCTTGATTTTGAGGTAGGTTTGTGGTTACCTCAGACTATTTCTTTCTTGAACCCGGAGAAATTACTGAGTGATAACATTACTGGCGACTTGACTGGGGAAGACTAACATTTTCTTTAGAAATATTTTACAAGTTCAGATCCTATTCATGATATGGACACCGGAGATCGACACAATAAAGGTTACAACTGATCCACTCAGCAACTCCAAATCACCCCTACAATCAGCACCCCACCGGAGGAATTAACCCGAAAGAACAGCTGTTAGAAATATTAGGTATTTAACTCTGGATCTTAACTAGACATGTTCTTTCTCATTAAGAAAGTTTTTCAATGTATATTGTATTTTATAGAAGGATCTAACTTAGTTGTATAGATATAGTGGCCCTTCTTTATGACTAATTTACAAGATGACCCAAGAATAAAACGCAGATATGCTCCCATGAGCAGAGATCACATACCTGGATTTCCACAGAAACTACCAAAGGTAAATTGGGATAAAAATCTTCCTATATTTCAAAATGAGAATATTGATGATCATTTGTTACATCTCATTAAATTTCATATACACTCATGGAGATTGAAGGGTGATTGGCATGAGGATTTCCTCATGAAGATATTCATGGCAACCTTAGAAGGACAAGCAAGGGAATGGTATGAAGCTCTCAAACCTGCAAGTTTATTTTCTTTAAAGGATTTTCACAAGGTATTTTATGAGCATTACAAAGAAGATTTTCCATCTTTATCATTAGCTGAAAATTGTTGTGATCAAGTTGAAGATCTCATACATTACCTTAAAAATATTGATGAAGATATAGGAAATTGGCATCCTGAAGATTTATTAGAAGCATTCCATAACTTTCATTCTCAGGTTAAGTGTCATGATAATCAATAGGAGTTAATCAAAGATGAGATAGATCAGGAGATGAATCAAGATCCACAAAGCCCCTCTGTAGTAACAAATGATGTTTCATATAATGTTTTGAATGAAGTTAAAGAAAATATTCAACCTCATGATCAATTTTTACATAAGAGAAAAACAATTGTTATTTCAATGTAAGAATTCAAAGATTCCCACCCCCCTCACCGAAGAAGAAATCAATTTGCTTCTAAACATGCAACCATCCTCAAAATATTAAAATAATGAAAGAATTATTTCTACTTATTCTAATGTTGATGTATGTACTAAAGTTTTTATCCATGAAGAAACAAAAGAACAGGTTGATGCTGATGTTGTTCGACATTCCCAAAAGGCCCATTGCCTGATAGCACTCCTATTGATCAAAATGATGACCTTCAAATATAATACAACCAATCTAATCAAGATATATCAGGATTAATGGAAAATCAATCTGCTGATCTAATGTGTATAATTGATGACATTCTTTCTTCTAAAGATTTTCCTAAGTATGATCAATATGATGATAATTATGTTCTCCAAATTCAAGCTAACTTCATAGAGAAATCACTAGCTAGTTTGTGGGATGAGGAAGTTCAATTTCAGCAGCTCAAATACAGTGTTTCTGGAATCTAAGTTTCTGTGATCCATCATATAAATTAGCAGAATTATTTCGGTAATAATCACATGAAATGGAACGTGGTTGACGTGTTTCGAACCAACTAGTGTGGTTCATCATCAGGACTATGTGGGAGATCAGATCCAGTCATTAAGTATAAATAGTTGTAGAAATGGCTCAACTAATCGTTAGGATAACGGCTAGTTTGACTTTGAAAAAATAATTATTCCATTATTTATTAATTTAATTAATTAATTAATTATTATTATTATTTTATTTATTTATAAAATAATTAATATATTTATACAATTAATCAATTAAATTAATGTAATGGTAAGTTATTTAACCAAAAGTCATTATATATATGTAAATATTTCTTATTAAATTAATTGATTTAATTATTTAATAATAAATTATTATTATTAATTAATAAATATAGATAACTTTTATTCGTATATTTAACTAATTATAAGAGTCAAGGTTCAAGTAAAACAAACATTATAATCAACGACATATCAAAGAATCAAACTTGAGTTTTATATATATATATATATATAATAAGCATTAAAATAAATAAATAAAAATAAGACTAAAAGAAAAAGAAAAAGAAAAATAAATAAATAATAATATTAATCATAATAATAATATTAATATTAATAAATAAATAAAAATAAAATAATAATAATATAAATAAAAATAACAATAATTAAATAAATAGAAAAAATAAAAATGAAACTAAATGAAATCAATAAAAATAAATACAAAATAACTGAATAAAAAAAAAAAATCAAGAATATAAGGCATGAATCCAGCACCTGCTGATATTCCAACTGTCATCTCTATTGAGATTAATGGGTCTTTTTTCTATTTCAATGGCCTCTCTTAACTTACGATGATGGAAATGGTCAATCCTAGCAATGACCTTAGCCTCTTCTATGCAAACATGATGGTTAGTCTTTTCTGCATGCTCAGCTAAGGCAGACGAGCGGGATCTTCTATGTTTGATATCGACAACATGCTCACAGATCCTTTGATTAATGGACCGACCAGTCTCACCAATGTAAGGAGTCCCACAGGAACAAGGAATGATGTAGACACCTTTTCCATCTCTAGGGTCAATCGGATCTTTAACCGATTTTAGAGAACTGCGAATCGTATTAAGGGGCTTGAAATAAGAAGACACCTTATGCTTTTTAAGGATCCTAGCAATCTTATCAGTAGTACCCTGAATGAATGGAAGGCTGACACTACCAAACCATTCACTAGGCTCTTTTTTATTTTTAACTAAAGGACCTTTTTCCACTTTAAGGAAAGCTTTAAGGCCTTGAGACATACTATAACCATTATCACAAAAGACCTTCAACAGATGGGTCTTTTCCCCCTCAAGGTGAGACTCATCAAAGATTCTCAATGCCCTAGTGGCTAAGGTGCTTAGGATGCCTAATTTTTTAGCAGGGAAATGGTGGGAGCTAGCATGAAGATATTGTTCAGTATGAGTTTTCTTTCGAAAAACTTGATGGGAGAAAGAACCATCAACATTTCTAGAGATAAGAACATCAAGGAAAGGAAGGTTACCATCCACCTCTTCTTCCATCGTGAATTCTACGGATCAAGATTGACTATTAAGATGAAGGAAAAATAGATCTAACTTTTCTTTGCCATAAGGCCATATAACACAAGTATCATCTACAAACCTTTTCCATAACTTTAGCTGGAAAAGAACCGAGGAAAGATCCCTAGATTCAAAGTCCTCCATAAACAGATTCGCAACTATTGGGGAAAGGGGAGAACCCATGGCAACACCACAAGTTTGCTCATAGAATTCGCCTTCAAAACTGAAGAAATTGGAGGTTAAGCAAAGTCCTATTAAATGGGCCGTATCTGGGTCAGTAATGCGATTAATGACATCAATAGCCTCATTGATGGGGATATTGGTGTAAAGCGAAACAACATCAAAACTGACCAGTCTATCATCAAGATCCAACTTAATGTCCTTCAAATCCGTAACGAAGGAGGAGGAATCCTTAACAAAGGATTCTGTATGACCTACGAGGGGCTTAAGTTTAAGGGCTAAATACTTGGCAAGAAGATAAGTCGGACCGCCAATGGTATTAACAATGGGTCGGAGGGGGGCACCATCCTTATGGATTTTTGGAAGACCATAGATTCTTGGAGTAAGGGGGTTGCTTTCAATCAACTTCTTACTTAGGGAGTTCACCATGCTGCTTGATTTAATAGCATCAACAACTGCCCTTGAGACCTTTTTTAAGGGATTTTTAGCAAGTTTCTTGTAGCTCCCATTATTCTCTAAATGATCTAACATTTTATTCCTGTAGTCCTCCTTATTAAGGATGACAGCTGCACCACCTTTGTCAGCTTTAAGAACGACAATATCCTTATTATTATTTAAGGATTTTAAAGCTTAAAATTCGGACTTAGTTAGGTTGCTCTTGGGGAGTTTGGCTTTCCTCAAGATGACCGCACAGTCCTGCCTAATGATGTCCTTGGAAGAATCTGGAAAATCTCTAATGCCAAATTCTATGTCACAAACAATATAATTGATGGGGATTTTTCTAGGGGCTAAGGAAAAATTGAAGCCTTTCTCTAAAAGGTTATAAACAGAGGGGTCAAAAGAGAAACTGGAGAGATTGACAACTTTATTACCAGAGCTACTATTAATATTCATAATATTATTACTATTTTTATCATTAAGTTTATTTTTATATTTAAAATTATTATTAACATTGTTATTAATAGAAATAGAAAATTTAATTTTTTTGTTATAATTATGTTCATTAATATTATTATTTTTACTATTTTCACTATTATTATTCCTAATAATGCTATTGAAATCATCGCTATCTATCTTCTTATTAAGATCTTTATCTCTTACCTTGTCACAATCTTTTTCATTAATTACAAATTTTTTTATTAATATTACGAATGTTACAATTATTACTATTAGTTCTATTAATTAAAATCCCACTATCTAAGTTAATAGTATTCAAATTACAATTAGTTTTATTACATGGAAATAAATTAGGGTTGCGAATATTTTTAGAAAAACTAACGATCCGATCAGAATCGAAACGAATAGGAAGCACGGTACCTAAACTTGGAAGCTTGGGTTGGAGGGCATCGGATTCAACGGACATACCAGAAATTAATTGTCCACCCTAGTCACCGGAATTCAACTGAATTTCTTTCAGAGAAGAAGACCCGATGGCAACAGGCACTGAATCATAATTGATAACTTGGATCTCGTCTAACCTGCCAGCACCAGAAGATCGTTGTAGTCCTGATTGGGGAGATCCCATCTTATCAACACGCTCCTCCAAATCATTGCAACGAATTAAGGATTCAGAAGACAGATCAATACGCTGCCCCTTCCAAGTTTTATCCCTGGAGATATCTACATTTATGGCCGTAGTGGAATGACGCAAGGAGCTATATGAGCTTCGGGGATCGCGTTCAATGCTTCCAAATGAAGACAACATATTAATAGTCTGTGCATTAGCAAAAGAAGGTTCGGATCGAGCAGGAGACAGAGGAACACTTAATAAAGAATTCGAAGAAGAAGATAAATCCACAATCCACGATCGGAGCGCTGAGACTTGGTTGGCATTAATCATGCTCGCTGACGTAACCGAAGGCTCATTCGAACGAGAAGACTTCATCAGAAGTTTTTGGAATTTTGATATATCTTTCTCCTTCCAAAGAGCTTTCTATCGAATAGATTTGAGAGCCAACTTGGCATCGATCAAAGTCCATAACCCTGACGGAATCGAATTGGACAATTTTAAATGCTAAGATAATAGCCTTCTCGATAGAAGATCAAGACTTCTTCTAACCCTGCAGATCTCATAACAAATGAGAGCAAGGCTAGCCTTTAAAAACACATTACGGTTCACAAAAAGATTGAGCGGATGATTAATTTTAGCAAAAAAAGGAATGATAGAAGCATCTCTACATCTTTTTAGAAAGGTAAGATCTGATCTCAACTTAGATACCTGCAAACGTGCCCGTTCGAATTGATGAATATTTGTTGCCAAGGCCCTACTGAGCAGGGTTTCTGTATTTCTGGAATCTAAGTTTCTGTGATCCATCATATAAATTAGCAGAATTCTTTCGGTAATAATCACATGAAATAGAACGTGGTCGACGCATTTCGAACCAACTAGTGTCGTTCATCATCAAGACTATGTGGGAGATCAGATCCAGTCATTAAGTATAAATAGATGTAGAAATGATTCAACTAGCCATTAGGATAACGGCTAGTTTGACTTTGAAAAAATAATTATTCCATTATTTATCAATTAAATTAAATTTTATTTAATTATTTATTATTATTATTATTATTATTATTATTTTATTTATTTATAAAATAATTAATATATTTATACAATTAATCAATTAAATTAATGTAATGGTAAGTTATTTAACCAAAAGTGGTTATATATATGTAAATCTTTCTTGTTAAATTAATTGATTTAATTATTTAATAATAAATTATTACTATTAATTAATAAATATAGATAACTTTTATTTGTATATTTAATTAATTATAAGAGTCAAGGTTCAAGTAAACAAAACATTATAACCAACGACATATCAAAGAATCAAACTTAGTTTATATATATATATATATATATATATATATATATATAATAATAAAATAAAATAAATAAATAATAAGCATTAAAAAATAAATAAATAAGACTAAAATAAAAATAAAAATAAATAAATAAATAAATAATCATAATAATCATAATCATAATAATAATAATAATAATAATAAAATACAGTGATCAGATAGTACACATCAAATATGGGAGTGAAGAAGAAAGTTCAGAAATTTTGAAAGAAAGTTTTGTACCATTATGCTCTAAAGCATTTCAGTTTTTAAAGGATGAACAACTCTTAGAAATCTATGAAGTTCCATTAAAACCCATATATAATTTGCAGCAATCTTTCAAAGTTTTTCATGATCCGATAGCATATATGTTGGATAATGAATGCATTCAAAGTCTTGCTTCATTTATTGACTATGAGTTTCAAGATCAAGATGATAAAAATTTCCTCCAACAAACATTTTCATCAGTAGAAATATCATCACAGAGCTTATCTGAAATTCTGAAAGTATCTCAAAACAATCATAGGTTGATTTTGCAAGGGAATAAAGTTAAAAATGACAATTTAGTCTCGTGGCGTGGAGGTCATCCAGAACAGATGTACAGTTATTTAGATCAGTTAAACATTGGTGTATATACCTTGGAAGATCCTTTTGAAAAGTTTCTAGAGTCAACAAAGGAAATCAAGTATTTCCTTATTCTCTTCTTTGTTGACAAGTTTTTAATAGGTTGCAGAATTACAATTTTGACAATCAACAAGCACATGCAACAAAATTTATCAAAGTACATAATGCTTGAATGGTTGCATTGGCTATTTCATTTTACCTAACCAGCAGTTGGATAGCTGATTAGAGTAAGTAGGTAGGATTTCAGCTTATTTCAGTTTTCAATTTTCAGCCTAGGAAAAGGCTCTAAGATATTGATGATTTAGTAGTTTGGTTTGAAGGTTGCAGCACCTTTTTTTTAGTCTCATATCAGATTTCAGTTTGCAGATAAGGGTGTAAATTCAGTCCAAGAGTTTTAGTTATAGAGATTTTATAACAAAGAAAATGCATGTTTGGGATTGGTTCAAAGGATCAGGCTACTAGTCGACGGTGTTCTTGACATCTCACAAGGAGATGCCATCCCCATGTGAAGCCGCTTTTAGGGTTCTATAAATATAGGATTCATAAATTTTGAATTGACTTTGATAGTTTTGTAAATATGTGCATACCTTGATTTCTGCAAGTTGTTTTCCCATACTTTGAAAAAATAAAAAATCAAAAAAAAAATCAAAAAAAGGATAAAAAGTCCTAAAAGAAAGATCAAAGGACTTAGAAAATATAAACCCCAAAAGAAAAGAAATAAGACCTGAAAGTGAGCAAGTCCAAATGCCACTACTTTTACTTTTTACTGCAAGAATAATGATTATGTGCAGAGTGTCAATAAATGCCATAATCCATGATCAGTTAAACAGTTTAATCTTAACTTGTTATGTTTTCAGTTTCATGTTTTAGATATAGATCAATAAATATTTGTTAAACAGTTTAAACTTGACAAATCGGTAGATAGGTAGAGAATAATGAGGAGCTCAATAATTTAATCTGAGCCCTCGAATGAAATAAGGTAGATCTAGATAGTTTTATGCTTTGAAAGAAAATGTTTTAATGTTGTAAGCCTAAATGCAACTGCAAAATGAAGAAAAAATGTTAGAAATAGAAGTTGGGTAGGTAGAAAGCAGTGGAACAATCATGTAAATAATACATCATTGGGAAAAATCACTAATTTCCCCTCCCCTATGAATATTCAGTATTCTAAGCTATCAGTCAAACAAGCTCAAAGCATTTCTCTGACTTTTGTTGGGACCAGACCCAAGGCTCGATGACTGGTTAGTTAAAAATATTGAATTCCTACCTTAAACCCACATTTATCATCTTTTACTCTTCATTCATACATTAAAACCCCTTTTTCTTGAATAAAGACACATTCTTACTTAGTAAAATTGTAGCCCTAAAAATAATTAACTTCATCCCTTCATAAGCATTCATAAAAACCCACAAAATCACATCTATCCTAAGTATTAGTGAAAGAAATATAAAGATGAGCAATGCTTGATTTTATACTATATTTAGAGATAATATGTATTTTGTTTTATTACACTACTCTTTCATATTAACCTTTAACATACTTCTATTAAATCCCTAAGAAATATCCTCCCATACTTATTAATTCCTTATATCTAAATACCCCAAAAAACCCACTATTATAAACTTTTGACCAAAGTCTATTATCCCATGTGCGTAAATGAAAAACCTAAAATATAAAGCCCTTTGGTCTAAAATATTATCATTATTCTAATGTATCCCGCCCCTATAGTTTTTTAAAACTATCCAAAATGGTTGAAAACTATATAAATACAATATATAAACTCGTCCGCTTATGTTTTATTAAAAATATTTAACAAATTTTTTAAATAAAAACGATTAAATCTGCATATACCATCATTAAAACATATCATATATGTTTTATATTATTTACCCCTGGCCATATCATAAAGGTTTAAACCTATCATAAGCCTCCGCCACATATTAAACCATTGCGCTTATAAAACTAAAGCCCGATCCTACCTTTTAATTCAAAGCAACTCCCGAAGTGATCTCAGTCGTTCGCATTAAATCCTCAAATCCAATGGTCGATGTCTAAAATCGCATAGAAAACATGCCCGACTACCCGATAGCCAAAGCCACGCGAAATGGGTGGTTTCCCATCAATCCCTCCCCTCCATGTGGCCTCTCCTAATTGGATCGCGTGGGTTTTGTTTAAAACCATTTACCACTAAAACTCCGCGCAATAACCACCAGTTTTCCATTTGTTGAATTTCCAAAACCACCTTCCCGCCTGATCGCGACTCGTATTCAATGCTAATTAATGCAACCAATATGTTTGTTAAACCTTTGAAAAACATACATTTTTCTATATTGCGCGTTTAACCTTCTGCGAAGCTTTTCGAACTGTAAAGAAATCCTATTCAAACCATTTTTTGCCATCTTTACGCCTAAAGCTTGCAAACCTTTACCCAGTAATCCTTTGAAGACCACTGAGTAGCTGCACAGTGCTCTAAACAAACTAGTAAAGCCTTCAATTCAACAAAGAACCTCACAAGCCTTTCCAGAAAACAAAACCTACAGCATACCAGGTATTTTTCTCAGAATTCAACCTGCAGTCAAGTTGAAAAACCATTTTCGAAGAAAAGAAAACAGTTTAAATTAAGAAATTAATCAAGAACATTGCCCAAAAGTCCCATAAACAGGCCAAACTCTGGCAAAATTGTCTCAGGAACCCTAGTTGTCTATTGCACGGTATTTTCAAAGAAATTTATCAATTATCCACAGTTAATGATCAATTTCAAGCTCTAAAAGGCCAGAAATCCTCTGTAGGTGCCCTATATCCTCTATAACCCTTTTCAAAACATTTTTTGCCTAAATTTCCATTAAAAAGACTCAGAAAACCCCTGTTTTCCATTTTAGACCAGTTTTAAAGCCTCAGAACTTCTTTGATAAACCTAATTGAGCAGAAAACCCAAAAAGAGACTCTATTTTGCCAAATTTGCCCATTTTAGCCTCTGCTATAGAAAAATTGCATCTGCAAACTGTTTAAACTTGCAGAAATAGCCAAAATGCCAAAAAAACAGAGTTCTAGCAATTCTGAAGGTTCCAAAGTGCCAAAATCAAATCCAGTACCGTGACCACTTAAAGCCATTATCACCTCCCTGCAGTCAGGGTTTCATTAACCATTATTTTGTTTTGCAGGTCATTAGAAAAAAGAGAATTTGGATAGAACAATCTAAATACTAGTTAAGGATATTTTTTACTCCAAGAACTTACAAGGAAATGAATTCGAAGGATTTTCCTTAAAAAATTCCAGGTAGCAGAGTTAAAGAACAGTCATCCTGTGAAAGATAAAAGAGCATTTTAATGTAAAGATTAAAACAGGGCATCTATAATAGTCAGGGTAAAAGGAAGAACTCAGAGTAAAGGTTAAAGTTCAAAGTAAAGTAAGAATTCACAGTGACAGTAAAAATAGAACAATCAAAGGACATCAAAGTTGAAGTATATCAGATGAAAGTCAGAGTGAAAGTCAAATCAGACAAAGTTACAGAGCAGTTAAGGTAAAACAGTAAAAGTAAATACAGAGGCAGTAAATGGTAAATAAAGATGAAAATACTTTCAACAACAATGAAGCTTATCCAAAGTGAAAGTAAAAACAGCTAAAAGAACAGTAAGGTTAAAAGATGAAAACAAAGCAAGAAGGGACATTTTTTGCAGAAATTTCATGTTTAAGTCATATTTTTTCAAAAAATATTGTGTCTAATCCAAGATGAATTTTTCAACACTAAAGGAGGTTTATGTTCCTAATATTTCCAACTAAAAAAATCTCTCTCACTTTTCTAACAGCCATTATGGGTTTGAAAATATTAAACAATATGTGAAAGCACTTTTTACAGAAAATTCCTTCTAAGTTATCATTTCACAAAGAATATTGTGGCCATTCAGAAATACATCTTACAAAACTGAAGGAGGTTTTTGTTCCTAAGAGACCCATCTACAAAAACCTATCTCACGTTTTGCACCGGTATTACAGAATGAGAAATACATGCACATATTTACAGCCTATTTGTCAGATTGTGCAAAGCTCTGTTTTACACATATTTTTGCAGAGCCTATTGTGAACAGCTGAAGAAGCATTTTAGGGAACCGAGAGAGGGTTATCTCAACAACATATTTATCTACAATACCCTCTTTCAATTTTTACATATTTATTTCGGATTGAGAAATACAAAGGTATCATTAAACCCCAAGTTTTCAGAATTGTTGGAGCAGAATGCACAAAGAAAGGAGACAATTAGTGACTTGGATGCCTTATCATAAACTAAGAATTGAGATCAAATTCAAATTCTCCTCTTTGTCATCACCTATCTATAAAAAATAGTGCCAAATAGATGCATTAGTTTTGAGTGTCCTTTACTTATGTTCTATTTATGTAAAACAGTTGGAGATATTTGTAAACTAATCTTGATATTTTTCAAGATATTCTAGTTTAGAATTTGTATAAATACTTCACTCTTTGAAGTATTTTGGTGAAATAAAATTGATGGAGATTACTATAGATATTTTGTTGACTTGAAGGCTTTGGATTTCGATTTTGAGTAGCAGAATGGATCAACTATTTGGCATCATACTTTAGGATCCCTGTGATAAGCTATCTGGAGTGAAGTACTCTCTTAAACTTGTCATTGTTATCTTCTTTTGTTACATGCATACATCTGTGTTTTAATTCTAAATCTGAATGTATAATTAGGAATATTACTACAGGATATGTTAATAGCGCCCTGTTTTTAAATAGTTATCATTTTTTTTTGTTTTCTTCTGATTTCTGGTGTAGGGAACCTTTAATTGCTCCATCTCCCGTTTGACCTCTATCTTCTACTCCCCTTTTCGGGATTTAAGGATTCTTAAGTGCCATTTATCCCGATCATACCATCTCAAAAATCAATTTTCCAAAATCTCCAAGGGTTATCTATCTTTTCTTGCAAACATTTGACTTTTTAGGCCTTGATCCCAGTTTTGTTAGCTTGAATTAGACTCCATAGCCCAATGACTAGTAGATTTCCCTCTATCTACCCTCCAAGTGAAATTTTCCCACCAAATCCAACAAAACCAAACCAAATCTGCACTTTCATAATTAGCCTAATATTCACAAATTAAAACAAAGTTAAACTTTAAAGAAAGAGCCCTTTCTAAACCTTAGAAAGACTAGATCCTAGAATTTGAAGTAGATTTGTGGTTACCTCAAACTATTTCTTTCTTGAACTTGGAGAAATTATTGAGTGATAACTAGTAGTACATGTCTTTAGAGCTTTTAATTAATGGTGCTTCTTGACAGTTTCAAAGAAACTTGGATGTAGGTGTTGAACATATTTATTTATTTTGTTTTCTGAAGCAAAAAGAAAAGGGTCCTTTTTGACCATTCTTGAACGCTGGATAGAAATTTGGATAGACTCTATGACACACATAAGGGTTGAATTGGGACCCTTAGTACAATTAATCATACAGATTTATTGTCATTTTAATTGTATTGCAGAAATTGAGGCAGCTTGCGAAGGAGCTTAGAGAAGAGATCATATTTAGTGTTGAAGAGACAGGAGGCCATCTGAGTGCAAGCCTGGGTGTTGTGGACCTCACAGTTGCACTCCACTATGTATTCAACACTCCACATGATTAAATTGTGTGGGATGTAGGCCACCAGACTTATCCACATAAGATATTGACAGGAAGGTGGTCAAGAATGAGCACATTGAGACAAACTTCTGGTATAGCTGGATTGCCTAGGGGCGTCGAAAGTGAACACGATGCATTTGGTGTTGGACATAGCTCTACCAGCATTTCTGCTGCCGTTGGTACGTGACCACTTTAGTTCACTATGAAGGAACTTCTTACTTTTATCCTTTCTAGTAAATTTTGAAGAAGCGGTTCCTAAATTCCACTAGATTAGTGGTGTTCATTTCTAGCAAGATATTTTGCAGGGTTTAATATCTTATAAGTTGTTTTGTATCAATTTTGTTGATTATGGACGAAATTTCAAGTGCAACTACTGAAATTTTAAGTTCATTAAGATAGGTTTTCGACATTAATAGATTATAGGAGGTCACATTTGACATTCACAATTATTAAAGACAATATTCCATTTTCTGTTTTGGTAAATTCTAATGCATTTATATGTTGATTGAATGGGTTTACAGGTATGGCAGTGGGTAGGGATCTTCTGGGCAAGCATAACCAAGTTATAGCTGTCATTGGGGATGGTGCAATGACTGCTGGACAAGCTTATGAAGCTCTGAACAATGCAGGCTTTCTTGATTCAAACATGATTATTATTCTAAATGACAATAAACAGGTTTCCTTGCCTACTGCTACTGTATATGGCCCGACCACTCCTGTGGGTGCTCTTAGCAGTTCTCTTTGCAGGCTTCAAGGCAGCAAAAAATTCCGAAAATTACGAGAAGTAGCCAAGGTTGACGAGCTCTGTACTTGCGGATTTCTTGGTTGCTTTATTTATGTGTGTACAAAGAAGTCTAAATTGTTGATTTTTTTTTCAGGGTCTTACGGATCAAATTGGGGGTGCAACCCACGAGATAGCTGCAAAAGTGGATGAATATGCCAGAGGAATGTTTAGTGCACCTGGTTCTACCCTCTTTGAAGAACTCGGACTCTATTACATTGGCCCTGTTGATGGACATAACATTCAAGATTTGGTAGCTATTCTTGAGAATGTGAAAAGTATGCCTGCTCCAGGGACTGTCCTCATCCATGCTGTCACAGAGAAGGGGAAGGGTTATCCACCTGCAGAGAAAGCAGCTGATAAACTACATGGTATGTTTATCTGCACGTAATTTGATCCCTCGTATGGCATCTCTCCTATCCGAAATTGCATATACCTTATGCAATTTCCCTTTTTTATTCTTTTTTTACCTATCTATTGTCTCATGACATTTTCAGACTGTAGAATAAAAATCTGCGATTGCTCTTTCAATTTTTATGGTATTTTATGAAATTCACTGAACTGATCATCAATCTATCTCTACTTTTCTCATTAATATTACTCTGCTTGTCTCTCTCTGACTGTCTGAAATTGAAACCGTTTATGGTCTAGGTGTGGTGAAATTCGATCCAGCTACTGTCAAGCAATTCAAGCCTAAAAGCTCAACAGTTGGCTACACTCAATATTTTAACGAGAGCTTGATCACAGAAGCGGAGAGAGATGAGAAAATTGTGGTCATCCATGCTGCTATGGGTGGGGGAACAGGGATAAATTACTTCCAGAAGAGGTTCCCCGTACGCTGTTTCGATGTGGGCATCGCGGAGCAGCATGCCGTGACCTTTGCAGCAGGGCTTGCCACAGAAGGATTGAAACCCTTCTGTGCAATCTATTCGTCCTTCTTACAAAGAGGATATGATCAGGTAATGGTTTCACTGCACTGCCCTGAAATTGAAATAAACTGAACTGCACAAATCCTTTAATGGAACTGTTTGAACTATATACATTCATCAGAGTCCAGACTATAATCTTATTTGAAATTTTATATTCATTCATGGCTTTGTAACACTAGTTGCAATTACAACAGTTAATAGTAGCTGGAATATTTAGGTTTGATTACAGCAGTATCCAAAGTTAAGAACATAGCTGAAAGTAGATGCCCAGGCGCGACAATCCAACTGTAGATTAGCCTGGATAATCACTACCAGCACAAGATTAATTAGGTTATTATAGAATGAAATTGAGAAAACTGGAATTGCTAAGACTTGTTAGATTGTATGTGGCATTTGCAGGTGGTACATGATGTTGATTTGCAGAAATTCCCTGTGAGATTTGCCCTTGATAGAGCAGGGCTAGTGGGGGCAGATGGTCCAACACACACTGGTGCTTTTGATGTCACTTACATGGCTTGTTTAACCAACATGGTTGTAATGGCTCCTTCCGACGAGGCAAAACTCATGCACATGGTGGCGACCTCTGCAGCAATTGATTATCGACCAAGCTGCTTCAGATTCCCCAGAGGCAATGGAGTTGGTGCGTCCGTGCCTTCAAACGACAAAGGAACCCCTCTGGAGGTATTTTTTCCTAAAGCTCACACTCTTCTGTTTCTAGTTGGTGGCAAGGATAGCAGCCCCATTCTGCATATCCTTTTATGCCAGAAAAAAATCAATAATGGAATATTTCGTCAAGTGAGCAAATATTTAGAGCTTATATAGGACAGCTTGTGAGTTTTAAGTGGCATTATCCACACCACATTAATACTCTCTCTCCTGAATTCAGCTAACATGTTTTGGTTTGTGTGAATCAGATTGGCAAAGGAAGGATTCTTGCAGAGGGTACTCATGTGCCGTTCTGGGCTATGGTTCAATAGTCCGAAATTGCCTTGCATCTAGGGAGATGCTAGCTCAGCAGGGCATATCAGTTACTGTTGCTGATGCTCGCTTCTGTAAACCTCTGGATGGGGACCTGATCCGGTGATTGGTGAAGGAACATGAAATCCTTGTTACTGTGGAAGAAGGTTCGGTTGGAGGATTTGGATCTCATGTTTCCCACTTTCTTGCATTGCATGGGCTTTTTGATGGAAATCTGAAGGTTGGCTCTTTGCATCAATCTATGTCTCTTTCAATAAATTTGAAATCTAAGGCCAAATCATCATTCTAATTCTTGTATCATCATTTTTATTTTTGCAGTGGAGGCCAATGGTACTTCCGGATTGATATATCGATCATGGATCTCCCAAGGACCAAATTGAAGAAGAAGCGGGTCTGTCATCAAGGAATATAGCAGCCACCATCATGTCTCTAATACGAAAGCCTCAGAGTGCTCTGCAGCTAGAGTGACAGAATATCCTCTCTTGATATCAAATTAAGAAATCATGGATTAAAAACAAAGGCAGAGAAGCAAAACCTTTGTTTTAGCCTCCCTGTAAAATGATATGACCTATAATGTTAGGGTAGAATGTCTCTAGGTTTCTTCTACTTTCTATTGTATTATATTCTCCTCCAAATAGTATTTTGCATTTTCTCATTCAATGGCTTTCTGCAGTGAGTAATTACTCTCAATGTTTACAATGGAAAACCGTTGCTCTACTCTCTTTGATTGCATCTCTTAATCATGTGTTACTCAAATTAGTTGATTCAATTCAAGCCAGCTAAATGTTCACTGAAATTTTGAAGGGACTGCAATGCAATCATCAGATTTTCAAGTTAGTAAAAAGAAAAGAAAAAACTTAATATGAAGGAAGAATGTTATCCCTTAAAGGTGGTAAACTTAAGTGATAATTAAACTTGATTAATTAATGTGCAGAATAATATTTTCACATAAAAATGTTAAAACTAAGTAATAATCATGTTGTAATGAAATAAAATTGGAATAAGAATTATTTAAGATAATTAATTTTTTGAGAAATAAATGAAAATGTATAATTTAAAGACATTAAATTGGTGTATTAAGAGGCATCTGAATTCATAGTGTTAACATAATAAGGCAACATTATGAATTGTTGTTTGACTAACAAGAAAGTATCAAGTCACACAATTTCCCAAACAACTTTGCTTTGTCTGATCTTCCTAGGCTGAAATACAATGTTCTTTCTGACCTAGAAAATCTTGGTCTATCCAAAAAATCTGCCAAAAGAAACTACCCAGAAATTCGGTCATGTTTCACACATATGAGGTTAGTAGCAGAGAGAGATAACACATCTGTGAGCTCAAACAAGAAAGAGAGAGAGAGAGAGAGAGAGAGAGCTTGGCCAACTACTAGATAACTTCAACCTTCTTCTTCTTTGTCTTCTTCGCTTGGATCAACAAAAATATACTTGTTATTGTGTGTAATTGAAATCGTCCCTTTCGGAGGAGGATGAGTGATGTATATATAGTGTTCCAAGAGGTCAAATGGGTGTCTCTACAAAGCTAGGCCTACTTGACTTGATGGAGGGATGACTTAATCATCTTGGAGCCAAAAGTTAAAAAATTAAAATTCAATTTTTTTTTCTATTTTGAAACAAACATGAAGAACATGTCTTAAATATTTATTATTAACTATATTTGGGGTGGCTTAAATATTAATTATGAAGACCAACCATAGCTACAAAATCAACGCTTCCTCTTAGCTAGGGAGGTATTTGTAATGACTATCCAGATGTTTTCTCGCTAAAGATTTTCTCTAAGAAAAGGGTTAAACAAATCATCATTGATCATCAACATGAACATCATTCAATTACCATAATCTTGGTCAACAACTTTGACCCATGGTAAATAAAAAACATCAACTAGTCACCATAATTATGATCGACATCTCTGACCCATGCTATATCACTAGTCACCATAATTATGATCAATATCTATGACCCATGGTATATAGACTAGTCCTAGTTCACCATAATCCTTGTCAACATCTTTGATCCATGGTGTAACCCTAGGGACACACTCAATTTATTTGAGTAATTATTGTCCCAATCCCAAAGGCCTCACTCACTTGAGTAATGCTAAATGTGCCCACTCAACCTATTTGGAGAGTAATTTTGAGTTTGATGTTGAAGGCACCCACCCAACCCTATGGTTAAGTAATTTTGGGCCTCTATCCACTCTGGGTCGTTCTCCCTGATCCTAGTCAACATACTTGACCCAGGGATAGTGCCTGTCCCTCTTCGGACCATTCTCCCTAATCTTGGTTAACGTTCTTGAGCTAGGGAGAATGTTCGTCCCTAATACATCAACATCAACACTCCCTCTCACTAAGGGAGGCATTCTTAACAACTCCAAGCTTGTCCATGAAATATACAAACTTTTCTCTCGATAGAGGCTTTGTGAGGATGTCAATCGTGTTGAGGTTTTGGGGTAGCATCGGATGTGCTCTAGCTCCAAAACATTATGGAGGGGCTAAAACACATGAGATCTCCAAGACCCAAAAAGTGTTTGGAGAAATTCCATTTGGTGTAAAAGTTATTCAAGTAATTAAATTTTTTAATGAGGACCCTAAGTCTAACTTAGGGATATTAAAAAATTAAAGTGAATTAATTTACATATGTGATGAGAACATTCTAAGTGACGTGGATTAAGCTACTTCTAGTCTTAGCTGTTGATTAGAGATTAGATCACATCCGTTGATGTGTCAACGAGAAAAGTATAAAGGAAGGGCTTGGGGTCAGTTGGGGGACACACATAGAGTCTAAGAGATCAAATTCTTCTGACAGAGCAGTGCTCGAACAAAGATCAGATCTAAGTGACTAAGAGAAGTAGTGAGGGGCAAATGCAATGATTGGTCAGGAGGGCCAAGAGTACAGCGTAGAGAAAAGGCAGCAGAGACGTAGTGGACGCAGCGCAACCATCAGAGGGTGTGACACAGTCCCGAGAGAGGGTGACACAGTCCCACGCAGGGGCAATGCACAGCCTCCAAGGAAAGTTCGAGATCTAACTAGAGACTGGGGTTTCTGAGTTGGCAGGGTTGAAACCAGACTTCCGGAGAAGCTGATCAACACAGAGCTAGGGTGATGCAGTCCCTCAGCCAGGGCCACGCAACTTTACGCAGTGGCAGCGTAGAGATTGCGCAAAGGTAGCTAGGGTTTCACCAGTTGCTCATTCGGATCAACCGAGACTTGCGAGAGTTAGGCATATCTCACATTTTTCTCTGTAGCCGAGGTTTTCTCTGTTGGGTGAGCCGATTTGTGGCACCCTAGATGTACTTAGAATATTGTTGCTTAATAATAATAAACCCTCATATCTACTGCACCAGTTTTCTCGCATTGGTTTTTTCTAGGGACATTTATCCGAAAAATCTGTTTCCTTTGCCATATGTGCGTGATGTTTAGTAAATGATCTGTATTTGTGTAGGTTGTTAGTTTTATTTACTTCATTGTTTTTCTGAATATGTCAATAAAATATCTTGTTAATAATATAAAACAAGTAGGAGAAGTAAATCAATATTTAGCAGTAGGATTTATGTGCTCAGAAATTTTCACATGGTATTAGAGCATTGCAGATCAAGCTGAACCATCAGCAAAGGGGCTGAAGATATTTGCTGCAAGAAGGGCAGCTGAAGCAACAAATATCTGGAAGAAGGTAGCGCAACACCAGAGGAACAACATAGACCTTGCAAGGGTGACATAAAGTAAGTTTTCTCACACAGAGGCTGATGCGGCTCCAAAAAGGTGATGCAAAGCCAGTCTGATCACACGGAGGCTGACACAGCATTCAGAGAGGGACGTTGAGCAAGTCTGCTCACACAATAGACGCAACACCAGGAGGGTGACACAGTCTAAGAGGGAGTGACGCTGTGCAGTTTTCCGAGGCCAGAAGTGCAGTTTCTGATCTTCAGAAGTTGCTAGTGTGGCATCAGTTCTGTTAGTGCAGAAAAATGCCTAGAAAAGGTGACAGGGTGAGGAGAACAGTCTCTCAACAGATTTTTTCCAAATAAATATGAGATTCGATTAGGAGGGTGATCGTAGAGGACTGATTTAGGAGATTTGGTGGAGGATTTCCAAGAGGGAAATCAATTGTCAGAAGGAGCAACTACTCTAGAGGGTTTCTATCGCCAAGAAACCCAGATCTGGTCTTCTGTTGAGTGTAGCAGTAGTAGAAGGGAGAAGAGTGCCCTCTTTGACATATTTTGAGCAGAGATGGCCCCATACGGACTAAGAGATTAGGATAAGTTGGGCAGTGTGTCCAACTTCGCCATTTGGAAAGCCAAAATCCTGACGGTTCTGGAGGAGTATGGTATCAAATACCAGGCGGAAAATGTCCTAGTTGTGCCGACTGATGCGGTCGCTCTGAAGAAGTTCAACGAGAATCAGGTGTGGGAAAAGCGCTTGATCATGGATGGGGTGAGGGATCACGTGGTCCCACACATTTCCGAGAAGAGGATGACACATGAGATGTGGACAACTTTGACCACGTTGTATCAAGGCAACTTCGTCCAATGGAAGATTCTTCTAGAGAACCAGATGAGGATGTTCTAGATGCATAAGGGAGAAGAAATCGATCCCTTCCTCTCCAAATTGCAGAGGATTCAAGATCAACTTATTGCCATGGGGGCAACTCTAGATGAAGGGCTCTTGGTGAGGACTGCCCTGAATGCAGTCACTGATGAGTGGGAGAACTTTGTCCAAAGAATTTTAGGCAGAGCACAACTCCCTAATTGGGGTGACATGTGGGCTATCCTTCGACAGGAGGAGATCCAGAGGGTGACCAAGAAGGATTTCAACAATGTAAGTGTCAAGGTGAAGAAGGAGGAGGAGGAGGATGCAACCCTAGCATCAAAGGGACAACGACAACAAGGGAAGAAGAAGAGGGACCTATCCAAGGTCCGGTGCTTCAGATGTGGCGAACTTGGACACTTCGCCAACACTTTTCCTAAGAGGAAGGACATGGAATCTTCATATTCCAAGGTAGCAATAGCTAGAGGGGACAGTGGTAGTGAGGATATGTGGCAATGAGTTCTCATGTGGCTCGAGAGAAAAGGTGGGGCGATATTGATCTATAGGAGTAGCTACAGATGGGCAGACAGGATCGTTGAGGTGCCCAAAGTCTTGGATCACATATGAGCTACGGAAGCCTTAAGACAGTAGCAAGATCGCTGGAGTAGTGGGTGCAGAAGGTCATGGAGAAGCAGGCAGTGCTGGGACGCTGGAGAGTAGAGTAGCACAGAGGCTGATGGGACTTCGGCAGCGTAAAGGTGCAGTGCTTATGAAATGTATAGCAGTAACAGTGCAGAGGCTATAGAGAGACAATGCAGGGCATCAGCCAAGGGTGCTTCAATGATGAGATGCAACCCGACTGACTTGTCTGTTAGTGATTGGGTAGTGGCCCTTTAGTTGCTTCCTTCTTAGCAACTGAGTTGTGGTGCAGCAATTTTCAGCATGATGTAGCAATTTGAGATGGAGATATAGTATAGATGTAGAAGTGTCAATGACAGTGACATGGGTAGTAGTACAAATATTATCAACATAGTGGATGAAGGCCAACATGCCAAGCATCAACGCGGAGACCGATGCCAGAGATCAGGGCAATGCTTCAGTGTGGAAGTATTGCTAGATCACACTCCTCGCTAAGAGGGAGTGTTAAGATTTTGGGGTAGCATCAGATGTGCTCTTGATCCAAAAATTTGTGGAGGTGCTAGAACACATGAGATCTCCAAGACCCAGAAAGCGTTTGGAGAAATTCCATCTGGTGAAAAAGTTATTCAAATAATTAATTTTTTTAATGAGGACCCTAAGTCTAACTTAGGGAAATTAAAAAATTAAAGTGAATTAATTTATACATGTGATGAGGAAATTCTAAGTGACGTGGATCAAGTAATCTTAGCTGCTGATTAGAGATTAAATCATGTTCGTAGATGTGTTAACAAGAAAAGTATAAAGGAAGGACTTGGCGTCAGTTGGAAGACACACACAGAGTCTAAGAGATCGAATTCTTCTAACGGAACAGTGCTCGGACGAAGATCAGATTTGAGTGACTAAGAAAAGCAGTGAGGGTCATATGTAGTGATTGGTCAAGAGGGCCAAGAGTATAACGAATAGCAAGGGCAACAGAGACGCAACGGAGGCAATGTAGGCATCAGAGGGTGTGACACAATCCCTAGAGAGGGTGACATAGGCCCACGCAGGGCTCACATAGGGCAACACAGAGCTTCCAAGGAAAGTCCAAGATCTAGCTGGAGACTAGGGTTTCTAAGCCAGAAGGGCTAAAACCAGACTCTGGGAGAAGCTGATCATCGTAGAGCTAGGTGACACAGTCCCTCAGCCAGGGTCATGCAACCTTATGCAGTGGCAACTTAGAGACTACGCAGAGCTAGCTAGGGTTTCACTAGTTGCTCATTCGGATCAGCCGGGACTTGCGAGAGTGAGGTATATCTCACATTTTTCTTTGTAGCCGAGGTTTTCTCTATTGGGTGATCCGGTTTGTGGCACCTTAGATGTACTCAGAATATTACTGCTTAATAATAATAAACCTTCATATCTGTTGCACCATTTTTCTCGCATTGGGTTTTTTCGGGGACATTTGTCTGAAAAATCTGTGTCCTTTGTCATATATATGTGATGTTCAGTAAATGATCTGTATTTGTGTAGGATTCTAGTTGTATTTACTTCGTTGTTTTTCTTAATACTTCAGTAAAATAACTTGTTAATAATATAAAACAAGTATGTAAGATTCCAAACAATAAAAATTTGGATAGATCTAAATCATCTTAGTGTTCTCATTTAATATAATCTTTCATCAAGAACCAGAACACAAGAAATGCAGCCATTTATTTATATTATTATTCACTGAAAGTAAAATACATGCCCAGACCATAAAATCCTGTAAATGGCATGCACAGCTGCTTTACAATGACAAATATAAGAAGCTGAAGCCCACTTGTGAATCCTGGATGGATTCACCACATAAACATCACAGCGGGGTTTTCATCCCGGGATCAATGCTAGAACTGGCCAGGCCAGGTTCTCAACCCAAACACAATAAGATAGATAATCCAAAATGCTCTAAATGCCTAGCTTCTCTCCCCTTTTATAGGTTTGATGGGTCAATACCAACAAGAAATACCATGGGTCAATACAAGAAATACCATGGGTCAAAACCATGGGAAAATACCACAGTAAGTACCATGGATCGATTCTATCCACTTTGAATGGGTCAAGAAAGGGAATATTACAAATCCTCCCACCCAAAGATTGCTTTTCCTCAAGCAATCCACTTCTATCCACAACAGAAGCATTTGTACATTAATACCAGGATCCCATACAATCCGATGCGCCCTCCATGTTGAATGGTCCTAAATGGATCCTAGATCCCAAACAATCCTTTGGCCAATCCTGCCCCTAATGGATTCTCCTGGATCCCAATGCCACCTAAATCCTAGGACCTGTGGGTTATGGTACCATTTCAACTCTCCATCGCTGCCTGCACCAAATGGTCCAAGCTGTAATTTTCCCTTGGCTATGGGTATCCTCCAAGTAATCAACCCATCAATAGAATACCAACTCATAATCTCTCGTCAATCCATACTTGGGAAAGAATGAATATCTGCAAATATACTATGTTGATGTTGTTCGACGCTCGATTCATGCTGCTCTACTTGGTTACCCAACATGATGCATTTGGAGAATTCTTCCCTTCTCTTCCTAATGTATAAAGGTGGGTTGTTGGTAGTGTTGCAAGACTTATCTATGTACTCCTGTAGAGGGCTACTCTGGAACTCCCAATCGTACTCCTCTTGCTGCCGTATGAGGGATTTGAGTCGTTCTTCAACACTAGACAACTTGGTCTCTGATTCGACACATACCCCTATGAGTTCCTCAATTTTTATGTTCTCCTGTAAGACAGTTTCTCAGATTGTCTAGACTCTTTGCTTCAACAACATAAGATCTGTCTTGAAATGCATGATCCTCTCCTGAAAGTCTTTCACTGGAAATTCTAGTGCCCTGCTTAATGTCTTTGTATTTGACTGCATTGGATGCCCCATGACCACTGCTTCAACTTGAATCTTTGATTGGCCCTTTAGAAATGACTCATTCTGCATACTATCTTTGTCTTGCTGGCCTGCATGATCATGCTCATCATATCGGTTCATTACTACTGGCTCCTCATTTGATTCTCCTTGGGTGTATTCATCCTAGACCTCTTCACATGTGAGGATCAGTTGTCCATCCTCTCTGGTTGTCAAACATGGATGTACTAGTGGAATGTTGTCTATACCCGATTTCCCATACTCTCTATGGATGTCCTTAATTGTATTTATAGATTCAACTACCACGTCATAAGGAGGAATTGCATCTTTCCTTTCGTCATGTACTTTGTCAAGCTGACTGCTCAGCTTGTCCTACAAGTTTCTCTGAAGAGCATGGTGTTGCTGCTCACCATTTGTACTTGACTGCTCAGATCCTTCATAGGTCCTCTCCTAAAAACCAACGAACCCATCTATGGATGAATCCCCATATATGAAGAAGTCTCTAATTTTGCTATCCTTGTTGCCTCCTTATTATCTGGACATGAATGGTCAAGTGCCCAAACTCCCTTGCATACAAAGCATAATCCTTTCCTCCTTAGTTCATTATTGCTGTCTCCACAAATATTTGTTAGTTCCTCCTTGGTTAACTTCTTTCTAAGTATCTGGATGCTCTATTTATCAACCCCTCAGCTAGTTCATAAGCAGCAGGTGTTGCAATTAGCTCCTTCCTCCAAATGGCCAACAATTTGGATCTCAATTGTTCGCATATGGCCCTATCTTCTCCTAAGATTGGAGACATGATATTTTGCATGTCTGTTTTGATGAAGTTTGGATGAGACGTTGTAATTCCATTGCAGAAGTATTGGAGCATCTGAAGGATTAAATCGTCACACTCTAGATCTAGCATAAGCATACCAAATCTGAATTTCGCCATGCATTCCAAACTTGTGCGCTTCTGGAAAAAAGTAAAAACGGTGGTGTTGTCCAACCCTTGGAGTGCTTCTACCATTACCCGAAAAGTCCTCCTCATGATGTCATCATTGTAAGGCAATAGCGGTGCTGTTAAGGCTATGAATTTACTGAGACAAGAGGCGACCGTGAGTCTAACATTTTCACAAGAATGCTCCAAGAACCTAGGTTGTATCAAAGCAAGCATGGATGGCTTCAAGGCCCAACTTGACCCTTCCCATTCTGATTTCTCTATCAAGCTCAAAGCCATATTTAATGTGTCTAGCTGTAGGAGAACATCTTTTGACTTTGTACCCTGCAATTTGGATCCAAGATCAAAGAGACACTTACTTTTTACATCTTCCTTCCGAGTGTCTTTTGACTACTGAAGGATAACATGGACCTTTCGAGAGAAGGGTATGTCGTTCTACTCTTGCTTCTGATTTGTATGTTGTTGCCATCTTTGATCCACAGAAGTATTGTAGCCCAGAGAACCGACTGATATATCATTATGTTGATTTTTGTGGCGTTTCCAAAAATAAAATGACGACATTGGCATCAATGGATCTCAATACTTAGCTAATGAGAAACCTGGGAATGATCCCTGTCTAGCAATAACTTTCCAACCTTTCAAAAATGACCATATTTGCAAGAAAGATATGAATCTTTCATACACATGAATAAATATCGTGGGTACATTTATAATATTCCATACAAATGAATAAATATCATGGGTACATTTATTCATAAGAGGATATATACAAGCTATAAATGATTTTGTCAAACATGCCTTCAAATAAAATAATTTACTGAAAAATAAAAATCCAACTATGGTGATAACTATCATCGAAGTGAGAAATGTTGGCTAGGGTGAAAAATAAATTTCACCGAAGTTCCTTGCATAAAACTCTCAGGCTAGCAGGATGCACAGCTCTGATACCACTGTAAGATTCCAAACAATAAAAATTTGGATAGATCTAAATCATCTTAGTGTTCTCATTTAATATAATCTTTCATCAAGAACCAGAACACAAGAAATGCAACCATTTATTTATATTATTATTCACTGAAATTAAAATACATGCCCAGTCCATAAAATCCTGCAAATGGCATGCACAGTTGCTTTACAATGACAAATATAGGAAACTGAAGCCCACTTGTGAATCCTAGATGGATTCACCACATAAACATCACCGCGGGGTTTTCGTCCCGGGATCAATGCTAGAATTGGCCAGGCCAGGTTCTCAACCCAAACACAATAGGATAGATAATCCAGAATGCTCTAAATGCCTAGCTTCTCTCCCCTTTTATAGGCTTGATGGGTCAATACCATGGGTCAAAACCATGGGAAAATACCACAGTAAGTACCATGGATCGATTCTATCCACTTTGACTGGGTCAAGAAAGGGAATATTACAAAGTAGGAGAAGTAAATCAATATTTCATAGTAGGATTTTAGTGCTTAGAAATTTTCACAAATCATCTGCTCATTTGTAGAGATGTATTGGAGCCTTAATGCTCCCTTCTAGACCATGTCACGAATATAATGGTACTTGATCTCGATGTGCTTCAACCTGTCATGGAAAACTAAATTATCTGGAAGTTTCACACAAATTTTATTGTCACAATATATCACGATTGATTCTACCAGCTGATCAA
The DNA here is from genome assembly GCA_034641835.2 of Pinus albicaulis. Lineage (NCBI taxonomy): Eukaryota > Viridiplantae > Streptophyta > Pinopsida > Pinales > Pinaceae > Pinus > Pinus albicaulis. The sequence goes on from CM076583.1 coordinate 1,327,465,929, forward strand.
ATAGTCTCATAAATAAATTTTGAAGCCACACTAGTTTACAACTTGATAAATTGGCTGCAATACACTTGGCCTCGACAGGTGCTAAGTGTGACATATGTCTAATTCTTGCTCATCCAAGGAATCAGAACATAGCCCAAACTGAAGCAACCTCTGGATGTACTCTTCCCATCTTCTGCACTCCCTACCCAATCAGAATATGTATATCCTTGTAGTTGTATATCACCGTTTGAGACATCTCAAACCATAATTGATTGTGCCACATAGATATCTCAATACATGCTTCGCTACAATCTAATGATCATGTCTTGGTTCCACATGAACTAGCTTAGAGTGTTCATTGCAAAGCAAATATCCAGCCTGATACTAACCAAATACATCAAGGAGCCAATCAACTGCTAGTACATGGATGGATTGACCAAATATGATCTAGAGTCTCTAAACTTCTTTAGATTAGTCATCATGAGAGTTGTCATAGATTTACAATCCATCATTATAAACTTCTAAAGGATATTGATAATATACTTTCCTTGACTAAGAGAGATCTCACTAGGTTTTTGACATACTTCTAGTCCCAAATAGTAGTGCATAAAGTTGAAATCCTTCATATCAAATTCAAAGGCCAACTCCCTCTTACACTGAACAATGAGATTCTCTACACATGTCAAAAATAAGTCATCAACATATAAAAATAGAATCACGAGCTCATTTTTCTCAACATTAATATAGAGGTTTGGATAAACTTCACTTTTGGAGAAACCAAGCCTTATCATGTAGCCATCAATTTGAGAATACCAGACTCTTGGTGATTGTTTAAGTCCATACAAATATTTCTTTAATCTACAAACATGAGACTCCTTTCTATGTACCTAAATACCTTGAGGTTGTTTTATGTACACTTCTTCCTCTATCACACCATTGATGAAAGTAGTCTATACATCCATATGATGTAAATTCCAACTTATAGAAGAAACGATATAAGTAATAGATCTAATAGAAGTGTACCTGAAAATAAGGGAAAGTGTCTCATTGTAATCCTCTCCCTCTTTATGGGAGAATCCTCTAGCCACGAATCTTGCTTTGTACTTGTCAATATTTTCATCCACTACATGCTTAATCTTTTATATCCATTTGGAAGTCACCACTGACTTCCCTTTAGGTCTCAACACAATCTCCCATACATCATTTTTCATAATGGATTTGTATTCCTCCATCATAGCATCTTTCCAAACTTGTTGGCTAGCAACTTCCTTAGAGTTGAAAGGTTCAAAATCAATGATTTTGATCACCATTGTTGGAGATCCAGAATACCTCTTAGGTATATTTCTTCCCTGAAGGTGCAACATGGAGTTGCACGTCCTTCTACTTCTTACAAGGTGGACCTAAGCCATGCTAGCCTTTTCTTGATTTTAGGAATAATAATTGGATCCACTATTTCATTAGGCTCTTCTGGTTCTTGTTGATGATCTATGGGATGTTGTATAACATTGGAAGGCCCTAACCCCTCCTCCTTGGGAGCTTCATGTTATTCATCATCATAATCATCAATGTCCATATTAGCTTCTTTGGACTTCTAATAGGAAACATTCTCATCAAAGGTAATGTCCCTACTGAATTTAACCAGTTGCTATTCTAGAACATAAATCCTACATACCTTTGATGACTCGTTGTATCCAACAAATATTATTTTCTTTCGGTATGGTTCTAGCTTTTTACTTTTCTCCTTGGGTACATGAATATAAAACAGGCAACCAAATATTCTAAAATTCCAAACTTGTGGATTTTGTCCAGTGAATGCTTCTTCACGAGTCTTATCTTCCAAGATTCGATGAGGACTTCTATTTTGAACATAGAATGTTTTCATGGATGCTTCTCCCCATAATAATATAGGAAAGTCTCGATCATGAATAATTTCCTTAACAAACTATTATAAGTAGAGGCATCAAAATATTTGTGAGATAAAGATGTGACTTTAGTTCTTTGCTCCCATCCTGAGATTAGAACCATGTGCAATATTCAAGTCATTGATATGGGTGTTAGTAACTACTCCATCATATTAGGTATAGATTGACAATCTATTACGGGAAGGTACTATTCAATGGATGTTACTCATATTATAATACCTCGGGGGGCTATGAATACTATCATATACAAATAATATCGAATAGTACCTTATATAGAAAATATTCCTCAAGCTTCAGTGAATCATATTGAAGAAGGCCTTCGAATCTATTCTATCTTTAGTGAAGAAGAAGTCAAAACAAAATTTGCTAATAATTTCTTTGAAAATTCCAATTAAGTATGGCAGATGCTTTATGATGGAACAACTTCTCAACAAGGGAATGGTGTTGGTATGATTTTACATAATAAATTTGGTAAAACACATCCATTCTCTTTTAGATTGAATTCCGCTTGGATAAATAATATTGCTAAGTTTGAAGCTTTACTTTTAGGATTGACAAAAACTATTAAGCTTTGATATAAAAACTTAAATGTTCTTTTGGGATTCTAAATTAATTGTTAATTTGGTTAAGAAAATTTATGCACCCTTAAACAAGTTGATGAGAAGGTATACCAGTTTAGTTTTATACTTAATTGCAGAATTTGAAAGTTTCAATATTACCCATGTATTTAGAAGCATTAATACAATTGCAGATGGATTAGCAGTGTATGCTACAAGACTAGACCGTTTCGACATGGCCAATAAACCATATTGTCTTGTAGTTTCCATATATAGGTCTCATCTACCTCAAAATGAAGAGGCATGGAAAATATTTGATGATGACACTCTTCTAGCTTTCCTTACTAATGAAGTTCAAGAACCCTCACAGGTTATAAATCTTGAACTAAATAGATATCCCAATGGTCTTTCTCCTTTAGAGAACATTTTTTCACCTAGTGACGATGCACAAACCATGGTATTTGATAGAAAATATAATAAAATAATTGATGAAACAATTCAAGTTAATATAGGAACAAAACAAGATCCCAAAAAACTGTAATTATCTAAAACCTGTTCCAATGAAGAAAAATATCATTTTCTTCAATTATTTCATGAATTTTTTGATATTTGCATATGGTATTTTGTTGATTTAAAAGGTTTTAATTCATTCATCATAATTCATGCTATTCCTATTAAGAAAAACTCTTATGTTAAGAAAAAATAAAGACTTGCTAATCTTGCCTTGGAAGCCACAATTAAAGATGAATTGGACATGTTATTATCCTCTCATTAATTTTTCCAATTAAATATTCTAAATGCGTAGCAAATCTAGTCCCTATTAGGAAAATGACTAGTCAAATCCGCTTGTGTGTGGATTTTCTCACTCTTAATAAGGCAAGTGTGAAAGACAACTTCCCCTTACCAAATACGAAGCTAATTTTACAACAAGCTCCTTGTTCTCAATTCATGTCTCTTCTAGATGGATTTTTAGGGTATAATAAAATTTGTGTCATGAAATATGACAAACATAAAACCACGTTCACCACTAAGTGGGGAATATATGCTTTTTATTTCATGCCCTTTGGGCTTGTCAATGCTACAACTGCTTTTCAAAGAGCTATGCATATAACTTTTGATGATTTTATTGGTGTTATTATTCTGATTTATTTATATGACATGACTATTTACTCTTAAATTAAGATCTAATCATTTTGCACATCTTAAAGTAGTTTTCATCCATTGTCGCAAATTCAATATTTCTCTCTCCTTTGAAATCTATTTTTGGAGTCAAATCTGGAAAATTACTTGGTCACATTATTTCAGAATCAAGAATAAGTATATATCAAGAAAGTATAAAATCTATTCAAAATCTATCTCATCCCACATCCAAAAAGGATATCCAATGTAACAACCTGGTCAAAAATTCATGTAAATAAAGTTAATAAAGAAAAAATAAGACCAAGGTCATGAGACACATATTGATCTGGGTGGATATTGGTGGCCACCCTCCTATTCCACTTGGGGCCCCACCATTGTTTCTTTCAGTTTTTCAGTTTCCTTAATTATAGCACAATTTACTATTTTTAGCAGTTTTTTGGGTCCTGAACTTCTGGAGCCGTTTTAAGGCCCTAAATGACGTTTTTTGGGAAAACCGGGGGCAACATGGGAGTTTTTTTAATGTTGCTCACATCAAAATTTGTAGTCCTCGGATAGATATTTATAACAAGGTATTGTGCATGTCAAATGAAGATCGTATGCCAAAGTTTTGTCCTCGGGAAGTTGATGTACCAATTTACCCAAACAAGGCCCATATTTTTGGTGCTTAATCTCCTAGGGTTAGGTTTTTGGATGTTTACGGTTTTCCATTGTTTCTCAATGATAAATAGGCCCTCGAGCCTCATTTTAATATAGTTCATAGGCCTGTAGCTGCCACATATCTTCTCAAAGATAAGCTACCATCACCCTAGCTAGTTTATTTCCATTATGTCTGTAAGCATATTTCAGTTATTTGTTATTAATGAAACGAAGTTTCATTATTTTTTATTATGTGTATTTATGTATTTCATTGTGTTCCTGCATAAATCCGAATCAGTGGTATCTCTTTCTTGATCCTTTTTTGCATGTCCCCAACGAGGTCAAGGTATATGGAGTTATGGCTCGATCTGGTTCAACCTTTGCAAGATCAGCCTCGCAAACCCCGACGAATGCCCATGGGGGAAGAAAAGAAATATGAGGGAGCAATAAATCCTATCAAAATATTGCTTGAGGAGGCCCTCGAGAAACAAAGGAACGCGATGATGGATAAATTTTCCCAGATCCTTCAACGACTGCCCACCGACGACGCATCTACTTCCAACAACCGCTCTGGAGGAGCCACTCCTTTTAAGATACAAGTAAACTTCAACATTCCCATATTTGAGGGGCAAATAGATGCAGATGCCATAGATAGATGGTTGAATCTATTAGAAGGATATTTCTCGGTTCATGAATTTTCCAACGAGGAGAATATTATTTTTTCACTCCTCAAAGCTGCTCCCCATGTCAAGGACTGGTGGGAAACCTACTGTGAGAAAAAGGATGAGGGGGAACCCTCTCTGTTCTCAGTCATACCCACTTGGAATTCTTTCCAAGACACCATCAAGGAACAATATTATCCTGTCGGGGGCTATGAGGACAAGTACATACAATGGACTACGCTGTGGCAGCAAAGGGATCAAGATGTGCATGAGTTGACAAATCTGTTCCATACCCTGCGCACAAAGTTGGGTATCAAAGTTTCAGAGAAAAATTTGGTGTTGAAGTATCGAAATTGTCTACACAGATAGATTCAGGAGGAAATGGATTCCTTGACATTTTCTCGCTTTGTACGACATACCGGTATGTTGCCAAGATTGAGCAGAAATTCATATAGAAGAGGTGAGACTTTGGATCTGTGAATCAAAAGCAAGGGAAAGGTGCCCCAAAACCATAGAAAAAGGGACAAATCCAAGGCATGGCAACCCAATAGAACCTGCCAAAGTTGCAAGCAAAGAACAACACCGCGAAGCTGAAGAAGGACATGGGAGAGTGGTGTGAGTTCCATAAGAGCTCCACTCACAACACAAGTGAGTGTCGGGCCAAGCAGTCACTGGTGGCTGAGATGAATGCTTCTGAATCAGATGCATGCTTTGACTCTGAATCAGAACCCAACAAGGGGAATGACAAAGGGAAGCAGATTATCAATGTGGAGCCCAATGCCACCATTGCCACCACAAAGATCCAGAAGGAGGAACCGAAAGATCTAGAGGAGGAGGAGTGTCTCTTCCACTCCCATATGTGGGTAAAGGGTTCCCAGCTACAGTTCATTGTCGACAGTTGGAGCCAAAAGAACCTCATTTTAGCAGAGGTCGTGAAGCGGTTGGGCTTGCCGACCACAACACGTCCACATCCATACACCATCGGGTGGCTTCAGCAAGGACGAGATATCCGCGTCAGCCAACAGTGCCACCTTTCCTACAACATCAAGCCCTTCACGGATGAGGTATTATGTGACAATTCTCCTCTTGATGTTTTTGATGTATTATTAGACCAACCATACTTGTGGAATTGACACGTTGTGTATGAGTCTCGACCTCGCCTTGTTATTGTTACTTTGGGAAATAAGTTGTACAGGATACTAGAGGTACCACCGCCTACCCCTTTCTCTTTGGTTACTACAAAACAATGCAGTAAGCTCATTTCTAAAACTGGGAAATTTGTTTTCCTGATGATCCACCCTCAAAGAAAGAAGAAGATTGTGGCAACGACCTCCAGACATGGCTCCTTTACACGATAACAAAAAATGAACAAGGTCGTGGAGGAGTACATGGACATCTTAACCTCACTCGCAAGGGTGCCTTTGCACTGTCAGGTCAAGCACCCCATAGAACTAACCCCAAGTGCACCACTTCCCAATGGATCGATCTATCAGCGCTATGTTATGGAGAATGATGAAATCAAGAGGCAGATTCAAGAGTTGTTATAAAAAGGTCACATCAGTCCGAGTTCATTGCCCTGTGGGAGCCTGATCGTGTTCGTGTAGAAGAAGTATGGGACTTGGAGACTTTGTATTGACTATCGAGCGTTGAACAAGAACAATTTCCAGAATAGGTACCCGATCCCATGGATTGATGACCTTCTGGACCAACTCAAAGGGGCTAAATATTTCAGCAAGATCGACTTGAAGTTTGGGTATCACTAAGTACCAATCGAACCCTCAGATGTGTGGAAGACTGCCTTCAAAGCTAAGGAGGGTCTTTTCGAATGGTTGGTCATGTCTTTCAGGTTGGTGAATGCTCTTGTAACCTTCATGAGGCTGATGGACGACATCTTATAGCCATTCACCAACTCATTTGTAGTAGTGTACTTGGATGACATCCTGATCTTCAACTAGTCTTGGGAAGAGCACCTCCACCACATTCGACAGGTCCTCCAAACACTGTGGCAACACAAGTTGTGTGCCAATTTGGAGAATTTCACTTTTGGCATGACCGAGGTTGAGTATCTGGGATACATTATTGATGAGCGAGGGGTGCATGTGGATCCAACCAAGGTCCAAGTCATTCGGGATTGGCCAGCCCCAACCACTCTAACAAAGCTTCATATATTTCTGGGTCTTACTAATTTCTACGACATGTTCGTGTTAGTATTCTCTTATATCACTTGGCCCTTGAGTCAAGTCACCAAGGGAGGAGAAAAAAAAAAATCTTTTGGTCGGAATCTCAATAGAAGGTGTTCTTAGAATTGAAACATCGCCTCTGATCTACCTCAGTGCTCACATTACCAGACTTGCAACAACCATTTGAGATCGATATAGATGCCTCTGATTATGATATTGGGGTAGTTCTTACTCAACATGGTCATCCAATGGCATATCACAGTGAAACATTGTCTGACACAGTCCAAAAGTATCCAACTTATGACAAAGAAATTTATTCCATTGTGTAGGCTTTCTGACAATGGAAGCATTACATTTTGGGGAAGGAAACAGTCATCCACATAAACCACCGACCCCTGCAGTTCATACAGACGCAAGGGAGGTTGTAGAAATATTTCCATCAGTAGTGGTCCACATATCTGCAACAATTTCATTTCAAAATCAAGTACAAGAAGGGCATCACTAATAATGTTGCACACTGCATCAGCTGACCATCGATCATGGTGCTAACCACTGTTCTCAACTCTTGTGGGCACAAGACTTATGATTGGCCACTTCTCTATAAGAGCGATTCAAAATTCAGCCACACATATAAGACACTCTTGGAGGGTACGCAAGTTCTAAATTTTCACCTCCCGGATGCACTACTATGTCACCTGGGACACCTTTGTGTTCCTTCAAGCAAGTGTGCCAAAATGATTTTGGAAGCGCAACACAATCGGGTCGCTGAGCATTTCAGGGTCAGGAAAACAGTGGCAGTATTTCAAAATTATTTCTATTGGTCGAACCTTCGACAGGATGTTGGGAAGTACATCAAATCTTGCACTGTTTGTGCTATTTCCAAACTGACCATCAATAAGAAAGACCTCTATACTCTGCTACCTACCCCTAGTCGACCTTTTGAATCCATCTCCATGGATTACATGTCAGGCATTCATTCTAGTAAGCATGGAAATGATTGTGTTTTCATGGTTGTCGACAGATTCTCAAAGATGGCCATTATGGCAGTCTGCAAGAAGAATATCATAGCAGAAGCCATTTCTAAACTCTTCTTTGAACGAGTGTGGGTGCACTTTGTGATCCCATAGTCTATCATCTTAGATCGGTACAGTAGGTTCCTCACCACATTTTGGTCCAGCTTCTGGTCAATGTTGGACACCAAGCTCACAAATTCCACAACTTTCCATCCCCAAAATGATGGCCAGACAGAGGTCGTCAACAAGATGATCGTACACATTCTGCACATGTACAATTCAAAGCATCCATGCACATGGGATGAGAGCCTTCCCTATGTATAACAAAGCTATAACCGGGCTCTCCACAGCTCAACCAGCCACAACCCCTTTCAGGTGGGCTTGGGATTCCAACCACTATGCCCCATTGACATATCCATGGCATTTGTGGCTACTTAGGCCAGTTCGGCACATGTCCAGTCTGAATTTGACAAGGCAAACAATTTCATTAAGCACATCCGCCAACATGTTCATGACATATTGGACAAAGACAATTCTAAGTAAAATCAATGACATGATCAACATCGGGTGCCACACAACTTCCATATGGGCAAGAAATTATGGCTACATTTGTAGAAGGAGCACCTCACTGGACCCCACCGCAAGCTTTGCCTACTTGATATGGGCCTTACACCATCACCAAGGCTATAGGGGCCAATTTATTTGAGCTCAGTATTCCACCATTCCTTGGTCTGCACTCAGTGTTCAATGTGGACCGCCTTCAGCCCTACTTCCCACCTCTATTTGACACCTCTGACATGGCAGAACAACTCACACCAAAAGAGTTGAACCCAAACTGCATGGAATAGGCCACCACAAATCGTATCTTGGACATGCAAATCAATAACACTCACCAATAGAAGATCCAATTGTATCAGGTTGTCAAATCTGGCCAACTCCTGCACCAAGGCAAGTGGTTCACCAAGGACAAAGTTCAGGAGAAGTTTCCTCATCTCATCGACGAACTCAACGCAATGGAGACCATTGCTTCCTAAGGGGGGAGGAATGATATAGGTGGATATCGGTGGCCACCCCCCTATTCCACTTTGGGCCCCACCATTTTTTCTTTCAGTTTTTTAGTTTCCTTAATTGTAGCAGAGTTTACTACTTTTAGCAGTTTTTCAGGTCCTGAACTTCCAGAGTCGTTTTGAGGCCCTAAACGACATTTTTTGGGAAAATCGGGAGAAACATGGAAATTCATTTAATGTTTCTCACATCAAAAGTTGTAATCCTTGGATAGATCTTTCTGACGAGGTATTGTGAGCATCAAGCGTAGATCATATGCCAAAGTTGCATCCCTGGGAAGTTGATGTACCAATTTACCCTAACGGGGCCCATAGTTTTGGCGCTTCATCTACCAGGGTTAGGTTTTTAGATGTTTATGGTTTTCCATTGTTTCTCAATAATAAATAGGCCCTCAAGCCTCATTATAACACAATTCAGAGGCCTGTAGCCGCCAAATATCTTTTCAGAGATAAGCTACCAGCACCCTAACTAGTTTATTTCCTTTCTTTCTGTAAGCATATTTCAGTTATTTGTTATTAATGAAATGAATATTTATTTCTGCTGCATCTTTGCATTTATGTATTTCTATATTTCATTGTGTTCCCGCATAAATCCGAATCACATATTCCAAGCTGAATGTTGGACAAAACATCCTAGTACGGGTTTTCATTTGGTTTATTATTGTAATATCCCTATTTTTCTTCTTTTATATAAACATTTAATAATCCTAAAGGTTAAGTGTACCTAAAGGAAACTATATGTGGACATATTATTTTTGAAATAAATAAATATGAAATTTTATTATTGTGCAAATACTAGAGTAAATTGGAGACCAGGATTTCCAATCCACGATGATGGAATAAAATCCTAAGACTTTCCCAAAATTCTCCAAAAATCCTTGGAGAAAAATAAAATAAAATAAAAATATTAGATGGGAGATAAGAATCTAATAAATACCTCAGTAAAGTGGAAAGTTACTGAGAAGAGGTGAGAATAAAACTAGAAAGAGGAAAAATTTAGTTTTAAAGAAGCTTTTGTGGAAAAAACAAAAGTAAAGCCTAGGCTAAGGGAAACAACATCCCAAATTAACTGGATGTAGTTATGGAAACATGCCGAGGGAAATCAAGCTTAAATAAGTTATTCCTAGTTAGAAAAGATGTTGTCTACACTGTGGAAGAATTGTTCTCTACTCTAGGAGAGCTATGGATTAAGCTCATGGTTGGGTGGCAAATAGTCTTTACCAGATTTGGTATGCACATTCTATTAAATTTTGTCTTATGATTACTGTTATCTTTTGTGAAATTTTGATGTAGTTAGATATGGTTATGTTTTATGAACTATAGTTGGAAGATTTATACCTTTAATTATAAATTAAGTGTAATAGTTTGTTGTGTTCAGAAATGAGTAGTTATCATATGTATTTAACATAATTTTAACCATAGTTGGTACAGTTAATTATTCTATATGGTTACATAGACTGAAATAAATATTTTGACCAACACACAGAATCTCTAAACCCTGGGGAAGGGTCTAAATTTTCTGTTAGGTCCCTTTTATACTTTTCATTACAGATATAGAGAACACACTTTAGATCAACCATAATCATAACTGTAAATAAGGGGAAAGATAGAAAGATATAAACAAAATATAGTTTAGTCATATAAACATATATTGAATGATGCATAGACAGTTTAGAGGTAAAAGACAACTATAATAGTGAAATTACAAATCTAAATAATAAACAAATATGTACTGAAAAGAAATAGGTGCAAAGTTCATAGAACAATTATTACACATAGGAACTTCCTCATATAGAGGTGAGTATACAAACCATCTTATAATTCAGTTAACAACATTAATTACAATAGTTTATTTACATCTTGACTTAAATTCATCCATTAAATAATTCAACTACAGAGTGTAGAGTTGAAATTGGTAAACAATGTATATAGATAGCTGAAACCAATATACTTGGATGACCGACAAAGAAGAAGACCAAACATGTTGTCAGATCTTCTGACTTGTGATTGAAAGTAATTGTAGTGGAATTGAAGGAAATATAAAATACATGTACAGAAATATATATAGTTGTGTTAGAATAACACCTAGCAAAACAAAAGAGTTCATAAAAGACAGCTAAGTTGTATAAGTAATAAGATTTAAAATTATACCTGTCTAAGGAGCCTGAAGGTTGAAATTCCTCCTGTACATGACAAAAAAAAATATTATTAAGTCTAGAACATTTCAAGAGACTGAAATACTGTGAATAATAAAATAAATTAAAAGCAGAACTATGTAATTAATTTCCTAAGAGGATGGATGTAACTTCGTACATAGTATCTGGGCATAGTTGAGGAAAACTATGTAAATCTGGAAAAGGGGTTTTTCCAAGATTGGAGTGAAAAAAGGAAATTGTATTATGAGAATTAAGCGAAATTAAATTGAATTCAGAATAACATCCTTTTATAAGAACTTTGAATCTGTATACATCAATTTAATTGTATATACATACAAATCAGACTCTGTATATGATACATCATTGTGAAATACAAATATTATAACTAAGAAAATTACAGAGCATTATTATAGTCATAGGGAATGTTGGCTCAAGGGGTCCTGACCTAGGTTCATTGTTTAAGGTTTGCCAACAAACCCCTATTCTACTGGCCCTTTCAGCAATGGCCTGCAGAGCAGACCAAGGTCTCACCCGAAGTAGTATGGGAAGGTGCGGGAACTAGGTTTCCACACCCAGAGAGAGAGATGGTTAATGAAAGGGGGCGCCTTCAGATCTATCCATCCTACACTGAATAAGCCCTAATATGGAACCCGTAACAATATATTTAACATAAGATTTTGTGCGAATTAGATATCAATTAACCAAAGAAATTACTTAAACTAGATCTATGCATTCAGAACATCGCATCCACGTGCGTATCATTAACAATCACAACCGCAAAGATACCTTTAAGCAATAGACGCAAGACATATATGTTTAGTCATCAAAGAATAGTCTTCTGATGCAATTATAACCAAATTCCACTTACAAACTACTTATCGGCCCGTGCACACAGCCATCGGGGTACGCACACAGCAGGACTCAGGGTCTCCATGCACACAGCCAACAGGAGCCCTTACCCAGAAAATTGACGCAACAAATTCGTAGTTCGTAATAGAATCCTATCTCTATATTCCTTTCTTAACTCTAGACTCAATTTACTCATCTATTTATATCATGCTAGCCTGCACTATCATATGGTCTGCAAACTGTGCTTTGTGAACCCTTGGTCTACCCTTTTGACCCATTACAATGATTTGGGGTTTTGACCCATCCCAAGCCCCCCTGTGGTAGACTAAATATTTCCAAATATTACAAAAATGGACAAAAATGAGGCTAGGCGACCCTGTTCCAACAGTCCCCCAAAACAATCTTGTGACTCGTCCGGAGTCACAGCGCGGGTGGGGTCTTCATCCTGTCTTTGAGCTATTCCATTGCGACAGTAAGTGGAGGAAAAATGTGAAGGCTCTGCGCGACAATAGCCTGCGCAATCTCCACCAATTTCTGATATTTTGGTCCTTTCGTGGCAATAATGACACTGTCAAGAGCCTGGTTCAACTGTCGCACTGCACCGTCTATGTCCCGCGAAAGCTTGAGGGCATCCTCCGACCAGGGTTTCAAATGGTCGCTGAGGACCTACTTCTTACGTTGGAGCGCAAAAATGTCACTGCGAAGTGTGTGACTGGTTTGAAGCCGTGCAAAGCGCTGAGCTGGAATAAGGGTGGACATCATAGCTTCCAACTGCTCAAAGTCATATTCCTTCTGAGTCAACTCCTGATCGATCTCTCAGAGGAGAGGATCGTGCTGCACCTGGGACCAAATTTCCATAGCGTTCTCGAGCAGAGTGACACCCTGACTGATCTGCGTCGTGATAGTAGTTGTGACTTCTATAATTAGTGCAGCTTGTTGGGGACGTACCTCCGGGGGGGTTTCAGGTTGGAGCATGGCATGCAAGGATGTAATCTGAAGTTCGAATTCGGCCCTGACAGTCGATACCTCAGTCCGGGACGCCTTCAAGGCAGCAAGCAATCCTTCGACCTTGGCTTGTGGCTCAGCAGAAGCAGGAATCACTTATGGCATGTCTTTACAGAGTCATTTGATCAGTTGTTCCAAGGCAGCTTGTTGTGCGATAATGGCGACATGTGTAGCCTGGATCTGGGCAGCTTTAGCAACTTGGGTTGCAGTAGTCTGTTCAGCCTCGCTGAGGTGTTGTCGTGCACAAAGTTCTCGATGCTACAATTCATTGGTGATGGCGGTAAATAGCTCACACAGCTACGTGTTGGCCAATCGACTAACATCAAGGTCGACTGGGCATCCTCGGACTTGGTTGCACAGGTTAGTGGGTTCCATTGTAAGGGCAGCACCTGGGAGCTGGCAGAGTCGGTTGTCCGTATTGGTTGTCAGGGCTATAACGGGGCTCGACTCGCCTAGCTGCCTCACTTGATCCTCACTCGCTTGATTTTTCCTTGCTTGATCTATGCTCGCTTGAAGGGCGTCCGCTTTGAGCAGGAGGGTCCACAGTTCTGTTTGCAAAACTTCCATAGTAACCTTGTGTTGTTCTTCCCAAGTAATCCATTGATTAGAAGTTGCGGTGGTGACAACATCAACAATCTTGTCAAGATCATCCTCTGTTAGGGTAACTTCTGCATTGGTGTTGGTCTTAGTGGCTTTATGCTTCTTGCGAGGCCCTTGAGACAGTCCGTAGGGCTGTTTGAGACTCTGTGGGACAGACGTACCTGTGTTTGCTTCATCATTTATGTTCTGGTCCGGAGGGGAGTCTGGCTTAGGCTGCATGGTAGTACTTCTGGGGGTCACCTGTGTGATCTGATCGTCTTTTCAGCAAGTCTGAAACTTCACCAATCGAGCTAACCACTCTTGTAACTTGTGTGCGAAGGACACAAAGAAGATTTCGGGCACTTCTGTGAAGATATACTTATGCTTCCAATCCTCTATGGATAGTATTTCACTTCGATTCTCTTTTAGGGCAAATTCTTGAATCTGTCTTTCAAACCAATCTTCCAACTCAGGTTTAGTGGCTGCTAATGTCCCCATGGCATTACCCAATCTCTCTCTCAAAATGCTCCCGGTCCCGGCAACGAAACCATTTGTTGGCTTGAGGGGTCCTCACCCAGGTTCAACGTTTAAGGTTTGCCAACAAACCCCTATACTATTGGCCCTTTCGACAATGGCCTGTAGAGTAGACCAAGGTCTCACCCGAAGTAGTATGGGAGGGTGCTGGAACTAGGTTTCCGCACCCAGAGAGAGAGATGGTTAATGAAAGGGGGCGCCTTCAGATATATCCATCCTGCACTGAATAAGCCCTAATCCAAAACTCGTAACAATATATTTAACATAATACTTTGTGCGAAGTAGATAACAATTAACCAAAGTAATTACTTAAACCAAATATATGCATTCAGAAAATCACATCCACGTGCATATCATTAACAATCATAACCATAAAGATACCTTTAAGCAATAGATGCAACATAGAGATGTTTAGTCATCAAAAAATAGTCTTCTCATGCAATTATAACTAGATTTCACTTATAGACTACTTATCGGCCCACACACACAGCCAGCGGTCCACACACAGTAGCACTTAGGGTCTCCGCGCACATAGCCAGAAGGAGCCCTTACCTAGACAATTGATGCAACATATTCACAGTTCGTAATCCAATCCTATATCTATATTCCTTTCTTACCTCTAGACTCAATTTACTCGTCTATTTATCTCAAGCTAGCCTGTGCTATCCTATGGTCCGCAAACCGTGGTTTGCGGACCCTTGGTCTACCCTTTTGACCCATTACAATGATTGGGGGTTTTGACCCATCCCAAGCCCCCTGCGCTAGACTAAATATTGCCAAATATTACAAAATTTGCCAAAAATGAGGCTAGGAGACCCTATTCCAATAGGGAAATTGGGAAATTTCTTGAATGTACACCTTAATTTAAATAATTTTCATACCTATGACGAGGCCCTAAAAAACCAACATTATGAATTAAAGAAATTTGAAACGAAATAGACAGAGCCAACAGTTTGAAATTAAGGATGTATTCCAATAAAGAGGAGGGTATCTCTATTGGAAAACAAAACACAATTTGGCTCAAGTCATAAAACCCTTTCTGCCAAGTAAAAGAGAAATGCAAACATATATGCTTCCACATCAATTTGTAATAGATAATTAAATTGTGTTTCATTGCGGAAAACTATTAAACCTAAAATTTCCCTACATAAATTCCTATAATTATTGTAATAAGAATTTTATATAACTCAGGGGAGTAGATATTCTGTGACTGAAAAATTTTCATGTCGTGAGCAGAATCATTTTACAAGAAATTTATAAACCTGGACTGTGGAGAAATCGAAAATTTGGGGCCACAATGTTCATATATCAATTAATGGAAAGGGAGAACGATTTTACCCTTCGTTAAACCATCCATAATAATAATGTGTAAACTATATAATTGGGAAAACTACAACATCGAATGCTACAGGAAGCATGGGAGGTAAATAATTTAAATCACACTACGAATTCTCATAAGAATAGTTACATCGAGTTGGGAAAACTCTTTATTCAACCAGTGACTGATAAATATATGAAATCATGAAACGTATTGATAAACCCTATCGTTATTGAAAGACTCAGAAATAAGACTTTTGCAGAAACAAAAAGGAACAATGCAATTAACTGAGAGATTTAATCTGAAAACCTACCTAATTCAAGATGCTGAAACATTTTGAGAAATAACTTAGTTAATTAAGAAGCATACCTTCGTTCTGGCCGTATTGAAATGTCAGAGAAGCACAAGCATATTCGTGGGTAAGTTTAAAGAAATTCCAGAACCTGCAACGAGGAGGAAAGAAATCTATACGAGAAAAAAATACACAGATACACAACTACATAATAACTAAAACATAATTCAAAACGTTACCATGGATAATATTGGTAACAAATAGAACCTTGAAAATATTGAAACAATACCAGTTGCCTTAGAAGTTACGAGCGTAGGCGACCCTAGAAATTTTTCTGAGGTTAATATGATTCATATTAGAGTCGTTCTCCATGCTTGGAAACAGAGAAATGATAAAACCAGAGAAGAGGTATCTCTGTAATGTTTCGCACAAATGAAAATGGAGGAACTAACCTGAAAACCCTAGCCATATTAATTTCGACTTGGGAGGGAATAGAAAACCAATCTCCACTGTTGAAACCGTAGCAGATCAACCCTACAGGTGTATCAATCGTAAATGTGCCCAGGTGATGTTCAGGTGCCTGAGGTACAAAGGTTAAATGCATTGGGAAATCGAGAAAATAAGTGCAATGAATACAACCGTCTTTCGATGTGAATTTAATTCAAAACCCAATAGAATTCACTTAACTATATTAATGAAAATGTTTGATATGAAATGGTTAATACCAATCATAGTTTCCAAATCAAATACCTTAGAAATATTTTCATCCATATACCATTCAATTTTAAATAATATGCATATGAAATTGTGTGTAGGGGTAAGTTAAATTATATGGTGAGAGGAATAATAAATGTAATGAATATGTTATATACGTGGGATGAAACATAGAGATATATGCATTCGAATACATTCCAAAGTATGGTTTATAAGGTATGGAAACCTAATATAGCACTTAGGAAAAGGCGTGTATAGGCTATATTAATTTCATTTGAGATTGCAAATGTTATTAACGTTTAGAAACATACATATTATAAGGGTTAACAATTGAAAAATAGAGAAGATATATGTATTTAATTATGTTGTAATTTCTGTATAGAGTTACTATGTATAGAATTATAAATATATATATGGTTGGGGTAAACTATATATATAAGTTTAAAGTAGACTTCAATAAAATAAACAACATAATTTCTAATATTATAAGGATATGAAATAAAGTTAATGAAGTATACATTAGTTGACAATTAAATTAACAGAATTGTATACAAGACAAATTAAGGGTGGTTATTTGAAAAAAAAAGGTAATAAATGTTCTTAAGAAAATTCAGGGATACGAATGTAGTTACCGATAAATAAATTATAAGACAAAGATAAGAACAGAAACAAAGTTCACTAGGGACAATTTGTAAGATTGTACTATTGCGACAATATTAGAGGACGTAAGTGTCGAAAAAATAAGTATGAATGTTACCAGAAATGCTATAAATATAATTTCTTTTTTAGTAAGTGGAGTTGTTACAAATGGTATCAAAGCCCATGTTAAAAACAATGGGCCTATGTGTCCCAACATAGAAAAAAATATTTCTGCTGTGAAAAATAAGTAAATATTTTTTTTTAGAATTTTGTATACTAATTTAATTCCGTGTACATTGATTAAAGTGCATGAACCGTTACAACTGCTTTTATGAATAACGAAGAAGAGTTTTACGTAGATCTGGGGGAGTGCGAGAGACCCACCAGATTAAAATGCTCAATTGCTGGACATGATAAGGAATATGCAACATGAGATGGTTCAACTAAGGACTAGCAATGACCGATTGTTGCAGGCCAACACTGAGCAAGAGAGATTGATCAGGGAATTAACCTCGCGAGCTAGTCATAAAAGTGAAGACAATGAAAAAAAGAGAAAAGAAGTTGAAACCAACTCAGAAGTGTCTGAGAGTGGGGAAGAATCTGGATCTAAATCCAGAAAGGAAAAGGAGTTGCAAGGGGAATTCCGCAAAATCAAACCTCCAACTTTTGATGGTAAAAAGGAGGAGGATGCGGAAGCTTGGCTCCTGAACATGGTAAAATAATTCTAGGTATATGAATACGGAAGTAATTTGAAAGCCATATTAGCAATTAACCAACTGCAGGGTAAAGCCACACTTTGGTGGGAAGAGACAAAAATGGTACATGTGCTGGATGAAAAAACTGTTACCTAGGAAAATTTTCAAGCAAATTTCAAGTATAGATACCCGAATGAGAGGTATTATGATGATAAAGTGAAGGAATTTCATGAGCTACAATTATGACAACTCACAATTGATGAATTTGTTACAAAATTTAGAAATTTTCTTCTCTATGTGCCTTATATCAGGGAAGAAAAGGCCAAAGTACAACGATTCTTAAATTGCCTACCTACTATATACAAAGAGAGAATTGAGTTTGATAATCCAAAAACAATGGATGAAGTTGTTTGAAAAGCAAGATTATGCTACCAACAGTTTAAAGGCAGAAATGATCAACTGAAAAATGGCAAAATAAAGAGAAAGGGAAGGGAGAGTCAAGCATAAAAATATAACATATCTGAAAAACTTTGGGAAAAACCACCAGAGAAAGAAATTTTAGAGAGAGGGGCCAATAGCTTATATATTGGCTCTACCTAGTCATATTAAGGTTCATAATGTTTTTCATGTTTCCTTATTGAAAAAGTATGTACATGACCCTACTCATGTAATTGATTTGACTTTGATACAGGTGGAAACAAAACTGGAATTTCTTCCAGAGCCACTTCGTATACTGGAGCGGGAAGAAATTGAGCTCCAGAATAAAATAATAGCCAAGGTGAAAGTGCAGTGGAGGCACTTTACACCCGAGGAAGCTACTTGGGAGTGAGAAGATGAGATGAAAGAGAAATGTCCATCATTGTTTGAGAAGTAAACATAAATACTTGCAACACTAAAGACGATGTTTTGTTTTGGAGGGGTAATATGTAATATCCCTATTTTCTGCTTTTATATAGACAATTAATAATCCTAAAGGTTAAGTTGACCTAAAGGAAAACTATATGTGGACCTATGATTTTTGAAATAAATAAATGTAAAATTTTATTATTGTGCAAAGACTAGAGTAAATTGGAGACCAGGATTTCAAATCTATGAATATGGAATAAAATCATAAGACTTTCCCAAAATTCTCCAAAAATCCTTGGAGAAAAATAAAAATATTAGATGAGAGACAAAAATCTAATAAATACCTAAGTAAAGTGGAAAGTTACTGAGAAGAGGTGAAAATAAAACTAGAAAGAGGAAAAAGCGAGTTTTAAAGAAGCTTTTGTGGAAAAAACAAAAGTAAAGCCTATGCTAAGGGAAATAGCATCCCAAATTAACTGGACGCAGTTATGGAGACATGTTGAGGGAAAACAAGCTTAAATAAGCTATTCCTAGTTAGACAAGAGGTTGTCTACACCGTGGAAGGATTGGTCTTTGCTTGGGGGCCCCCCCCCGCTTGTGGATTAAGCTTAAGGTTGGGTGGAAAATAGTCTTTACCAGATTTGGTATGCAGATTCTATTAAATTTTTTCTTATGATTACTGTTATCTTTTATGAAATTCTAATGTAGTCAGATATGGTTATGTTTTATGAACTATAGCTGAAAGATTTATACCTTTAATTATAAATTAAGTGTAATAGTATGTTGTGTTCAGAAATGAGTAGTTGTCATATGTATTTAACAAAATTTGAACCATAGCTGGTATAATTAATTATTCTGTATGGTTACATAGATTGAAATAAATATTTTGACCAACACACAAAATCTCTAAACCCCGGGGAAGGGTCTAAATCTTTTGCTAGGTCCCTTTTATACTTTTCATTACAGATATAGAGAACACACTTTATATCAACCATAATCATAACTGTAAATAAGGGAAAAGATAGAAATATCTAAACAAAATATAGTTTAGTCATATAAACATATATTGAATGATGCATAGATAGTTTAGAGTTAAATTGTAACTATAATAGTGAAATTACAAATTTGAATAATAAATAGAAACTTTAGATTTAAAATAAATATTTCGTATTCTATGTATATTCATACATATAGAGACATATATGTACTGAAAAGAAACAGATGCAAAGTTCATATAACAGTTCTTACATATAGGAACTTCCTCTTATAGAGATGAGTATAAAAACCATCTTATAATTCAATTAAAAACATTAATTACAATAGTTTATTTACATATTGACTTAAAGTCATCCATTAAAAAATTCAACTATAGAGTGTAGAGTTGAAATTGGTAAGCAACGTATATAGATGGCTTAAACCTCTATACTTGGATGATCGACCTGGAAGAAAACGAAACATGTCATCATATCTTTTGAATTGTGATTGAAACTAATTGTAGTGGAATTGAAGGAAATATAAAATACCTGTACAGAAATATATGTATAGTTGTGTTAGAATAACACCAAGTAGAGCAAAAGATTTCGTAAAATACAACCAAGCTGTATAAGTAATAAGATTTAAAATTATATCTGTCTAAGGAGCATAAATGTTGAAATTCCTTCTATACATGACAAAAATATATATTATTAAGTTCAGAAAATTTCAAGAGACTGAATTACTGTGAATAATGAAATCAATTAAAAGCAGAACTATGTAATTAATTACCTAAGAGGATGGTTGTAACTTCGTACATAGTATCTAGGCATAGTTGAGGAAAACTATGTAAATCTGGAAAAAGGGGTTTTTCTAGGATTAGAGTGAAAAAGAAATTGTATCCTAAGAATTAAACGAAATTAAATTCAATTCAGAATAACATCCTTTTATAAGAACTTCGAATCTGTATATAGCAATTTAATTGTATATACATACAAATCAGACTCTGTATATGATGCAACATTGTGAAATACAAATTTTATAACTAAGAAAATTACAGAGCATTATTATAGTCATAGGGAAATTGGGAAATTTTCCTGAACGTACACCTCAATTTAAATAATTTTCTTACCTCTGACAAGGCCCTAAAAAACCAACATTATGAATTAAAGAAATTCGAAACGAAATAGACAAAGCCAACATTTTGAAATTAAGGACGTCTTCCAATACGAATTAGGGTATCTTTGTTGGAAAACGAAACACAATTTGGCTCGGGTCATAAAACCCTTTCTACCAAAGTACAAGAGAAATTCGAACATATATGCTTCCACATCAATTTGTAATAGAGAATTAAATTACGTTTCATTGTGGAAAACTATTAAACATAAAATTTCCCTACGTAAATTCCTATAATTATTGTAATAATAATTTTATATAACTCAGGGGAGTAGATATTCCGTGACTCAAAAAATTTCATGCCATGAACAGAATCATTTTACAGGAAATTTATAAACCTGTATTGTGGAGAAATTGAAAATTTGGGGCCACAATGTTTGTATACCCGTTAATGGAAAGGGAAAACGATTTTACCCTTCGTTAATCCATCCATAATAATATTGTGTAAACTATACAATTGGGAAAAATACAACCTCGAATGCTACAAGAAGCATGGGAGGTAAAGAATTTCAATAGAACTATGAATTCTCATAAAATAGTTACATTGAGTTGGGAAAAATCTTTATTCAACCATTGACTGAGAAATCTATGAAATCACGAAACGTATTCATAAACCCTGTCGCTATTGAAAGACTCAGAAACGAGACTTTTGCAGAAACAAAAGGAACAACGCAATTAAATAAGAGGTTTAATCTAAAACCCTACCTAATTCAAGACGTTGAAACATTTTGAGAAATAGCTTAGTTAATTAAGAAACATACCTTCGTTTTGGCCATATTGAAATGTTGGAGAAGCACAAGCATATTAGTGGGTAAGTTTAAAGAAATTCCAGAACCTACAACGAGGAGGAAATAAATTTATACAAGAAAAAAATACACGGATACACAGTCACATAATAACTAAAACGTAACTCAAAACGTTATTGTGGATAATATTGGTAACAAATACATATAGAACCTTGAAAATATTGAAACAATAACAGTTACCTTAGAAATTACGAGCGTAGGCGACCCTAGAAATTTTGATGAGGTTATTACGATTCATATTAGAGTCGTCTCCATTCTTGGAAACAGAGAAATGATAACACCAAAGAAGAGGTATCTCTATAGTTTTTAGCACAAATGAAAATGGAGGAACTAACTCGAAAAACCTAGTCATAGTCATTTCGACTTGGGAGGGAATACGAAACCAATCTCCACCATTGAAACCATAGTAGATCAACCCTATAGGTGTATCAATTATAAATGTGCCCATGTGATGTTTAGGTGCCTGAGGTACAAAGGTTAAATGTGTTGGGAAATTGAGAAGATAAGTGCAAGGAATACAACCGTCTTTCGATGTGAATTTAATTCATACACATAGCATTCAAAACCAAACAAAATGCACTTAACTATATTAATGAAAATGTTTGATATGAGAGGGTTAATGCCAATCATATTTTCCAAATCGAATACCTTAGAAATATTGTCATCCATATACCATTCGATTTTAAATAATATTCATATGGAATTGTGTGTAGGGGTAAGTTAAATTAGATGGTGAGAGTAATAATAAATGTAATGATTATGTTATATACGTGGGATGAAACATAGAGATATAGGTATTTGAATACATTCCAAAGTATGGTTTATAAGGTATGGAAACCTAATATAGCACTTAGGACAAGGCATGTATAGGTTATATTAATTTCATTTGAGATTGAAAATGTTATTAATGTTTAGAAGCATACATATTATAAGGGTTGACAATTGAAAAATATAGAAGGTATATGTATTTAATTATGTTGTAATTTTTGTATAAAGTTACTATGTACAAAATTATAAATATATATATGGTTGGGGTAAACTATCTCTCTCTCTCTCTCTCTCTCTATATATATATATATAAGGTTAAACTAGACTTGAATAAAATAAACAAGATAATTTCTAATACTATAAGGATATGAGATAAAGTTAGCAAGGTATACATTAGTTGATAATTAAATTAATTGAATTGTAAACAAGACAAATTAAGGGTGGTTCTTTAAAAAAAAAAGGTAATAAATTTCCTTAAAAGCATTCAGGTGTACGAATGTAGTTACTAATAAATATACGATTAGACAAAGATAAGAATAGAAAAAAAGTTCGCTAGGGACAATCTATAAGATTGTACTATTGTGACAATATTAAAGGATGTAAGTGTCGGAAAAAAAAGTATGGATATTATCAGAAATGCTATATATATATATATATATTTTTTTTTTGAGTAAGTGGAGTTGTTACAACTATGGCTAAGTGGAAATTGAAAAAGGCATTTGAAAAGGAAAGAGGCATTAGTTGGCATCTTATTTATGAAAATAATGAAAAATAAGAGAAAAGGAAGGTGAAAGGTCATAGGTTGCATGTGAGGAGGCAATTAAAGGAATAATAGAGGAAAATAAATAAATTAGAGGCCTCGTTGATAAAAAGGCTTATGAGGATCAATTGGTATCTTTTTTCAGTACAATCGTTTCTCATTTCAATTTTGGAGCTCTCTCTCTATCTCTCTCACACAGTCTGGGACACTTAGAGCATTCTTGGAGCATTGTAGCACTAGATCAAGAAAATCAAGAGAAGAGTAAAGAAGGCAAAGGGAAGCAAAGATCAAGCAAGGAAGAGAAGAATCTAACAACCACGACGGGATTACTTGTAGGTATTGATTTGCATGTGTGATTTCCTTGCTAGATTTTGAATGCATGGTACATGAATTTGTGTATCTGGTTCTCTTGTTGTCATTTGCATGGGTTTTCCAGGGGTGACAGTGGTTTTCAACCTTGCGTTGCCATTTCTGGATAGCCATCTTGTGATGGGTTCTCTTTTACTTGGTTGAGCTGGATTGCTGGATGGTATCAAAACTGAATGTGGTTGTCTCAAGAAACAAATAATAAGGCCTATAAATCCCTTGACTAGTAATGGCAGGATACACTGTAAAACTGAATTGTGAACCTCCTCGTTAGGCCTAGGAATCCCTTGATTGGTAATGGTGGGATACATAGTAAATCTTAGAGGATGAAACCTTGGTAGGACTAGGAATCCCTTGACCAATAATGGCGGGATACACAGTAAAGCCTAGTGGTGTATGCTCTCGTGAGGCCTAGGAATCCCTTGATTGGTTATGGTGGGACACACGGTAAATCCGAGAGGGTGGAGAAAGACAAATTCCTCATGATTTAGGTGGAAATATCTAGAGGCATCCATGTTTGTTTAGGGCATAGTGATCCCTTGACTGGTATATGGCACGATTGTGACAAATCATGTATTATATGTTGTTGTTTGGGATTGGTGGTATTGATGAGGGTTTCAGACCTACGAATCCCTTGGTGGGATATACGGTAAATCTTGATGAAGCACTGGTTGGTTTTGTTATGAGTCCCACACTCATGCATGGAATATGGCACAGGGGTGATTGGCTGAAAGAAATATTTGTTTCAACAAAATCCAAGTTGGGTGGTTCGTGGAAGTCCTTGAATTGATTGGCATATGAATTCATTAGTAAGAGCTCATTCTCCTTGTAATTTCATGTGTAATTCTACTTGTTCATATGTGGCTTTTATGATTGTTATATCCTTGATATCTTTGTTGGCTATATGCTGGTTATGAGTATGTTTTATGAAAAATGGATATATAAACTAATATATTATAATTCGTCTATTGTGATAAGGCATAAATTCTTCTTTAAGAATATTATATAAGTATGAGATTCCTAGATTAATGACCCGTATATTACATATTTTTGACATGTTTGACGAAATGCCTATCATGGTTAGTAGGGGTCAGATTAAGTACTTGTACCAGTGATTGCATTAGTAGCATGATTCCATTATTGTTATTCATTTTTGGAGTTTCATGAAGTTATGGGCAGTGGCCTAAGACCTAACCCTTAAAATGTGGCTCATAATCTGGGGTTGCTGGCTCAGAACTGCCTGAAATAGTCCATAGTCTTTGGCATGCCTTGCTATTGGAGCATCTGGAAGGCCTCATTCGCATGCATGGATTTTCATGGGAGTGGTTGAGGGTCCATATCAGCAAAATGGCAAGTTGTCTCAGGGGTTAAGCACCTAGGAGGGTTGGTTGCCTCCTAGAGGGTCTGTAGCTCCTAGGGAAGTTTAGGTTGGTTGTGTTGTGTTGGTTCCACTTCCTTAACTATACAGGGGGAGTTGAATCACATTATAATAGCCTCTCGTCACATGTTTCCCCGAGTGGACTGGTTAGCTTGGGTAAATGTGGGAGGAGGGTGTTAAAAGGTGGTATCAGAGCATGGTTTCGTTCTCTTTGGGTGGTGTTTGGTTTCTATTCTCTTTGTGTGATATTTTATACGACATTGTGGTATCAGACCATGGTTTTGTTCTCTTTGGGTGGTGTTCGGTTTCCATTTTCTTTTTGTGATATCTGATACCATAGGGCGGTATCAGAGCATGGTTCACCCCTTGTATTGTATAGGCAGAATATGGTTTTCATGAATGCATGTCGCTTGTATATGAATTTTTTATGCATGCTAGTGTCTCTATGTTGTTATGCATGCATTGTCATGGTTATGGTTAAGTATGCATGGTAGATCAAGCATGCATCGTGGTGGTCATTATGTAGTTTGTGTCATCATGATGTTGTTGGTATGTTATGATGTTAATGTGTTGGCTAAGATAGAGCCGGAGAAGCAGACTATTAGATCAAGGTTGCAACATTATACCTCGGGATAAAAGTAGATCGTCATATAGGTATTGTATGTTTGACATGCATATATGTTGATTAATGGTTGTATAAGCATTAGGGTTATGTGCATGTCTGTATATTGTGTTTGTGGTTACAACTATGATATATGTTAGTTAATCAATGTGATCATATGTACGTGCGTCAGATAGTCATAAATGATGGTAACTTGTTGTTATATGCATTACGGTCATATGCATGAAGATTATGGTCATTTCATTTAATATATTGACATTATATGTATCATGTTAATCTAGGTTGGTCTATGCAGATGATTGTGGTTATAATATTCAGGTATGAGTCGATATATATTTGTAATATTGTGTTGTACTAATCTAGACTGACTATGCATATGTGATTTTCATGCATGAATGAAAATTGTTTATGAGTTTATGATGTGAACATGTTAGCTAATTATTGTTATGAATATCATGATCTTATTTATGTTTGACTTGATATGTTGTGAAGTTATATCGTGATAATCTAGATTTATTGTGCAGACAAGATAGCCTCCCCTGAGAGACATTGAGGTATGAGTTTGATTATGTTGTCTATTTGGATTATTTCACATGGTCTGTTTACAAGTTGTTTGAATGTTTGATTTATTGCATGATATGAGTTTGTATCTATAATATTGCATGAAGGAATGATATTGTTTTGAGATGGTTGCGCTAACACATATGTACTGAGAAAAATTGATAATATGTGGTTGTGAGGATATACTTGTGTTATTTCATTGAGTGTGGTTTGATATCCCCAATGAAATCCAGACCCCATTGTCGAAATGTTTCCTCAACTACATTAGGTTGGAGTGGTGTAGTTGATCATGATTCTCTTCCAGCACAGTTTTGAGAGATAGAGAATTTGTGAGCATATGCGTGGGAATCTCTGAATAATGTAGGCCAATAGTATATTGTCGTCATTATTTTGTGTGTTGTTGTGTCGTCAGCATAATGTCTTCCTTCCAGCCCATCGTGTATCTCCTTAATTTTTTTTTAATTTTTATTTATTTATTTATTTATTTTTTTCGCGTCGACAGACTCTAAGCACTTAAGCAACACACCATTATGATGTTTACGAAATATATTACCATTGACCAATTGATAAGAAGAAGCTTTGATCGTGATGGCCCTTTTTTGTTTTGTGGAAAAGGTAGGAGGGAAAGTACCTTGTTCCAAATATTTCTTTGGATCAACATAACAGGATGCTAACGAGCTAGGTGTGGGTATCGAATCATTTTGATACATTTCAATCTCCTTCTCCCATCCCAACGTTTCTTCTTCGGGTTGATCAAAATCTTCAACAACGAGCTTGCATAAATTGTGACCTTTGACTATGTTGGCTAGTTTGAACTCAAGATCATATTATTACAAGCATGTCATCTAACTGGCCTTGCACTCACCCAACTCTTGTTGCACAAATAGCGATCATACTGTCGGATGGGGTACAAACACTGCAACATGATTTTTTTCAAAATATAATTTCATAAGTGTTTGATAGCTTTATAGACAACATATACCTACTTTTACATATTATAATAATTGAACTTTGATCCTTGCAATTCGGTACTCGTGAAAAATATAGGCCTCTCATTACCTTGATCATCCTTTTGTGTCAACACAGTTTCGAGTGATGAATTTGAAGCAAAAGTATATAGCATAAAATCTCTACTAAAATTAAATTTGTAAAGAGCGAGGTCTTTGGCGAAAACTTGCTTGATACGCATGAAATCCTCCTTCTCTTCATGGTTCCATTTGAATATCCCATCCTTTTTTATGATATTCTGCAGTGGCTTTACTATTTGGGTATAATAAAAAATAAAATTGCGGAGAAAATGAATCATACCCAAAAACGACTGCATTACCTGCTTTCCATTTGGATGCAGGATTTGTGTGATAGCCTTTATGTGCTCGAGGTCCATAGTGATACCACTCTTAGCTATTATGTGCCCCAATTTATTACCCTCATACACTGCAAAGATGCTTTTCTTGGGGTTGAGTGGTATTCTATATTTCCTGCAGCGCTCAAATTTTTGCTTCAGATGGCGTAGATGATCGTATCTTTTCATCGAGAACATCGTTACACCATCTAGATATACTACCACACTTTGGCCAATCAACCTTCTAAAAGTGATATCCATTTCCCTTTGTAAATTAGCTCCGACATTTATAAGACCAAATAGCATGCATCAAGTAGAGAGAACATTTTAGATCCAGAAATTGTCTGCAGGATATGCTCCATGGAGGGGAATGGATAGTTATCTTTATCATAAACTCAGTTAAGGTTTTATAAATCATGCACAAATGAATCTCACCGAAATTCTTCCTTACATGTACAATATTGGAGACCCAAGTGGAGTAACTGACGCTGAAAATGATTTTCCTGTCCAACAACTTCTTCAACCCTTTCTAAATAATGGGTTGTAGTGTTGGATGCACTTTCCTCAACTTCTACTGGAATGGTTTGACCCTTTCCTTTATGGATATAATGTGATGGATAATATGGTGTCATAAATTTTTAGGTCTTCATATTTCCATGCAAATACATTTCGATACTTCTTGAACAACTCAATGAAGGCTTCTATTTCTCTAGAAGAAAAACAAGTACCGAGATTGATAAACTTAGGATCAACCTCCATTTCAAGGTTGATTTGTTTGTGCAACAACATGGAACTTTGTGTATTTGTGTTTGGTGGTGCCCAAAACTGGTTTTGTAAGTCGAATAATTTCTCAAGAGACACAACACCTTTGGGCATGGGGTTTCCCTTTCGCGTGTCAACTTCTTCCAGCAAAGTCTTATCAGGTTCATTTTTATCTAAGAGCTTTTCTTTCTCCTCTTCATTTTCCATAGCTGCTACATTGGTTGCTACCAATTTATTATATACAAACACAATTTTTCTTTACTAGAGTTAACACAAAATATCATATACATTTTTATAAAATTTGTGCCAAGATCTTATGCTTAGCAATCTTCCTTTTGGCCCACTCCTCTAAACCAATTCTCCTCCAAAAGCACATATGCTCTATACACTTGAAAACAATCCCCCTCAAGAAAACATTAACTCTTTCATCCTTTTGCAATCATCTTGAATTTACAAAATTCTTTACTACTTTATAATCCCTAAAGAACTTCTATTTTCTTCCCTTTTAATCTCAACTCATTTTCTAAATCTTCAATCAAATTGAAATGAAACATGTTTACTTGTCACGTCTACTAAATCTGCACTACTACAACATTATTCAATGAAATCTTACTCTTCCTTTTCTTTTCAAGAGATATATACCTTTAATTTAGTTGGCTCTATGTTTATCATTGTATTCCTTTAATGTTATTTCGGCTCAGAACATTTTTCTCTCCTTTTCTCCCAATATCTCCAATGTTTTTCTTCAAAGCTTCACCCTATGGTCATTAATCTTCAAACTCAATATGAATTGCAAAACAAAAAGAAAATGACCTTATTCTAACTCCTCCAAATCTGGCCTTGCTATAACACCTTGCTCTACCATTTCTTTGTTTAAAACAACTCCTATGTTGTTATCTCCTTTGTTGGTTTTCTTCCAGTAATACCATTGTTTCCTTAATCATTGAAATAAGCATGTTTAAAACTTGCTCTGATACCACTTTTGATGCAGGCGTGGCTAGGATTTGAATAGAAATATCCAATTTTGAATCTAATAGGCGCTTCTATCAACCAACTATGGGAGTAAACTCATTTTATGCCAAAATTTCCTATTTTAAAATTGAGTGGAAGGAGCCTCTTCATATAATATAACATGTGTGTGGGCCAAAATTGGGCAGAACCACTACAGCCAAGACTTTAGAATATATATGTATAAAAATGTGGATTATAACTTATATTTTCGATATACACGACCCAATCCTTAATGTCGTACGTTAAAGAAGACTGTGACCCTATTTGGCTTACAAAAGAGAGTAATAATTAGTGGGAACGAATTTCATAGGATAAAGGCTGCAATATATTTGGAGAACAATTGCTTATGCTATGTGGGGCTTTCGATTTAGTCATTTGTAATGGTTTGACTAGATGTGAAAAGTTCGATAATCTCACTTTCAATACTTACAATGGAGAAAGTGTAGTAGATTATGTAATTTTCTCGCATAGTTTGTGTGAGAAAATGGAGGAAGTGCTGAGTAGAGATCAAATTTGGGACTTAAAATCAGATCACAAGCCAATTTATTTAAGTTTCTCTTGGACCAGAAAGAAGCAATTAGGGTAAAAAATCAGTGTGTTCAAAAAAATCCCCCAAACGGAAGAATTATTTTGACTCTAGAGAATTGTAATACCTTCAAAATAATGCTAGAGAGGCTCTTTGAGAAGGAGGAAATCTCATTTCATGGCCTTCATAGTCACAACTTAACACATGTAATTCAAAGCGCACTTGCTGAGTGTAAAAGAGAAAAAATTAAGAAGTCTGAAACAAATTGCTTTCCGGTTAATGCTTGGTTTGACGAGGAATGCAGAAAGGCAAGGAGAAGGTGGAAGGAATCAGACAAGGATACCATAAAGCTCAAAGCTTACAAGAATATAGTAAGAAATAAAAAGGCTGAGTTCATGGTTTCGAGGAGAGAAGAACTAATCTTCCTTGGGGAAAATAACCCCAAATTATTCTCGAAGGAGCTCCAATCGAAAAAGGTGCAAACTGAAAACAACATTACAGCTTCTAAATGGTTTGACTATGCAATACAACTTTATGAGCAGGATCCCAAGGTTGACCCTCCTCCCTTGGTCAACACAGACACAAAAATCTTCACGATGCAAGAGGTAGATATGGGTATCAAGAAGTTAGGCGCTGGAAAAGAAAAAGACTTAGATGAACTCTAAGCAGAGTATCTAAAGTGGGGCTTAAAAATTCTTTCACCTCACATCATAAAAATTTTCAACAACATCATACAACAAGGGTTCCCCACAGATTGGACAACTAGTATGGAAATACCTCTTTTCAAGAGTGGTGACATCAATAATCCCTCCAATTATAGAACCATAATGATAAACCCCTTGTTTGCAAAGTTATTTGGAAGCGTGTTAGAAAAAAAAATCAACAAGTGGGTAGAAGAAAGAGATAAGCGTGCTAAAGGGAAAGTAGGTTTCAGACCTAAACATTCCATAGTTGATCATTGTATAACTTTAAGGCACATCATTGAAAAAGTTTGGGAAAAAAAGGAAGAAGTTTTTTGTTGCTTTGTTGATTTCAGAAAATCCTTTGACATGGTTCCTAGGGATAATATTTGGGGCAGAATGGAGGAACTCGAGGTTTCTAGACATTTGAGAGCAACTGCACTAGGATGTATGAATTGGTGAAAGTAAAAATTAGAACTTTAGCAGGCATTTTTGAAAGTTTCAGAAGCGATATCGGGGTCAAGCAAGGTTGCCCATTGTCTCCTACCCTTTTTGGGTTATATATTAACAAGCTTGAAGAGTGGCTAAATTCGCAAGGGGGTGACGGTATCCATTTGGGCAAGTTCGTTATAAGGCTTCTTTTGTACGTAGATGACCTTATATTGATTGATTAATCGGCTCTTGGTTTGCAATAGAACTTACGTTTCGTTGATGTTACACAGCTATTTGTCACCATCCCTGCAATTCCCCATCCCACACAATTGGAGCGCTCATTCCGTGACCTGTGAGCAGTAACATGACTTGAAACCACTTTCATGACATCCCTCTAAACATGAGATTTCATTTCCCTGAAGACAACTCCTTGTGAAAAACCCTAAAAACACCCCTTTTTTCATTGGCGCGGGAAGCCAGTTCAGTACCTGCGCCAATGGGGGAAATCATTCAAAGAGGGCATGCCAATTGGCGCTTTGTCTTAGAGTCGCACTAACGCTAGCCTTTTTAAGGAGTGTTTAAAAAAAATAAATGGCGGAAGTTTCGTCCTAACCAATCCATAAACTGGTATCTAATTTGAGTTGGGAGGTTTGGCTTTGGATCTCCATGTAGAGGAAGTGGTTTGCCACCTCTCATGGAAGCTTCCTTGAGGATAGGGCCAATCCCATAATTGTAGGGATCCCAACTCCCCTTCCTCCATCTATAAAAGCTTGCTCATCTCCTTTGCAAGATAATCTCCAAGTTCCGAAGAGCCTAATGCTGCAAGAACCTTGATTCATTCCCTTAAGGCCAAATCCAAGCAAGGAGATTATTGTCGAGACATCCGGAGAGAGAGGCTTGTCCCATCCCTGATAGGCTTTATCAAGACACGTTCTGCTGACGACCCTCCGAAGGAGAATTCAGCGTCAGAGCTATGGTTGTATTCTTCCTTTGATTGATTAATGATAAACGACTATTGGTTATGGTTCCACTCTTGTTGTTGATTATGATGATGAGTTATTTCTTCTCTGACTGACATATAGTTGTATGTATTGGATTTTACGCTTGCGTTTGTTTTGTTTCTTGCGTGTGTAGGTGTCCGATCACGGAGATTGTGAGGATTGTGATCTGCCGGAGCTAAGGAACGAGAGCGCTACTTTCCCTACAAGTGACAGTGTTGGATTCCAGGTAAGCCTTCATCGCTAGTTGGTTTATTTGAAATTAGGAACCTGCACTATAGCATGTGACGATTGTTGCTAGACCCAATCTGGGCTAGTAGGGATCGCCTCTGTCCGCAGAGGGGATTTACCTCCACAACAGTTGAGGATTTTTGTAAAAGGGTGGGGATGCAAGTCAATATTAGCAAAACGAAAGTAGTTGTTTTCTCTAACAAAAGAAAGCATAACCAACATAAGTTCTACTTTGAAGGCAACATTCTGGAAAAAAGTTGCAGACTACAAATACCTTGAAATTGACTTCAACAGAAATTTAAGATGGGATGGTTGTAGAAAGAAAGTAACTTTAGGGGGTTGGAAATAATTTTACGCTCTTCAAACAGGTGTAGAGAGGTAGAGTTGTGGGACTGGAAAACCACTCTAACTCTTTTTAGACTTCTAGTGATTTCGACGATTCTATACGGTTGTGAATTGTGGGTCAGTAGCACAACCGAGATGAAGTGGAAACAAATTGAGAAAATTCAAAAGTGTTTGATTACAAACAAATTCAAAATTAAAAGTGCAGTTCCTTATGCTATCCTGTTAAGTGAAACAGAGGCTGCTCCTATTGAAGCTATTGCTATGGTGTGAGTCATAAGGTATTTGAAAAAAAATGAGCAAATGGAAGAGGGTAGATGGCCTAAGGTTGTGTTTAGTCTCAGATTGTGCAAAAGAAAGAAGACTTGGATGCGGAAAAATAACAAATGGTTTAGTAAATTGGGTATTTTCTTGAGCATGTGTCTTACAAATAGTAAAGAGATAAAAAAAATTGTTATGGAAAAGTTCTAGAAACGTACTTGGAAGAAAGAGCTAGGGAGAAAGAAGAAGTACTACATTGAAGAGTTTAACCCCACTCATAACCATAAGCAAAAGGCATGCATAGGGGCCAATATTTCTTGGAGATCTAAATTTTTATTGCTCAATTAAGGACTAATTCTCATCAACTCCATTGTGAAACAGGGCGCTGGAAAAGGCCAAAAGAAATGTGGGAGGAAAAAGTACGCAATTTTTTCTCTTCCAGAAAAGTGGAAACATAAAAACATTTCATTTTAGAATGCGAGGCCTTCAAAGACAGCAAGGAAAATTATGCAGGGATTCTGGCAGATAGTCCTTGTGATAATCTATTCAACGAAGAGTTTATCGAGAAGCTGGAAGCATTTATTGTAAAACTTCATAGGAAAAGGGCCGAATACAAGAGCGAGATGGAGAAGAAATCTGTCCCATAAGCTATTTTTAGCCTCGTGGCCATTAAAAATACTTTCTTTCTTTCTTTCTATTCCAAATCGCATATGACCAAGGTTCATAACCTTAGTCCCCAAAACCCAAATCCCTAGAACTTTCAATATAAGAGCATTCCTTTAAACGCCCAGGGAAAATAAACTAGGACACGTCACCCCGACTTGGTTGAATGAGCTCACATTCAACCATGATTGTAACGAACACACCTAATCCATCGGCATGAAAATTTTATTAACAAGTCACCCCAAATTTTTTTTCCACGTCACCCTGACCTTTTATTGTTGTGCGAGCTTGTGATCATCCCAGGAGACAGACCCCAGGACGCAAATTCCTTCGTCAATTTCCAGACCTCATCTTCGTCATTGTTTGGATCTACCTTCGTAGATATTAAACTTTTGAGTCATATTAAAAAAAAGACTCATAAAAAAACTCATACACAACTCAATCCTTGATGCCCTTGATTGATTTGCACTTCACTGCGACCCTTTCACATCACCAGCCTACACGTCATCCTAGCTCTTAGTCATCCTTGGACTTCCTTTTAGCTGCGCACTTTCAAAACTTCGGGGAGAGACTCTAGGATGGGAATTTTCTCCTTAATTGATGACCTTGGCTTCCATCAAATGATAAGCCCAACCTTTGACCTTATTTTGTTGCTTTAACCTTTGGGATGTGAAATATTCAAAGTAATTATCGAACCTAAAATTTTGTTCCCCGACCTCTGTTAATAGACATACTTACACATTCTTTCAATAACTATGTCTTGACCTTTGTTCTGCTTATGCTTTGTCCTTCTATTCACAAGCCCTAACATAGGGTTATGGGGTTATGGCCCTCCAACTAACTCCTTTGCAATGATTCTCCAATGCCTTCTTCTAGTCTTTTGTGGATCTCCATGCTTCCACTGCTCACTTTAATTGAATTGGATTTTTGATCCAACTCATTAATCAATGCTATATAAAGGAAAGCTTCGAATCGTTCAAAAATTTTGACCTTCTTCATACTCCCACACTACTTCTCTAATGCACTCTTCCTCTTGAGCAATAGTTCAACAACCTTCTACGTACTTCTTGCACACTTACTCTAAGTACAATCCCTTTGGAGCTTCGATTCACTTGCAACACTCTAATTTAAACTCGAAGAAATATCATATACAGGAAATTATACCCATATAACAACAAGGAATTCACACATTCTTCCTACACTCAAACCAAGTTTCTATTTCATTAACACTCCCATAGTTTGTACACAATAGTTACATATGAGGAATTTTAGCCTTCCAATCCTAATTTACAATACAATTGGCCTTTTTCCTATATATAGAAAGGAGGTTTTTTCATTACTATTACAATTACAATCATGACATAATATTTAATAAAAATCAATTACTAGATCGAAAAATTGAATGATTACATATTACATTTGAAGTACGTTGGCGATTTCGGGAGCGCGCTCTAGGAGATCACATCGATCATCAAAAACAAGTTCTCCAACTCTTAAAGGATAACCTAAATTTGGCACAAAATCGAATGAAACAACAGGAAGATAAACATTGCAGCGAGAGAAGTTTTGATGTAGGAGACTGGGCATTTTTACGACTACAACCATACAAACAAATGTCCCTCAAGAAAGCTAAAAAGGATAATAAATTATCGCCAAAGTACTATGGTCCTTACAAGGTGTTGCAAAAGATTGGTACTATGACAGTACAAATTGGAGCTTCCTGCTTCTTCTCGAGTGCATCCAGTTTTCCATGTTTCATGCTTAAAGAAGGTTATAGGCGAAAAACTTCCAGTTCAAACAATACTGCCAAAACTTGATGAGGAAGGAAAAATCATATTGGAACTTGAAGCATTCACAGAAACAAGAACTTGACAGCTACAAAATTGATCAATTTCAGAGTATCTCATCAAGTGGAAGAACTTACCCATTGAAGATTCTATGTGGGAGGATGATAAGCTTATCCAGAAGCATCCAGAGCTACTCAAGCATTGAGGACAACACCTTTTCGAAGGAGAGGGGCATGTTAGGTCCCTATATTACTAGTGTAGTTCCTTATTGTTGTTACTGTAGCCCCCCTGATTGTTATTGTTGTACCCCTGTAACCCCCATATTCTTATTATTGTGCCCTTACATTATTGTTGTTAGGTCGAATAGGATTATATTGTGACCCCATGGACTCCTATATATATAAAGGAGGTTTTTTCATTTGTATCATCTAAGAATCGCCAATCACATGAAGCAAAGAAGAATCAATCAAACCAAAACAAAGATAATTTCTCGGGGAAAGATTACTGCTCAAAACCCCTCTATCATATATTGTATATTCCACAAGGAATCATGAAACAATTACAATGCAATTCTTCTCACAAGAATCTCCTGCAATCTGCCTATCATCTCACACTCATACGATATGTACCCTCTGCCATAGACCCCTAGGGTTTTGTTTGAAAAGGGGAAAAACCTGAGGGGTCTATGGCAGAGGGGTACATATCATATGAGTCTTTCTATTATGCCAGTGAGTACATCAAGCAAATCGACAATAGACTAGGTGCGGTGATTTGGGACGATGAAAGGGATGAAGAAAAAAGAGAAGGGGAGTTGCTCCAAACGAATGGAAAAATGCGCTTGATAAAGAGTACATGACTTATAATTTTTCAAATTTACACAAAGTAAATATTCATGTTGAACTTCGATATAATGCATATTTTGATCTCATATGTATTATATGTTGGTTTGATTTCATCAACGAATGTAGAAATTGACGCAATCAATAAATTCGTTCTTTACAATTCCGAAGCGACACAACCATGAGTTGCATTGTACGAACAAAAGAGGATGAAATGGGATAATGACAGGAAATAATTTAGACGATTGAATGGTAGAAGTGTGCCTTATCTTGATCATTTAAAAGAAAATATGCCAAAAATATGCCCCAACAGTTGGGTTGCTGACCAAGTTAGAGAGAAATACGGTGCAATCGGTCGTTACCTACGTGTTGAAGAGGATGTGCTAAGCGTAGGGATTGGGTGCACCCATTCGGTAATAATATATTTATGTACATTTTAAACTTATTGATGCACCTTTGAAATGTAATTACATCTATATTTCATATTTTAACTGTTGGGTTATTATAAGACACATGACATTATGATTTTTTAACTTTTTTATAGGTGCATTTGTTCCCATATATGTGGGCATATGGACACCATTTTCGCACAGAAAATGCCGATGATGGACACATGACACAAGACTGTGGAGTGGAAGTCGAGTTCGATCGATCTAGTCGATCTAGCCACCATGATCAAAACCTAGTATGAGGGACGTTAGGTTACGTCAGAAAGATACAAGAGATCATTGAAGTGGATTTCTTTTCTTTCCAATGTGTTATTTTTAGGTGCAAGTGGTGGGACATCTTTGATTGGAATAATTTAAAGGAAGATCGTGATAGTAGGCTGATATGTATCAACTCTAGAAAGATGTGGGATGAAACTAAGGAGCCCTGTGTTTTCTCCAACCACTGCAACCAAGTGTTTTTTTTTTACCCAGATGTGTTAGATAGGGATTGGTGGTTCGTATTGAGACATGACCCTAGATAAAAACATATTTTTGAGAAAAATAGTGTTATCATGCCGAGCGAGTTGGAAGATAATAAGGGTGATCATGAGAACCGAGAGTGATATGGTACATGTGTTATTTCATCATTTATACTTTTTAAGATGAGTTTTTATAAAGAAGATACTAATTTACCTTATAACTGAGACTCTTTTTTTCGAAACATTATAATATGTATTTTGAATTAATTGGTAATTTGCATTGTGTTAATGTTAAAATCATTTCACTTGATAATTTGCAATTATGTTGATATCGAAAACAACATCGAACTGTATAAAGTTCTTTTTTTTGGTATGTAAGATCATAATAAAATAATGATAATTCTGAAGTACATGAATTTATTTGCATTATTTTCTAAACTTTATTATGTTACAAAAATTCATATTATTTTATATTTATTATTTTACAATTATTTATATTCATACAAATTTATAATTTTACAATTATGGTAATTTAACAATATTTAAGGCATACATTTTACTTATGGTAGTTATGGTTCAAAATTGACAATTAAATTACAATTTTACAAATTTACAAATTTAAAATTCTAATAAATTCATTTCACATTAATACAATTAAAATCTTACAAATATTTTACATTCAATTACAATTAGAATTACAATTACAATTTTACAATTTCACATACAATTACAATTACAATTTTAGAATTTTACATACAATTATAATTACAATTACAATTACAATAATTTCACATTAATACAATTAAAATTTTACAAATATTTTACATACAATTACAATTACAAATAAAATTACAATTACAATTACAATTTTAGAATTTTACATACAATTACAATTACAATTTTAGAATATTACATAAAATTACAATTACAATTACAATTTTACAATTTTACATATATACAATTACAATTAAAATTACAATTACAATCATTTCACATTAATACAATTAAAATTACAATTATAATCATTTCACATTAATACAATTAAAATTTTACAAATATTTTGCATACAATTACAATTAAAATTAGAATTAGAATTAGAATTACAATTTTACAATTTCACATTACAATTAGAATTACAATTTTACAATTTAAAAATTGCAATTACAATATTTACAATTACAATTTTAGAATTTTACATACAATCACAATTACAATTATAATTTTACAATTATAATCATTTCACATTAACACAATTAAAATTTTACAAATATTTTACATACAATTACAATTAAAATTAGAATTACAATATTTACAATTACAATTTTAGAATTTTACATACAATTACAATTTTACAATTACAATAATTACAATTACAATTTTACAATTTCACATACAATTACAATTTTAGAATTTTACATACAATTACAATTACAATTAAAATTTTACATACATACAATTACAATTACAAATACAGATACAATTTTACAATTTTATATACAATTAAAATTAAAATTTCAATTACAATCACGACATAATATTTAATAAATATCAATTACCAGATCGAAAAATTGAATGATTAAATATTACATTTGAAACACGTTGGCGATTTCGGGAGCGCGCTCTGGGAGATCACATTGAGCAACAAAACAAGTTCTCCAACTCTTAAAGGATAATCTAAATTTGGCACAAAATCGAATGAAACAACAAGAAGATCAACATCGCAGCGAGAGAAGTTTTGATGTAGGAGACTTGGTATTTTTACAACTACAACCATACAAACAAATGTCCCTCAAGCAAGCTAAGAAGGATAATAAATCGTCGCCAAAGTACTATGATCCTTACAAGGTGTTGCAAAAGATTGGTACTATGGCAATACAAAATGGAGCTTCCTTCTTCTTCTCGAGTGCATCCAGTTTTCCATGTTTCATGCTTAAAGAAGGTTATAGGTGAAAAAATTCCAGTTCAAACAATATTATCAGAACTTGATGAAGAAGGAAAAATCATATTGGAACCTGAAG
Source organism: Pinus albicaulis (assembly GCA_034641835.2). Taxonomy (NCBI): domain Eukaryota; kingdom Viridiplantae; phylum Streptophyta; class Pinopsida; order Pinales; family Pinaceae; genus Pinus; species Pinus albicaulis. The sequence goes on from CM076583.1 coordinate 1,327,504,917, forward strand.
CAGTCACGGAAATAAGAACTTGACAGCTACAAAATCGATCAATTTCAGAGTATCTCACCAAGTGGAAGAACTTACCCACTGAAGATTCTACATGGGAGGATGATAATTTTATCCAGAAGCATTCAGAGCTACTCAAGCGTTGAGGACAACACTTTTTCGAAGGAGAGGGACATGTTAGGTCCTTATATTACTGGTGTAGTCCCTTATTGTTGTTAGTGTAGCTCCCCTTATTGTTATTGTTGTACCCCTGTACCTCCATATTGTTATGTTGTGCCCTTACATTATTATTGTTAGGTCGGCTACGATTATATTGTGACCCTATGGACTCCTATATATAGAAAGGAGGTTTTTTCATTTGTATCATCCAAAATTTGTTCATTTATGTAATGTAAAGGAGGTTTCCCCCTCGAAGTGGCTTATTTCTAAGGCGTTGATCTCTCTTTTTTTCTATTTTTGGAGATGGTTTCATAACAATAATTGAGCGAACCATATTAAAATTTTTCTTGTTCATTCTTTCAGCTACACCGTTCTGTTGGGGATTATAGGGAATGATTGTTTGATGTTTGATCCCATGTTGGCGAAGATAGTTTTGAATTTTTTTTGAAGTGTATCCTTTTCCATTATCAGTGCGCAAAGAGCCAATATGAGTTTGTGCATCATTTTCAATCCATGCATGAAAATTCTTGAATGTTTGAAAAGCATTAGATTTGTTCTTCAATAAGTAAACCCAACACATGCTGGTGTAATGATCAATAAATGTCATCATATATTTATTTCCATTTGCAGAAGGACCGGGCAAGGGGCCACATAAATCTGAATGAATAGGCTCATGTTTTCTATGTGCTCTAGAATATGAATCATGAAAGGACCGTTTGCTATGTTTTCCTAGAATATAAGCATCACATTGCTTAAGTTTCCTATGAATTGTAGGAAATCCAATAACACCATTTTTCTTCAACAATTGAAGGTTGTCATAGTTTAAGTGTCCAAATTTAGCATGCCATAAAAGACTTGATGGGAATGTACCTTCATCATAGTGAGAACTAAATGAAAAGTTATGTGCATGAGCAGAGGTACCTTGCAACTTTAGGAGTCTTCCTTTTTCTATTCCTCTCATGACAAGTGAGCAATGTAATGCTTTTATGACTTCAACCTTGCCATCAAACATGTGAATGGAGTGTCCTTGCTGGCGAATGTGGACCAAGGACAAGAAGTTTCTTCTCAACTCAGGGAGGTATAGAACTTCATGTAGAAAATGGTCTAGAAGACCAAGTAACTTAAGCCTGATTGTGCCAACCCCTAATGGCTTGAGTTTAGATTTTTCTGCAAAGTATACTGCGCCATCAACCTTGTCAGTAAATTCTTCAAAAAAATATTTTCTAAAAGTCATGTGACATGTTGCTCCTGAAGATACCAACCAATCATTTCTCCAAGAAGTAAGTGAAGCATTGAACAAGTCTTCAGTTACTCCAACGTTACAATGTGCTACAACATAATGAGCGAAATCAGGTGCTTTACCTTTGTCTCTGTCATGAGTTTTACCTTTTTCGTGATTTCTTTCCTGCTCAATTCTATCCCAAGGCAGCTTACATGTAGATGCATCAAGGCAATCTCTATTGCAACGTATGCAATAAAGATCATATTTTTCACTTTAAGCTTGTCTGCCCCCCCTTCCTCTGAAATTTCTTCTTCCTCATCCTCTTCGGCCATCTCTTCCTCTGGAAGAATCTTGAGCATGATTCTTCTCTCTATGTGTGAAACATACAACTTCTTCAGAAGACAGAGGGGTTGTCCTCTTTTCAAAATCCTTCTCTCTTTCTGCAAACTTTTTCTCAAGGGAGTTAAAGGTGATTTCCTTGAGATTTCCACTGGCTTGCAATGACTCAAGGTAGTGTGAGTAAGTGGGATACACTACCTTAACATAAGCTATAAGAGGTATGCCAATTTCTACGCCAATATTTTAATGTTATGCATGATAGATCTTACTTCTGATGTTAAAGCAAGAGGGTCATCGTTTTTCAATTCAAGGCTGAATAGCTTAATCATTAATTGAACAACTTCAAGTTCTGAATGTGAGTCATAGATTTCTTTTAATTTTATCAAAGGCTTCATGGGCATTTGAAAATGGTAGAATATGGCAACTCACCTCTTCATTTACAGAAGTTGCAATCAAGAGATATGCCTTGCAATTCTTGTCTTCCCAAATGGCAATCTCCTTGTCTGAGGTGGGCTTTGCAAGTGTAGTCTCCTTTTCCTTCATAGATTCCTCTCTGTAGAAATTATACAAACAATATGTATATCATGGATTCAATCCGATCTAACAATGTACTAAAGCTAGTCAAATCAATTGCGGAATTTAAACACAATAACCAATCACATGAAGCAAAGAAGAATCAATCAAGCCACAACACAGATAATTTCCCAGAGAAAGCTTACTACTCAAAACCCCTCTATCATATATTGTATATTCCACAAGGAATCATGAAACAATTACAATGAAATTCTTCTCACAAGAATCTCCTACAATCTGCATATCGTCTTACACTGATCCAGAAAAAATTTGGGCCAACACTTAGCCAATTCTCAGCCTGTGTTCAACCTGCCTTGCTCACGCAATTCATGAGGAATGCAATCCATATTCCTTAGGAATTTCAACCTTTCTCAACTGCGCTGAGTATCATGGGCATCCTGTGGTGTTTTAACTGCATCAGCGAAGCCTGCTAATATCACAACTAATAGTTAACTTCCCTTTAACCTTTGTCTCAACTGGGTCTCCACTGGAACTGACATGTATGCAACTATTAATAGTAAATCATTCGTTGCATGTTAGATCACTGGTTGTGAATTAAATAATATTTAATTCACTTCATCTCTCACTAGTGCAACAACTAGTTATAATTAGCACAACTGACTTTAACTCACTTAACTGAGTTAACTGATTACACATGCATTAAACTAATGCACCAACTGCACTTCGAACTCTGATACAATTAGAATTAGTTTGCATGTGTCACCAAATACCCTCAACTCGAGATTCATGAGCTAACTAAGTTTACCACACTCATTTAACTATTACAAGTGATTATGAGATAAGATTACATTTTATTATCCAATTTAATTAAGGGATAATTAAAATAGACACTGCACCAAATTTAGCCCACACCAGTGTAGGTGTTGCTAAGACCTCCTGGTCCCACACTAGTGTAGGTGCTACTTGGACCTCTTGGTCCCACACTTAGTGTAGGTGTTGTCATGTTGCTTCCGGATACCAATTTCACTATTTCTTGTTGCGAACTTCAACACTCCCTCTCAACAAGAATGGAATGTCCTTGTATGTGACATTCACCTCTTGCATGCAACATTCAACTCTTGCATGCAACACTACTCTAGTGTTTCTCGCACATGTAAACTTTGCATGCAACACTTCGGAAACTAAATAGCCTCCAAATAACTGAATCAATATATTGCATCTGTCATCAAAGTCTTCTAACTGCTGCTAGCTACTACATATGTCTACTGGATTCTCTACGCTGTTGACATCTGCATCCACGCACTCTGCACTACTGCCAACTCTGATCTGCGCTCCAATATCTGATACCTGTCACTTTGATTTCTATCCTCCTGACATCTGACTGCATCAATCTAACCAATCCTGCTACTGCTTCTCTGTGGGCTCCTCGTAGCTAGGCTCGATCCATGAGATGCACCATCTCTAGGACCCTGCCCAAATTTTTTCTTGGGATTAATCTTGCATGTCACCCCACCTCATACCTAGAGGTATAGCTGCATGCACTCCTTCTACCCATCTAGCTCGAAATTTCTCTGCTTGAGTGGGTTTTTCCACTTCATGATCCTCCGCATGTGGCTGCGCCACATATTGAGGTTCATTCTTTGGAACCAAGATTTCCTCATATGCATGCAAAACAAGCTCCCTTTCAAGGGACAATTACATGGCTTTCTCACACTTCCCCATGGTTGGAAGCTTTGTAGAAATCATATCTACATTAAGTTTATAGAGATTCTTCACATGCATCCCAATCTTCTTGGCTTGTCCTATTGCTTTGTGTCGAAGGAAAGTTTTTCCTTCACTGAAAACAACATCATAGCCTCTATCCTCCAACATTGCAACTGAAACTAAATTTTTCTTCAAGCCTAGTACATGCATTACATCTTTTAATAAAAATGGTTTACCTGACTATCTCTGGAAAGTAACTATACCAATCTCGGTAGCACTATACCTTCCGTCGTCACCCATTTCGATATGCATCTGGAGGTCCTTCTCCTCCAAGCTATTGAAAAGTTATTTGTCTCCCGTCATGCGAAAGGATGCACCACTATCCAAATACCACTCTAATCCCATCATACTTGACAACATGCATGCGATCAATGAGAAGTCAAGCTCAAATTACGAGGCCAAAGCCTCACCAACTGCATATCCTGAAGACTTCTTGTTCTTCTTCTTTTGTGGACAGTTAGTAGCATAATGCCCATGCTCGTAATAGTGAAAACACTTCACTTTGGACATGTCGCGCTTCTTGCCATATTTGGACTTGGATTTGGAATTGAACTTCTTTCCATTCCCCTTCTTCTCCTTGGCAGCCAAAGCACAATCTTCTTCATCTTCATTCTTAAATGAAGATCTATCTCTGGTATTCCATCTGAACTCCTCCTGCACCAAATCCAATCAAAGTCGTTCCCAATTTGGCAACTTTTCCCTTCCATTGACAAAGTCTTGATAACTATGCCAACTCTTGGGAAGTCTTAGAAGAACTAGGCTCACCAAATCCTCATCAGCGACAATAATTCCTACACTCCAAAGGTCATCCCAACATTGCACAAACTTTGTTAAGTATACCAGAATAGTGTCGTTTTTCTCGATTTTGATCTTCCTAAGTTTATCTTTCAGTGCCAATTTCTTATGATCATTGTTGCTCTGAAATAGATCTGTCAAAGCCTTCCACATTGCATATGGATTCGCTTTTCCATGGAGACTTGAGACAATGTGGTCTACTCCCTCCAATAAGATCCTAAGCAATATAGTTAGAGTTGTCTTTGAGTGCATACTCCAATCTCAAGCCATTGAAAGCCATTTCGATCCTGAATCAGTTGTCAAAGTCTTCTACAAATTCGAATTCTATTAAGTCACAAACTCAACTCCTCCACTATTGTGATTCCCTGTGCTCTGATACCATGTAGAAAATCTCTAACACATCTCTGATACCATGTAGAAATTATACAAACAATATGTATATCATGGATTCAATCCGATCTAACAATGTACTAAAGCTAGATACTGAATCGCTTCTAAAATCAATTGCAGAATTTAAACACAATCGCCGATCACATGAAGCAAAGAAGAATCAATCAAACCACAACACAAACAATTTTTTGGCAAAAGCTTACTACTCAAAACCCCTCTATCATATATTGTATATTCCACAAGAATCATGAAAAAATTACAATGCGATTCTTCTCACAAGAATCTCTTGCAATCTGTTTATCGTCTCACACTGATCCAGACAAAAATGGGCCAACACTTAGCCAATTCTCAACCTGTCTTCAGCCTGCCTTGCTCACGCAATTCATGAGGAATGCAATCCCTATTCCTTAGGAATTTCAGCCTTTCTCAACTACGTTGAGTATCATGGGCATTCTGTGGTGTTTTAACTGCATCAGGGCAGCCTGCTAATATCACAACTGATAGTTAACTTCCCTTTAACCTTTGTCTCAACTGGGTTTCCACTGGAACAGACATGCATGCAACTATTAATAGTAAATCATCAGTTGCATGTTAGATCACTGATTGTGAATTAAATAATATTTAATTCACTTGATCTCACTAGTGCAACATCCAGTTACAATTAGCACAACTGACTTTAACTCACTTAACTGAGTTAATTGATTACACATGCATTAAACTAATGTACCAACTGCACTTCGAACTCTGTTACAACTAGAATTTCTCTGCATGCCTCACCAACTACCCTCAACTTGAAATTCATGAGCTAACCGAGTTTATCACACTCAATTAACTATTACAAGTGATTATGAGATAAGATTACATTTTATTGTCCAATTTAATTAAGGGATAATCAAAATAGACACTACACCAAATTTAGCCCACACCAGTGTAGGTGCTGCTAAGACCTCCTGGTCCCACACTAGTGTAGGTGCTGCTTGGAACTCCTGGTCCCGCACTTAGTATAGGTGTTGTCATGTTGCTTCCGGATGCCAATTTCATTGTTTCTTGTTGCAAACTTCAACACTCTCCAAAACTCATTAAAAATGAGTGTGTTTTATCTTCCGAAACCACTCAGGATAGTTCTCTTTCCCAGAGAGAATTACTTCAACAATTGATATCCATGAATGCATTCAAATATGTGTATTGAAAAAGAATTTTTGCTTTTGGTGGAAAAAAAATCATTTATGGTGTCAAAGGAATATATATATATATATATATATATATATATAGTGTAAAAGGGGATTCTGCAAAAAAAAAAGGGCGGAGCTGGGGGAAATCAGATGTGGGGAGGGTGGAGATGTGGAAGGTGATGACGAAGGGAGGGACAAGCGGAGGGAGGGAGGAGGGAGGAGCGCATGAAGGGAGCAACACAAAGGGAGGAGGGAGGAGCGCACAGAGGGAGTAGCATTGCGGCTGGAGGGAGGTGAGGCAACCGAAGGAAGAAGCTGTGGGCCTGGAGCTGTGAGTTGATGGCAGACAAAGGAGTTGCAGGCTTGGAGCTGTGAGGCCGATGGCAGACAGAGGAGCTCAAGGCTAAAAAGAAAAAGCTCGAATCCGGAATGCGGCGTATTGGAGAAGATGCGGAAGTTGCAATGGGCAGTGGGACAGTTCTGCCAGGAGCAGGCAGAGAGGCAAGTTTGCCAGGAGTAGGAGGGAGTTATAGGGGCAAGAATGCTAGAAATAAAACTAGCTCTGATACCATGTCAAGGGAGGAGGTAACTCCACAAAATAAATCATATGAATTGATTGAGGGTGCTTATGAATATATACATGGAGGTGAGACTGTTGGGATTCATTTCCTAATGTCTCTTAGACTTCCTTATTTCATATTTTACACTAATGTACAATTTCGCCCAATCCCTTAGGATTAGGTGTCAACAAAAAAAACACAATGAAAACCATTAAAAAAAATTAAAAAAACAAATAATTAAAATAAAATTAATTAAAAAAACATTTAGATAAATAAGTAAATTAAAAAAAAAAAGGCCCCATGAGCCTAGGAAAAGGCAGTCTGATTTCGGGAATCGGATTGCCTCTGCCAAAGACCTGTGAGGTCGTGACCCTGGGCAGGGGGGAGGAGCTTGCCCAACTACTCCCCCCCACTCAGGGTCGCGTTCCCATGGTCTTTGGGCAGTGGCAATAGTATGATTCTCAGAATCATATTGTTGCCTCTACCCAAGGCTCGTGGGTTCGCACCCCTAGACAGGGCGGAGGAGTTGCAGGTCATGATCCTAGGCGGGGGGGGGAAGGGGGGGAGGAGCTCGCCCAACTCCTCCCCCTCGCCTAGGGTCATGTTAGCATGGCCCTTAGACTGTGGTAGCGATACGATTCTCAGAATCAGATTGTTGCCTCTGCCCAGGGCTCGTGGGGTCGCACCCCTGGGTAGGGGGGAGGAGTTGCGCAACGCAACTGTCCCCCTACTTTGGGTCGTGGGCCCGTGGGCCCTAGACATGGCAAGGATGATTCTCGGAATTGGCCTTGCCCCGCCTAAGGTTGAGGAGCCTTGATTTTTTTTTTCCTCTCCAATTATAATTTTTTTTCTTAATGTGTTCTTTTAATTGTTGTTAATGTGTTTTTTAAAGTTTTTTATTTTATTTTAATGTATTATTTATTTATTTTAATGTTTTTTAATTATCTAATTAATATTTTTATTTTTTGGCATTTATTTTGTAATTTTTTTCTTAAATTGTGTTTCGTGCTTTTTGGAAATATATATATTTTGTATTTTGCATTTTATATAAGTTAATTTTAATGTTTTTCCTTTTTATGTTTGACTTTTTTTTTTGGGCTCTTTTTATTTGATTTTTTATTTTTATTTTTTAACATTTTTTTTAAATTTTTATGTTTGATTTTTTTCTTTTGATTTTTTTCATGTTTTTTAAATTTTTTATGTTTTAATATACATTTTTATTTACTTGTTATACTTTTTAAAATTTTGTACTTTTTTGTTCTTATTTAAGTTTTTTTTTTTTCAATGGTTTAAATTTGTTTTCTTTTGTGTTTTTCATTTTTATTTAGTTATATGTTTATTTATTATTTTGGTTTTTGGTTTTTAGTAAGGTTTTTGTCGACCCTCAACTAACAACCAATCCCATTATGGGTCAATTTGATAGTTGTTTTTAAAGTTTTCGTTATAATGGATTGAGTCTGTCTCCACAATGTGTTAATTTCATGGTTGGTCTTTAAGTTTTCATTACAATGGGTCGAGTTCGTCTACACTGTGTGCCAATTTGATGGTTGGTTTTTAAATTTTTATTGCAATATGTCAAGTTGTCTTAGGCTAAGATTTTAAAATTGCTATACCTTTAGCATTTAAAAAATAATTTACTCTTGTTGTAATGACTCTTTCATATAGGAGTTCATTTTTAAAGTTTTTTTAGTCATAGAGTTTTTCCACAATGCCATGGTTGAAATATGTTGAAAACTTGACGTTTTTTATAGTGATATTTCATTTTAATTCTGTGGTTGAAAATTTGTCAAAATTTTAAGGTTTTTGTAAGTCATGATGTTTTATTTTTAATGTTATGGTTGAAAACAATTATAAATATGTTTTCTTTAACATCATGGTTGAAAATTGTTGGAATTTCAAAGCTTTTCAGAGACGTGATATTTTATTTTTAATGTCATGCTTGAAAATCGTTGGAGTTTTAAGAATTTTTAGAGACGTGATATTTTATCTTCAATGCCATGCCTGAAAATCATTGGAATTTTAAGGTTTTTTAGAGTCATGATATTTTATCATTAACGTCATTATTCAAAAACATTGATAATGTACCCGGGAAAAAAAAATTACTGCAGCATCAACACTTTTCATTTTCAGGGTGTTTTTTGCACCAAAATAATTTGGCTTTTATTGGCTTTTATCGTCATTTAAAAAAAAAAGTGTTGAAAATTTACCATGAAGAAAAAAATGTTATTCCAGTTCATTTTCAAACTGTTTTTTCAAGTTTTTTTGGGTTTTTTTGCTAGAATTCTCGTTTTGAGTTTACAGTTCCCATTTGATAGTTTACTTTGTTTAACCTTGAATGCAAGGGTTAATGACCTTAGTTATGCTGGCATTATACTTGTAATTTCGTAGCACAAACTAATGCCAAGTGGAGTGTGATGTCACCTCTGACATTCTCCCTATTGGGCACAACTTCCAGCACATTGTTACCATCATTGAACACCCACCATGTGGGAACCATATTATTGTTGATTGGATGTAAGAATGCTAATTTTTAGAGATCATCAAGTGGAAAATAATTTATAGATATCTGGTGGCAAACCATTGAAAGTCTTGTGGTGTCACTTAAATCAAACTTGCAACCATACAAAACCAATAAAGGAAAAGGTACTTGAAGTGGTATTACGTTTGTCCATCATTAGGCATATGGATGATATATTGATGGTCTATAACATATCTAATAATTCAAGTAGGTAAACACATTATTTTCGTTGATTTACTTGCTTGAGTGATTAAGTGCCTCATTTCATATCCCTACCATGGAAGGTACCATAATCAATATCAACGAGTTTACACTAGATACCCTCTACAAAATATGGGGAAGTTGGGAAAGTGTTAAGGAGTTGCCCAATAGGGTTTTCCTGAGTAAAAATAAACACCTTATTTAATAATTGAAAACAATAATATTTCATTCACTCAACATTATAGATTCTTTAATACTATTATCATGTTTGTTAATTTTTAGATTTATGACACTTTATCGTGCAAAATGCTTTTGATGAACATGCAAGTGGAGGGGGTAATACTTAGTCCATTGAACTTGATTATCAAGATGGTAAGCATGAGTAGCACATTAATGTGATAAATAAAGACGATTATAAGGATGATGAAGGATGATGAAAATAATGAACATACGATAATAACATGTGCAATTATAACGTTATCACTTGATCTATTAATTTTTATAATGTTGTTTACATTCCCTTTGTATCTCATTATCTGACTATATCCTATTATGTGATCTCTCTTTTTTTCACTATTTCACAAATATATTTTATGGGATCAATGTGTACTTTTATTATCTTATTTTTATCAATACATCATTTGTAAATAAATTTGTACTTTTGTTACTTTCATTTTAATGATGTGACCGAAACTAATTGTTATTTATGTTTTAGCTTAATTGGTTATCGGTTTAAGTTAGCTCATGAAAACATGAATTAATATCATATAGATTTAGTAAACATTTGGTATAGTTTCTAGAAATATATATATATATATATATATATATATATATATAACCAAGTTTCCTGTTCTCTAGCCCATAGGTAAGGGTAAGATATTCTTGAGGACTTCAGTTTATTCAAGAATAACGCTCGAATTCATTCCAAGAATATACTCAATATGAGCTCAACATGTTACTTTGGAGAATTGAACCGCAATAGAGATGATAACAATTCTTCCCAACCACCCAAGATAAACCCAACTAACAATACACTTTATATATATTCTAGTTACAATTTAAAACTAATCATTTTTAACAAATGAAAAATATTCAAAAATAAATATAAATATATGATAACAAGAACCCATCTTTTCATGCACATGTTCATTTATGTCACACTCACATTTATCACAGTTAATGAGTAGTGCACTCATTTGTATTGTGCTAGGCTATGTGATGCTTATGGGCTTAACCTTAGATGTAATTGAAACTTAATGTTTAAACATTTGGAATGATGAGTTCATTGAGTTATGGACAGTCAATAAAATCACCGGCCACTTGAATGAATAAAATAAAATTAAAATTAGTTAAAAATAACTACTTATTGATTTTAAATGCATAATTAATCATATTTAAGAATTAATTAAACTTGAGAGTTATCTCTTCTTATGAATTCTTCTAATTTTTTTTTTTCTCCAACACCTTAAAAACCTAAATATTACCCAAAAAAAAATTATAATAACCAAAAAAATATCTCATTTTATTAGCCTTTCTCTTAATATAAATATAAATAAATTTTACGTATTCTAAATAGAGTTGTCTTTAGTGCGACTTTTTGGAGTTTCCGGTGCCAGAATCCGGTGAAAAAATGTGAGGTAAAATCTTGATTTCTGTTACTTAAACTGTTTTTTGACTATATATGGATTCAGCACCCTAAAAACCCCCTAGGGCACTTCGATTATGCAAAGTTACCCATCAAACTTATGTTTTCAATTAATTCTTGCCGAATTTTAGAGAAATTAAGCCTGAAAAATTCACCGGAAAAGCCTTCAAAATGTCACACTAAAGACTACTCGATTCTAAATTAATAACTCCCATCTACCTAAATTGACCAACAAATAATAACCAAAGATGTCTCCTACAAAATTAAATGAATAATCTTAAATCTCCTTCAATGACGACTTTTTAAAACCTAAGTTGACAAAATTTTATTCTTTTAATACAGACACCGTGTGCCTGCTCGATTGTTTATTACTATTAATAGGACTTAGCATATAAACTATAATAGTTCACCAAATATCTCAAACGATCACAATTGATCTTGTTTTTGGAAAAGTTTATTCTTCTCAATAATACACCATTTCCGCTTACTGTTCTTTCCTCTTTCACAATTTTTTAAAAGACCTCAATTGCTCTTCCTTTTTTTTTAAGCAACCTAAATTACTGTCTTTTCTTGAAAATTATATCCTTCCCAATAAAATAACCATTTCAACTTCATTATTTATTCCTTTCCCCTGATTTCACTCAGTATTTGGGATACTATCTCCAGCAATACAAATTGTTCTTATTTTACTTTGAAATTTATTCCTCCAACTAGAAATACCATTCCCAATTGTTCTTATTTTACTTTGAAATTTATTCCTCCCAACTAGAAATACCATTTCTGTTCCACTGTTTATTCATTTACCTCGCAATTAGGTATATAGATTAAGAAGAAAGTCCAGCAAGTATCTCTACCAATTCCAGTTTGCTCCTTTTCTTGGGCTTCCATATGTGGCCCCATAAAAAACTGTTTGAACAACTCCTTGGCGGTGGAGACCAAGGCCGGCGGGGATGTTTTTGGTCCTCCATGGTCTGCTCTTTATCTGGAGCCCTCCGTCACTTTGGTTCATTAACTTCATTATCTGTTTTGTCTATCTTCTTTGCTTTTCGTTTCTCACACTTATTTTTTTCACATGACACTCGGAGACTCTTTGGTCCTCGAGCTCTAAGCAATACGCTCTGACAGGCAATAACAAGGAAAGAATCCTCGAGCTCTAAGCAATACGTTCTGACAGGTAATAACAAGGACAAATGGCAGAACAGTGACTTCCCTAAAGTGGCCAGACCATGAATTGGTATTTGCCATCTTCGAAACTAAACAAGATGCCATTAACCAAACCGTAAATTGAAGCAATACCAATTTTCATATACTGTAAAATTACATAGCTGTAATTCAAAAACTTACATTCTCATCAACTTTTATGTGAAACAAAGCACTGGAAAAGGCCAAAAGAAATGTGGGAAGAAAAGAGTATGTATTTTTTTCTCCTTCGGAAAAGTAGAAACAGAAAAGCATTTCATTTTAGAATGCCCTTCAAAGACAGTAAGGAAAATTATGCAGATATTCTGGCAGCTAACTCAACTCTTGAGATAATCTATTCAGCTAGGAGTTTTATTATAAGACTCCACATAAAAAGAGCTGAATACAAGAACCAAATAGCAGATAGGGAAGCCATCTGTCTTATAAGCTATTTTAGCCTCTTGGACTTCAAAATTTCTTTCATCTAGTAATTCAAATCAAATACATACTACGTGTAATTCAAGTTTCAATAAATAACAAATTGATTAAAAAAAGCATTATGAATAATTACTCTGTATCTTGTATTTTTTATCCCGACAAAATTTGGCATCTCTAGATATTCAAAAACGTTGAAAAACATTTATCATTAACTATTATATGCGATATATTAGATTTTCTTAACAAATTAAGAAGCCAAAACACTTTCAATAATAACCTGAAAATTCGAAAGTTAATCTGTCCTCTTGGTACATACAGTTCGGCTTCGGCTTAAACACCTTTTAAATGCAATTTAGACTCTTCCATCCTCAGAACACTTTTCGGATATGCTAGCCTAGAGAATGCAAGAATAAAACGAGCCCTCTTGGTACATACAGTTCGGCTTAAACGCCTTTTAAATGCAATTTAGACTCTTCAATCCTCAGAACACTTTTCGGATATGCTAGCCTGGAGAATGCAAGAATAAAACGAGCCTGCATGCAAAGGGGAAACAAAAAATCTTACTTGGTAAACTTTCTATAGAATGAATAACCATGTCATATCAATCATGTATTTAAATGCGGAAAAAAGAAATGTTTACCCATTGAAAAGCCACCAGTATCCACCAGCTTCCCACGAGACCAAAACCAATGTTTTTCAAGAGCTACGAAGAGAAAAAAAAAATCAATGGATCAAGCTTGTATGATCACAAATGCCTAATGTGCTATACATTTATTATTTCCATGTAAAGCACACCGATGCAAAAGATTATGAGTAAAATAAGTATAAGGTAGCTGAGATTCAAGTACTCGTATGATAAACACATACCTGATGTGCCTTATATTTAACATTTCAATTTAAACCAAATTAATTGCAAAGATTTAAGAGTAAGCTAGGATACTATAAGAGTCAAACAAGGGTAAAAAGGTCCATTCAAGTATAAGTATAAAGTATCATTGAAGTATTATGTTCTCACCTAGGGCAATAGTTTTACCCTCCTTGGTAGGTAGGATTGGGTCCATGTAAACTTAGGCTACCATCATTTAGTCACTTTTCGTCTCATCCTTCATGTTTCTTTTAGCCTCTTGGAATTCTATTCCCCCTCTTCTTGTAGATGGATAACCTCCAAGGAAGAATGGGAAGAAAGAATTTATATTTTTTTGCAGGTTAGGAGCAGTGGAAATTGAATGGCACTGTATCATGGAATGTCCAGATTATGAAGATATTTGTAATCAGTTTGAAACTGATCTAAAGGTGGACAATTTGAGTACGTTGTTCGAGGAGGCAAGGCTTCACAAAACTGCGAATTTCTTGATCAAAATTCACAGCAAAAAAACTGCTCTAGAGAAACTTGAGAATGTGATGTCTTGTTTGAAGTGGAATGGGTCTTGTGAACTTTATTAAAATATATCATATGTTATTTCAGTTGGCTTCCCTTCTTAGGCTTACCTTCTATTTGTTTCTTCGATTTATTTTCAAAACAAGTCATTCTTTCTTCTTAACTTTTCTTTCAATATTAGTTAAAATCTTTTATAATGGTCATCTCAATCATTAAATCCATTTTTATTTTTTAAACTCCAATCCCCTTCATAATTACTAATTTATAAATATATATATATATATATATATATATATATATATATATATTCCTTTGAATGTCCTTTCGTATCCTTAATGGTAATCTCCTTTCCCATCATATTTTAACGCTTCGATCTTATGCTTATTTTCGTATCCTTCTTTCCCATCATTTTTTAATGCTTCGATCTTATGCTTCTTTGATCCTTAATGATAGGTGTAGTATTCATTCAAAATGCTGGATGTTTCATAACTACTTACGTCGTTTTTATTCAAAAGGTTCAGGTAACACTTTTTAAGTTGTTTGCTTTCAGAGTTTTGGTTATATATATGTGCTACTTTTATCTTGTCTCAAGTTCAAATCTCGAGACAAGACCTTTAGCTTCCTTGAACACCCATAGCGATACTAGCTCACTAAGTGTGTGTAAATGTTACAATGAATGAGGACTTAGCCTACCACCCTCAAATCATTTTTAAAAGTAATTTGCTCGTGGAATTTTTTATTAGTCTTCGATATCTCTATTTCCATATGAAGTTCTTCGAATTGGTATTTAGGTCTATAATCGTTCAAACTAGCACATTTTACAAAAGTTTCGAGAGTGGTGCTACGGGGTTAATCACGCTTGAGAAAGATGTTAGAAAATCGATAATTACAGCTTATTATACTTATTTTCCTTTTCCTTAATATTTGCTCGTGAATCTTATTTATCTTCTTTAATTAGGTTTTTTCATCAAACTATATCAAGAACAACAATAGCAAGAATAGAGGACACAAATATGAGGCTCTGAACCAGGGCAAAACTCCTCCAAGGGGAAAACCCAAAAACTCTTCTCTTCTTAGAATTTGCTTCAAATAAGATACAAAGACCGAAACCCTGAGCCAATCCTTCTGCTAGTACCAAGTTAGCCCTTACTCAAGTCCTTCCTTGATTCTGCACCAACCAACTTCAATACTGCAACTTTGACTTGCCAACTTCAATACTGCGACTCGTCCTACAACTTTGACCCTGTAATTTCGGCCTTGCAGCTTCTCTAGAAACCCTAATCTAACCTCCTCCTTAGATCTTCCTAGAGCAAGACAACTCTCTTCAGGTCAGCAAGGTCAATATAGGGTTTTCTCCCTTCCAGCTACAAGATTGTGCACTTTGTCCTACTGCATCTTGGACCTGCAATTTCGGCCTCCTTTTGCAGCACCAGTGACCCTAGATCTTCACACATGTGAGAGAGATGGAGCCCAAAAACAAGATATTTCGTCCTTCTTCCTTCTCTTAGACCTTCACGCTCCTTCTTCAAGCTTCCTAGCTACTAATCAAACCTTTTCTTGATAGATCGAACTTGTTGAGTGAGTGTGTCCAAATGAGGTCGAACTGTTTCCTTTTATAACCTTCTCAAGGGGTCGAATTCCCTCCTTTAGGCTGACTTGATTATCCCAGCGCTGACTTGAACTTTAGGAGCTTCCAAGACTTTCTAGACTAAAAAATAATTCATTTTACAAATATATTTTTTCATGGAAGGGTCTTATAAACATGATGTTGACTCCTTTGACTCAAGACAATAAATCCTAAGACCTAACAAACCCTAGAAGCACGAACAATAATGAACATAAAACCCATGCTTTAATAATAATAACTTTTCTTTTCTTTTCTTGTTTGTTACATAGGATACATATTGAAATGAGTACAACAACAATTATAAAGGTCGAAACTAGTTACATTTCTCAACACTCCCTCTTAACTAGGGAGGTATTCATAATTGTACAACCAGTACAACATGATATCTCAAATTGAAGAGTTCTCACAAGAAGAGTCAGATTGATAAGCCATATTGTAAGCATCATCATCATGGCCAACATTGTCCCTGAGACTTAATTGGACAAGCTCTACATTAATCAAGAGCATTATGTTGGGAGGCTTTATGTGTGTACCGCACTACCTCTACAAGGTACATACCCATCTGGATCTCTACAAGGTATCTCCTTTTAGGACTATTCTTGTCTTGGATCTCCAATCCCGAGTCCTCAAAGAATATCAGCTCTCTTCAACCACTCTTCTCTTGGATACCTGTCCCATCCTCAAAGAGTGTTGGTACCTTTCCTTTCTTGGAAGTTATATCCTCAAGAAAACCACAAATGCTTATCCAATCCTTCGTCATTCTCTCTTCATCACCTGAAGAGGAGAATGCACATGTGATGTCCAACATCACTCCCTCTCAACCAGAGAGGACATCCCTATTCTCCTTTAATCTTGAGAATAGAACCTTGCTCCTACACAAGGAGACTCCTTTCCTCCCTCTTAAAAATTAGAGGAGATCTAGACTTCCTTTTTATTTGTGAAGTCACCATCACAGGCCTTACAACTTGTCTTCATAAGAGTATCAACTATTAGTTCTTCATAGCTTCTCGACTCCCTTTTTCCTCTGCATTATTGAGCTTTCTTCTTTCAAGGTATCATGAAGCCACCTTCTCTCTTGTGACAGGTTCCAGACCAATCTTCTTGCTCATCGCGTTCTTCTTTGATATGAAGGCATTACATTGAGTCGTCCCAAACTTTAAGTTGATCATAGCTTCTTCTTGAAAGTGACAATCCTTTGACCACCAGGTTATCTTCTCGCACTACTACCTTTTAATCCCAAGATGTCCATATCTTGACTTCATAGTTGCCAGGTACCAAATATCGAGCTTCCCTCAATATACTTCATCCATACAGTTGAACTTGCCTCAACTGCCATCATATAATCCTGCAACATTCTTTCAGGTAGCAAAAGAATATATTAACCAGATAACCAATAATAATTAAAATCAGACTTACCTCATCATGATGACCTTCTCATTCCATTAACATCCTCATGGTCCATCTCCATATGAATCTTCCTTCATGCATTAGAGTGCCCAAGGATCGAACTTGATTACCAAAATACAACTTTTCTTCCCGAAACTATATTGGATGTTAATCACTATCTTACATATTCTAGAGAAAGTCTTAATCTGTATGCACCCTTAAGTAAGTCAAATCTTATTCTTTTCAAGCATCATATATCCATATATACCTAAGCATATTTTTATGACCAACTTTTTCTCCACAAGATTCTATACATATGAATATTGTCCAAAGTTTTTATATCTAGCATGCATTCCTATGCTTTTATCCAATCATCTAGCTATCCAAAATATCTCACAAAGAGCCTGCATCCTAACCCATTGCATTCTTCCATCCCTTTACCAATATTGATTCCACATTACATGGAATTTATACTAACCTTTATCATAGTGCTTCTTCCAGGAACTTTTCTTAATTATGGTTCTTTCAGGATCCTTCCTCTAACATAATGTTAGATAATGCCTGGATGATTAATATGCAAAATGGTCTATATATTCACCTATCTAGATGAGCTCTTCAAAGCAACTTAATCATGTAAATTTTAGACATGCTACTGTCATATGCTTCTTTCTATGATGCTATGCAAAACATACTATCCTAAAAGAAAGATTAATCTTCACAGAGAACCTAATAGTCAGTGAGCCTTCTTTAGTAGTAAAGATCCTTCACTACTTCCTTGTTTGCCTTCTTCTAAGGTTCTCCCACTGCCTCGGCTACATGAGCTTCACTCCTTTCCTTTCTCTTGATGTTTTGTAGGCTTGGACAATCCCTCTTAAAGTGCCCAAACTCGTTGCATCCAAAACATTGCACTTTGGACATGTCTTTCTTCTTGGACTTGCCAAACTTTCCTTCTTCAGCTTCTCTACTCCAGCTAGAAAAGCTTGAGATTGCTCATTTGATCCAATATCAACCTTGACCTTGATCCTTGATTCTTCCTATGTGCATTGCGCCCACAACTCAACAAAGGGAGTTGAATCCTTCTTGGAGTAGATGCTTGTTCCAAAGCTGCTCCATTTGGTGGCAATGCATTTACTACACAGATGGTAACTTCAGAATTAGTGATTGGTTCCCCAAGTCCTTGCAGATGATCTCTTAGTTGAGAGACTCTCATGAGGAAGGATGCCACATCCTCATCCTTTGATTTCTTCATTCTATAAAACTTGTTCCTTAATGACATCTTTTGACTTGTTGTACTTACCGAATACAAATTCACTAGCTTATCATACATGGCCTTGGAAGTCTTCAAATTTGCAAAAAATGGAACAAGAGAATCCTTAATTGATTCAACTATGATACTTTGAGCTCTTTTTTCCCCTTTCTTGTACTTTGCTAGTTCTTGTGTCTTATCTTTCTTAGGTTTAGTAATTTCCCTAGTAACATATTCCATTACTTCTTGTTTTGTGAGTATCAAGTCAATTTTTTTCTTCCATGCTAGATAGTTTGATGCCCAAATGAGCTTGTTGCTCTCTTTGTAGAAAGAACCTATATGACTTGAAGATTCATGCATGATGTAATAATATGTTACTTACTTGATGACCAAGATTCTCCTTGATGATGTCCCCAATCTTCTTGATGCTTTCAAGATCTTTGAAGATTCTTTGATGATGTCTTAGAAAGATGCTTCCTTCAGCAACTGCTTCCAAGATTCTTGATGCTTCCTTTAAGGATGCCTTTCAAATGGACCTACTTTTAGAGAGGGAACAATATTCTTCATTAAGTCTTTCTCCTAGATCTTCCTTTGATGCAAGCTTGATGTAGACTTGATCTTCTTCAGTAGAAACCCTCCTACTAGGTTTTCTACTAATGAATCTTCAACCCTTCTTGAAGTCATCTTTTTCAAAGTTTCCTTTTTCCATCTTCTTGACAAGTAACTCCTTCTAGTGTCCTTCCAAGTGCCTTCCTTGTTCACCTTAGCTCTGATACCAGGTTAGAAAATCGATAATGGCAACTTATTATACTTATTTTCCTTATCCTCGATACTTTCTTGTGAATCTTATTTATCTTCTTTAGTCCTTAGTTAGGCCTTTTCATCAAACAATATCAAGAACAACAATAGCAACAATAGAGGACATAGATATTAGGCTCTCAGCCAAGGAAAAACCCCTCCAAGGGGAAAACCCAGAAACTCTTCTTGATGCAGGGGCATCCGTAATTCTCATTAACTAAGAGCTCAAAAGCATTTACTAGAGGAGTTGGTTCCTCGTTGAGTGGTTTGTTAGGATAGGATTTGTTCAGAATTGCCATGTAATTCTTTAAATTAGACAATTTGTTGCAGTGGTTGTAATTTTTGTTATTTTTCCCTAAAATTGCCTTTTGATCCTACATTCGTGGATTTGAACTGAATCATGATGTAATCTTTATATTTCTTTTGATTCAATAAAAGAAATCATGTGAGTGTGGTGTGTGAGAGTTTTTCCAAGAACCAGTCCTTTTGCAACCTCTCATTGTATATGTATTATACTGTGTGTGTAGTCCTGTAGTTATTTGTTTGACACAGGCAAAAGCAATACACTATATATATATATATATATATATCATTGGGTCGTAGGAGGAGCGAGAGAAGGGTCAAGCAGAGAAGGCACAAAGAGGAAGTGCTCAGAAGATCGACATAAAGCCAAAAGAGAGCCATATGAGGGTGAGAGGAATAAAGCATTGAGCTTACAAAAGTAGTAATATAACTAAAGGATTTTTATTTGCAGTGAAGTCTGCTAATTAATGAAGCCATGATTCGTCATTGGATAGTTCAACATTCTTCAGATATCAACCAAGTGGGGTCCGCCCAAAGATTATACCCTGACAGTCTTATTAACCTCTTTTGTTTGACATGCATGACTATTGTGAGGGAGTGGGTCTCGCCCAGAGGCTTCCACCCCGGTTGCTCTTGGCAGCCTCCCTTCTAGCGAGCGGGCATTGCAAAGTAGCCTAAAACTTTAACTGTGGGTCCCGACTAGAGGACTTACCCCGACGGCCTTTGGAAGCGTTTTTCCTATTGCGCCAGGACATCAAGAGTGGGCCAGAGATATTATATGGAGGCTTGAGCAGGCCTCTATTTATCGTAGTATTTAAGGATGGTGCCACATAGGCTCGATACTAAGCCAAAAGAGGACTGCGGAGGTCCTGCTACTCAAGAAGGGAATCAATAAAATCTTCGGCCATACTCGTTTAGAGTTGGCCATCCTTCTGACTCCTCCCACTTTGTAATAGACCTGCACAATGTGATTTTTAACGGAATTGTTTCCCGAAGGGTGGAAGGAAGCGCCGATTCTGGGAAATTGCTTGTGATAGGACCAACTCCCAACAAATTTGAGTTAGATTTGCAACAAGATATAGTGCATTTGCATTAAGTGGTATTAGAGTAGACGTTGTGTCTGCTTCAAGAACAGGAGGAATCGTGCCACCTAGAATTGATCAAGGCGCTGGAAGAGGAGAAAGATAAAGACATGTTACAAATAGAGAGGTATTGCAGGCGATGCAGCAATTGGAGGCACGAATGGAAGCAATGGAGATTGGTTTGCAGGGAGAACAAAAAGCGGGAGATGTGAGTCCAGAAGAGGAAGAATCTTCAGAAGGAGTAGACGACCTTGCAAAAGCTAAAGTGTTGAGAGTAGTTTTGGGATCTTTTATGAAACCCAAACCAGATTTGTCTTCTTATATAGGAAACATGAATCAAATGGAGCTTATTGACTAGATCACAGAGATGGATAAATTCTTTGAGTATGAAGAGATGGATGTGTTACCACTCAAACTAGCAGGGGTCCTAAAAGGGGATCCTTGGAGAGCTACTACCAGATGAAGGGCAACAATGGAGGAATAGCCCACTGTCACCTCAGTTATTACTCCTTACTCTTTACAGCCTTTCACCAATGGGAGGAGACCCATTACAATAAGGATCACGAAAATGAATAGATCAATGACAAGATGATAGGTGATCCTAGAAGCCTATTCACAAGAGAGGCTCAGATATATGGCTTGCTTGCTTTGAAAGCAAGATGAAAGGCTCTCTAGGAAGGGCTTAGGGGAATTCTAAGAGCTATGGTTTGAGTATATGACTTGTCAAGAAGGTTCTTAGCTCCTAAAATCATTGTGGAAACTCAGCTTCTAAGTGGTCTTTGTGAAATTGGCCTTGATACGTTGTGGGACCACACAGGACCAAGTGGACTCGAGGTTAGGTCAAGGGAATGGGGTTGAGCAACTAATGATATGCTTGACTTAATCAGGGAGGAGAAGGGGATCAAGGAAGGAATTTTCAATGAAAGGCAATGCAATGATCCCAGTGAGGTTTCTAGCCTAAAGAAACCAAGGGAAAGAATCAGTCTTTGAGCTAGGGCTTGCGATATCTCAAGATCCCACCGTTGGAATCTCATGAAATTTGGAGGGATTCTTAAGGACACACCAGCGCAGTTGTGGACCAAAATCAAAGTGTTTGGATGGCTAGATTGTGAGATAATTGATGCCCTAGGTGACCTACATAGGCTAGTCTTAGAAAAGAGGGGAAGGTGAAAAAAATAAGCTTTGAGGTGATCACCTATGGAGGACTAGAGCCTAATCCTTTGGGGAGATTGGAGTCAAGTAGAATTATGACTATGGATTTTGGATTTTCTATGTCAAGGAGACCTCAAAGGCAACTTCACATAGCGTTAGGGCAACAAGAAAAGCATCTTCAAGAGCTTTATACTTCGTTTTGCAAAATAGATGGTTTATCAAGATGAATTTCAATGATGAAGCATCTCTAGGAACATTCACTCATAACACATGGCTCATACATGAAGCATCATTATCTAGAAACAAAATTTCCACAACTTCGCATAAATGGATGCAGTAAATTAGCCCTAGTATAGTCAAATCTCAATAATAATGTTTGTGACAAAAATAGAAATAAAGAATAGCATTAAATTGCACTTACATGTATTAAGATTATATCCAACCATCCAAAACTTTGCTAATCAAGAAGCTCCAAGACAAGAGAAAATGATCTAAACATCAAAATTCATTCCATGCTCCAAAAATTCGTCCTCCAAGAAAGATAGCGAAGTTCTCTTTAAAGAGACACAAGTCCAATCCAAGTGATGATGCTAAAATGAAATCACATCACTTGTATTTATACACTTATAATGAGTTTGATTTAGCTAATTAGGCCTAATTAGCCCCTAAAATAATATAATGTACAAAATAACTAACTTTTGGTGACAAGTCCATCAAACTAGCTCATAAACAAAATAATAAGCCTCTCAAGAGGTCGAATGATCAATAGTACATGTCGTTGGGCCTTAGAGGAGACCTGATGAAGTCCATAGGTGCCATAATGTGAAATACGACTCCCAAAAATAGTGGACAAGGGGGTGGCCCCTTGTTCTCCAAATAATAAACCTGTGGTGCTCCCAATGGGTGTGGGGGCACACAAGTAACCTCATGGGTCTTCAAATAGATCGAAGATGCCTGTAGACCATCTGCAAGGGTTCAGATGATGGTGTAAGCGACGCCACATCAACATACAGGTCTGGGGTTATCTATCAAGTGCATGGTAAAACTGTGGAGCCAATTAGGCATGGTGAACTAGGTGCATCTTCCTCATCCAATAGGTGAATATCGAGCAATCTCTAAACGTTTGGGGATCCATGGAATGTTGTCTACTGTTGTGGAGGCCCATGGCTCTCTACACACACCCTACATGTCCCAATGTAGCCCTCTGGAGGGTTAGGACCCGGTATAGGGAGACGAAACCCAAAATGGAGACCATTGGCAATCCTGCATAAGATCCAGTGCGTCCCCTTGCCTTCTAGTACAAGAAGTCATTTAAAGAAATCGAGTTAACGAGCTTCCAAACCATGGACAACAGCTGGGAACTTCATAATGGCATGCCCTTCCATAGTGGCCTTTGGCATGTGCTAATGTCTCCAAGCTCCAAAGGGGGTTAACCAAGTAACTACTTTTAAAGGGGATAATATGTCCAAGGTACATTTTTCAAATGGTGGTGGCATGTGATAAAGATATGAATGGAATAGGGAATGAAAGGGGCAATCCTAGGCCACATGTCAGGGTACAAGGGTAGCTAATAAAGGGAAGCCCACACTTGGGTATATGATGTATAGGAGGGAGCAATCGTGGTGCATGAGGTACCCCGACCTTGATTTTTCCACCCTTCTTCATATACCTTTTGCGTTTTATGATTTTTCTTTGATTAACTGCTCAGGGCTCAAGGGATAAGAGCATGATGTGTAAGGTATAACAGTGGATATCCCCTTTAAGGTAGGGTGGTTCATTACCCACCAGGGGTTGGGACAATCATGGGTTCCTGAATGATAAGAGAGGCTCATCTAGGGCCTATAGGAACCAAGGTGATGGCCATGGGTATGGGGCAGAGCTCATGCATTGATTTTCCCACGTGCTAAATATGTTTGTCCCAGCCATCTTTTGCATTTTGTGGTACATTTTCCTGTTGAATGTGATCAACTATGCTTTTACTTTTTCTCTTTAGTTGCATCAACCTTTGGGGCATCATTTTAGGCCCGACCTAAGGTGTGGGCAAGGGGAAGGGGAGGCTAGCCCTATCTGGACCCAATGGAGAAATGTGGACCCAAGTGGGAAAAATGATGAATGGGGTTACAATAAACAGAAGGGGAGTGATATATGTGGATGGGGAAGTGGGACCACGCAACAAAAATTAGGGTTTCACATTTAGCACCATCTCTAAAGCCCAAAGGTCAAAAAAAGAGATCTCACAGCACTAGGATCCAAGAGTAATATCCAAAAGAGGTCTAGGGGACAAGAGCACAAACCTATCCCACTCTTTCCGCCGAATCCCCCCATTAATCCATGCCTAGAAGTTTCCATGATAAGTAAACTACAATACTCAATTACCAAATGACAAGGCATACCTTTAGGTTTTGGAGGCCCACCTTCAAACATACTATCATGACAGATGGATGAGGGACCACATGGCTGGCTCAGGTGGCAGAGAAATGGCACAAGGTTGCTGGCTGCCGGCTGAGGACCATCTTGGAGAAAATTTTCTCCTAGGGATATCACCCACAAAATGGTGGGTAACATCTGGCTCCAACTTGTTGGAAAGTGTAACTAGGATTGGTCTTCATATTGACTATGTGATTATGTATTTATGTAATGAAGAAGACAAAGATAATAATATATATTTTTGGTATGCTTGCTTCATGGATTTAATGAGCAAGGCTTTATTATAGGTCAAAGGACTTCTTCTTGATGTCCTTTAGGGATTTGTCTTATGGTCATAATTATACTATTTAAAGAGTCATGTATATCAAGAGTCAAGTCAATCTAATATGCCTCAAGACCATTTGACATAAGCCTTGAAGTCATGGCTCTAAGTGATGCCTCATATCAGAGTTGGTGGCTACAAGGGGTTGCTGGCTACCGGTTGAGGACCATCTTGGAGAAAAATTTCTTCTAGGGATATGACCCACAAAATTGTGGTTAACAAGATGAAGAGAGAAAAGTTAAGTTTGTTGTAACCAAATTCAAGGGTGATGCAACTCTCTGGTGGGATGGTGTACAGACAGAGAGAAGGAGAAAGAACAAGCAAAAGATTAAATTTGGGACAGGATGGTGGCGAAACTCACAAGTAAGTTTTTGTCGAAAGATTACCAGCTTAACTTGTTCAGGAGTATGCAGAATCTTAGGCAGAGAGCTTTGACAAGCATAGTGTATACAAAATAATTCAACAAAGTGAATATCAAGGCAGGATATGTAGAGGAGTCTAGTGAAAAGACAACAAGATATACAAATGGTCTTAGATTAGACATATAGTATGAGATTAGTGTACTCTCACCAAAAACAATGGAGGAGGCATATTAGTTGGCTTTGAAAGCTGAAGAGTAACTTGCAAGGAAGCAAGATGGTAGATGTAAGAATGCTACTAGAGGAAGAAGGCAACACACAAACAAAAGAAGATCTACTGCGCCAAGAGACGGAGCTAGTAGCTCAAGTCCATAACGGCAACACAGAGAATACAAAGGCCAATGATCCTTTTCCAGAGGATGAGGAAGAGAGGTTCATTGCTACAGGCGTGCCAAGCTTGGAAACATGGCGTATGATTTTCTAGAGAACAGAGAGACAGGCCAAAGGAACGTTGTCACTGCTCTAGTAGAGGAATAAAAAGTAGAGGTGCAGGAAGCTGAGAATGTGCCAGAAACAAGAGAGGCCTTGATGATGAAGAAAACATTGATTAAGTAGGAGAAAGAAGTTGTTGAGCCAGTCCAAAGGAGATCCTTATTCCAAACTATTTGCAAATTTCAAGGGAAGTGTTGTAACATGGTGATTGACAGTGGCGGTACTAACAACTTGGTGTCTATAGAGGTTGTAGAAAATCTGAAATTGAAGAAGCAATAGCATCCAACACCCTATAAGGCGTCCTGGCTGCAGAAAGGACATCAAATTTTGGTGAATGAGCAGTGTGAGATAGAGCTTCGGATTGGCAGTTACAAGGATAAGATTTTGTGCGATGTGATGCCAATGTACGTGTCATATTTTGTTGGGTAGATCATGGCAATTTGACAGAGGAGTTGTACATGATGGTAAGAAGAATACCTATAAGTTTCAAAAGGATGGCATCAATCATACCTTACTTCCACTAAAAGAAGAAGAAACTTCTAAATCCAGTGATACTAAATCTTTGTTGATGAGAGGGAAAGAGTTTTTACAATAGTTGAAGACATAGGAGGTAAATTTTGCTATTATTTGCAAACCTAGAGTAGTTCTTACTTCCACTACTATTTATGAATTGCCTTTAGTGATTCAAGAATTGTTGGAGGAACAACATGACATTGTTGTGGATGACTTGCCAAGTGAACTACCACCTATAAGGAGTATCAATCATCATATCAATATGAAACCAGGAGCAAGTTTGCTCAACAAAGTTGCTTATCACATGACACCTAGGGAGAATGAAGAAGTCAGGAAACGAGTGCAGGATTTGTTGGATAAAGGCCTGCTCCGAGAAAGTCTTAGTCCATGTGCAATTCCTACAGTATTGATCCCAAAGAAGGATGGTGGATGGTGCATGTGTACAGATTCCAGAGCTTTGAATAAGATCACAATCAGGTATCATTTTCCCTTTCCACATATTTATGATTTGTTGGATTGTTAAGTGGTGTCAGTTGGTTTTCAAAAATCGATTTGAAAAGTGGATACCATCATATTAGAATAAGAGAGGGAGATGAGTGGGAAACTTCCTTTAAAACTAATGGAGGATTGTATGAATGGATGGTTATGCCATTTAGATTGTCTAATGCACCCAGTACATTCATGAGGCTGATGAATGAAGTACTGAAATAGTTCATAGGGAAATTTGTAATAGTTTAAACTTTACCTGGATGACATATTAGTTTATAGTCAGTCAAAGGAGTTACATCTATGACACTTGAGGTGTGTGTTGGAGAAATTACAAGAAGAAAAGTTACTTATAAATTTGAAGAAATGTTCTTTTTTTAAGTTAGAGCTTGTGTATATAGGATTTTTCATTTCCAAAGATATGTTGAAGATGGATCCAGAACAGATAAAGGCTATTGTTGAATGGCCCTTTCCCAGAAATATTTTTGAAGTTAGAAGTTTTCATGGTTTGGTGAGTTTTTACAAGAAATTCATCAAGAACTTCAACAAGATGAGCACACCAATTGTGGAGTCAATTAAGAAGAATCAACAACCATTTTGGTGGATTGTTGAAGTTGAGATCGGGTTCCAGAGGTCAAAGAAGAAGATTACAGAGTAGCCAGTCCTTGCACTTCCAAATTTTAACAAGCCTTTCCAATTGAAAAGAGATGCCAGCAATGATGTGATTGGAGAAGTACTCAACCAAGAGGACAAACCCATTGCTTATTACAGTGAGAAATTTAATGAGGCTCAATAGAAGTATACAAACTATGACAAGGAATTCTATGTAGTGGTTCAAGCTTTTAAGAAATGGAGGCATTATTTATTATCTAGGGAGTTTATTTTATATACTGATAATCATGCCCTCCAACATATTATGCAGCAGCCTAAACTAAATCAAAAACACATTAAGTGGGTCGAATACTTACAGAGTTTTACATTTGTTTTAAAGCACATCAATGGACAGTCTAATAGAATAATAGATGCTTTGAGCAGGAGGCAGTTATTATTGAAGGAAAGTCAAATTCAAGTGTTGGGATTTGATTTTATGAAGGAGTTGTATGAGAAGGTTGCAAATTTCAAAGAAGCTTTTGAAGCTTGTAAGAATCTAGCTTCTCAAAATCGAAGCCCATGGCTTGAAAACATGATTCAAGATGGACTGCTCTTTAAGAACAACCAGTTGTGTATTCCCAATTGTTCCATGAGGGAAAATTTAATTAAGGAAAATCACAGTGGAGGTCTTGGAGGACATTTAGAACAAGACATGACATATGATCTGCTGAAAAGACATTATTATTGGCCAAATTTGAGAGCTTATGTACAAAGATTTGTCAATAAGTGCAGAATTTGTCAATATGCCAAAGGAAGAAGTCAAAACACTGGACTGTATACCCCATTGCCAATTCCAGAGAGGCATTGGGATTCAATGAGTATGGATTTTGTTTTGGGATTGCCAAGAACTCAGAAAGGTAATGATTATGTCTTTGTGGTTGTAGATAGATTTTCAAAAATGGCTCATTTTATTCCTTGTACTGAGAATAATGATGCTAGCCATGTTGCTAATATTTTCTTTAAAGAAGTGGTAAGACTACTTGGAATTCCCAAGAGTATTGTTTCAGATCAAAATACTAGGTTCTTGGGGAATTTCCAGAGGGCCTTGTGGAGAAAATTTTGCACATAAATGCAGTTTAGCTCAGCATATAACCCACAAACTGATGGCCAGACTGAAGTAGTGAATATAAGTTTAGGAAATATTCTATTCAGTTTGATTGGAGATCATCCTAAACAGTGGGATCAAATTTTAGCACAAGACAAATATGCATATAATGACACTCCCAACAGAAGTATTGGACACAGCCCTTTCCAGATTGTGTATGGAATGAACCCAAGAGGAGCGCATGAGCTCAGAAATCTAGGAAGAACAAAATAGAGGAGTGCAACAGGGGAAGATTTTGCTACAACTATACGAGAAATCCATGACCAGGTAAAGCATAAACTTCATGACAACAGTCTTAAATATTAGAGCAGAGCAGATCTCAGCGTAAGGGAGAAAATTTTTGAAGAAGGAGATTTTGTATTTGCACATTTGAGAAAAGAAAGATTTCCAAAGGTCAAGTACAAAAAATTAAAATTTAAGATAGGACCTTGCAGGATTTTGAAGAAATTCTCTGCTAATGCTTATGAACTTGAATTGCCACCTAGAGTTGGAATTTCACCAATATTTACTGTAGCAGGTTTATACAAGTATGAGCATGAAACATAACAACCAACAAGTGATGATCAAACGCAATAGCCAATACATAGGGAGAAGCGGTTGATAGCAACTGAACCTTTGTAGCCTGAAAGGATTTTGGACAACAGATTGATTAAGAAAACTAGGGACAAAGAATATTTTGAATACTTGGTAAAGTGGAAAAACCTTCCAGTTTCAGATGCAACTTGGATGATTGCCACACTTATACAGAAAAGTGGCAAATCTATTGAAGAACTCATGGACAAGGGTCCATGAAATCTTTGTTCCTTGGGATTATGATGTAGGGGCATTCGTATTCTCATTGACTGAGAGGTCAAAAGAATTTACTAGAGGAGTTGGTTCCTCATTGAGTGGTTTGTTAGGATAGGATTTGTTTAGAATGGCCATGCAATTCTTTAAATTAGACAATTTGTTGCAGTGGTTGTAATTTTTGTTATTTTTCCCTAAAATGGTCTTTTGATCCTATATTCGTGGATTTGGACTGAACCATGATGTAAACTTTATATTTCTTTTTGACTCGATAAAAGAAACCATGTGAGTGTGGTGTGTGAGAGTTTTTCCAAGAACCAGTCCTTCTGCAATCTCTCATTGTATATGTACTATATCGTGCGTGCAGTCCTGTAGTTATTTGTTTGACACAGGCGAAAGCAATACACAATATATATATATATATATATCGTTGGTTTGTAAGAGGAGCAAGAGAAGGGTCAAGGAGAGAAGGCACAGAGAGGAAGTGCTCAGAAGATCAGTGTAAATCCAAAAGAGAGCCAGAAGAGGGTGAGAGGAATAGAGCATCGAGCTCACAGAAGTAGCTAATATTACAGAAGGCACAAACACTTAGCCGATTTTTATTTGCATCGAAGTCCATTAATTAACGAATTTGGGATCTGTCACTAGACAATTCAACATTCAATAGAGATCAACCAAGTGGGGTCCGCCCAGAGATTATACCCTGACGGTCTTGTTAACCTCTTTTATTCAACATGTTGGCCTGTTGTGAGTGGGTGGGTCCCGCCCGAAGGTTTCCACCCTAGCGGCGCTTGGTAGCCTTCCTTTCTAGGGAGTGGGCATTGCGAAGTGGCCCAAAACTTTAACTGTGGGTCCCGCCCGGAGGACTTACCTTGATGGAATTTGCAAGCGTTTTTCCTATTGCGGCGAGACATCAAGAGCAAGCCGGAGATATTATATAGAGGCTTGAGCGGACCTCTGTTTATTGTAGTATTCACAGAAGGTGTCGCATAGGCCTGATCCTAAGCCACAAAGAGGGCCGCAAAGGTCCTGCTACTCAAGAAGGGAATCAAGAAAATCCTCGGCCATACTCGGTTAGAGTTGGCCATCCTTCCGACTCCTCCCACTTTGTAATAAACTTGCCCACTGTGAGTTTTAATGGGATTGTATCCCAAAGTGTTGAAGGAAGCGTCGATTCTGGGAAGTTTCTTGTGATAAGACCAACTTCCAGCAAATTTGAGTTGATTTGCATCAAGATAAAGCGCATTCACGTCACTTCTCTTCTTAGAATCTGCTTTAAATGAGATACAAAGGCCCAAACCCTAGACCATTCCTTCTCCTAGTACCAAGTCAACCCTTCCTCAAGTCCTTCCTTGATTTTGCACCAACCATCTTCAATACTGCAAGTTCGACTTGCCAGCTTCAATACTGCAACTTCAACCCTACAATTTTGGCCTTGCAACTTCTCTGGAAATCCTAATCCAACCTCCTCCTTAGACCTTCCTAGAGCAAGACAACTCTCCTAAGGTCAGTGAGGTCAATATAGGGTTTTCTCCCTTCCAGCTACAAGATTCTACACTTTGTTTTACTGTAACTCGGACCTGTAATTTTGGCCTCCTTTTATAGCACCAGAAACCCTATATCTTCGCACGTATGAGAGAGATGGAGCCCAAAATCAAGATATTTCGTCCTTTTTCCTTCTCTTAAACCTTTGCTCTCCTTCTTCTAGCTTCCCAGCTACAGATCCAACCTTTTCTTGATAGCCAGAACTTGTTGAATGAGTGTGTCCAAATGAGGTCAAATTGCTTCCTTTTATAGCCTTCTCAAGGGGTCAAATTCCCTCCTTTAGGCTGACTTGATGATCCTAGGGCTTGTACTTTAGGAGTTTCCAGGACTTTCTAGACTAAAAAATAATTATTTTTACAAATATATTTTTGCCCAGAAGGGTCTTATAAACATGATGTTGGCTCTTTTGACTCAAGACAATAAATCCTAAGACCTGACAAACCCTAAAAGCACGAAGAACATGCTTTTACCTAGAAGACCATTAAATAATGAGCATGAAAGTTTGAAACCCATGCTTTAATAATAATGATTTTATTTTATTTTCTTGTTTTTACATAGGGTACATATTGAAATGAGTACAACAACAATTATGAACACTGAAACTAGTTACATTTTTCAACAAAACATACCATAGTTGCCTCAGCATGGTTTCCTCTTCACTTTACGCGTCGCCAACCCTTTGAAGCCACAGGGGCTTATCCAGATCCATTTAACAAACTTGTAAAGCATACACTTGTAGGCACTAAACAGTTCAATTCACCAACAAAAACTGCAATACAAGTTAGATAGACTACTACCAATCAATTGGTAAAATACTTTAAGATTATTCAATAAAGAGTTAGCACATCAATCCAGTGTTATCAGAACCGAACCAAAACCAGTGGAACCAGTTGGTCCAACCATTTTTCACCTAAACCAGTTTGAATGTGGCACATAACTGAAAAATATTTCTTTGGAACCGAAAAAGGCCAGTTTGGTACCGAAACGACTAGTTTTGTACGAAACCGGCTAGTTTTGCGCAATGCAACCAAAGACCCTACGAATGTAGTTTCTTAAAAACAATAATTTATGAGTTGGGAATCATAATATTCAACCCTATGGTCCTACTAATGCTATATACTTAATGGTAATGTTAAATTCTTTACAGTAAATGTGACATTACCATTAATTGTTTTAGGGTGTTTGAGAGAGGTTCCAACATCATCGGATTTGATAAGTGTTGTAGCCACATTAATACTTAACTTATAGTCATTTCGAAGTCTTAAAATTATTAATACATATTTCCTTCATAATAAACTTAGCCAATTGACTCAATTCTAGCTTATAATATGAAATCCTAATGCCTACAATATATTTGTTAAATCACGAATTAGTTGACAAATTACATAAAGATGCTAACTTGAGTTGAAATTACCATATGCAAAAAAAATTGTTTTTCTTTTAAGTCAGGTCACTAAGTTGTGAAAATGGTTATGTGTTATCAGATGACAAATTAAATCATTCACTAGTACCTTATTTTCCGCCTGAAGACATATAACAACTAGGATGAAACCAATCAGATAGCTATCGATCATTTGGGTCACACGAGTGTGGACGATAACCTTGCCTCTGTCCCGAAACAATTGCACGGTGATGCAGTAAAACTGCATATTTTCACCATCCGTGGATCCGCGGGTTATGAGTCTACAATCTGAGAAAAATAATTCACTATCGAGCAACAAAACTGTTGAGATATTCTCGATTACTCCCATGTATTTATACTCATTGTCATACCAAGAAACAAGTTTCACAGATGTAGAATTCAAGGCTATACCAGCCTTAGCATAAAAAATACTTGACCTTGCATCGCCTACGAAATCATTCGAAACAACGTCTTCATCAGTGTACCCAAGAATTCCATAAGGGGAAGTCACCCTAACAATGATCTTGTGATCATCAGCAACAGGTTGGGCATTGCCCGTCCCATATTGATGTTCATCTGAGCCTGGTGCTACAACATGATAATTTCCCAACACCAATACATTGCTTTGGATCTCCTCTGCGATGCACTTGGTCTGCCCTGGTGGCAGTTCGAAGCGAATGCACTGCACTTGACACACCCAAACACAAAAATACTAACAAAAACGCCAAAAAACTTTCCAGATGATACATTTGCAGACAACCCATCGACTGTCCAACTCTATTTGCGATATCTGTTGATCTGAATTGGCACCTTGATCGGATGGTTCTGAGGCTTTGACTCCATATACATTACAGTGATTCCAACTACCCTCAACGCCGCTTGACTAGATACGCATACACAACGTTCACAGTTCTTAATCCACCTGAATTAACAATAATAGCAAACCCAACGAATAGCCAATTCTATTGGTTACGATTAACAAAACTTCCAGCGAAGGGTGTTTTTGGAATTTCGATGCGAAGATCTAACATATGCTTTTTTAACACTGTATACGAACCAGAAATTACCATTAGATCACCATCGATCCTTATAGTGATCGATGGTCAATCAGTAACTCACAACACGAAATTTAGCTCATAATCTAAACTATAAATAAACAATACTCAAACACACAGAAATCCACATAATATGTATTTCAATTATATACAAAATTCGCTTACAGTCTAAGGCATCTCAGCCTTAGTCAGAAATTCTCTTGCGGTTACATTGTATTCTCCCCACACTCTCTCTGTCACACAGCATAGACTCTTTATACAGAAATTTTCAAGAGCGTGGATCATCTAAGATCCACGATTTTTCTCCCTCAATCGCTCAAACAAACCCCTAAATCTCTAGTTATGCATACATGGCAGATAATTAGTTCCATCAATTTACTTCTGTTTTAACCAACTTTGCCCCGGTTTACAATGACTGTTCACATTTCCCCTTTCACAGCTTTGGATTTTGATTTTAATGAAAGTGCTCGGATGCTCTTGCATCAGACTCCCGAGGTACAAAAATTCTTATGACCTCCTGGTCATATGTCTTCTTCATCTGTTAGCAATTCTACCCACATTCTTTGTGGAATTGCCCTTTGTGATCTTCTCGTAATAGCATTCTTGAGCAATTCTACCCACATCCTCTGTGGAATTTCCCTTTGTGAGTTGCAACAAAACCTCTGCAATAGCAAGTCCTCCCTGCTACTAGATACCTCACCAAGCTTCTCTCCTCTGAGCTTAGTCTTTCAGCATCTCTCTGGTTCTCTCTTTTCTGGAACCATTTGAGCACTCCTGCTCTAGGCTGTTGCAATCTTCTCACCTTCCTCTACTGCTACCTTCACAAAATATAAAAACCACAAATTTTACAAATCTTCAACAAAACTGTACCTCTTCTTTCTTCACAGGCAAACTCTTTCTCACAGGAAATCCTTTCCCTACTCTGATACCACTTTGATGCAGTAAAACTACATATTTTCACCATTCGTGGATCTATGGGTTATGGGCCCACAATTTGAGAAAAATAATTCACTATCGAGCAACAAAATTGTTGAGATATTCTCAATTACTCCCATGTATCCATACTCATTGTCATACCAAGAAACAAGTTTCACAAATGTAGAATTCAAGGCTATAGCAGCCTTAGCATAAAAATACACGACCTTGCAGCGCCTATGAAATCATTCGAAACAACGTCTTCATCAGTGTACCCAAGAATGCCATAAGGGGAAGTCACCCTAACAGTGATCTTGTGATCATCGGCAACAGGTTGAGCATCGCCCGTCCCATAATGATGTTCATCTGAGTCTGGTGCTACAACATGATAATTTCCCAACACCAATACATTGCTTTGGATCTCCTCTGCGATGCACTTGGTCTGCCCTGATGGCAGTTCGAAGCGAATGGACTGCACTTGCCACACACCCAAACACAAAAATACTAAAAAAAACGCCAAAAAACGTTCCAACTGATACATTTGCAGACAACCCATCAACTGTCCAACTCTATTTGCGATATTTATTGATTTGAATTGGCACCTTGATCGGATGGTTCCGAGGCTTTGACTCCATATACATTACAGTGATTCCAACTACCCTCAACGCCGCTTGACTAGGTACGCATACACAGCGTTCACAGTTCTTAATCCACCTGAATTAACAATAATAGCAGACCCAACGAATAACCAATTCTATTGGTTACGATTAACAAAACTTCCAGCGAAGGGTGTTTTTGGAATTTCGATGCGAAGATCTAACATATGCTTTTTTAACATTGTATACGAACCAAAAATTACCATTAGATCACCATCGATCCTTATAGTGATCGTTGGTTGATCAGTAACTCACAACACGGAATTTAGCTCATAATCTAAACTATAAATAAACAATACTCAAACACACAGAAATCCACATAATATGTATTTCAAATATATACAAAATTCGCTTACGGTCTAAGGCATCTCAGCCTTAGTCAGAAATTCTCTTGCGGTTACATTGTATTCTCCCCACACTCTCTCTGTCACACAACACTGACTCTTTATATAGAAATTTTCAAGAGCGTGGATCATCTAAGATCCACGATTTTTCTCCCTTAATCGCTCAAACAAACCCCTAAATCTCTAGTTATGCATACATGGCAGATAATTAGTTCCATCAATTTAGTTCTGTTTTAACCAACTTTGCCCTGGTTTACAATGACTGTTCACATTTCCCCTTTCACAGCTTTGGATTCTGATTTTAATGAAAGTGCTAGGATGCTCCTGCATCACACGATTGCTAGCGTCTGAATCCAATGACAGATATTGATTCAGGTGGCAATGTGGGGCATTGTTAACACCCCCCTCTCTACCCAAAATGATCTAATGATTGGAAACTCAACAAATCAATGGTTTCTGTTCATTTTGAGTCACAACTAGCACCTGTTTTAAGAGTCATCCTTCCACCTGATACTTCGTACAATTCCCTCATATTAGTCATGTGGTTGCATTAAACACTTAGTCCCATCGCATTTAAACCTAAAAATAATGACAAGAGGGTGGCATACTTAGCAATAAAGCACATGCAAGGTTTAATTTGTTTTTTTTTTAAACATGGAAAAATCGTAATTTTCATTTTTACCTCCATTGAGCTCTAGTTCTAGTTATTCTTGGGACATTTGAACCTCGTGTCACAAAATTGAACGAGTGCTCAGAATCTTGGTAAGTACCTATAATCCATTTCCTACACTTTGTATAATGAGGAAGGAGCCATCTCTAGTCGAGCGATCATTGATTCCTTCCTTAGGGAATTCAATATCCTAGTACTCCTTGATAAAATGACACAACTGTCGACTACAAGGTACGAGATCAAATTAGAACTTATTATCGCTCGGTCAAAGCTTAATAATGTGTCGTGGGTGTCAAATCTTGATTGGGATAAATTCATGAAGTTTAAAAAGAGATTTGAATGACCCACTATTGCTTCCTAAGCTCTATAGATCATCACTCCAATTCTTCTGTTGCAATCCACTGTTGAAAAAATTGAAGACTCAGATACCGAAGCAACATCCATCCTTCCTAATCCAAAGAAAAAGAGTGTGATGATTCCAGAGATTCCAATACCTACTATAATCCTGAAGAAAACGACAAAAGTCGCTACAACAGCCGCGAAGGGAAAGAATGTTTCCCAAAATCAATCTTACTTTATTTTACTTTACATATTTAACTTGTCAGTTACGAAGATGGTTTTTATTATAGTTATCTAAATTATATATAATGACCTCGTTTCTCATATGAGGGAGTCAACTTTGGATGACAAGAAACATATTTTTTAAAAACGATCTCAGTGTACCTGCTACATTGACAAGCTATGATGCTTTTATGATTTTGTTTCTGCAATTTCAAATATAGCATCTCTACAATTTTCTTTCTATGTGATCATATTCTGATTTATGTTGTAATTTATAAAATTGACCCAATCAATTGTTTAGATCACTCTATATTACTTTATTTCATTTCCTTTCAGGTATAAATATTATTAGGAGTAAATGAATGAAGATGTTTTCATGACTTTCAATTATAGGATTTTGAATGCCTGGCGTTGTTATTTTGTTTTAACAATTCAGCCGGATATATATATATGTCTTAGTATACTTATGTCTTACTATCTATTAGCAAGTAATATTAGTTGGAAATTTAAATTCAATGTAGAATTTCTCATCATGATAATTACTTGTGATTAATTATATATGTTTTCCATTTAGTATTTTCTTCATTCATTAGGTCATCATGCAATTATACAAATACAATCCACAAAATACAAGAAACCCTAAACATTAGGCCAGAGGCCAGGGCAAAACCCACAAGGGGAAAACCTGACAATCTTTTCCTTATAGCTTCTTCATCAACAAGAGAAATCCAAGTTAGTGCCAAGTCAACCCTCCAAACTCTGCCAAGTCAGTGCTCCAAATGTTGCCTTGTATTGTTCATAAGATTGTCAATCAATCTGCCATATGTACACCTCCATATTTCTTGAACTTGCATCAATATAGGAGATTGCCCCTCTAAAACTTACATCATCATATATCTATGAAGCTCACATTATAATATAAGAATGTCCCAAACTTTTCCTAATTTTTCTGGAATATGTGGCAATAAATTAGCCCAACAATTAAATAAATGGAGAAAAATAAATATCCACACATGCTAAAATGATGTGGAAATAAGGTGGAAATTCATCTGAAGGTCAAAGTTGAGTTACCAAGTGATGTGGACTCCACATAAGCCACAAATCAAGCAAATCAATCTTTTTGTGGAGAAGACAACGAGTTCCAGTGACAAGATCCACAATTTGAGGAAGTTAACTCCAGCTTCAAGGAGATGTCATGAGTTGACTTGAGATTGGATAAGAATTTACTTGAGTGAGGTGGAGAGTGGTCTCCTACCACTCCACTTCACTCTACCACACATCCTCTCATCTAATTTGAGCTCCCTCATCAAGGATTGTGTGGACCTCTAAGGAAGAAATCAAGTTGTCACTTGGGAAATTCGAATTTGCATGAAGGAGCATTTGAATTGTCACCTATTTGTCTTGGGATTGTCACCATTTTCCTCGAGATTGGCTCCCAAGCTTCTATATAATAGAGCTATGGGCTATCACTATGTAATCCATATTG
Source organism: Pinus albicaulis (assembly GCA_034641835.2). Classification (NCBI taxonomy): domain Eukaryota; kingdom Viridiplantae; phylum Streptophyta; class Pinopsida; order Pinales; family Pinaceae; genus Pinus; species Pinus albicaulis. Next base: position 1,327,542,577 of record CM076583.1, read on the forward strand.
TTACGAGCTATTGTGCTTTGGGAAGCTCTGCTTTTATGTACACTTGTTCTCAATTGCAATAAAAGACTTTGGGGTTCATTCATGAGTTGTTGTTCCATTGGAGTATGATGATTGGCCCACTATTGGTATAATTTCCTGTGCTCGTGCTTTGATCTATTCTATTTCCATGTGCTCTTGTATATTTGTTAATGTAAAGTTATCATGCATTAGCAATTGATTTAGGAATATGCTCTAGGTGCAGAAATCTCTAGCTATTTTCCAATAAATTTCTAGAGTTTTTAATCAGTGCTTATTTGCTAGAACTATATGGAACTAATGTTTGATTGAAGTTTTGTAGAGGACAATATTGTTGGATCAAATAAAAAGTGTGAGGGTAAGTCTTTGGAGAGACCCATCCACTCTTGACACATTCTCCAAGGAGCTCTCATTTGTTCTTTGAATTCCATAGATCATTTTACGAAGTGATTTTGTTTGCAGGAGTTCTTTTGGACATAGCTTGTATACAAGCAAATACTTCTAAAATTAAATCTCTTTAAAATAGTACTTCATTGATTTATTTAGCTATTTGAGAGCAATTTTTGAACTAGGCAAGTGATGGGGTTCACTCCCATCACTTGATTTGTTTTTGTATATTATTTTGTATCATACTTACATGCTCTTTTACACTAATTTTGACTTATTTTTTCAACCCATAGTTGGAGTTTTGACAACAAGTACCTTAAAGAAAGACTATTGAACTCTAACTAGTTTTCTTGTAGGACCTCTCAAGGAAATTCGAGATTTATTTCGAGGAGGCTGTGAACACTAGGAGTTGCAAATAAGGATAGGTCGTGGGTCTTTATGGAGATTGTATTTTTCATATTTTAGCAAGTCTTCATTGGCCTTTGAGGTTGCTATTGTTGGAGGGATATTATAGCTATTACTAGCTCCAAATCTTGTACTATTTCCATTCATCTTTTGGGAAGCCCTCTAAGAGACTTTAACTCCATTGTAATATCATAATAAAAGGTCTATTTTTCCTGTGGGAGCTTGGGTTTTGCCCAAGGCATCCTTTCTTCTCTTTAAGAAGGAGGATTTTTTGTGTAGGTGGATTAATTTTGCATCTTTTCTAGCTTTCCTTTTAGCTCATTTTGCATGCTTTTAAAATTAACATAACCTCATCATCACATTTCGATTTCTAAATTAGATCTTGCTACAAGTTCATTTGATGCTTTGCATTTCATTTTGCTTTCGAGTAGAAGTTGATATTTTGCTTTAGAGAAACTCATTTCTTATATGCAAGTATTTGGAGTTATGTGGCAAGTTTAATTTAGTTGCTTAACAATTCTCTTTTCATTTGGGATACAATTGCCTCACTATAGGTTCATTTGTTACCTTGCTCACTTATTTTTCAAGCATACTTTACATGCAAGCATTGTATTCTTGGCTCCATATCATTTAAATTTTGCTTAAGTTTATTGCCATATCATTTACTAAAAAAATTGCTTGGAGCAATTCACAAATTCATTTTAAACTTATGTTTATGTGTCTTGTACAATTATGAAATTATATCATTGTGAGCATTTCCATTTACTTGAGGAAATTTAATTTTGCAAAGAAAACTTACTTGCATCACTTTAATTCACTTTCAAGCTAATTTCCTTTTCCAATTAAAGTTACATTTGCAATTTACTTTGAGCATCATCTTATTTCCATTATTTTGAAGCATTGCAAATATCTCTTGTGAAAATTTACTCAAATTGAACCGTAGTTTGCATTTTAACTCAATTAACCTCCAAACATAAGCTTGGTTGATAGACATCATAAGGAAAAGACTTTCTTGGAAAATTGTCCCAATTGGTACGAAGTAAAGTAAAGAGTGTGTAACCCTGCAGTTATGGTGGTGGCTTGTCCCCTTGTAGGAACGAAGGCACATGTTGGCTCATAAGACTAAGGGGAAGGGTATAGTTAACAACACCGTCGTGTCCTCAACCCCTCTTTCTTACAGCCACCCCAATTTTTACCCTTTGGCAAGAGTTCAAGAGAAAGATCTCTCACTTAGAGTAGACATTTAGCATAAAATTACCCAAGATAAATGCATCTAACATTAGTTAAGTGCATTTCATGTTAATACGCTTTATTTTCAAGCTATTTTACTTGCAGTTTATTTATATATACTTGTCATAACGAAAATGTTTTGAATTGATTATCTCATTTGGGAAAGTACCATCTCTTTCATTTGCAAGTGAAGTTTTAGCTTATTTTAACTCTGCAAGTTATTTCATGTTGCTTCTTTACATGCTTAGAATTGTGAATGGTTATACTTTGAAAGCATTTTCTTTTGAGAACAAATTTTAAATCTTGCAAGTGGTATCATCTTTTCTAACATCTATCTGATCGGCAGGATTACTTGTGTTTCATTTCATTTATTTTGAGCAAGAGTTATTTATTTTGAACCAATGTTGAAGGAATTGGTTTTATATGCTCATATTTTACTTATGTGTTGATGATTATTGAAGTATATTTCATTTCATATTGCTCATCATATTTGCTCATAATCTCAAGTAGTCCAAATTGACCTTAACATCTACTAGAAACCTCACATCTTTTCTAGCTTAGCTTTTCCTTTAGGGAGCACATCCCTTAGCTTACCTAGGAGAGAGCTTAAACAGAGAGAGTTGGGAATAGGTGACAGCCCCATCTCTTAGTTTTTCCACTAACCACACATTGTGGGGTTAAGGGCTTTTCTCACACTAATCTAGGTTTGTGTTCTAGGCTGAAACAACAGGTAGTAGAGTCATTTCCAGCATTTGGGTACCATCATATTCATCTGGGATCTTGCCTTGATTGTTGTAGCAAGCCCAGGTTCTATTTTTCTTATAATTTGATGTACTCTATTCTCCACATTAATAAAATGGCTCACCAATTCACCCTATTTCTTGTGTTTTATTGATTGGTGCCTGTGTAGAAAAATGTATTTGCTATAGCTTAGTTCATGCATATATTATCTGTTGTAAATTTTAATTTGGAAAATTACACAACATTAAGGAGTTCGAATCATCACAGGTCATTGGCATACACAGATTACTCAACTCAGAAAACACAGACTTTCGATTTCATAGTGAACTTGGCCCATTACTTCATATACCATTGTTCTTCAACTTCCTTCAACCTCGCTTTGATACCATGTTGAAATTCGATTGTAAAGTATAATTTTTTATCTTGATAATTACTTGTGAAAAAATTATTGTTCTCTCTTTTAGCTTTTCTTTGTTATTCATCAAGCAATTATCAAATTAACCATTCAAGTACAAAAAAATAAAGATCACAGTGCACAAGTGACAAGAGACATCAGAAATTAGGCCAAAGGACGAGGAAAAACCCAACAATCCTTTCCTTATAGAATATTTGTCAACGATAGAGAAATTCAAGTCATAGATCAATAACCTAAGTGCCAAGTCAGCCCTCCACCAAGTAACAACTATCGACTTGAAGTTTGTCCACAAGATGCCATATGACTATCCATGAGTATGCCACATAGATGTAGTGTCATAGGCAACTCGGATTCCACATAGATTTAGTGTCACTGGTAGCTTAGCTTCCACAAAAGTATTATCACTAGTAGCTCGAATTCCACAGAAGTATGGTGCAAGGGATAGTTTGGATACCACAGAAGTCTGATGCCACAGAAAACTCGATTGACCACAAAAAGGTGTGCCTCAGGAAACTCACTTGATCACAGAATAATAGTGCTTCAGGTAGCTTGCTTAATCACAAAGAATGTGCCTTAGATTGTGCTTCAGATTGACGTGTCACAGACCCGCATTTTCTTCCACAGATGAAGTGTGAAGTGGTTGCAAAATGGTGGAGTAATGGTGCCCATATAGTTGTTTCCTCATCCAAAAAAGTGCCTCTAAAGGTTGAGCCAACTTGACTTCTGGAGGGTTGACTTGGTCAACTTGGAGACAAAGTCATACTTGAAAAAAAATCAATTTTCTTTCTTTTAAATGTCTAAATGGGACATGATAAAAATAAATTTTCGTTTGACTGTTTACAAGATCATAATTATGAAGACTAAACCTAGTTACAATTTCAGCAAGCTGACTTGTCACTTGGACGACCAACTTGACCACTTGGGGCTTGACCAAAATACTCCTAAAAATTCAATTTTTCTTTTCTTTTATTTTCTTACAAAGGTCACGAAGAACATGTCTTTCATGTTTTTATTTTGACCAAATAAAGAGCATGAAGAACATGCTTAACAAAAATAATAATACAAATTTTCTTTCATGCTTTTACATCAAAATAAATATTGTTCCAAGTACATAGAAGATTATGAAGACCAACCATAGCTACTTTTATCACTTACAGAAAACCCTGGATGTGGGGGGAAAACTCTAAGGTAACCTCTAACCACTTTGGGATTGAAGTTGACCCTTCAATCTGGAGGGGGATATCTCCTCAAACTCAACTACCCTAGGTAACTATGGCCAGATTTATGTAAATTTGTTTGTTGTTGGTTGGAATCTGGAGAAAAAGACATACCATTGGGCGATGGAGTCTAATTTGGCTTAAGTGTAAGATCACACAAAAACATCCATCAAAGGCAATGTAATTGAGCAAATTTGAATCATTGTTTTGCTGTAATAAAAGACAGAATGTGAGAGAAATAGTCCACTGAGAAAGAGCATCAAACAGATGAATTCCAACGCCAACTTTAGAAAGAAGAGTGCAAACAATTAAATCTATGAACAGAGCATCACAATGAATGAATTTTTCTTATATTATTTCATTTAATCATTAGAAGGTGATACACCATGGCAAGAAAAGACACATTAAACAGGAGAAAACTCATTCAGAACACTCAACACATGAATTTTTGTTGTAGCTTCAGCCTTTCTTCATTAAAAATATCCCAAAATATATAGAGCACAATAGTTTTTCAACAAAAAACGAACCCATCTTCATTCTTAAGACTTTGTCTTTATAGAAAAATTTACAAACTAAAAGCAGGTTTCTAGTATGTGGTTAATTACAAGCTTCTAAAAATAAAAAGTGGATATCTAATACACGAATACAATACATAATCTCAAAAATATTTGTATCTAAAGATAAAGCAATGTGCTGGAATCTCAGCTAAAAACTAGGATCAAAATCGTTGACTGATATCCTGCCTGGCTTTGCTGGAACTTATGCCTTGTCATCATGCTAAATATGGCATCTGTTATGTAGCTCCTCCCTTCGGGACTCTTTAATCTTCCATCATTGACCAATCCACTGATACTCTTTCAACTCAGGATAAGGACCAGGATCTCTGACGAGTTGGTTGTCAGTATTTTAAAGAAAACAACACAAAATTGCACGGACACTAAAACTGTCAGCGCTCATCAAAATTTAACAGTGGAAATCGTTGACAGGCTAGTTATCGGCCTTCAGTCAAAATTTCATCTGAACAGTTGGTAATCAAAAGTGTGTTGTCAAAACAACTAGTTGAGTGTACTAACTGCATCCAGTAAGATGTCAACATTAGTTCTCCTCTATTTCTTAGTCCTTTAGGCCTCTGTGGTAACTTTCCCTTGATCATGAAACCCATGATTCAAGCATTACAAAATAATTTTATTTTATTCTTTACATCAATTACATAAAATCATAATTACACATGTCATTATGAAGACGAACCTAGTTACACTTTTCAACGCTCCCTCTTAACTAGGGAGGTATTCATAATCTACACCATGTACTTGGACATTCTCAATCTGAAGAATTCTCATAAGAAGAGTCGGATTGGAAACCCATCTGTATAGCATCATATCATCCAGCATTGTCACATAGCAAGGCCTTGACTAACAACTCTATCTCTCCACAAGATTAGAGCTCAATGCTAGTGAGACCTATGATGTATAAACACCCTCATCATTGTTTCTCTTGGAACATACCCCACCCGAGTTCTCTTAAAGTATGTTTCACCAGGACTATTCTTACCTTGGATTCCCAGTCCTCAAAGAATAATGATCATGTACGACTACTCTTATCTTGGATTCTCTACCACATCCTCAAAGAGTATCAAATGCCAGATGCTTACCCAATCCTCTGTTCTATCTTCCCAGGTGAAGACAAGAATGATTTGTCTCTCTCTCCTCATGGCCTTCACTAAGACTTATGGTTGTTAGTCATGGTCTAGTGCATGACTCATGAAGTAGAGAACCATATCTGTCACTCCCTCTTAATCAGGGATGACCAACTCATTCAATAAAAGGAATGTACCCAAGCTCCCTCTTGACTAGGGACTGGCTTCCAACAACTCTCTAGGTGGAGATCATTGTTGAGAATTTGTAGGGTTGGTGATTAATTCTAATTCTCTTCTTGATAATTACTTGTGAGTTTACTTGAGTTACTTATGTCTTTTCTTCCTTAGCTTATTTAGTCTTTCATCAAGTCAATTACCAAAATACAAAAGACACAAGGTTAGGCCCCTAGAGCCAGGGCAAAACCTCTCCCTTTTGGAGAGGAAAACCCACGAGAAATTCTTCTTATAGATCTTCAAATGACAAGTACCATGACCAAGACTTAGACCCTTGACCTATAGGAGCCTCCAAGCCCTTATCATTCCTTCTTTGACTCCCTTCAACACTGATCCTTCTCCTTTGCTCCAACCTTCAACACTGCTTTCTTCTTTTATGTCACTGTCTCAACTTCATGTATGGTAGATGTAAACTGATCTGCAACTAACCTTGGCACAATTAACAATTCCTTCTTTAAACAGATCCGCACTTATAGTCTTTGTCCACTTCCTTTAACATTGCGTGTGATTCAAATTCTTTGCATTACTTGGTATGCAAAACTTTAGTGAGATGTTTGCAGATTCTTCCTAGGATAGGATCCTGTTGTCGCATTGAATGTCTAGGCACCGTGACAACGGCTCAGATCGAGGGCTGTCACCCTGATCCCCAATCTCTCTATCTAAGCTGTCTCCTTGCAGACTAAGGGAGGTAGATCCTAACGAAAATGAAAAAGGAGAAATGGTTGAAAACCAATCAATTAAGGAGACACAATTAAATGACCAAATACTTGTTAAGATTAACGAGATTTTACAGATCCAATTAGATTTGAAGTTTAAAACCAGTGCCATGTGGAGTCAAAAATATCCCGTTATGAAATTAAAGTCAAGTATTTGATAGGTAACTACTGCTATGAAAAATCAATCCACCACAATGATATTCGATAAAATACCCTTTGTAATCATGCATCAACAATGTTTGATAAAGACATGCAATTTATCATTACTTGAAATATTCTCAAAGTTGACTAAAGCAATTAATCACCAATTTCAAGCAACTTAAAACCACAATTTACGATAGTTCAATAATCGTCAACCACAGTTAAGCATGAAAATACTTTGAACCAACAATTTAAACTTCGAAACAATTTAAATTCGAAACAAAAAATATGAGAGTACCATCGAATTTAAATGCCAGACATTTCCAATATTTCCGAATTTATGATATTCCAAATAATTCAAATTCAGAAAATTAAAATTTTCCTATAGTCATATTTTAGATAAAAAGTTCCACCCTTGACTTATGGGAAAATTTTAATCCAAAACCACTTTATTAAAGTCTTTTTACCCTTTTCTAATTTTTTTATATTTTTTGTATTTTCCTTTTTAAATCTAAAGTTAATAAAACTAAAAAAACAAAAATATATATACAACTAAAACTAAAGTTCTACAAAAATGAAAAAAATTAAGAATTTTGGCAGTTTTTTTTTATTATTTTTTTTTTATATCTTAAAAATTTCAAAATCTAAAAACTAAAAAAATCAAATCCTAGAAATAAATCAAATTTTACGCTAGCTAACTAGACAAACCTCAAAAATAAAAATAAAAATATGAAATCGAAAATCTAAGTTTCAAACAAAAACTAAATCTAAAAAAATTAAAACTAAAACTAAAGCAAAATTAAATAAAATCTAAAATCTAAAGTTTAAAACTAAAGCTAAAGTTAAAGAATCTAAAACTAAAACCAAATAGAAAATCAAAAAATTTAAAACTAAGACTAAATCAAAAATTAAAAAAAAAAATCGGAAAGTTCCTTTTATGTGAAGTGGTTTATGCAAGTTAAAGGAGAGTTGTATGAATCGTACGGACAGGGATGCGATGATGGACAATGTTGTACGGTCAGCGTGCTGGAGAGCTGAGTGAGGATGGGAAGCAGGGCAGCGTGAAAGGAAGGTAGGGAGAACGCAAGGTATGCAGACAGCGTACGGTCAGAGGTAGAGTACGAATGGCAGGGAAAAGGAGTGCTTGTAAACTACGTACGGACGGAAAGGAAAAAGGGTTGCGTACGAACAACAATGAGGAATAGCATGAATGAGAGATGCGGCGTAAGGAAAAAAGGAACTCGCAGACAAAAGAAAATGCAGCAGATAGGTAGCGTACAGACAACGTGCAAGGAACCAACAACAGACAGGAGCAAAAAATTTGCAGGCACACGAATTTCGAATAATTTTCTTCAACTAGCAATAAAATTTTACCACTATAACTCAGATTTTAAAAAATAATGATTTAGATACACCTGAGATTTACACTTTTGCAGCAAAATTATGATCAGATCTGCAAACAAAACTGATTCTGAGGCCAGATCTTACCCTCCAGGGCCTAGATCTGGCTCAGATCTAAAAAAAATTATGAGAATCTCCCTATAAAACCTGCATAAAACCAGAAAAACGAGGAATCCAAACCCAAAACTATGCACAAAAAATAAACCCTTAAACCCCAGAAAATATTTGCAAATTTACAGTGCTATTTTACAGATCATAGGCCCTCATGGCCAGATTTAAAACCATTTTGCACAATTAATAAAAAGAGAAATTAAAATAGGTGCAAGCCCAAGAAGACCCAGCAAAAACAAAATTTCGTAAGATGACTTTGGGAATTAGGAAACAATGAGCTTTTTCATATTTTCTGAAATCTGAGAGTCGACTAGTCTAACTAAAGACTTCCCCAAACGCTCAAACCTTGAATAATGATCTTTGCACACTTAGATCTGTATTTTAGGTTGATGGAGATTTAAAAATAAACATAAGACCTTTCAAAAAAATAGATAACTGATATTTCTGTCAAATCAAAATGCAATTTTAAAAACCCAGAAAATTGCACAAGATACCTGTATGTAGATCAATCCATAAAGCCCATCAACCATAAAAAATGTCAATAAAAGTAGCAGAGTCTAGAGACAATATCACCACATAGATCTGGAAAAAGAACACCAAAATCTGTAACCCCAAAGTCTTTATGCTTTATTCATCAAAAATATTACAAGAGCTTCCAAGAACAAGTGCACCATTCAAAGATCGGATGCAAATGGCATACAAAGACCTCTAATTTATAAGATAAAATCTCCAACAGCTAGTTCGGTTGATCTTTGTCAAAATAATCTCGACCGTCGAAAAGGATCTAATTATCTTTTAATCTGGACCGTCGAAATTATAATTTTGAGGAAATTCGAATTTATCATTTAATTCCATTTTAATTAACTCAAAAATAATATTTTTGAGTTAATTACCTCAAAATTTTGACTTTGACTTAACCACCAAGGCCCAAGGGTCCAATTTTTTTTTAAATTCTCAATATTCCCTTGGCCTGGGACCATTAAAAATTTATTTTAAGGACCTACGAATTTTACCTTTGAAGAATTTTAACTCACCTAGGACTTAAAATTAATTAAATTTCTGGCTTAGGAATTTTAATTAATTTGGCCAGAAAATTTAAGTAATTGACTGAGAGGGGATTTAATTATTTTTCCAACCCTCTTTACATAAGATAAATACATTTAGTCACATAAAGGGGGAATACCCATTCGTAAAGACCCTCAAATAGCTACCCAATTCTGCGACTCAAAACATGATCTAGTAGACCAAGCAGCTTGTAATAAAATAATCTAGCCAATTAGCTAGGATTATTCCCAAACTACTTTTACAAAAACTCGATAGAAAACACTAGGACTCACTTAGCATCTTGATGACAAAATCCACCCTAGCTTTGGGGTCAAGCTGGAGGGGAAAACTCTGCCAATCACTTGTGTCGAGAAACACAAATGAATCAGTGAGACAAAAAACCTCCTAGGATAGAAATCATCACCAAAATACTAAGCTTACCTAGGTTGTTACATACATGGTGGTCTTTCTTAGATCATTTACATCATAAACATGCAAAATGGGTTTACATCATTTATAAAATTGTCATTTGACAAATGAAATCTGAATGGCGCGAACATCTCGAACATGATGAGTCCCATTTGAAAAAATGGAGGTGTACTGCTATGGGGTCGTTGACACAGAGTGGTCAACAGATCCGAAAATGGATGCTGAGATACCTCAGAAAAGTCTGCAGTATAACCCTGTACTTGATCCCATCAATCTGCACTTATATCCGCACTCTTTTTCCTTCTAAAATCTACTTCTATTGTCTTCTGAAATCCGCACTTTTTCCACAAAAAATTCCACACTTTTTCCACAAAAAAATCCGCAAATCCTTTTCTGAATTTCCTGCAATTTTTTCCGAAAATTACAGACCAATCTGAATTTTGTTCTGTTGTTTTCTGCGCAGTATAGTGGGGTATATATAGTTGTCTGAGCCTATAAATAAGCCGACTTGAACAATGAAAGGTTGTGATGGTTCATGTGCACTGTTTATAGGCCGACCTCACATACTGCCTAGTAGGCCAACTTCACATGACTTGAAGGAGTATATTTTCCAGCGTTGGTGAGGATTGTTTCAAGCCATTCTTCCACAAGGTTTATGACAAGGTCTCGGAGCTTTTAATGATGACTAGGCTCTTCATATACATGACACTAATTACACTTATAAATAGAAGACAAACCCTAAATAGACATCAAGAAGAAGTCTATTAACCTATAATTAAATTCTTGCTCATGAAACCCATGAAGCAAGTACAACAAATTACATTTATTACCTTTGTCTTCTTCTTTACATAGATACATGATTACATAGTGTGAAAAATCCTAAATCTGGATTCCTACTGCAACAAATCTAAATTACTTCTCCTATTACTTTTCCATAGTTATTTCATTACAGTGAAATATCGAAGTAATTACTGAAGCAGTCTACACAAATAATATTGCGGAATAAATCCAAGTGCTGAAACAAACTGAACAAAATACCATGAAAAACATCCACACTTGACACAGTGATTTTTGGTCTATGTCCCAGGAAAAACCCAACTCGGAAAAACTGGTGCAGCAGATCTAAGGGTTTTGTATTATTAAGCAGCAAAATCTTGAGTACAACTAGGGTGCCAATATCCGGCTCACCCTTCAAAGAAAATTTAGGCAACAGAAGAAATGTGAGATATACCTCACTTTGCAAATCCGCGGCTAATCTGAACAGAGCTGGTGAAGCCCCTCTCTACCTCTGAGTGATGCCTACGCTGGAACTCCTGCGTGGGCAAGCTAAAGAACTGCATCACCTCTCCTCTGCTACTGATCAAGGCTGATCTGAAACTGAGTTTTGGCCCTCCTGGCTCAGAAACCCCAGCTTCCAGCTATCTCCAGACTGAATACAAAAGGCACTGCGTCACTTCTACGTGATTCCCTTCAGGAACTGCGTCACCCATCCAGGTGACTGCGCTGCCTTTCTCTGAAATGTACTCCGGGTCCTCCTGACCAGTTACTACATCTGCCCCTCTGAAACTGATCACTGAATCAAATCACTTAGCAAACCTAGCCCTAGTGATTCGATCTTGATCAAAAGGTTGTGCCCCTCTCACAAGCTCGAAAATGCCAAATTCTCAATGTGTTTCAACTTTCCATAGGCCCCTCACCCTCCTTATATTCTTCCATTGACTCTTCAACGGCCAAGATTACAACATAATCAAGGGATAAGATTAACTTGGAGGTGATCCATGACTTTATCTAGAAGATTCACAGTTAGTTTAATTAATACCCTTTAATTAATCAGTTTCCCTAAGTTTAGACTTAGGAAAACATTAAAAACAATTAATTAATTTAATTAAACCATCTCTAAGTGGAATTTTCCAAAATCCCTTCTGGGTATTATGGAATACATGTGTCTTAGCCTATATACAAAATTACAAGGCTAAAGCACATCCGATGCTACCATAAATCAACACTCCCTCTTAGCGAGGAAAGTGCTCTAGCAAGACAACTCAATGTGCTGCTCTGACTTCTAGAACATCTGTTGTTGTGTTATTGATGCTACTCACCAACATTGCACAGAATGCTGCATCTGTATTGCTGCTACCAATTGCCATTGTACTGCAACTCCCTCTGAATTCTGCAACCATGTTGTTGTACTGCTCTGCACTGCGCTATTGCTGCTCATCTGTTGCTGCTGCTGCACTGCTGCTAATTGCAACAAAAAAACATTCGAAATTGGACAAGTAAAATTGCATCTAAAAAATAAGACTGACTGTTGCTAACTTCCGCACTAGTTCTCTGAAAATACTGCGCTGTGTGAGCACTACTCTTCACTGCGTGAGTACTGCACTGCACCATTGTGCATTGCGCTGATGTTGCTGCTCCCTCTTTGTGTTGATCAGGCTCTAGTACTACTAGCCACTGCATTGTCTCCTCATCTTCCGCTGCAACTATCCATCCTGCTACTGTCTTTAGGCTTCCGTAGCTCACATGTTTTCCAAGAGTCCAGAAATACTCAAGGGTCCTGCCAACTATAGATTTTGGATCTACAACTCCAAGTCAGCCCACTTCTCTCTTTTTGGAATATGAGCCAACATAGCACAATCAGCTTCTGCCTTAATCTTTACAGCTCCGGCTCGAGGATCTTGCTTCTCCTCCTTGTCCTTTTTCTTAAGAGGACATTGTGTGGCATAATGTCCCATTTCCCCACACCTGAAGCACTTGATCTTGGACAGATATTTCTTCTTTTGCCTCTGTTGCCCCTTAGATGCAAGGGTTGTGTTATCTTCCTCCTCCTTTATTTTCGAATCGCTACTGTCATCCTCAATATGGATTTTGAGGAGGTCTCTCCTCAACTCTTCTTGTTGTAAGGCTGCCCACATCGCTTCCCATCCTGGAAGCTTTTCTCTGCCTAGAATGCTCTGGACAAAGACCTGATAGTCTTCTGAAACAGAGTTTAGAGTGAGCCTTACCAGCTCTGAGTCTCTAGGTGTTGACCCCACTATTGACAGCTAGTCTCGATTATCTAAATACGATACAGGAAGGAGTCAAAATGCTCTCCCTTCTTCATCCCGATATTACACATCTTCTCCTCTAGATACATATTCCACTACTCGAAAGATCTTTGATATAGCTTTTCCAGCCCTACCCACATTTCTCTAGCAGTGGTCTTTGTAGCTATGTGGGGTACGATGTGATCCTTCACACCATCTAGGGTCAATCGTTTGGCTCTTGGCATGTTCTTCTTGAAGGCTCTTAGATGTGTTGCATCTAGTGGTTCTACAACTGCGTTGTCTATGAGGGCCTTTAGATCATGCTCATCAAGGAGAAACTGAATCCTAGATTTCCAATTAACATAGTTGGAGGCACCCTCCAATCTATCTTGGTCACACAATCCGCTGCTGGCCATCTCCTCAACTGTCAATATCTTCCTCTAACCCTCTACTCAGCTAGACTTACGCACTCCTTGAGGAGTAAGTCAATGCTTCTGCTGTTGCATGGGAAAAACTGAATTTCTTTGAGTAAGAAAACTCTTTGAGGTCAAGAAATCCCCAATTTGTGTTTTTCAGAAATTTTTTGACGCTTATGCACCAGCACTCACTGTTGTGCAACAACTACGTCCTTCAACTACGCTGCCTCTTCTGTAACTGAAAAAGCTTACCCCTCTGTCAACTCTCTCAGAGGGAGCCTTTTCTACGTTGGATTACCCTCGTGGCCTGGACTGCATAATTTCTGGGAGAGTCTGTTGTTGCTTACGCAGTTCCCAGTCTCTTCAGTGCAGATCTGCTGGTTCACTCTTGTTTCTCCTGCACTTCAGCTTGAATAAGCTCTGATACCATGTGAAAAATCCTAAATCTGGATTCCTACTGCAATAAATTCGAATTACTTCTCCTATTATTTTTCCATAATTATTTCATTACATTGAAATATCGAAGTAATTTCTGAAGTAGTCTACATAAATAATGTTGCGAAATAAATCTAAGTGTTGAAACAAACTGAACAAAATACCATGAAAAACATCCACATTTGACACAGTTATTTTCGAACTAAGTCCCCGGAAAAACCCAAACTCGGGAAAACTGGTGCAGCAGATCTGAGGGTTTTGTATTATTAAGCAACCAAATCTTGAGTATAACTAGGGTGCCAATATCCGGCTCACCCTTTAGAGAAAATCTAGGCAACATAAGAAATGTGAGATATACCTCACTCTGCAAATCCCCGGCTGATCTGAACAGAGCTGGTGAAGCCCCTCTCTGCCTCTGCATGATGCCTACGTTGGAACTGCGTAAGCCTGCGTGGGCAAGCTGAAGAATTGCGTCACCTCTCCTCTGCGACTGATCAAGGTTGATCTGAAACTCAGTTTTGGCCCTTCTGGCTCAGAAACCCCAGATCCCAGCTGTCTCCGGACTGAATATAAAAGGCATTGCGTCACTTCTGTGTGATTCCCTTCAGGAATTGCGTCACCCCTCCAGGTGACTGCGCTGCCTCTCTCTGTGTCACTACTGCCTCTCTCTGAAATGTACTCCTGGTCCTCCTAACCAATTACTGCATCTGCCCCTATTTGAAACTGATCACTGAATCAAATCACTTAGCAAACCCAACCCTAGTGATTCAATCTTGATCAAAAGGCCGTGTCTCTCTGACAAGTTCGTTAATGCCAAATGCTCAATGTGTTTTCCATAAGCCCCTCACCCTCCTTATATTCTTCCGTTGACTCTTCAACAACCAAGATTAAAACATAATCAAGGGCCAAGATTAACTTGGAGGTGATCCATGACTTTATCTAGAAGATTAACACTTAGTTTAATTAACACCCTTTAATTAATCAGTTTCCCTAAGTTTAGACTTAAGGAAAACATTAAAAAATGATTAATTAATATAATTAAACCATCTCTAAGTGGAATTTTCCAAAATCCTTTCTGGGTATTATGGAATACATGTGTCTAAGCCTATATACAAAATTACAAGGCTAGAGCACATCTGATGCTACCATAAATCAACACATAGTCAATATGAAGACTGATCCTAGTTACACTTTTCAACACTCCCTCTTAACTAGGGAGGTATTCATACAGGTACATGGTCACTTTCAGACTGAAGAATCTCATAAGAAGAATCGGATTGGCAATCGCATCTATATAGCATCATATCAACCAACATTGTCCTAGTGCAAGGCCTTGACTAACAACCCCATCTCTCAACGAGACAATGGGCTACAATGCTGGCGAAACACATGACTTATAGACACCATAGTCATTGTCTCTCCAAGGTACATACTCCACCCGGGTGTTCCCAAAGTATGATCTTCTTGGAATATTCTTCTCTTGGGTAGCTAGCCCTCAAAAAATATCAGTCCCCGACTACTCTTATCTTGAATGCCCTAACACATTCTCAAAGAGTATCGAATGCCAGATGATTACCCAATCCTCCATTCTGTCTTCCCAAGTGAAGACCAGAATGATGTGTCTATCTCTCCCTCTCAGCCAGGGAGAACCCATTCCACAAGGGAATGTACTCATTCCTATATAAGGAATGTACCTAAGCTCATTCTTAGGAATTACCCAGTTTCTTCCAAGTAAGAAATTGATCACCAGGCTCCCTCTCAATCAGGGACCTGCAGCAGCAATGGTGAGACACTTAGTTGCTCATGAAGAATTCCTCCCCTCGATGTCATGGATTTCGATATTGAGAAATCTTCAACTTTAGCTCCATAGGGCACAGATCATCCATCACTTTCATTCATGAGTCATGTTATTTACTAGAAAGTGATTTATCTGTATTTCTTATCTGGTCCACCTTTTATGCCATGTTGCTTCCTTTCGAATCATCTCCAAGGATCATACATCCTTTCTCATGTTTAGCAGCCCTGCACAAATTCATCCAGATAAACATATACGTATGAACTTTTAAAACAAAAGTTACCTCAGTGATGATATTTCACCATGACATCTTATTGTAGGCATCGACATCCTCGATTCAGATTGACACATCTCCTCATGATATGTCTTGTCAAGGGTCTTCTTCTTTATCAGACTTCTATCAAAGTCTACATATCCTCCCAGGAGATATTCTAGTCACATCTTCTTGGCTTCTGGATGATAACTGCCTCTTGACATGGTTGCATTTCATGATCTCTTCCTCTCTGCACATCTTCATTCCCAAGAACTTCCAGTTTACAGTTCCTTGTTCATATACAACCACCTCATAATCCGTATGAGGATATATTATGTTGATTTCATCTATTAGTGCACCGAGAGATCCTACTCCATAAATCATACTTCTAAATATAGAAGTCTATTACCTGCAACCATATGACATGACCTCACAACATTCAGTGTCAGCATATAAATATATATATACCTCATACCTTTTTCCCTTGAATCATCTTGTAGCAGTTTTTCTAGAATGAAGAGCTTCATTCCCTTGACCTGCTCCATCAATATGTCATCACATTCCATAATTTTGTAGCATAGAATTCTTGATGGAACCATTCCGATTTCTTTCTAATCAGCATATTCTCAGAGAACTCCATTAGAAAATGTCAGCACCTGTTTCCATGATGACCCTTGATCTTGATGACTGCCTTCCATCAGTATCGTTATCAGAGAGGTTTTGCAGGAGTTGTTTTACTAAGAGCTACTACCATGCTTCGATCATGATGCTATACTGCTTCCTATCATACAACCAACAAAAATCACTTAAAGGAGAAGATGATATCAATCATAGAGGAGATCCCTCGGTTCTTCTTTCTTAGATTTCTTTGCATCAGGTTATTGCCTTATTTCTGAGACATGGGCTTCTTCCCTATTTCTCTTGTCCTTTTCAAATTTAGGACAATCTCTTTTATAATGCCCAAATTCATTACATCCAAAGCATTGTACTTTGTCCATATTTTTTCTTTTATTCTGAGGACCAAATTTATCGAATCTTCCTTTCTTCCTGAATATCGCTGCAAAGGATAGATTCCCTTCACTTGATCCTGTATCAGCTTTGGCTTTCAATCTTGTTCGCTCTATTTTACATAGACACCATAAATCGTGGAATGGTGTGGCTTCTTTCTTCCCGTATAAACTTGAAGTGAAGTTTCCCCATTCTCCTGGTAGAGCATTCAACACCACTGTAGTCATCTCAATGTCAGACATTACTTCTCCCAGTTCCTGCAGTTGATCTTAGAGAGATTGCTTCTCCTGCAGTACTCACAGAGAATAGCTCCACCAATTTCTCACATATTCCTTTTGATGATTCTAGATTTGATATATCGGAGATGAGATAGTCTTTTATGGATTCTGTAAGAATCCTTTGGGCTCTTTTATCTCCATTCATGTATTTGGCATGACTTCATTGTCCTTTTCTTCCATGCAGGAAAGTTTGAAACCTTAACTAGTTTGTTGCTTTCTTTGCAAAGAAGACATTTGATAGATTCATATGAAGTCATAAAGATACTTACTTGAGTAGATGCTTTTCTTCTTCTATCAGCTTCCTTGTTGATAATGATGAAGATGATGGCAGGAACTCCATCTTAGATTGATTTCAAAGTAAGTGATCTTGGATCCTTGATGATCAAGGATTACTTCAGAATGAAGATGTCTTCAATGGTGTTGGGTGGTACTTAATGATGTGTCTTCCAACAATGTCTTCAATATCAAGAATCTTTGATGTCAAATATTACCTTCTCAATGTGTGGATTCTTTGAATAAGGTTGAAAGTCTTCTTGAGATGGCTTGAGGGTTTCCTTGCAAACTAACTTGAATTTCAATTTAGACTTTGACTTTTGCATTGATGCTTTCTAGAAAACTGAATATTGATCCTTGAGTGTCTTCTTGTCAAATAGCCCTTTGACTTTAGCACCTTAGCTCTGATTTCATGTTGAGAATTTGGAGGTCTGGTGATTAGTTCTAATTCTCTTCTTGATAATTACTTGTGATTTTACTTAAGTTACTTATGTATTTTCTTCCTTAGCTTATTTAGTCTTTCGTCAAGTCAATTACCAAAATACAAAAGACACAAGGTTAGGCTCCTAGATCTAGGGAAAAACCTCTCCCTTTTGGAGAGGAAACCCACGAGAAATTCTTCTTATAGATCTTCAAATGACAAGTACCATGACCAAGACTTAGACCCTTGACCTATAGGAGCCTCCAAGACCTTATCATTCCTTCTTTGACTTCCTCTGCTCTAACCTTTAAGATTGCTTTCTTCTTTTATGTCACTGTCTCAACTTCATGTATGGTAGATGTAAACTGATTTGCAAACTAACCTTGGCACAATTAACTATTCCTTCTTTAAAGAGATCCGCACTTATATTCTTTGTCCACTGCCTTTAACTTTGCCTGTGATTCAGATTCTTTGCATTACTCGATATGCAAAACTTCAGTGAGATGTCCGCAGATTCTTCCTGGGATAGGATCCGAAAATGGATGCTGAGATACCTCAGAAAAGTACGCAGTATAACCCTGTACTTGATCCCATAAATCCGCACTTATATCCACAATCTTTTTCCTTCTGAAATCTACTTCTACTGTCTTTTGAAATCCGCACTTTTTCCACAGAAAAATCCACACTTTTTCCACATAAAAATCCGCACTTTTTCCATAGAAAAATCCGTACTTTTTCCACAGAAAAATCCACAAATTCTTTTCTGGATTTTCGGGGCTTTTAATGATGACTAGGCTCTTCATATACATGACACTAATTACACTTATAAATAGAAGACAAACCCTAAATAGACATCAAGAAGAAGTCTATTGAACTATAATAAAATTCTTGCTCATGAAACCCATGAAGCAAGTACAACAAATTACATTTTATTATCTTTTTCTTCTTTACATAAATACATAATTACATAGTCAATATGAAGACCAATCCTAGTTACACTTTTCAACAATCATGGGGTAGCCAATTGTCTATAGAACTCCTTCTTTTGATGTCATGAATTTTTTCCTTGTCATAGAGTCTACATCTTTCGGGACTTCATTGTAGGGCACATACCATCCATCACTTTCATCCATGAGTCATGTCATCATTATTTTCATTATAAAGTGATCGATTATTCCATATCTGGTCTTCCTTCATGCCATGTTTCCTTAAGGATCTTTCATCCTACTATATGGTGATCAGTGGTGGAAGATATCCATAGCTCTTCCCTAGGCAATCATGCATAAGCCCACCCATATATCATATGAAATGAACATTAAATTAAAAATTACCTTTTTGATGGTCTTTCATCATGATATCTTCCTGTTTGAATCAGCATCCTCTATACATGTTGACACATCTCCAAAAGATATACATTGTCAAGGGTCTCCTTTTTCAGACTTCATCAGGGTCTTCTTATCTTTCATGGAGATATCATAATCAAATCTCTCAGTCCTCGGATGTTGATTTCCTTCTTCATAGTTTTATATTTCATGATTTCTTCCTTTCTTTCTTCACACATTTTCTTCCAGGAACTTTCAATCATAGTTCCTCCAATTATTGTCAACCACCTCATATTTCATATGAGGGCATACTATGTTGATTTCATTTAGTCAATGTGTGACCCATGCCTCCATGCATATTTTCAGTGGAGGAGATCCTTTTCTCTTGATCATGCTTTCGAGATATAGCATTTATGCATGTTACCTGCAATCATATGACATGACTCTAGTTTATCAAATACAAGCATACATACCTCATTTTTCTTTTAGGCCATCTAGACTTCCTTCAACAACTTCCTTGATTGAAGGAACTTCAATTCCTTGACCTGCTTCACTTCTTTTGACACCATAACATCATCCCATGAATTAATATAATTAGGATTTCTTGATGAAACACTTGCTTCCTTTTGATTAGTGAACCTTTCGATGAAGATTCCAATAGAGTATCTTGAGTATCCTCATCTAGCAAATATTTTTCTTTTGATTGATGTATGATGAGTTTTGTACTAGATGGCTTTTTCTTTTTCCCGTAAGTACCACTTATGCTTCTAATGAGGTTACGAAGAGATATATCCTTCCATAGGTGACTATCATACACTTCTATTTCAGCAATATTTCAAGCTTCTCTATGATGATGTCACGAGCTCTTGTTTTTATGCTTCTATGATGCCATGATGCATCCTATCATGCTCCTTAGATACTCATGATGGCCATAGAAGGAACACTTGAAAACAGAAATTTGAAAAGAACTAGGTGAGAAAGACTCTCAATCATAGTTGAGATCTTTTACTTACTCTTTCTTGGATTTCTTCTTTTCAGCTTCCTCCACTTCTTCACTGATATGGGATTCTTCTCTTCCTCTTTTTTAATTGTCCTTCTTGAGCTTGGGACAATCTCTCTTGTAGTTCCCATATTCCTGACATCCATAGCATTGAACCCTGGTATTCTTCTTCCTTTTTAGAGGACCAAACTTTCCAAACTTTCCTTTTCTTTTCGTCATTGTAGCAAGTAAACTTAAGTTTTGTATTCCTCTTTCTTGATAATTACTTGTAAATTATGTTGGCTTCTTTACTTCTTTTTGATATTATCTGTCATCAAGAAATTACCAAATTATGTATGTATGAAGACCACAAAACAAGAGACACAAGATGTAGGCACTCTTCCAGGGAAAAACCAATAGAGGAAGATTCCAATAGAGGATCTTAAGTATCCTCATCCAACAGATATTTTTCTTTTGATTGATGTATGATGAGTTTTGTACTAGATGAATTTTTGTTTTTCCCATAAGTACCACTTATGCTTCTAATGATGTTACCAAGAGCTACATTCTTCCATAGGTGATTGTCATAGACTTCTATTTCAGCTATCTTTCAAGCTTCTCTATGATGATGTCATGAGCTCTTGCTTTTAATGCTTCTATGATGCCATGATGCATCTTATCATGCTCCTTAGATACTCATGATGGACATAACAGAAAAACTTGAAAAGAACTAGGTGAGGAAGTGTTAATTTTGGGCAACTAGGTCCAAACTCCATGTTGTACTGCTTAAATGATGATGCCAATATTTGTATCGGATTCCTCTTTCGGAAAGGTGCAAGATTGATCTAAAGATCATCTTGACCAGATGAGCAAAACATTTATTTTGAATTTATTCCACTTATGTGCAAGGTCGGCCAGAATTGTAATGTAGGCTTTAGAGCCCAACTGATCTGTCACACACCCTCATAGTTGAATATACATTGGAGAGACTTGGAGGTCATTTCATCAATCAACTCATCACACACTTCTCTCTTGTGTTTGATTGGTTCGATCACTTTTGGAGGCACTTTCTTCTCACATGTGTGGAGCAGCAGCTAGGGATTTTTGGTGCAAATTTGTCTAGGGCTTCAGCGCAGGTTTGACCAGCATTGACTTTGGTCAACACTTGGTCCGTTGACCTCCAAACTCACCAAAAGTCCGATTTCTGAAGGCCACATTGATTGGCACACATACTGAGGTTGAACATTGACTTTGACCTTGCTGCGTTGACTTTTTCCTGTTGCTGTTTTGCGTTGCCTGCGTTGACTGGAAAGTGTTGACTTTCGTTGACTTTGGGTTGACTTTATGGAGTTGTCTTGAGGGTTGTGTGACACATTTGGTTGGTTGACCTTAAGAAGACTTTCTAGTTGAAGCATCCTGTTCTCTGTCGTAACACCACCATTCTTCATCTCTGTTTGACAAAAGATAAGTATATTATTCGCTTGTCTTTTGTCGATCTATTGGTATGTTCTATCAGCATTTTACTTTCATGTTTATGTGATTGCTATTTGGTATCGGGCCCTAGAAGTTTGAAGTAAATTTGCATCAAGCATAGAACACTTTCAAAAATTTACATCGTATCGGAGTTAAGGTGAAGACAAAGCCCAAGCTTGTGTTGAGAGCAATCACCGAAGAAGTCGCATTTGTCAAGGACCCATGGGTACCTCAAATTATAATGGCTTCAATGCTGATGATAAGTTGACTGACAAGTCTGACTATCATGCTTGGAAGATGTCTTTGGACTTGGTCTTGGAAGATCAAGATGTCATGGACTATGTGCAAGGAAAAATCCAAGAGGCTCCAACCACTGCACCCGCTGCCACAAAGACGAAGTATAGAAAAGAGGAAATCAAAGCTAAGCTAATTATCCGGGATTCCATCCATAAAAGTCCGGTTGCTTACATCTCTAAGCTGGACACACCTAAAGAGATGTATGATAAGTTGGTCAACATGTTCAGGGCTAACAATGCAAATCAAGTTCTTTTCTTTAAGAACCAATTGAAAAATATCAAGAAAGGCAAGGATGAATCTGTTCAATCCTATTTTCTAAAGTTGACCGAAATCAGGAATAACCTTCTCGCTACTGGGGAAACAATAGCTGATCAAGAAATGGTTCTCATTGTGCTTGGAGGTCTCCCCCCTAAATGGCATGTATTCAATACTACCATTCTCAATAATAATGTGATTCTTGATTTTGATGAAGTATTGTCGAGATGCACTCAAGAGGAGACAAGAATGATGGAATATGAAAATGAAGGTAATGCTACCTTCACTGCTCGTACTAAAAAGAAGAACAATGGTGGTCTGAGGAACCATGGAAGAGCAGGGGCCAAAGGAAAGAAAGGAAGATGTTACACATGTAACAAGTTTGGCCACTATGCTAGAGAATGCCCTAATAGAAGGGATTCTCCAAGGGATGATGACAACAACAACAAAGGGAATGGCAATCAAAGGAACAACAGGTTCAAAGGAAAGAGGAGGGCTCCCTCTGGTCGTAATGGAAATGGGCAACCTTTCAAAAGGTCAAGAAATTCCAGGTATGATGAATCTAATGTTGTTGACAATAAAAGAAATGAATTCATTCTTGTATCTTCCCTCTCTGTTGCATCTCCACCCGTCACCCTGGATGTCTGGTTGATTGATAGCGGTGCTTCAAGGCACCTCACTGGTTTTAAAGAAGCCCTCTCTGATTTGATTGAGAAGGATACTAATCTGCAAATTATCCTTGGAGATAATGCCACCTATCCCATAAAAGGGACAAGGACTGTGACCCTCCATTTATCTCAAGGTCAAGTCCTCTGTTTGCAAGATGTATTGTATGTACCTGATTTGAAGAAGAACCTTCTGTCTATTACGGCCATGGAAGACAAAGGTTTCAAGGTGGCATTCATTGATGGAAAGGTATGCATCTGGAAGAAGAGCTTCAAGGAAGCTCTCACTATTGGTTTTAGAGTTGATACACTCTACCAGGTTGGAGGAAGTCCATTGGGGTCTATGACATTTGATACAATTCATCAAACCGAATTATGGCACCGGAGGTTTGGACACCTTCATTACAAAGCCCTTTCCAAAGCAAGGAAGGTGGTGATAGGGATGCCCAAATTCAAAAATGATCATGAAGGTGTATGTCAGGGCTCTGTTGAAGGAAAGCATACAAGGAGACCTTTCCCCTCAAGTGTCACAAAGACATTTGATGTCTTGCAATTGATACATTCTGACTTATCTGGTATGCTACCCGTGACATCCTTGGGAGGATGTTCTTATTACATGACGTTTATAGATGACTTCTCTCGCAAGACCTGGATATATTTCTTGAAGAAGAAGGACGAACCATTCAAATGGTTTCGTAACTTCAAGGCCTTGGTGGAAAATCAAACAGGAAGAAGATCAAGATTTTGAGGATCGATAATGGCACCAAATATCAGTCAAACGAGTTCAATGACTTTTGCAGAGAAGCTGGCATTAAGAGGGAGACCACAACCGTGTATACTCCTGAGCAAAATGGCGTTGCTGAAAGAAAGAATAGGACTATTGTGGAAGCTTCCTGTGCCATGCTATGTGACCAAGGTCTTCTAAAGTTTCTATGGGGAGAAGCTGCGAACACTTCTGTGTACGTACAAAAGTGATGCCCGTATTCCACTCTGGACTCCAAAACTCTCGAAGAAGTCTTCTCTGGTAAGAAACCTAATGTTTCTCATTTTAGAGTTTTTGGTTGTCCTGTTTACTTTCATGTGCCGAAAGAGAAGAGAAGCAAGCTGGATGCTTCCTGAAAGAAGGGAATGTTTGTGGGCTACAGTGAAACTTCGAAGGCATATAGAATCTATATGCCTAGTCAAAGAGAAGTGGAGATATGCCATGATGTCACCTTCGATGAATATGCTTCCCTTAGGAAAGTGATAAATCTTCCTAGCTCCAAGGAAGACAATGATGAAAGAACAAGGGAGCAAGAAGAGCCGAAGGATGAGATGATGCCCGATGTTGAAGGACCGATGGACCCTATTGATCCACCTCCTTCAATGAAGAGAAGACCCTCATGGCTTAGGGATACTCTCGAGGATGCCGAGAGACATATGGCCCCAAGGGGGACATTCCGTGAAAGCAAGAAGTTGAATATATACCAAGGGTATCTAGCAGCCATGAGTACAATCGTACAATCTGAGCCTGGATCATTTGAAGAAGCCATAAAGTACCAAGTTTGGAAGGATGCTATGCACGAAGAGTACGAGTCCATTATGAAGAATGATGTCTGGAATGTGGTCCCGAGACCGGAGGACAAAGCTGTTGTCACCTCGAAATGGCTCTATAAGATCAAGCATGGATTTGATGGTAGTGCTGAAAAGTACAAGGCAAGATTCGTTGCCCGAGGCTTCTCTCAAAAGGAAGGCATAGATTATGATGATATATTTGCACTTGTGGCCCGCTATACTACCATCCGATCTATTATTGCCCTTGCTGCCACGCAAGGATGGAGTCTCCATTAGATGGATGTGAAGACTACTTTTCTGCGTGGTTCAATAAAGGAAGAGGTGTATGTGGAGCAACCTCTGGGGTTCGAAGTCCAGGATAGCGACTCTCATGTATGCAGGTTGAAGAAATCCCTTTATGGGTTGAAGCAAGCCCCCAAGGCTTGGAACGAGAGGATAGATAGCTACCTTGAAGCTGAGCTTCAGTCGAAGTAATGTTGATCTGAACCTTTACTTCAAGGTTGATAGAGAAAAGCCTCTCATTCTGGTTCTCTATGTGGACGATCTCTTCCTGACAGGTGCTGGCCCTCTCATTCATCAGTGTGAGAGGGAGCTCACTTTCGAGTTCAAGATGAAAGACCTAGGACTGATGCATTACTTCCTAGGCTTGGAGGTCTAGCAGAGACCTGGTGAGATTTTCCTCTCTCAAGGAAAATATATTGTGAAGTTGCTGGAGAGATTTGGTATGGTGGACTGTAAGTCCGTGTCGACACCGATGGAACTCAACTTCAAGAAGTTGTGTGGAAATGTTGTTGGGCCCGCATTGGGAAATCCTACTGAGTATCGTCAACTCGTAGGAGCATTAATGTTCTTAGTGAACTCCCATCGGGACATATGTTTTGCAGTGAACATTTTGAGTCAACACATGGTTGATCCTCATCACATTCACTAGGTTGGTGCCCGGAATCTCTTGAGATATCTTTGGGGCACGATAAACTATGGGCTGAGATACACTGTCGAGAGTTTGAGACTCCATGGATATACTGATGTCGATTGGGCTAGCAGTGTGGTGGATTGCAAGAGCACATCTGGATGTTGCTTCACACTTGGTTTTGCTTCGATATAGTTGAGAGCTTCATTCCAAGTGAAGAATAAACCTTAAGAACAAAAGTAATATAGTGTCGCGGGTAAATCTTAGTCAAAGGACACTCACATTGTGATTAAATCTTCGAATCTCAAAGTCATTATATCCTCAGAATTAGAGGGACCTTATGCAGATAAATAGTGAATTTTTTTTTATCTATGCATGTGAAGTGTTTTAGGTATGTTT
The DNA here is from genome assembly GCA_034641835.2 of Pinus albicaulis. NCBI lineage: Eukaryota > Viridiplantae > Streptophyta > Pinopsida > Pinales > Pinaceae > Pinus > Pinus albicaulis. The sequence continues at coordinate 1,327,568,458 of CM076583.1, forward strand.
TGTTTCAATCTATTTTTCTATTTTTAAATAGAAAACAACTAGTAGTCTTATTTCAGAATTATTATGAGTTTGTTTAATTTTAGTTTGTTTTTGTGGCAGGTATTCCACATGTACAAGGCAATTCTTGTGAACTTCACAACCTGTGATACTCTTGATCATGATTTGTCTGCACTTAGCTCCGTATGGGAACTTTGTCTGCCACCTGTTGCATTTCAATTTGGTCATTTGGTCGAAAGGCCTAAAATTACAACTATATTTTATTTTTGCAACCAATTACTAAAAAGAGCGCAGGAAGCAGAAGTCGGTGGCTTTGAGCACCGCTGAGGCTGAATACATTACAGCAAGTATGGCCTGTTGTGAAGCTATTTGGTTGCGAAACCTCTTCAGTGAGTTGTTTGGGCATGTGCTAGATACCATCGTTATCCTTTGTGATAACCAGAGTGGGATTCGTTTGTCAGAGAATCTCGTGTTCCATGATCAATCCAAGCATATTGATATCAGGTATCATTTTCTCCGGGATATGGTACAACGAGGTGCCATAAGGCTCGATCATATAGGAACTGATGAGCAGGTCACGGATATTCTCACTAATCCCTTGGGGAAGGTTAAGTTCCTAACCTTCCGTGAGAATCTTGGAATCGTGGAACGACCCTATTCTGAGGGTATTGTTGGACGATGAGCTCTGGGAGCTCTAGGGAGATTTGGGGATAGCAACTTGGAGCTATAAGCAACCACAGGGCTAGTCTTGCCGAACCTTGTTGGTGTGCTTCCGCCCCACCATGATGATATTAAGTTGGTTCACCTCTCTTTGATCTGTGCCCCGTATGCATCCTACCCATGGAGTTTCGGACTCATGGGAAGTACCTCTCATCTTGGCCAATGAGGTGGGAAATGTGGATAGAGACTGATAGCAAGACTGATGGACACATCGGAGATTTCCGTACTCTCTATGTCTAGGATGGCACACGTCCAACCACTTGATCTGGGATCAAGTCTAGTGAGGTTTCGGACCTCCAACTGACTTCGGGTCAGTTAATCTAACTTCAAGTTAGTATATGACTCTTTTGAGTCCAAGTGAGGTTTTGGACCTCCAACTGACTTCGAGTAAGTTAAACTAACTTCGGGTTAGTATGAGACTCCTTTGAGTGCTATAGAGGTTTCAGACCTCTTAGCTGACTTCGGGTCAGTCAGGAGTGATGTCTTTGTGACTCACCGTTTGAAATAAAGAAGCCAGCAAAGCAAGTTACGGCAGGATGACACACGATGTTTGGATGGCACTGGTGGATGGAGTTCTCCCTAGTTGAGAGGGAGTGTTAATTTTGGGCAACTAGGTCCAAACTCCATGTTGTACTGCTCAAATGATGATGCCAATATTTTTATTGGATTCCTCTTTTGGAGAGGTGCAAAATTGATCAAAAGATCATCTTGATCGGATGAGCAGAACATTTGTTTTGAATTTATTCCACTTATATGCAAGGTCGGCCAGAATTGTAATGTAGGCTTGAGAGCCCAACAGATGTGTCACACACCTTCACAGATGGATATAAATTGGAGAGACTTGGAGGTCATTTCATCAATCAACTCATCACACACTTCTCTCTTGTGTTTGATTGGTTCGATCACTTTTGGAGGCAATTTCTTCTCACACGTGTGGAGCAATAACTAGGTTTGTTTGGTGTAGATCTCTCTAGGGCTTCAGCGCAGGTTTGACCAGCGTTGACTTTGGTCAACGCTTGGTCTGTTGACCTCCAAACTTCACCAAAAGTTCGATTTTTGAAGGCTGCATTAATTGGCACACATACCGAGGCTAAACGTTGACTTTGACCTTGTTGCATTGACTTTTTGCTGCTGTTGTTTTGCGTTGACTGGACAACGTTGACTTTCGTTAACTTTATGGAGCTATCTTGAGGGTTGTGTGACACATTTGGTTGGCTGACCTTACGAATACTTTGTTGGTTGAAGCATTCTGTTGACTGTCGTAACACCACCATTCTTCATTTTTGTTTGACAAAAGATAAGTATATTATTCACTTGTCTTCCGTCAATCTATTGGTATGTTCTATCAGCGTTTTACTTTCATGTTTATGTGATTGCTATTTGGTATCGGGCCCTAGAAGTTTGAAGTAAATTTGCATCAAGCATAGAACACTTTCAAAAATTTACAGGAAGACTATCTCAATCATAGTATAGATGTTTTACTTCCTCTTTCTTGGATTTCTTCTTTTCAGCTTCCTCCACTTCTTCGGTGATATGGGCTTCTTCTCTTCCTCTTTTGTTATTGTCCTTCTTGAGCTTAGGACAATCTCTCTTGCAGTGCCCATACTCTTAACATCCATAGCATTGAACCTTGGCCATATTCTTCTTCTTTTTCTGAAGGCCAAACCTTCCAAATGTTCCTTTTCCTTTCATCATTGTAGCATATGCTTGATTTTGCTCATTTGATCCCACGTCAATCTTTGCCTTTAGTCTGGTTTTTTCAATCTTGCATAGAGACCACAGATCCTGGAATTTAGTAGCTTTTTTCTTCCCATAAATACTTGAAGTAAAGTTCCCCCGTTCCCCTAGTAGTGCATTTAGTACTGCGGTGGTCATCTCCTTGTCAGACATTATTTCTTCCAGTTCTTGAAGTTGATCCCTGATCTCAGATATCCTCATAAAGTATGAGGTTATTACTTCTTCCTTTGATATCCTTAGCTTGTAGAGTTATTTCCTTAATGAGATGACTTCTCCTGCAGTGCTTATGGAAAACAACTCTACCAATTTGTCATATATTTCTTTTGAAGTTTTGAGTTTTGATACATATGGAATGAGGGGATCCTTGATTATTCTATGAGAATCCTTTGAGCCCTTACTTCCCCTTTCATAAACCTTTTAAGTGCTTGAGCATCTTCTTTCGGAGGTTTGGTGATTGAACCCTTTACATGATCCATGACCTCATTTTCAATGAGATTCAAGTCTGTTCTCTTCTTCCATGCAAGAAAGTTTGAAGCCCCAACCAGCTTGTTGCTTTCCTTGCAAAAAGACATTTTGACAAATTCAAATGTAGACATAAATATACTTACTTGTGAAGATGTTTCTTCCACTCGCTGCTTCTTTGAGTTTGATGATGAAATAGATAATAGAAAACTTCTTCTTGATGAAGATAGTTCTCTTAAAGAGTGATCCCTAGATCCTTTGATGATGATGTCCTTGTTGATAATGATAGATGATGACTTCTTGATGTCTTGATGCTTCTTGGATAATCTTCTTCAAGGATAAGGATTTTCTTTTGAGATGAAATTCAATGAGAGGTAGATTGCCTTAAAAAAATTTATGATGATGACAACTTCCTTGAACTTGCTTCTCTTGGATGAATAGACTCCAAGTTACTTTGATTTGTAGATCTCTTCAACTTGAGTAGATGTAGGGTCTTGGTCTTGTTGAAATTTTGGGGTAGCATCGGGTCTGCTCTAGCTCCGAAACTTTGTGGAGGGGATGGAACACACGAGATCTCCAAGACCCAGAAAACCTTTGGAGAAATTTCATCTAGTGTAAAAGTTATTCAAATAATTAAATTTTTTAATTGAGACCCTAAGTCTAAATTAGGGAAATTCAAAATTAAAGTGAATTAATTTACACATGTAATGAAATGTTCTAAGTGATGTGGATCAAGCTTTCTTTTAATCTTAGCCATCAATTAGAGATTAAATCACGAATGTTGGATTTCCAACTAGAAAAGTATAAAGGAAAGGCTTGGGGTTAGTTGGAGGATACACACATCGCAAAAGCATTGAAGCCAGTCGAATTTCTGGGGCGGGGTTTGCTGAGGAATTCGAAGTGAGTTTACAATGTAGTGAGGAGCAGAGATTGGCAAGAGATGATTTGATCCAAGGTCGACAATACAATAGTAGAGAGGTAGCATTGTACCAGGCAGCGCAGAGGCCAGCCAGGACCACGCAGAAGACTACGCAGATGCAGTGTAAGCCCAGTGAGGGTGATGTAGGCCCAGCCAGGGCAGCACAGGGGCAGCAGAGACCCAGCCAAGGTGATGTAGGCCCAACCAGGGCAGCGCAAAGGCAATGCAGCACCAGTCAGGGTGACGCAATGGGTACGTTGGCTAGTAGAGGCTGACGCAGAGGCTGGAGAGGCAGCGCTGGGGTTCTAGTGAGCCAGAAAGGGCTCATTATTTGTAATTCCCTACTAAGGGTATGATTCAGCCATATTTTATGTCTCCAAGTGATAAGGTACAACTGTCGTGTATTTTCTCTGTAGGGCAAACCATTTCTTGTGCCCAGAATGTTGTATTCAGATTATGCATAATGATAAAACCCTCTGGAGGTACTGCACTGGTTTTCTCGCATTGGGTTTTTCCAGGGACATTTGTTCGAACAATCTGTGTCATTTTGTCATATGTGTGTGATGTTCAATAAATGATCTGTAGTTGTGTGGGCTGCTATTTGTGTTTACTTCGCTATTTTTCTGAATATTCAGTTAAATAACTTGTATAATAAATCAAGTAGGAGAAGTAAATCAATAGTTAGCAGTAGGGTTTCTGTATTAAGGATTCAAAAAATTTCACAATTCTTTCTTTTTTGATGATTATTTGAGCGAGGATTCCAATACTTCTTCCAGTGTAGACTTCTTCTTTGATCTAGGTTTCTGACACTTCTTTGTACATCTTAACTTCAAGATGTTCTTCTAGATTTGCTTGATGTCCTTTGGTCCTTGATGTTGAGATTTTGTGTATTTGGGGTAGCATCAATTGTGCTCTAACTCCCAAATTTTGAGAAGGGACTAGAGTACACTTGATCTACAAGAGCCAGAAATTGATTTGGGAAATTTCATCTAGTTTAGGATATATTAAATTAATTAATTATTTTAATGTATTTCCTAAGTTAAAACTTAGGGAACTTAAATAATTAAAGTGAATTTAATTAAACATGTGATGAAATTGTCTTAAGTCACACAGATCAGGCTTCCTTTTAATCTTAGCCATTGATTCAAGATCTGATCATGGTCGTTGATTTGTCAACGAAAAAAGTATAAAGGAAAGGCTTGGGGTCATTTGTAAGGACACATAGAGGCAGAGCACTAAAGCTAAGCTGAGATTCTAGGGCAAGATTTGCTAAGAATACTCAGAAGTATTTCAGCTGCAGAGAGGGGAATTTAGGCCAAGGGGATGATCTGATCTCCGAGTCTAGAATACACAAGACGCAGAGATCAGCTCAAGGACAGCGCAGAGGAAAAGGGAAGTTGCAGCAACAAGGACAGCGTGATTTTCAGCAGGAAACCCTCAGAGGGTTACGTAGAGACTGCGTCACCCAGTTTGGGGTAACGTAGTCCCTTCCGGAGCAACGCTGAGGGTTAGAGGGGCTTCAAAGTCTGACGCAAAGGCTTTCAAGGGCAACGCTGGGGTTTCTAGGCCCTAATCTTGGCTGAGTTCTGTAAATCCCGTTTGAGGGTGTGGATCAGTCATTATTTTGGCCCTAGATTAGCCAGTGGGCTGTAGATCTAGAATTTCTCTGTCGGGTTTTCCAGATCTGGAACCCAGGCTTGTTGTATTCAAAAAATTCTTAATAATAAAACCCCCCAGCAGACAGAGACCGGTTTTCCTGCATTGGGTTTTTCTAGGGACTATTTGTCCAGAAATAACTGTGTCACTTTGTCTATGTGTGCATGAACTTGTTCTAGATTTGAATTAGTGGAGATCTGTTATGTGTTTTGCTTCGATTTTAACTTGAATTTATTCAATTAATAAATTGTCTAAGTAGGAGGAGCATTGCCAGATTAACAGTAATAATTTATGCATAAAGTGTAAAGATTCAGAAATTTCCACATGGTATCGGAGCAATTACAGATCTAGGAGGGTCACCAACAAAAGACTGAAGGTTCTAGCTATAGAAAGTAGCTGGAAAAGCAGCATAAACACAGATCTGAAGGGACAGTGCAGTTTTCAGAGGCAGATTCACGCAGAGGGAAGGGTGACGTAGTCTAACGTTGTCTCTTAGCAAGCCCACGTAGTTACTGCGCAGAGGCAACTCAGAAACAACGCTGGATTAGTCTGAAGCCAGCCAATGTGATTCAGATCTGAATCTGTCAGATCCAGAAAAGACTGCAGAAATTCAGAAGGTGCTCGTGGGGTTAATTTTCTGAAGTTTTCAGATATTTAGCCTTAGCACAAATGACAAAGAGAGAGGGGGTGATAGATTTCAACACAAGGGGCTGATGTGACTTCGGTAGTGCAGAGGGAGTCTGATTACGCAGGTAGAGTTGTAACTATGCATCGTTCTTTAGATGTTAGCACAGATCTGTAGCCTATGGAGCTTCGGTGATGAGGATGCAGCCTATCAGACTTGTTTATCAAATATTGGGCAGGAGATTTAGTTGTTCTCTCAACCACTGAAGTTGCAGTGCAGCAGATCAGCAGTGGCAGTGCTATGAGCAGCACAAATGCAGCATATTGAGAGGGAGTTGCAGTACAGAGGTTGCAGTGGAAGTGGCAGAGTCATGGGCAGCAACAGTGCAGAGTTGAGTGGCAGCAGGCCAAGCATTAGCAGCACAGAACCAGTGCCCAAAATCATGTAATGCATAAGTGTGATGTATTGCTAGAGCACACCCTTGATGCTAAGAAAGAGTGTTGAGATTTTGTGTATTTGAGGTAGCATCAGTTGTGCTCTAGCACCCAAATTTTGAGAAGGGACTAGAGTACACTTGATCTACAAGACCCAGAAATTGATTTGGCAAATTTCATTTAGTTTAGGAGATATTAAATTAATTAATTATTTTAATGTATTTCCTAAGTTAAAACTTAGGGAACTTAAATAATTAAAGTGAATTTAATTAAACATGTGATGAAATTGTCTTAAGTCACATGGATCAAGCTTTCTTTTAATCTTATCCATTGATTCAAGATCTGATCATGGTCGTTGATTTGTCAACAATAAAAGTATAAAGGAAAGGCTTGGGGTCATTTGTAAGGACACACAGAGGCAGAGCACTGAAGCTAAGCTGATATTCTAGGGTAGGGTTTGTTAAAAATACTCAAAAGTGTTTAAGCTACAAAGAAGGGAATTTAGACCAAGGGGATGATCTGATCCCGGGGTCTAGAATACACAAGAGGCAGAGGTCAGCTCAAAGACAGCGCAGAGCATAAGGGAAGTTGTAGCAGCAAGGGCAGCGCAATCCCTCCAAGGACAACGTGATTTTCAACAAGAAACCCTCAGAGGGTTACATAGAGACCCTAAGGGGCAGCGTAGAGACTGTGTCGCCCAGTCTGGGGTAACGCAGTCCCTTCCGGAGCAACGTTGAGGGTTAGAGGGGCTTCAGAGGCTGACGTAGAGGCTTTCAGGGGCAGTGCTGGGGTTTCTAGGCTCTAATCTTGGCTGAGTTCTATAAATCCCGTTTGAGGGTGTGGATCAGTCATTCTTTTGGCCCTAGATCAGCTAATGAGTTGTAGATCTAGTATTTATCTGTTGGGTTTTCCAGATCTGGAACCCAGGCTTGTTGTATTCAGAAAATTCTTAATAATAATATTGTCCAGTAGCCAAAGACCGGTTTTCCCACATTGGGTTTTTTCAAGGACAATTTGTCCAAAAATAACTGTGTCACTTTGTCTATGTTTGCATGAACTTGTTCTAGATCTGAATTGGTGGAGATCTGTTATGTGTTTTGCTTTGATTTTAACTTGAATTTATTCAATTAATAACTTAGGAGGAGCATTACCAGATTAACAGTAATAATTTCTGCATAAAGTGTAAAGATTCAGAAATTTCCACACTTGAGTGCTTGAGTGTCTCTTGATAAGATGCCCTTCCTTGATTTTGTTACCTTAGCTTTGATACCATGTTGAGAAATCTAGGGCATTAGGATTAGGATATTTCTCTTGTAATGATAACTGCTTGTGAATGCTTTTTACTTCTTTAGATTAGGATCTTCTCTTTACTTAGATTATTATAGTGTTCTTTTCCATCAAGCAACTACCAAATCATAAACAATAAAAAGACGAGAAACACAAAATGTAGGCAATCAGCCAGGGCCAAAACCTCTCCAACTTGAGAGGAAAAACCCAAAACAAATTCTTCTTCTTATAGTTTTGAGGCGCTGTCAGTTCCCTTTGTGTATCTTTACATTGTTATATTTGATGCATGTATTTTGCTGCAGTGTGTTTCTCTTCGAGGCTTGGAATACTTCATACTTTCAGTCATGGTTTAAATATTCTGAGTCGTAATTATTCTTTTAGACCTCAGACACTATCTGCTCTTGTAATAGCACTATAGTTGTGTTGGGCAAAGCTTACAGACACATCAGCGTGAGAAATTTTAAGCAGAGTAGAGAGACAAATCCTGCCACCATTTGAATAGGACTATATTATTCAAGTATGGAAGTACAGAAGTATGTAACAAAGTTCAGGGAGATATATCTCCTGTAAGATTTAAAAGAGCATAGACACTGTCGTAGACAGTGAACACATTGAACGACTCAGTTATTTCAAATTTTCTTTTGACTGATTAATTTGATTTTTCATATCTTGACTAAAGCTTTACTCGAGATTTTTTTGTTTAGTAGTAGGGGATCCTTTTTGTATGTTAATTTGGGGTTTCTCATACTATTTGATTTAGTTGGATGTTAATATCTGCCAGTCCTGTCTTTCCATACAACAATATCATCTTTCACTTTCATTGTAAGTATGACAAACGTATTAAAGACTTCATGAACAAAAAGTATGTAAATCCCAATCCATTCTCTCTTTTCATTTTATGTACTATCAAGTAGAGATGTGTTGCATACCAGAAGTGAAATGCAGCCTCCACAAAAGCATGATACCATGCTGAAGCTAAGGTATTTCAAGTCTCTTGCTGCCTACAAATAAAGTATATGCTAGGCATCATTGCAATTTTATAAATAATGTGCCCAGGAAAAAATGAACAACCCAAATAAATAATTGCCAACGTTCAAGTATGTTCAATGAGAGGACTTGTGTACCAATAATGTTCCCTCTAGGCTTAGTGTGGGAGGTGTGATCAACATACTAAGAAAAAAGGGCACTGTTACCCCCCGCATCTGCATATCAATATTTCAGCTGGAGTTAGGGTATTTTTGAAGTGATGCCATATTTTTCCAAGCACTTCCAAGAGAGAGAATCAACTTTTACAAATAAGAATAAAAATAGGATTGCAGTTAAGATAAGCTAAATCAGAGTGCACATACATCATCCACTGCAATTCAATGTGCACAGCATGTAAATATTCACAGATAGTTCATAGCATTCAGTTAATTCAGGCATTTTATCAGCACCGTGGAAGTTTCTTTCTTGGTATGATTGAAATATTGTCAATGCAGAGTGAAATAATTGACATTCCACTATTTTGTAAACTGGAACTTTATTCCTTTTTAGAAATGCTTAACAATGCCACATTATCAGCATGTAAAGTGTGTCAAGGTAAATACAACTTATTACCTCACAAACTATGTCAAAGAAAATACAAACTATTACCTCACAAACTAGCACCTTTGAATTAAAAGGCCAAGAGATTTGTACTAGCCTATGAGCAACTTAGAGGGGCTACCTATTGTCACTTCAATAACTCTCACTTTCGGTTGGCTCTCCTCTAGCTTAAGGGGCTAAACAATGAAGCACAAGCAGATATAAGAGAGTAGCTTTAGTCACAATGTATGATATACTTTGTAGAAATAGGCAATCGTACGTTGCTAAAATAATGTCAATCCAAGGGTTATGGAGTCAAATTATAATGTTCTAACTAGAAAATTTATAGTGAAATATCAAAGCATGAACTAGCTACAACAAAATATATCATGCAAAATCTGAAATACAACCATGCAATTAAAAATCAGGACTCCAATGGGCAGAAATAAGGAATCTGAGCCATTTTATCAAATCTCCATGGAAAATACGAGTACAAATGAGATTGAAAGTGTGCACCTGTAATATTCCTAATGGAAATATTAAGTGGTAACAACAGTGAAATCATAAGCATGCAATCAAAAATGTACACACATGCAGAAATATCAGATTACACCAGAAATAGCACCCAAAATGCTGAGCCATTTTATTATATTAATCAAATGGAGTACAATGAGTAGGAACAGAAGAACCTGGGCTTGCTATAGCAAGCAAAGCCAAACCCAGGTAATTATCAAGCTGCCAAAGTGCTAGATGAGCTCCCCACCATGTTCTGTGCTGGCCCAGTGATTTCTGCTACTGCTGTTGGATGAATAATATGATTTCTACTTTCCCCAGTGCTCAATAAATTCTGTAATTTTAGCTGGTATATTTTCTCCCTATGGCCAGCAAAACCCAAAAAGATTTAGGCCCCAATCCAATTCTCCAGAAAACCCACAATTGTGTGTGTTGGCTCAACTTGTCCTCCTGTGCGTGGTGCTGGAGCAAGCTGTTGAATGCTCTACTAAAGTCTCCAAGAATTTCCCTCTGAAATTCCCTTCCAATTCCTCCTCAAAATTCTTGTCCTTCAGCTCTTCTTTCATACAAAATCACCCACCAAAACTCCAGTGGAAGTCCCAGGCAATGATGGCTAGCACAGGCCCCATAAATGCTCCAATTCGAACTGGGAAATTCCTCCACACTCAGCCCTGGAAATTCCTTCAATCCACCAGTAAATTTGCAGTGCAATCTTCCCTAAAAATCCCAAAAATTCATTGGCCCTGTAGTTGCCTCCTCAAGGAATGCATGTACCCATTCCAGTGCCTAGTCTGCTCACAAGATGGATCGAATTCTCTAGCAAATGGCTCTGGAATAAATCTGCAATGTAGAAATCGAACTCCCCTAGAGTGGCACTCGAAGTCCACCGAAGGAAGAGTTGAGATTCCCGCCCGGAAATCTCTTGCGCTGAACAGCACAATGTTGACTTGGCTCAACAACTCAAGCAAACAAGGTTCAATTCAGAGATTGTCAAAAGTGCCAAAATGGTGGCCACATCTCCTATTTATAGTTGTTGCTTCTCTTCTCTCCTTGTGGGCTCCACAATTCGACCTACTTGCCTCTTCCCTCTTCCCTCCCATTCGACTTCCTCAAGGAGTGTGAATTTCCTCATGGGTTGGCCCCCACATCCCACTATGTTATTAATCTTCCCTTTTTCTAATGTTTCGGGCCTCCTCTACCACACAAAATTAAATTAATTAACTCGCACCCACTTTTCCTAAGCTTTTACCCGAAATTTTTCTCCATCCAAAATTTGCAAAATTGAGAAATGCACTTAGCATATTTTAATTGGAAAGTGTATTACAGTCCTCCCTGCCAAAAATTACTTGTCCTCAATCAATGCCTGAACAAGCGCCCTTCTGACTGTGGAGCACCACTATCACCACCAGTAAAACTAGGGCCCCAAATGTGCCACTGAGTCATCCCCAATCTCTGCACTATCTGGTCATGAAGGAATCCCTCGATACCCAAATCCCAAGCCATCTCAATCATCGTGAAGCACCCCTTGCTTCGCAAATTGTCTAGGTAGATATAGGTAGCAGAAGCCCTTTGCATACTATCAATAAGTAGAGCATCATGATAATGTAGGACTCTGTCCAACTCCCCATGAAGTTGCCCTACCGAGTAATCTGCCTCCTACCCTCCAAGAGTAAACTCTCTAAGATACAACCCAATCCCCGTGGGGATGAAGTCTCTCTCGCATGGGCTTCCCCTGATATCCTCCTGCCGACCAACTTGCCATGCCGATGAAGTCCCCATGTCATCAGCGAGTCACAAAAGCCCAATGGAAGATTTAAATGATCTCCCCGGTGGTAGCCAGCTCGTCCCTAAAGGTCGCTAAGCTTTCCAAAATTGCGATGTCGAGTCCCATGCTAGTCTTAAATGGGTGCCACCATGTTGTCGCTGCGCCACTCTGACTATGATAGACTGCCCACCATGCACACATTGTATGATGTATCCTCCTCTCCTGAAACCCGATGGAAAAATATCGGTTAAATCCAAGCTCTTCCTGCCCAAGCATCCCCATGATGCCAATATTTGCCCATAAACCACTAATCTTGATCCTGTGCAGCAATAGGAAAAATATTCCTTTCCATACAATGGAAGCCTCCACAATACCCCATGTCTCAACCCTAAAGTGAGTTAGATCACCCTCTGCCCTGATCTTGCTCACCACGAAATGGAGTGACCTGTCATCCAATTGAATCCCTGGATCCCATAACCAGATTCGTTGTGGCATAGTCCTAACGACTACTTGAATCCACCTGTCCCATGTCTTTTCTACCTGCATGAAATCAATATATAGACTCCACGTACCATTAATCAATTTGGTGCATCCAAAACTGTCCTGCACCTGCTAGACCACCCTGTGAGCTTTGATATCCTGTCTCCCGAAAGCTCACCCCGATACTACCTGGAGTATGAACATTCGCCTGTAGACGACGTCTACCATCCACTGCACCTCAGGCTCATATAATGTCCTGGACTGTCTTGCCGAAAGTGCATCATTCAACTCCCTTGCAACCACCTCCCCAAGTGTGAGCCCATGGGTGGAACATATGTTATCTTGGCAACAAACCACGCCATCCCTAAGCTTGTATCTGTCAATTCATGCACCTTTCAAATGTCTCAACTGGAGAGTCTCTCCTGCCCATGACATAATTTGTCTCATCCAACTGCCTAGGGTGAGATTTGTTGAGATTTTGTATATTTGGTGTAGCATCGAGTGTGCTATAGCCCTTAAATTTTGTAGAGGGGCTAGGACACACTTGATCTCCAAAACCCAGAAAGTGTTTTGAAAAATTTCAGTTGGTGTTCAAGTTATTCAAATAATTAATAATTTTAATGGATTTCCTAAGTCTAAACTTATGAAAATTAAATAATTCAAGTGAATTAATTAACACATGCTGAAATGTTCTAAAAGACACGGATCAAGCAGTCTTTTAATCTCAGCCGTTGATGAATGTTTTAATCTCGACCGTTGATGAGATGAAAGAAAAAGTATAAGAGAAAGGCTTGAGGGTCAGTTGGAGAGACACATAGTTGCAGAGCTGAGGAATAGATCTGGAATTCTAGGGCGGGTTTGCTAAGAATTTCTAAAGGAATTTCCTGCAGCAAGGGGTAGTATTTCTAATCCCAGAGCCAAGAGTCAGTAAGAGGCAGAGGAGTAGCAACAAGGACAGCGCAGAGAAGCAGAATAGCAGCTACGCAGGTGCTGTGTAGCCGCTATGCAGGACAGCGCAGAGGCTCCAGGGGGCTTCAGAAGTTACGCAGAGGGTCTCCACAACCAGCGTAAGGCCTGTGTCACCGTCTTAGGGGTTACACAGTCCCTCTTTGGGCAACACAGTGGCATTATGAGGATAGCAGGGATGACGTTGGGGCTTCAGGGGCAGCGCTAGGGGTTTCTAGGGCCAGGTCCGGGCTGAGTTCTGTAAATCCCGTTTAAGGGTGTGGATTAGTCAGATATTTGGCCCTAGATCTACAGGTAGCTGCAGATTTCATTTCTTTTATTTTCTGTCAGGTTTTCCAGATCTGGAACCCAGATCTACTGTATTCAGGAACTACTTAATAAAATAAACCCTCATATCTGCTGCACCAGTTTTCCCGCATTGGGTTTTTCCGAGGACTTATGTCCAAAAATCCTTGTGTCACTTTGTTGGATGAGCGTATTGTTCAGTAAATGATCTGCATGTGTAGGTTGTAGTTGTGTTTATTTCGGTACTTTATGAATCTAATTTTTGAAAATAACTTGTATTAACTTAAATCAAGTAGGAGAAATAAACCAAGATACTACAGTCGAATTTTCACATGGTATCAGAGCGATAGCAGATCAAGATGAATCTCCAGCAATCAGCTCAAGAAATATTTTTCTGTAGGGTGGTAGAAGAATCAGCAGATCCAGAAAGGGCATCTTGACAGCAGGAGAACGCAGATCCAGAAGAGGATAGCGTTGAAGTTGCATAAGGCCATTAGGCTTACGCAGACTCTTCCCAGGGCAACGTAAGGACTGCGTCACCCAATCTGGGGTTACGCAGTCCACTTTTGAGTAGCACTGAGGCTGCTCAGGGCCTGTCAGTGAGACGCAGTCCAGTCATTTCTCTAGTTGTAGAAGAGTTTTGTCAAAATCCGGAAGCAGTGCTTCAGCTCTTCAGCAGTGCTGGTGGGGTGGAGATTCTGTAGGTGTGGAATTGTGCCTAGCTAAGTCAACAAAGGCGGGAGGAAGACAGTTACTCAGCAGATCTGAGCCAAACAGATCTGAGATTCGATCAGGAGGATCGGAGAGTGTTGTCCGTTTGTGTTTGGGTGAAAGATTTCCAGGAGGGAAATCAGTCTTCAGCAGTAGTAGTTACTAGAGGGTTTCTAATCACCAAGAAACCCAGATCCAGAGGGAGAAGAAGTATTGTTTTTGTCAGATCTGAGCAAGATGGCTCGATATGGACTGAGGAATCAAGACAGATTAGACGACATGTCCAACTATGTTATTTGGAGGGCCAGAATAACATAGGAAGACAATTACTTAGCAGACCTGAGCTGAACAATTCTGAGATTCGATCAGGAGGATCGGAGAGTGCTATCTGTTTGTGTTTGGGTGAAAGATTTCCAAGAGGGAAAGCAGTCTTCAGCAGAAGCAGTTACTAGAGGGTTTCTAGTCACCAAGAAACCCAGATCCAGAGGGAGAAGAAGTATTGTTTTTGTCAGATCTGAGCAAGATGGCTCGATATGGACTGAGGGATCAAGATAGATTGGACAGCATGTCCAACTATGTTATCTGGAGGGCTAGAATCCTCTCAATTCTGGATGAGTATGGTCTTAAAGATCATGCAGAGAAGGTTCTTGCTGTACCAACCGATGCAGATCCTGTCAAGAAGTATGAAGAGAATCAAGCGCGAACCAAGCGTTTGATCATAGACAGAGTCAAGGACCATGCGATTCCTAATATTGCTGGTAAGACTACAACAAATGACATGAGGGTAGACTTGGACACGATGCACCAAGGAGGCTCTGTCCAAAGAAGAATGCTTCTGGAGAACCAGATGTGGTTGTTCCAAATGATGAAGGGTGAAGAGATAGATCCATTCCTCTTCAGGCTTCAAGCCATCCGAGATCAGCTGGTTGGCATTGGTGCTACTCCGAATGAGGGGCTCTTAGTGAGGACTGTTCTGAATGCAGTCTCAGAAGGTTGGGAAACGTTTATCCAGAGCATTCTGGGAAGGGCAGCGTTACCGTCTTAGGCTGACATGTGAGCTATCCTCTGTCAAGAGGAGATCAGGAGGGTCACCAAGAAGAAGAATATCAGTGGAGGAAGCAGAAAGGCCAAAGTCAAGGAAGAGGAGGAGGATGCAGCCCTTGCACCAAGGGAAGAAGAAGAAGGACCTTTCCAAGGTCCGGTGCTTTAACTATGGTGATCTTGGACATTTCACCAACAGTTGTCCTAAGAAGAAGGACAAAGGATCTTCTAATTCCAAGGCTGCAACAGCAAAGGAAGATGGCTCTGATGATGATGCAGCTGTGAGTGCTCATGTGCCTCAAGAGAAGAGGTGGGGTGACATGGATCTGCAGAGCATCTACAGACAGTGGCGGGATCTTTGAGTCAGCCCTACTCTTGGATCAATACAAGCTACAGGAGCCTTAAGACGATAGCGGGATGAGTCGAGAGATGGTTGCAGGAGGCCACATTGAAGCAGAAGAGGGAGCTGAAGAGCTGAGGGAGCAACGTAATGCAGAGGCAGCAGCAGCACAGCGGGGCTGATGGGACTTCAACAACGCAAAGAAGTTGTGCTCATGGAGTACAATGTTGCAGCATGACAGTGTCTCCAGGAGAATAACGTAAATCAGCATCTAGGGAGCTTCAGTGGTGGAAGGCAACTTGACTTATCTGTCAAACAGTTGGGCAAAGTTCTTTAAGTTGCTTACTTCTCAACAACTCAGTTGCAGTGCAGCAGTTAGCAGTGGCAGTGCTATGGGCAGCATGATGCAGCAATTTGAGAGGAAGCTGCAGTATAAATGTGGCAGTGTCAGTGGCAGTGGTATGGGCAACAGCACAGAGAGTAAAACTGCAGTGGATGGAGGGAAGCAGGCCAAGCATCTGCAGCACATAATCCATCTTCAAAATCTTGTAGTGCATGGTGTGGATGCATTACTAGAGCACACTTGCTAGAGCACACTCCGTGCTAAGAGGGAGTCTTGAGATTTTGTATAGTTGGTGTAGCATCGGGTGTGCTCTAGCCCTTAAATTTTGTAGAGGGGCTAGGACACACTTGATCTCCAAAACCCAGAAAGTGTTTTGAGAAATTTCAGTTGGTGTTCAAGTTATTCAAATAATTAATTATTTTAATGGATTTCCTAAGTCTAAACTTAAGAAAATTAAATAATTAAAGTGAAATAATTAACACATGCTCTGAAATGTTCTAAAAGACACGGATCAAGTAGTATTTTAATCTCAGTCGTTGATGAATGTTTTAATCTCGGTCGTTGATGAGATGAATGAAAAAGTATAAGAGAAAGGCTTGAGGGTCAGTTGGAGAGACACACAGTTGTAGAGTTGAGGAATAGATTTGGAATTCTAGGGCAGGTTTGCTAAGAATTTTTGGAGGAATTTCCTGCAGCAAGGGTAGTATTGGCTAAGGGCATGATTTGATCCCAGAGCCAAGAGTCAATAAGAGGCAGAGGAGCAACAACAAGTACAACACAGATAAGCAGAGTAGCAGCTATGCAGGTGTTGCGTAGCCACTACGCAGGACAACACAGAGGCTCCAGGGGGCTTCAGAAGTTACACAGAGGGTCTCCAGGGCCAGCGTAAGGCCTGCGTAATCACCCTCTCAGGGGTTACGCAGTGCCTCTCTGGGCAACGCAGTGGAATTCTGAGGCTGACTGGGCTGACGTTGGGGCTTCAGGGGCAGCGCTAGGGTTTCTAGGGCCAGATCCGAGCTGAGTTTTGTAAATCTCGTTTGAGGGTGTGGATCAGTCAAATATTTGGTCCTAGATCTACAGGTAGCTGCAAATTTCATTTCTTTTATTCTCTGTTGGGTTTTCCAGATCTAGAACCCAGATTTACTGTACTTAAGAACTACTTAATAAAATAAACCCTCATATCTGTTGCACCAGTTTTCCCGCATTGGTTTTTTCCGGGGACTTATGTCCAAAAATCCTTCTGTCAATTTGTTGGATGAGCGTATTATTCAGTAAATGATATGCATGTGTAGGCTGTAGTTGTGTTTAATTCGGTATTTTCTGAATCTAATTTCTGAAAATAACTTGTATTAATTTAAATCAAGTAGGAGAAATAAACCAAGATACTGCAGTAGAAATTTCACGAGCTTCCCATGTCCTGCTGCTTGTACTGAGAGCATCAAGGGGCAACAACCAAACGCTTTGTTTGTTGAAGAATGTAACTAGGTTCGGCCTTCATTATTAATGTATTTGTCAAAATAATTTATTATTATTATTAAGTGACTTATTAAAGCATGGGTTTCATGCTTGGGTCATATTTAGATTAAAGTCACAACTGTGGACTTCTAGGTTAGTCATTACATATTTGGGCTTTTAAATCATGTAATAATAGGTTGTTTATTATTTGGTCAAAAGGCTCCTCCATCAAGTCATCTTCTTCAAGGTCATCATCCTCGGTATCTTCAACAAACCTTTTTCAAGGACAACTCTCAAGTCGGCCTCCCTCAAATGATATACACACATACTCAAGTCGGCTTCTATAAAGACACATCTCTTCACTCTATCATGTCGGCTCATTTCCTATGGACAGACTACTATAAATACCACGCTAGGATTTCGCATTTCAACTCAGAATTTGAGATTACTCTGAAATTTCAGATCACAGAAAAGACTGCAGTTTCAGATCATCACCACAGAAGGATAAGGTCTCGGACTATATTCAGAACCGGGTTTCTTCGATATTATATATATTTTGGAGATGCTACAACGAGGCAAGGTCTCGGTGTCGACAAAGGTCTGCCACAGAATCAGTGATATGATGTTATCGGTGATGCTATATCAGTCAAGATGTTCAGTGATATGACGTTATCTCATTATGATGCTCGATGATCTCAGTTATGATGCCCAATGCTACAATGATGCTCGGTGATCTCAGTCATGATGCTCAGTACTATAATGATGCTAGGTGCTATGTTGTTATGATGCTTAGTGCTATGATGTTATCTCAATCTCGGTCAAAGTAAAGAGGATGTAGTTTCAGTGCAAGCAAAGGAGATCTCGGTGTCATGGAAATTTCGGTGCTAACACAGTGAAGGGATGACTTGATGGAGGAAGACTATAGTCTAAGGCTCTTGGTCGTCTCATCTTGAACCTGTTGAAGAAAGAATTTTGATTGGTTTTTCCCCAAAGGGTGGGGTTTTTCCCTGGCAGTGTGCCTACATCTTGTGTTCTCTTCTATTTGTTTGGCATTAGTATTGATGATAAGAAAAGATAAAAACGAAAGAACACATGATAATGTCATGATAAGAGAAACTAATTAACTTCCATTTCTCTAACATGGTATCAGAATTATGGTACTCAAAGGTTAAAAGGCAGTTTGAAGAACTCTCATCCATCTTTGAAGCAATGAAAGGATCTGTTTGCATCAAGATCAAGATCCCTAGGACATTTCTGGGCTAAATACTCTGAAATATCTTGAAAGGATGAATAGAAAATTTCAATGAGTTAGTCCATTCACCATATTAAAGACATCACAGTTCGGATCTCCATCAAGAAGATAGTCTCGGTGCAGTAATGTTCACAGTGACAGTTCGGATCTCCATCAAGAAGATAGTCTCGGTGCAGTCATGATCACAGTGACACAGTTCGAATCTTTTCCAGACAGTGTTGATGCAGTCATGATCACAGTGACACAGTTTGGATCTTTTTGAGACAGTGTCGGTGCAGTCATACTCTTACAGGGATAAAGATGATGCAGTGCAATCACATGAAAAAGGTGCCCTGACAAAGTTCGGAACCATCACAGTTCAACAGATATCACAGGTGTGCTCTTGGTATAATTTCGGATCACATTTCAGAGACAAGTTTTTGCTGTCACAAAATTCTGTCCCACCACAGGAACAGAATTTCAGTGTCACCACAGGAACCAAGTGTTTGTTGCTTTCATAGATTTGGCACTACCACAATATTTACTGTTTGGTGTCCCTACAGAAAGAAGGGTGACACCTCAGTCTCAATATCAATAAAGTCTTGAAGCTACCTTTGTTTGAACTTCGATGCTACTAAAATGGCCTCAATTCAGTGCCACTACATGACCACAGTAATCCCAAATCGGTGATACTTCAGCGATGCCACAATAGTGTAAGTCTTGGTGCTATAAATACAATTCAAGTATCATTACAGTGGTTAAGTCTCAACTACAGTGATGCCTAACATGGTACCTATCATGATCATAAGGAGAATTCGGGCTCAAGTAATAAAAGGTCAAAGTACTGAGGCATTGCTATGGTTAGTGACAAAAGTTCAGTCACAGTCATAGAGGAGAATTCGGATTATGTAGTGATTTAGGCCAAAATTTTGATAAGGAGCAGTGATGTTTACGCAGTGACATACAAGCACGTTCAGTCTACACCCTATGGAGATCTATCAAAGGTCTAAGATAAGAAATCAACTTAAGAAATTCAAGTAAGTATTACAAAAAGTCCAACAAGCTATCAATCAAAGGTATGTAACTACAAGGTACATATGAATTTCTAGATTTGCATTACATCTAATAATTCGTATAGCTAGTCTAATTTGTGATCCTTAGATAGCATACATGTTAGGATCTTGATCTTTGTTCTCTAAGATCTACAAAGTAATCTAGTTATAAAATAAATGTCCTCTTGATTGAACCTTGATATCTTAGAATTCCATCCCTCATAGTTGCATAAAAGATCTAACTTGAAAGATCAAATTATACTCTTCATATCACGGTTTGCTTGAAAGTATGCATTGTAGGTATAGTATACCATGACTCACACTTCTAGGAAATGACTTGCTAAATGATCAAGAAGTATGAAGGAAGGCATTACAAGAAGGTTTGTCAAGAAACAAAGGTATGTCTTGATTATAAAGCCTTATTAATTCTCTCTACACTACTAACATTTGTTGTGTTTATCTCTCTTGAATCTTAAAAGATTCTTGCTTGGGGAGATTCATCATCTCCAATTGTTTGCATAAAAGGAACCCTAAAAGGTTCTCTAGAAACCCTAACTTAAGGGTATGTTGATAATGTACGAAGCCCTAAACCTACTTAGGGATATTAATGAAGAAATGGCTATACTAATTGATATGTTATTGTGTTTGAGATTTTTGATATGATCGTGGAAGCTTGTAATATTCCGAGTAGAAATAAACAGCAATACAAAGCAACATAAACATGAAACTACAACAGATAAGGAGACATCACACATAGAATGCAAAACATGGAGAACGCTGAGCCATTTTATTATATAACTGAAAGTGATAATAAGTACAAAAGGTGATCAGAATGATGGCACCTTGGCTTGCACAAGGCAAGCTAGAGATACTTTCAGAAATACTCCCGAAATGGTTGCTCTATCAGTGACTGTTGTCTGCTGTTGTCATGACAGAAATGGCTGACTACTACACGCTTACCGGAATAGGGTCACTCTAAGTTGTTCCCCTGCTCAGAAAAATACGGGACTCTGGAAATGGGCTCCCCACCTAATACCCAGAAAATCCCAGAAAGGGTTTCAGGAATGGATGACCCCGGAAAATCACCTTCCTTGAGAAATAACGCTATACTAGTGGGATACGCTGGCCCTGAATGTGTCTCTGCAAATGGTGGCCTCCTCCTCTACCAAAATGATGGAATAGCTAAGCGCTAATCCCTTATTACTATCTCGGGTTGAATCCCCTGATAAATCTCCGCTCCCGGCACTACCTCCTCTAAGAACTGCACGGTCTCTCCTCAAACTACGCTGCCCAAGCATGTGCGTAATCTTTGCTGAAGATGTTATAGCTCCCACTTGAAAATCAGCGGATAGAACTCCTCACCCGAGCAGGCACTCGAACTCCCCTGGCGCTAAGGTTGGGATCTTCGCTCAGATACACCTGGTGTGCTAAATAGCACTTACAGACTTTGCTCAACAGCAAAAGTGTGCTCAATGTCAATAGACAAAACAAAGATGCATAATCGAATGAGCAAATGAGGAGCCTCTCCCTCTCTTTATGCTTGGAGAGCCTTTCTCTCCCCTAGGCCCCACCAACATTGCGTTGTCCCTCTTGGCCACGTTGTCCATCTCTCTCCGCGCTGCCACGGGCCCACGCTGCCACTGTCCCCACGCTGTCACTTCGACCCCTGGGTCCCACGCTATCAACTAAATGTGCTCAAGTGACTTTAGGAAGTGTTTTATTTCCTAAGTGTAGGTTGAGGGTCTTCTCACCCACTTTATTACTGAATTTACTTTATAAAAGTAAATTGGCCAAAAATTAATATTGCCAATTAGCTATTGCTAATTGGGAATATTACAGTCCTCCCCACCAAAACGTTGCTTGTCCTCAAGCAACTGCAATGATGGATGTTGCAAAATCTTCTCACTCTCCCAAGTGGCATCCTCATCTGACAAGTTCCTCCACCTCACCAAATGCTCAATGACTCCTGCTCCGCAGCTACCTCTCCCTGGTATCTATGATGGCTTCTGGTTGTAGCACCAAATGCCCCTCATCATCTGTTGGTGGAAGCTCCTCTATTGCAGTCACCTGCTCTCCCAATGCCTTTTTCAGGCAAGATACATGGAAGATGTTATGGATCCTGCTACCTGTGGGTAACTCTAGCTCATATGCAACCTCCCCAATCCTGCGTTTCACCCTGCATGGTCCATAGAAGCAAAGCTTGAGCTTCTCACCCCCCTTCTGCTTCAGTGTGGACTACTGATATGGCTGAAGCTGTAGGTAGACCAAGTCTCCTACCTCAAACTGCCTCTCAAACTGTCCTCTGTCAGCATACAGTTTTTGCTGGTTCTGTGTTGTAGCTATGTTGTCCTTGAGGGCCCGGAGTATATCCTGACTCTCTTGGATCCAGTCCTTGGCCCTGGGGGCCTTATTAGCACCAAACATCACGTCAGCAAAAGTCAAAGCATGATATCCATATAAAGCATAAAACGGAGACATACCAATGGACATATGGAAAGTAGTGTTCTAGCATTACTCCCCCAAGTGCAACGATCGCAACCATGCCTTCTGCTGCCCTGTAACATAGTTTTGCAAGTAGCCTTCCAGCCACTTGTTCACTATCTCCGTCTTCCCATCCGTCTGAGGGTGGTAACTGGTGCTCGGAGTCAACTCTGTACCAACCAAACGAAAGAGCTCCTGCCAAAAGCCGTCCATGAAACGACTGTCCCGATCACTAACAATGGTCTTTAGAAGACCATGCAACCTGAAAACATCCCTGAAAAACAACTCTGCCACCTGAGCTGTTGTGTACCTTACTAATATAGCAAAGAAGTGTGTGTACTTTGTTAGCCGATCAACGACTACAAAGATACAGTCCTTGCCCTGCACCGCAGGCAACCCTGTGATGAAATCCATTGATATGCTTTCCCATTTCCCCTCTAGAATGGGAAGAGGCAGTAGTAATCCTGTTGGATGGCTCATCTCTCCCTTGTTCCGCTGACATACTTCGCACTCCCTAACATGCCGGAGTACATCCTCCTTGAGGCCCTTCCAAGAGAACCTCTCCCTAATGGCCCTTTAGGTTTTAGTGAACCCATGGTGGCCTGATAGTGGTGAGTCATGTGAGGCACATAGCACCTTCTCCTTGAGCTAAGAGCCCCTAGTCAAGAAGATCCGATATTTGAAGTATATCACCTCATCCATCACCTTGTATTTGTCATCCGTGACCTGTCCGTCCAAGATCTCACAGGCAAAACGATATTTGGAGTACTCCACCAACAATTGAGCCCTCCAATTTGTGTCTAAAGTTTAAACCCATCAGGGACAACGCTTCCAGTCTGCGTGAAAGAGCATCGACCACCACGTTGTTCTTCCCCTTGACATACTCAATGTCAAAATCGTATGCCTGGATCTTGCTAACCCACTTCTGCTGCCTCTCCTGCAACTACTTCTACTCTAAAAAGAACCGAAGGCTGTTGTGGTCAGTCCACACCCTGAATTTGTTCCCCACCAAGTACTACCGAAACTTGGCCAGTGCATGCATGATAGCCAACATTTCCTTGTCGTATATGGGATACAACCTCTCATGCGGCAATAGCTTCCTGCTCTCGAAGGCTACGGGATGGCCCCCCTGCATCAAAACTGCGCCTACCCCCTCTCCTGATGCATCACACTCAAGGACGAAAGGTTGTGTAAAATCTGGCAACATAAGAACTGGGCAGCTACTTATCACCTCTTTGAGCCTGTCAAAGGCCCTCTGCGCTGTGTTTGTCCAACTGAATGCCTCCTTCTTCGTAAGATCTGTGAGGGGTGCAGCAAGTTGGGAAAATCCCTTGACGAACTTCTGGTAGTAGGTGCAGATGCTTACAAATCCCCGAAGCTCAGTCACGTTCTTCGGCTTGGCCAATCCCGGATGGCCCTGATCTTCTCCTCGTGGACCCTCACTATGTCCACACCAATGATATGCCCCAAATAGAGCATCTCCGTCAAACCAAAATTGCACTTGGAGAGCATAGCATAGAAATGTTTCTCCTCCAATATGCGCAACACAGTCTCAATGTGTTGCAAGTGCTCCTCCCACGTCTGGCTGTATATCAAGATGTCATCAAAGAATACCAGCACAAACTTCCTCAGTTGACCACGGAAGATGTGGTTCATGCACGACTGGAAGGTGGCTGGTGCATTGGTTAGCCCAGAGGGCATCACCAAAAACTCGAAGTGGCCGTAGTGACATCTGAAAGCGGTCTTGGGAACATCCTGGTCCCTCACACGAATCTGGTGGTACCCTGATCTCAGATCAATCTTCGAGAAGAACTTCGATCCCCTCAACTCATCCATCAACTCATCAATCTGTGGGATGGGGTATCGGTTCTTCACGGTCTTCTTGTTGAGAGCCCGATAGTCGATGCAAATCCTCAGTGTGCCATCCTTCTTCTTCACTAGTACGACAGAAGACGCAAACGGGCTAGTGCTAGGTCGGATGTGTCCCAGCGCTAAGAGCTCATGAATAGCCCTCTCAATCTCATCCCTATAGGCTTTAGGATGCCTATAGAGTGTAGTAATCACAGCCTGGATGCCCTGCTCCAGCTTAATGGTGTGCTCAAACCCCCGATCTGGTGGCTGCCCTGGTGGTATATCTTTGAAAATCGTGGCATATCTGTCCAAAATAGACTACACCTTTGGGTGTACGGCCTGCCTTGTAGACCCTGCCTCCGAAACACACAACTCTACTACCCACTCTATATCTCCCTTCCGGAAGTCTGCCTCCAGCCGGTGTGTTGAGACTGTTTGTGGCAGATAAGTGTGCATGCCCCGAATCATCTCGTGCTTCCTAATCTTCTTGTTCGTCCACTCCATCTCCAAGGTCTCCCAATCTGTGGTGACCTTCCCCAGCAAGATCAACTACTGCACTCCCAATATCACGTTGGTGTCTAGAATGTCCACCACAAAGAAATGATTTTTCAGAGTGTAAGTCCCCATAGTCACTGCCAAGGCTGGCACATATCTGGCACACTGCATGGTTCTGGCACCTGGTACTAGTACTGAAAACCCATCAAAGCTCTCTGTCGGTATGTTCCACCGCTCTACCAACTGTGCATCAATAAAATTGTGGGTAGCCCCATTGTCCACTAATACTGAAACATGTTGTCCCTGCACAGTACCCCAGACACACAGTATCAAGTATTTGGGAACCCCTCGCAAAGAAGCAAGGACTCCCCCAGTAGGTGCAAACATTGCCCCTCCTGCTCCTAGTGGTGGAGGCGGTGGATGATCTCCTCTCTATCCTACACCGTTGCCTCGTGCCTCCATCTCCTCATATGCATCCTCCTCCCCGTCACTGTCGGAGAAGACCTCTATATAGTGTGCCTTCCCAGCGGCACAACGATGTCCTGGTGCCCATGGCTCCTGGCAAGTGAAGCATAGCTTCTTCCATCTCAGATCTCTCTCCAGGTCTCATCGTCCAAAGGCCCTCGGCCTTGGTTCCCCTTTGGAGGTGGAACCCTTGTGTCCTACCCCTTCGACTGAAATGCCGGTCTCTAGGGGAAAGAAGCTCTGGTCCTAGGTAGGGCATCCGACAAATCCCTGGTCCTCCCAACTGCATCGTGAAGTGTAGCCGTCCTCGTCGATCTATCTAACCCCCGAAGAGGTTCTGCCAACCCATCAAGTCAGGTACCATCATGGAGAGTCTCAAAAACTCGGAAATGTATGTGTCCGAGCTCCCGGTCTGTTTGAGCTTAGTCAACTCAACAAAGTGCTCCTCCGAATCCCTCTGATCAAACTGCTCTATCAACCTCTGTGTAAACTCTACATATGTTGTCACCGCTGAGTGCCCCAGCGTGGCCATCCCGTGGAACCACCAATCATGGGCCTCGCGCTCCAGGTGCAGTGCTGCCACCTTGATTGCCTCTCCCTCTACCATCTGATTAAGCTGGAAGTAAATATCCAACTTCTCCACCCAAGCCTTTTCCGAACACTTGGAGGATCCGTCAAATGTCGGCAGAAAAAATCTGCCCACTGTACTCCCATCCTATGTGTATCTGGCCCCTCTGTTCTGGTTGCGGTGTCTGTTGTCCTTCTTGAGCTGCACAAAGTCATGAAAAGTGAGAGCCTCACCAAACTCTCTTCCGTAGGACTGATACTCGGCAAAATAATCCCCCATGTGAACCGATTCTGGTTCCTGAGGTGCTCCTGCTCCCATGCCTGTAGCTAGAAATGTGGGCATTGTGGAACGTGGGGGAGTCAGTGATGCCATCTACTATGCTGTGAGATGCTCCTGCAAGTGATGAGAGGTGTTGGACCCTTCTTCAGTGTGGAAACCCCTTGGGGTTTCACGCTGTCTCTGGTCTGCGGTAAACTTTTGTCCCATCTCCTCTATCCTCCTCGACAACTCCTGCACAGGCTTTAGGAGAAGTTCCCCGAACTCCTTCCCTTCATATTTTTCCTCTTCCATTGGTTCTTTCTCTTCTATGTCCACTACCGGAATGTTGTCACCCTCTCCAAAAGTGGCCTTAAGCCTCCTCTCTTGGTCCTTATACCTCCTTCCCTGGTAAGTGATGTATGGTTTTCCTGCGGGTGTCATAGACAATCTGCTCCACAAGCTGAGCCAAGTCTATGAGCTTCGATACCATTGTAATATTCCAAGTAGAAATAAACAACAATACAAAACAGCATAAACATGAAACTACAACAAATAGATAGACATCGCACATAGAATGCAAAACATGGAGGACGCTGAGCCATTTTATTATATAATTGAAAGTGATAATAAGTACAAAAGGTGATCAGAATGATGGCACCTTGGCTTGCACAAGGCAAGCTAGAGATAATCTCAAAAATACTCCTGGAATTGTTGTTTTATCAGTGACTGCGTTGTCTCCAAGCTGCTACTGCTACTACTTTCGGACTGTTGTTGCTACTGGAATAGGCTGACTCTTTGGGGTTGTTCCCCTGCTCAGAAAAATACGGGACTCTGGAAATGAGCTCCCCACTTAATACCCAGAAAAGCCCAAAAAGGGTTTCAGGAATGGACGACCCCGGAAAATCACCTCCCTTGAGAAATAATGCTATCCCAGTGGGGATACGTTGCCCCTGAATGTGTCTTTGCAAATGGTGGCCTCCTCCTCAACCAAAATGATGGAATAGCTAAGGGTTGATTCCTTCTTACTATCCCGAGCTTAATCCCCTGATAAATCTATGCTCCCGGCACTACCACCTTCAAGAACTGTGTGGTCTCTCCTCAAGACTACGTTGCCCAAGCAAGTGCGTAATCCCTGCTGAAGATGCTATAGCTCCCACTTGAAAATCAACAAATAGAACTCCTCACCTGAGTAGGCACTCGAAGTCCCCCGGGGTTGAGGTTGGGATCTCCGCTCAGAGACACCCAGTGTGCTAAACAACACTTGCAGACTTTGCTCAACAGCAAAAGTGTGCTCAATGTCAATAGACAAAACAAAGATGCATAATCGAATGAGAAAATGAGGAGCCTCTCCCTCTCTTTATGCTTGGAGAGCCTTTCTCTCCCCTAGGCCCCACCAAAACTGCACTATCCCTCTTGGCCACGCTGACCATCTCTCTCTGCGCTGCCATGGGCCCATGCTGCCCACGTTGCCACTGTCCCCACGTTGTCACTTTGACCCCTGGGTCCCACGCTGTCAAATAAATGTGCTAAAGTGATTTTAGGAAGTGCTTTATTTCCCAAGTGTAGGTTGAGGGTCTTCTCACCCACTTTATTACTGACTTTACTTTATAAAAGTAAACTGGCCAAAAATTAATATTGCTAATTAGCTGCTGCTAATTGGGAATATTACAAAGCTCTAACATATTAGAGTTGAAATGATGTTGTTCGAAATCTCAACCCTTTGAAGTCTTGATAGAATAAGGGCTTTCTTTGACATGAACTGAAACCCTAGGTTTTGGTTAGGTCTACAAGCAAAATCCTTGTTATGAAAAGTCCTAGGAATGCAAGCTACCTGTCCTTTTGCAGACTCTATCTATGAGTTTTAGAAACATATACATAGACTTCAATACCTAATGAGTTCAACCACTTTAGTTTCTTACCAGGGTTGTTAGGCCCTGATATGCAGGCTTTTCAAACTCAACTCTAAAAGAGAACAGCTTCGTCATGCAAGCAGATCGTGTGAAAATTTCTGAATACATTAATGCAGAAATCCTACTGTAGTATCATGGTTTACTTCTCCTACTTGTGATTAAGTTATACAAGTTATTTCCAGAAAAATATTCAAAAAATGTCAAAGTAAACACTGCTAATAGCCTACACATATGCAGATCATTTACTGAATAATACGCTCATTAAAACAAAGTGACACAGATTTTTTGGACAATAGTCGCCAGAAAAACCAAATGCGGGAAAACCGGTGCTGCAAACATGAGGGTTTATTATTATTATGTAGAATCTGAATACAACAAATCTGAGCACCCAACTGGTTAACCCGACAAAGAAAATAATAGATCTGCAGCAATACCTGATGTTCTGAGACCAAAATCTAACTGATCCACACCCTCAAACAGGATTTACAAGACTCAGCTATTTTCTGGCCCTAGAAACCCCAGCGATGCCACTGAAGCCCCATCGTCAGTCTTGCTAGGTTCTGCGTGCCTCTACGTTGCTCAGAAGGGGACTACGTAACCCCAGAGTGGGTGACGCAGTCCTTACGCTGCCTCTGGAGGCCTCAGCATATCTGAGGGTTTATTATTATTATGTAGAATCTGAGTACAACAAATTAGGGCCCCCAACTGGTTAACCCGACAAAGAAAATAATAGATTTGTAGCAATACCTGTTGTTCTAAGACCAAAAGCTAACTGATCCACACCCTCAAACAAGATTTACAAGACTCAGCTATCTATTTTTTGGCCCTAGAAACCCCAGCATTGCCCCTAAAGCCGCAGCATCAGCCCTGCTAGGTTCTGTGTGCCTCTGCGCTGCTCAGAAGGAGACTGCGTAACCCCAGAGTGGGTGACGCATTCCTTACACTGCCTCTGGAGGCCTCTGCATAACTTTGGAAGCCCTATGAAGCTGCAGCGCTACCGCTCTTGGGCCTGTGTAGTGGCTAAAGCCTCTGTGCTGCGTAGTTGCTGTTGTTGCCCTTGCTCCTTTGCGTTGTCCTTGATTACTGCTCCTCTGCCTCTTGTTGACTCTTGGCTCCGGGATCAGATCATCCCCTCAGCCAATACTACCCCTAGCTGCAGAAAACTCTTCCAGAAATTCTTAGCAAACCCTGCCCTAGACTTCCAGATCAGTGTCTCAGCTCTGCCTCTATGTGCGCCTCCAACTGACCCTCAAGCCTTTCTCTTATACTTTTTCGATGAACACATCAACGGCCATGATTAAATCTCTTATTAATGGCTGAGATTAAAACATTGTTTGATCCACGTCACTTAGAATATTTCAACATGTGTGTTTAATTAATTCACCTTAATGTTTCTAATTTCCTAAGTTTAGACTTAGGGTCCTCATTAAAAAAATTAATTATTTGAATAAATTCAACACCAGATGAAATTTCTCCAAATGCTTTATGGCTTTTGGAGTTGATGTGTTTCTTAGCCCCTCCACAAAGTTTCGGGGCTAGAGCACACTCGATGCTACCCCAACTACACAAAATCTCAACACTCCCTCTCAGCACGGAGTGTGCTCTAGCAATACATCCACACCATGTATCGCAAGATCTTCGCATTGGTCTCTGCACTACTGATGCTTGGCCTGCTGCCCTCCATCCACTACGCTGCTGCTTTCTATACTGCTGCCCATGTCACTGCCACTGCCACTGCCACATCTGTACAGCAGCTCCCTCTCAACTTGCTACATCGTGCTGCCCATATCACTGCCACTGCTAACTGCTGCATTGCAACTCATTTTTTGAGAAGTAAGCATCCGAAAAACTCCTGCTCAATCGTTGACAGACAAGTCAGGATGCATCCCATCACTAAAACTCCCTTAGCTGTTGCTTTATGCTGTCCTCTTGAAGCCACTGTGCTGCTATAGCTCTGCACTACGTGAGCACTGCCTCTCTACGCTGCTGAAGTCCCATCAACCTCTGCGTTGCTGCCTTTGCGTTGCACTGCTCCCTCTACAACATCTCAGCACTGCCCTCCACTTCACTGTGAACTTCTGCATCCATCTACTTGTCCCACTACCGTCTTAAGGCTCCCGTAGCTCGTATGTGATCCAAGAGTAGGGCTGACTCAAGGATCCCGCCTTCTTGATCTGTCGCTGCTCTACAGATCCATGTCACCCCACTTACGTGGCTCATGATCACTCATGGCTACGTCATCTTCACTCCAATCATCCTTTGTTGTTGCAGCCCTGGAATCAGAAGCTCCTTTGTCCTTCTTCTTAGGACAAGTGCTGGCAAAGTGTCCAAGTTTTGCCACAGTTAAAGCACCAGACCTTGGAAAGGTCCCTCTTCTTCTTCCCTTGCTGCTTTCGTTCCTTTGATGCAAGGGTTGCATCATCCTCCTCTTCTTTCTTCACTCTGACCATTCCGCTATTGTTGTTCTGCCTCTTAGTAATTCTCCTGATCTCTTCTTGGTGGAGGATTTCCCACATGTCTGCCCAGGACAGTAACGCTACCCTGCCCAATAAGCTTTGGACAAATGTTTCCCATTCCTCGGTGACTGCATTCAGGGTAGTCCTTACCAAGAGCCCTTCGTCCAGAGGTGCATCCATGGCAATCAGTTGATCTCGGATAGTCTGTAAACGGAAAAGGAAGGGATCCACCTTCTCACACTTCTGCATTTGGAACAGCGTCATTTGATTCTCAAGAAGCATCTTCCGCTGAATGGAGCTTCCTTGATACATGGTCTCTAAAGCGGTCCACATCTTATTTGTCGTCTTCTTTCCGGCAATGTGTGGCACGACATGATCCTTTACTTCGTCCATAATCAAACGATTAGCCTGTGCTTGATTTTCATTAAATTTCTTCATAGGATCAGGATCTGTAGGCTCAGCTAGGACATTCTCTGCATGGTTCTTGATGTCGTACTCATCCTAGACTGATAAGATTCTGGCCCTCCAGATAACGAAGTTGGACACACCGTCCAACTTGTCCTGATCCCTCAACCCATGAGAAACCATCTTACTCAAATTTGATGGAAACAATACTCTTCTCCCTCTTTCTGTGGCAATACAGAAACGTTGGATCTGGGTTTCTTGGTGACTAGAAACCCTCTAGAAACTGTTGCTTATGAAAAACTGATTTTCCTCCTGGAAATCTTCAACCAAAAACATCGGACTTTCCCTCTGATCCTCCTGATCGAATCTCAGATCTGTTTGGCTCAGATCTATTGAGTGACTGTCTTCCTCCCTCTCTTTGTTGACTTAGCTAGGCACAATTCTACACCGGAAGAATCTCCACCACACCAGCACTGCTGAAGAACTAAAGCACTGCTTCCAGATCTCGGCAAACTAACAAGAAGACTGGACTACGTCCCTCTGGTTGGCCTCTGCGTAAGCAGACTGGCCCAGTGCAGTCTTTGCGCTGCTCAGAAGTGGACTGCGTAACCCCAGACTGGGTGACGCAGTCCTTACGCTGCCCTGGTTAGCCTTTGCGTAAGCTTGAAGGCCTTCTGAAGCTCCAGCGCTGCCCCTTTCTGGATTTTTGTCTTGCTGCTGCTGCTACCCTTTTCGGATTTCTTTTGCTTCTACTGCTACCCTACAGAAAAATATTCTTCAGCTAATTTTCTAGAGAATCAGCTTGATCTGCTATCGCTCTGATACCATGTGAAAATTTCTGAATACAATAATGCAGAAATCCTACTGTAGTATCATGGTTTACTTCTCCTACTTGTGATTAAGTTATACAAGTTATTTCCAGAAAAATATTCAGAAAATACCGAAGTAAACACTACTAACAGCCTGCACATATGCAGATCATTTACTAAATAATACGCTCATTCAAACAAAGTGACACAGATTTTTTGGGTAATAGTCCCCAGAAAATCCCAATGCGGGAAAACTGGTGCAGCAGATATGAGGGTTTAATAATATTATGTAGAATCTAAGTACAACAAATCTGGGCACCCAATTGGTTAACCCGATCAATGTTGCAAGAAAACCCCCCTTGCTCCAACGCTCGATCCGCATCCTGTACGGAATCGTACGGGATCCGTCGTACAAAACGCAGATCGAACATTCCGAAACACGGATCGACGTACGGAAGTGCCACGCTTTGAGGTGAATCCGTACGGATCACGAATGCTTCCGTACGGCGGCATACGGATCCGGTTAGCGCAGTAAAAAAAATCGATTTTTTTTTTTTAAGCTTTAGTTGGGTTAGAGGATGGGTTAGTGTTGAGTTAGAGATAGGATGAAAAAGATATAAGCTCACTTTCGCCTCTCATTTGCTCACTTGTGTTTTTGGAGAGCTTGTCGAAAAGAGGAAAAGAGAGCTTGGAGAAGAGAAGAGAAAGAGAGGAGAAGAGAGCTTGGAGAAGAGAGAGTTGAGGAGAGCTTGGAGGAGTGAAGGAGGAGGAGCTTGGAGGAGTAAAGAAGGGCTTCCATCTACAAGAGCTAAAGAGGTAAGTGCAAACCCCAAACTTTCTCATTTTTTTGTCATTGTTTTTTGTATTTTCTCTCCTCCCTCTCCTACACTTTCCCATTCTTTCTTCTTGTTCATTTATTTGCAAGTTGTCTACCATCTATATTCATATTCAAAGATGATGTTCTTTTGGCTTCTATGTATCATTCCACTCTTGCTTTTGATGATGGTAAGGGGGAGTAGAAATAGAAGAGAAGAACATGAAGAAGAACAACATAGTGGTCCCCATATGAGTGACTCAATGTATGATGAGGAGGAAGGGGATGATTTTGATGAAAACATTGAAACACCAGAGGGAAAAGCTGCATTGACACCCTTGTGGAACTATGTGACCAAACTTGAAGGGGGAAAAGGTGGTGGAAGCTACAAGTTTTTGTGCCATCATGGTTGTCATGGAGGAAAACCATATAGTGGTTAATATACCCGTGTGAGGAGGCATCTTTGTGGGGTGATGGACAGTGATGAAAAAAAGGGTGTTGTGGGGATAGAAATTTGCCCAAAGGTTTCAAATGAACAAAGAAGAAAATACATCCAAATAGAGGAGGTTGCACAACAACAAAAACAAGAAACAAAAAACTCAATCTGAATCAAGTGCAACCTCTAGATTTGGTAGCTCATCTCCTCATGGTACTTCTGCAAGCTGTAGAGGTAAAAAAACAATAGGGGATTTCCTTAATGTTATTGGGAGGGATGATGTGGATGGAAAGATAGTCCAATTTCTTTGTGCTTGAGGTGTACCATTCAATGTGCTTCGCTCTCCCTATTGGCATGAAATGGTAAAGGCCATCAATGAAGCCCCAAAAGGATACAAGTCCCCCAACTATGAGAAAGCTAGAACAGTGTTATTAGAAAGAGAAAAAGGAAAGGTTCAAGTAGCTTTGACACATTTTACAAATGAGTGGGTGGATAGTGGGGTATCCATTGTATCAGATGGGTGGACAAATATCAGAAGCCAACATTTGATAAATGTTCTTGGTGTTTCTGCTAGTGGTGCAGTGTTTATTACATGTTATGATTCCTCCTCTATCAATGCAACTTCCCAAAACATTGCAGATCTCCTATTGCAATCAATCAAAGATGTTAGTCCTAGTAAAGTGGTTCAAGTGATCACAGATAATGCAGCAAATTGTAAGGGAGCAGGAAGAATTATTGAACGTACTTATCCACACATATTTTGGTCTGGGTGCTTGGTGCACACATTGAACCTTTTGATGCATGATATTGTGAAGCATAAAGAACGTGGGTGGATTAATGAGCTTTACAAGAGAGGGAAGCAACTCATTAAATTTATCACAGAGCATACAAGGGTAAACTACTTCTATGGCACTTACTCCAAGTTGCAATTGCTTAAACTTCCAAAAACAAGATTTGCATGTTATTACCTCACCTTTAGGCAACTAGTGAAGGTGAGACAAGCTTTAACTAATATGGTCACCGTTGAATCATGGGAGGAAATTAACACTAATAGAGATGGTGCTAATGTAGCCAAGGACACTATTCTTGACATGTATTTTTGGTCACGGGTTAAATATGTTTTGCAATTCACCAAATCAATTTATTACATGATCAAGTTTGCAAATTCAGATCTACCAATAATTGGGGAGGTGTATGAGCAAATGGATAACATGTTGGGGCAGATTAAAGACGTTGTTGAGCCTAGAGATATCACCTTGTACAGTTATAATCGTGCAGAGGTGGATAGACGATGGGATATGCTAAATGTTCCATTGCATGCATTAGCATATGTTTTGACACCTAAATACTATCATCCATCATGGCTTTCAACAACAACACTTGGGGGGGAGCAGGAGAAAACCACACCTAGATCCAGAGGTCCTAGAAAAATATATGATTGCATTGACTAGATTAGTTCCTGATGAGGAGGAGGTTGTCTTGGTACGAAAACAGTTGAGCAACTATATGCTTTCCACTGGTCCATTTGGGAGCATGCATGCTATTAGAGATCGAGAGACTTTTTCTTCTATTGAGTGGTGGAACATGCATGGAGGTGCTACTCCAATTCTATAGACTTTGGCATTGCGGGTGCTATCACAGGTGGTAAACACTTCTTCTGCAGAGAGGTGTTGGAGCTCTTATTCTTTCATCCACAGTGTTAAAAGGAACAGGTTGAGTTTAGACCAAGCAGAGAGCTTGGTTTATGTTCATTACAACTTGCGATTGTCGTCCCATTATTGTGATGATGCAAAGAGTAATAAAGACCTTAAGGTTTGGGATAGGTACCCAGAGGAGGCCAATTTGTAGGATGGAGTGTTGCGATTAGAGCAATTAGAGAATGCTCTTATCCATGATGATGATGATTGAGTTGACATGCCACCCCCAACTGGTCCCTTGCTTCCTAGGTTCCATGGTTCAACACCAACAAAAGGGGCTTCGTCTTCATCAATTGCAGTGCCAGTGAAACAACTTCCACAACCACCATCTTCTTCATTGCCACCACGTGGAGGCCCACCGCCATGTACTCTTTGTGGTGGAAGGAGGAGAGATTAGTAGATATTTTCACTATTTACTACTTTTGTCATAGATTAGACTAGTAGGCTTGTTGTGAATTTGAACTTTTTTGTCTTGGTGGTGGCCAAGTGGCCTATTTTGTAAACATTATTATTTGAATTTTGGACATGACTAATGTTGAAAGTTGCTCACTTGATAGATAATATGCTTTATGTTTTATAATATTGTTAAATGTTTTATGTTTTATAATATTGTTAAATGTTTTATGTTTAATAGTATGCTTAAATGTTTTAAATGTTTTATGTTTTATGGTATGCTTAAATGTTTTATCATGCTTTAAAATTTGATGTATGTTTGTAATTGCTAGGATCTAGAATCTAGAAGATTGATGCTCGAATAATTAATCATGGATGTCATATCTATCTTGATTTATGTAAAAAATATGCATGTTTTCATGTCTTCTACAACTAATATGGTATTTGGGATGTTTCTTTTGAATATAAATGCAAAAAAAAATATCAAAAAAAAATATATATATATATAATATATATATATATATACTAGACGCTTCCAAAATGCTTCGCTTCCTAAATTTTTGGAAAATGACGCTTTTGCGTCCCCGCTTCGTGCAACGTTGAACCCGACAGAGAAAATAATAAATCTGCAACAATACCTGTTGTTCTGAGACTAAAAGCTAACTAATCCACACCCTCAAACGGGATTTACAAGACTCGACTATTTTCTGGCCCTAGAAACCCCAGCGCTACCCCTGAAGCCCCAATGTCAGCCCTGCTAGGCTTTACGTGCCTTTGCGCTGCTCAGAAGGGGACTGCATAACCCCAGAGTGGGTGATGCAGTCCTTACGCTGCCTCTGGAGGCCTTTGCGTAACTCTGGAATCCCTCTGAAGCTGCAGTGTTGCCCCTCCTAGGCCTACGTAACACCTGCATAGCGGCTGAAGCCTCTACGTTGCGTAGCTACTACTGCTTCCCTTGCTCCTTTGCGTTGTCCTTGATTGTTGCTCCTCTGCCTCTCGCTGACTCTTGGCTCCGGGATCAGATCATCCCCTCAGCCAATAGTACCCCTCGCTATAGAAAACTCTTCCAGAAATTCTTAGCAAACCCTGCCCTAGAATTCCAGATCAGTCTCTCAGCTTTGCCTCTGTGTGTACCTCCAACTGACCCTCAAGCCTTTCTCTTATACTATTTCGTTGAACACATCAACAACCATGATTAAATCTCTTATCAATGGCTAAGATTAAAATACTGCTTGATCCGTGTCACTTAAAACATTTTAGCACATGTGTTTAATTAATTCACTTTAATTTCTCTAATTTCCTAAGTTTAGACTTAGGATCATTAAAAAAATTAATTATTTGAATAACTTCAACACCAAATGAAATTTCTCCAAACGCTTTTTGGGTTTTGGAGTTGATGTGTTTCTTAGCCCCTCCACAAAGTTTTGGGGCTAGAGCACACCCGATGCTACCCCAACTACACAAAAACTCAACAAATCGAATAGTCATTCGCAGATGTAGAGCAGAAAGACTTATCTCAGACTCAAAAAAAAGAAAAAGACTCTCAGTCTCAAACTCTCAACTCTCAAAACTCCCGATGTCTAAAATGAACCTTAATCTTATTTATAGAATGAGGAGGGGACAAACACTAGACAATTCGGACCGACAACACTTTTTCGTACTAAGATGCCGAGATGTGGATCAAATAACACCAGAAGTTGGAGAACTGCTCTAAGTCTCGGAAGGCCTAAAAGTGATTTTACACAATAGAGATTTTATTCGAAATCCTACGAAAAACGTTAATGAGAATTTACATTGTAGAGATTTTGTCAGAAATCCCACGGAAAACGGTCATTGTTGAAGTCAAGTGACAAGACACTACTGTACATTGTGGATGCCTTTAGACAAGAGCCCATGAGAACCTGCGAAATCTTTTAATTATGTTCCTAATGGATTTTACTAGGGAATCTACCATTTGCATGATGATACGATCCACTATGTTCCTAAGCTTTTGTATATATTCCTTTGAAAATCATTGGTTTTCCAAGGATAACCTGATGTTTTTCCTTGGTTAGGACTAACCAATGATGATGCCCTCTCATAAAGTAACCCAATATGCGCTCATCAGAATAATTTTGTAGATCTGCAATAGTTTTGCAAGGCTGGTGAAAACAATCATAGCATTTTTGGCAGTCATTTTGAAACTCACTTTCAAAGTATTTTGGATCCATGGTAGTTTTGTTTATCTCATACCATCCCCACCATTCTTGTAACCAATTTGGTTGCATTAATAGTTGTGTAATGTATACAGGTCCAAATTTCAATAATGTATAGTGAGTTTCCGATCTTTCTTCTCTGCACAAGAGATCCCACTAGAGATCTTTATAATCTTGGAAGTTATAAACAGTGTCTGGAAATACACGCTTTGGATCTTTTCGTGGCCACATGATTCTTGCAGGATGTTCAAGATATATTCTTCTGTTGATGATGTAATATTTATGAAATGTTTTTGTCCTGTTGCTTCCTTCATTCCATATTAGGCTGATATCTTGAAAACTTTTTCTTAATGCTTCATCTGCAAGATTGGAGTACATCATTGAATTCTTATATACCATGTCATGTATCCACGTGCAAGACTTAGGATAAATCTTTCTTTCTGGCACGAGGTGTTGTAGATTTGTGTCCATTACTTTCGTATTTCTCAGTTGCCAAGTGGGCTTCCGTTTTTCAACATAGACCTGCCATGGGGTGTTGTCAGGGATGTTTCTGAGTTTTTCTTGTTGTGTATTAGGATCCCATTCAGTGACAATCACCATTAGATTGTTTTTTGTTTTTAGATATTCTCTGCTCAAGAAATCTGGTAGACAGTTTTTCTCTCCTTTTATGTGCTCCACATCAAAATCGAAATTGGCAAACAAGGCTTGCCATCTGGCAAACTTGGATTCTCTGGGCTTTTTTTTGTCTTTTGTTAATACTTTCTTTAAAACAGAGGCATCAATCCTAAGAAGAAACTTTTTATGTACAAGATTTATGTCAAATTTGTCTATATTGTTCCAGGTAGCTTTAACTTCCTTCTCAATTGTAGAATAGTTTTGTTCTGTTGGGTTCCAAGTACCTGAAGCAAAATGTACAACTTGTTCTTCTTCTTTATTCTTTTGATTAAGAATACCACCACACCTAAGATTGTTGGCATCACTTTCTACAATTTTTGGCAAATCTTCATCTGCAAGATAGAGAATAGGCAAAGTTTTTACCTTGGATTTTATCTTTCGGATTGCAGCAGTATGCTCTAGGGTCCAAGGTGCTGGATGTTTTAGTGGCCACATGATTTTTGCAAGATGTTCAAGATATATTCTTCTGTTGATGACGTAATGTTTATGAAATGTTTTTGTCCTATTGCTTCATTCCATATTAGGCTGATATCTTGAAAACTTTCTCTTAATGCTTCATCTGCAAGATTGGAGTACATCATTGAATTCTTATATACCATGTCATGTATCCACATGTAAGACTTAGGATAAATCTTTCTCTCTGGCACGAGGTGTTGTAGGTCCTTATGGGATTGTAGATTTGCATCCATTACTTTCGTATTTCTCAGTTGCCAAGTGGGCTTCCATTTTTCAACATAGACCTGCCATGGGGTGTTGTCAGGGATGTTTCTGAGTTTTTCTTGTTGTGTATTAGGATCCCATTCAATGACAATCGCCATTAGATTGTTTTTTGTTTTTAGATATTCTCTGCTCAAGAAATCTAGTAGACAGTATTTCTCTCCTTTTATGTGCTCCACATCAAAATCGAAATTGGCAAACAAGGCTTGCCATCTGGCAAACTTGGATTCTCCGAGCTTTTTTTTGTCTTTTGTTAATACTTTCTTTAAAGCAGAGGCATCAATCCTAAGAAGAAACTTTTTATGTACAAGATTTATGTCAAATTTGTCTATACAGTTCCAGGTAGCTTTAACTTCCTTCTCAATTGTAGAATAGTTTTGTTCTGTTGGGTTCCAAGTACCTGAAGCAAATTGTACAACTTATTCTTCTTCTTTATTCTTTTGATTAAGAATATCTCCCCACCCAAGATTGTTGGCATCACTTTCTACATTTTTTGGCAAATCTTCATCTGCAAGATAGAGAATAGGCAAAGTTTTTACCTTGGATTTTATCTTTCGGATTGCAGCAGTATGCTCTAGGGTCCAAGGTGCTAGATCTTTCTTCAATCTTTGATTCAACAATCTTCTATCATGGGCGCATCCTTTGTAGAAGTTTCTGATATAGTTCAAGCATCCTAGGAGTCTCTGTAGTTGAGTTTTGTCTGTGATCACATCAAGAAATTTATCAGCAAATTCAAGTGCATGCTTTTGCAATGTGATTTGACCATCTTCAATAGTATGTCCCAGGAATTTAATCTTTGTCTGAAACAATTCCATTTTGTTGTGTAACCAGCTCCAAAATAGAAGAAAAGAGATATCCACGCCTTAGAAATAAGCCACTTCGAGGGGGCAACCTCCAATACATTACATAAATGAACAATTCTTGGATGATTCAATTTACAAAACCTCCTTTCTATATATAGGAGTCCATGGGGCCATAATGTAATCCTGGTGGGCCACAATGTAATCCTAGCCGACCTAACAATAATAATTTAAGGGCACAATAATAAAAAAATGGGGGTTACAAGGGTACAATAATAACAATAAAGGGGTTACACTAACAACAATAAGGTACTATACTAGTAATATAGGGACCTAACATGCCCCTCTCCTTCAAAAAAGCGTTGTCCTCAACGCTTGAGTAGCTCTGGGTGCTTCCGTATAAATTTTTCATCCTCCCATGTAGAATCTTCAGTGTATAAATTCTTCCACTTGATGAGATACTCTGAAATTGATCGATTCCGTAGTTGTCGAGTTCTTGTTTCCATGACCGCTTCTGGTTCCAATATGATTTTTCCTTCCTCATCAAGTTCTGGAAATATTGTTTGAACTGGAATATTTTCACCTATAACCTTCTTTAAGCATGAAACATGGAAAACTGGATGTACTCGCGAAGAAGCAGAAAGCTCCAATTTGTATGCCATAGTACCAATCTTTTGCAACACCTTGTAAGGACCATAGTACTTTGGTGATAATTTATTATCCTTCTTAGCTTGCTTCAGGGACATTTGTTTGTATGGTTGTAGCCGTAAAAATACCCAATCTCCTACATCAAAACTTCTCTCGCTGCGATGTTGATCTGCCTGTTGTTTCATTCGATTTTATGCCAAATTCAGGTTATCCTTTAAGAGTTGGAGAACTTCTTGCTGATGCTCGATGTGATCTTCCACTGCTTGAACCTTCGAATTTTCCCTTAAAGATGATGTGATGGATGGTGGATGATATCCATAAAGTGCCATAAATTGGGTCATTTTTGCTGCAGTATGGAAGGAAGTGTTATACCACCATTCAACAAGAGGTAAACACTTGACCCATTGTGTTTGTTTATCAGATACAAAACAACGAAGATATCCTTCCAAACATTTATTTACTATCTTAGTTTGACCATCAGATCGAGGATGATAAGATGAGCTATGAGCTAATTGAGTACCCAAACAAGAAAATAACTCCGTCCAAAAATTTCCCGTAAAAATGGGATCTCTGTCGCTCACAATAACCCTTGGGCTTCCATGTAGCTTTTGAATTCTGTCCACAAATGTAGTAGCAACCGTACTTGCTTTAAATGGATGAGATAATGCACAAAAGTGTGCATACTTGGTAAGTCTATCAACTACCACCATGATGACACTCTTTCCTTCGGACTTAGGTAAACCTGTGATAAAATCCATTGAAATCTCCTCCCAACGTTGACTTGGAATGGATAAAGGTTGTAGAAGTCCCGGGGTCTTAATCGTCTCCACTTTATTCTGCTGGCAAACCAAACATTCCGCCACAAACTTTTGAATATCAGATTTAAGGCCATCCCAAAAAAAATCTTTCTTCACCCTGTGGTAAGTTTTTAAAAATCCTGAGTGTCCTCCTAAAGGAGAAGTGTGCAATTCCAGAAGAATCTTTTGTTTTAGTTGGGAATTTTTACAAAGATATAAGCGATCTTTGTACCATAAGGAATCATTTTTCCAACTAAATGTATCGGATGTACTAGGATCTTGCTGCAACTTTTGAATGAGTGTCCATACATCTTTGTCCTTCTTCCATTCATCTCTTGCTTCGGTTATCCAATCTGGTTGGATAATAGAAATGGCACAAAGCAATGCTTCCACCTCTTCATTCTTTCTTGAGAGTGCATCTCCAACAACATTAAGCTTTCCTTTTTTGTAGATTATTTCAAAGTCATAACCCAACATCTTTGTGACCCATTTTTGCTACTCTTCCGAAGATAGTATTTGTTCCAAAAAGTGTTTAAGACTATCATGATCAGTTTTTACATTGAAGTGTCTTCCCATTAGGTAAGTTCGCCATTTCTTTAGTACATGCAGTATTGCTAACATTTCCTTCTCATAAATAGGTTTCCGTAAATACTTTCCATTGATTGGACGACTTTCAAAAGCAATGGGTCTTCCTTCCTGCATTAAAATAGCACCAATTCCATTTCCTGAGGCATCACATTCCACAATAAAGGTTTTTGTGAAGTCTGGCGTAGCTAAGACCGGTGCTAGGCACATTGCCTCTTTAAGACATTCAAAGGCCTTAGTTGCTTCAGGAGTCCATGAAAATGCATCTTTCTTCAATAATGTTGTTAGAGGTGCTGCTATTCTCCCATAATTCTTAACAAACTTGCGATAATAGCCCGTTAACCCGAGAAATCCTCGCAATTGCTTTATTGTCTTGGGGACTTTCCATTCCTTAATGGCTTTAATTTTGTTAGGGTCTACTTTAACACCCTCGTGAGATATAATATGACCCAGATATTCCACCTCTTGTACTCCAAAGAAACATTTGGATGTTTTTGCATATAATTGTTTCTCCTACAATAGTTTGAGCACCCCGTCAACATGTTCAACATGATCCTTCCAAGACCTGCTGTAGATTAGTATATCATCAAAAAATACTAGCACAAATTTTCTAAGGAAGGGTTTGAAAATGGAATTCATCAACCCTTGAAATGTAGAAGGTGCATTGGTAAGGCCAAAAGGCACGACCAAAAATTCATAATGACCCTCATGAGTTCGAAATGCTGTTTTTGGAATATCTTCAGTCTTCATTCTAATTTGATGATATCCCGAACGAAGATCCAACTTGGTAAAATAAATTGCTCCATGTAATTCATCCAATAATTCATCAATCACAGGAATGGGAAATTTATCTTTAATGGTGAGCTTATCGAGCTCCCTATAATCCGGACACATTCGCCATGATCCATCCTTCTTGTGTACCAATACTACAGGAGCAGAGAAAGAACTTTGACTAGGTTGAATTATACCCGCCTCTAACATTTCTGCAATCATACGTTCAATTTCGCTCTTTTGGAAGTAAGGATATATATAAGGCCGATGTTTGGAGGAACACTTCCCGGAATCAAATGAATAGCATGATCATGATCACGAATAGGTGGGAGTCCTTTGGGAGTTTCAAACACCTTGGAATGATTGTCCAAGACTTGTTGGAGATCTGCAGAAATAGATGATTTGATGTCGGAACTTCTAGTGAGCATAATTTTGCAATTACGCCTCGTTGTTCTTTCTTTAGAAGCTTTGTCATGACATTAGAGCTTATTATCCTTCCTGGCTTCCCTTCAATACCCCGTAGTTCGACTTCCTTTCCTTCTGAAAAGAATTTCAAGAAAATTTCTTGAAAATTAAAAGCTACCGTCCCCAAAGATTGTAACCATTGTACTCCTAGTACAACATCAGCACCTCCCATAGGAATGGAAAGCATTGGACCAGTCAATACATATTCCCCCATGGTTAGCTTGATATTATGGCATTTTCCAGAGCAATTTATAGTTCCTCCATTTGCAACCATCACTTGACATTCTCGTGCTGGGTATAGGAAACAATTTAATTCCTTGGCTACCTTATAATGAATAAAATTATGGGTGCTACCTGAATCAATCAACACTATTACCCTTTTCTTCTTTATATGTCCTTCTATCTTGAGAGTTTGAGGAGTGGTAATTCCTGCCAGTGCATTACACGATATGGTCGGATTCATTTCTTCCTCTTCTCGGGGTGGTTCCTGGTGTATATCCTCTTCTTGTTCATTTTCTTCTTCTTCTTCACAATCTATGTAAAATAATTTCTTCTCAGCACACTTATGACCTTTAGTGTATTTGCTATCACAACCGTAGCAAAGCCCTTTTGCTCTTTTTTCTTCCAATTGTTGTGGTGTCAACCTTGTAGGTTGTGGAAATCTAGATGTAGCCACACTTCCTTCTTTATAGAATTGAGTAGTAGACTTCCTTTTTGCCATAATTTTACATTCAACTTTTCTTGCCAACCTGAATGCCTTCTCTAATGAATCAGGTTCCAGAACACGAACTTCATGTTGAATGTTATCCTTTAAACCGCCTAAGAAGAGATCAATCCTGTGGTCCTCTGAAATATCAGTTACCCTTATACTCAATT
The DNA here is from genome assembly GCA_034641835.2 of Pinus albicaulis. NCBI lineage: Eukaryota > Viridiplantae > Streptophyta > Pinopsida > Pinales > Pinaceae > Pinus > Pinus albicaulis. The sequence continues at coordinate 1,327,611,610 of CM076583.1, forward strand.
TTTGGAAGTCCTCAATGTGCTGCCCCACTAAACCCTTTTGTTTGAGATTTATCAATTGGGTAAAGAAGGTGTTGCTCTTTGTATCCTCATAATGTGCTATCATTTCCTCCGTAAAAATTGACCAAGTGACAATTTTTTTACGGAAACAAAGCCATCGATACCATACAAATGTATTTTGTTCTAAATGTAAAGTTGCAATGCGTACCTTTTGTGTGTTTTGCACGTTATGGAGATCAAAATATTGCTCCATCCGTAGTATCCATGTTACAGGATCCTTTCCATCAAACTTCCTCATATCCATTTTTGGAATATGGTGGTTCTTCCCACCAACATTCGAGTTTATGAAATCACGATTAACATTTATTTTGTTCTCATCATGAGGTTCTTCTCCTATATTTCCGCCATTAGGAATCATTTCTGGTTTTAAACTTGTCATCAAGCCTTCCATGTATGCTTTTAGATCATTCTTCATGTTTTCTATGTTGTCTTTCATGTCATCCATATTAGCTTCCATGCCCACTTCCATGCCATCCATCTTAGCTTCCATGCCATTCATCTTAGCTTCCACGCCATCCATCTTAGCTTGCACACCATCCATTTTAGCTTCCACGCCTTTCTTCAAACCTTCCATCTTTACTTCCACGCCATCCATCTTAGCTTCCATGAATTTCTTCAAACCATCCATCTTCACTTCCACACCTTTCTTCAAAACTTCCATTTCATTTTTTGCTGCTCTTTGCGAGAGTGAAATTTGTTGCACTTGTTCTTGTAATTTTGATAGATCATGTTGCAATTCTTCATCTTCATGAGTCATGGTAGAGCCTTCTGAAGGCTTGATGGGTGTTGAATTATTTTTAGGGGCCATTTTAGAATCAAATATTGATATCTATTCTACAAGATGCCCTTGGAATCAATTCAACTTGATTCTTCAAACAAGACTTATGCAATTCGGAAAAAAAATACACACCTTTTACTAGCTTTTAGGAGCTCGATATTGAAATTGAATTATCTCTGTAATTGAAAATCTTCAATATCTGAAATTCAGCCCTATAGTAGCCCTCTGAAGCTTCTTTCAAATGCCACAGGTCTGATCTAATTTGGATTCCCCAAGACAAAGTTGTGTCCAATCTCCCACAATGACCTAATTCTGGACTGGTTCAGTAGAGCACACTTGTAGGACTTGCCATGTGTCACTGTTTCGTCCTTTGTCTCTGAATTTGATAGCCAAGAAACTACAGTCCGTGTACTGCAACCACTTTTTATGGAACTCAAATCCACTTCCCAGAGAGAGAGTTATTGAACTTTTCCCACGATCACCTCTTTGAGATGCAATTCAGGAGCCTGAAAAAGCACTACCTTCCACAGATCATATCTCCAAAAATATTGCGAACCAAGCTCTGAAATTTTTTGAAGAATGTCCTCAGGATTTCAGCTTCGCACCATATGAATTTTAGACTCTGAACCTTCGTACAAAAAAATTTATAGCGCAAATTCCACGATGACCTGTTTATGAGCCTGAAAAAATACCTAACTTCCACAGATGATATCTCCTCAAATATTGCGAACCAAGATCTGAAATTTTTAGACAACCTTTCTCAAGATTTCAGCTTCGCACCCTAAAAATTTCAGCTTCTGAAGCTTCGTAGAAAAAAAGTTATAGCGAAAATGCCACGATGACCTGTTTGGAGCAGCGAAACCCTAGAATCCCAAACCTCTGATACCAAATGTTGTGTAACCAGCTCCAAAAATAGAAGAAAAGAGATATCAACGCCTTAGAAATGAGCCACTTCGAGGGGCAACCTCCAATACATTACATAAATGAGCAATTCTTGGATGATTCAATTTACAAAACCTCCTTTCTATATATAGGAGTCCATGGGGCCATAATGTAATCCTGGCACACAATGTAATCCTAGCCGACCTAACAATAATAATTTAGGGGCACAATAATAACAGAATGGGGGTTACAAGGGTACAATAATAACAATAAAGGGGTTACACTAACAACAATAAGGTACTATACTAGTAATATAGGGACCTAACACATTTTCTTCTTACTTAGCACGAAACCATTCCTTTTAACTATATGAATGAAGATCTGTACATGTTTGAAATTCTCTTCTACAGATTTGGAGAAAATCAATACATCATCAATGTATACAAGGAGCCAATCAAAGTATGGTTTAAAAACCTGGTCCATAACCTTTTGGAATTTAGAAGGTGCATGCTTTAAACCAAAAGGCATGACATTCCACTCATAATGGCCAATAGGAATGCTTAAAGCAGTTTTAAATCTATCTTCTTCCTTTATTACAACTTGCCAAAATCCAGATTTCATATCAAACTTGGAAAAAACTTTGGCTCTTGCTATTCTGCTTATTAAACTACTCTTATGGGGAATAGGGTATGTATCATCTGTTAGTATAGAATTCGGAGGTTTATAATATATGACCAGTCTGGGGACTCCTTTAATCTGTTCTGAGTGTTTGTTTACATAAAATCCATAGCAGTTCCAAGGGTTGCTGGATTCTCTAATTAATCCTTTATTTAGAAGATCTGAAATTTCTTTTTGACATAGAGTCCTATATTCACTGTTCATGGGTATGGCTCTTCTTTTACATGGCCTTCCCTCATATTCTGTTTTGAAAGGTAGTTCAACTCTGTGTTGTTTTCTATGCCAAAAGGCATTTGGGTGTTCAGAACAACATTCTTTCTCTAGTTGCTTTTTAAGGTCTGAAATCCTTTGTTTTATTTTTGAAGATTGTAGTTGTTCTCTTGTTTTGAGAGAAGACTTGAAGTCCTTTAATTCTCCCAACTTTCTTTCTGTCAGACTAACTTCCTGCATATTCTGAACCATGGTGGACACTCTTGGTACTGAAATAAATGGTAAAGTGATAGTTTGCAAAAAGCATTTGTTGTCTGGGACAGATATAAAATAACCAGCTTTACCATTTGGCAGCCTGGTTGATCCATGTGGTTCAACAACAACAAGGAAAACATTTCCCAAAATACAGTCAATAGGAATATTTCCTACTGCAAACTTCATTTTCATACAATATTTTGAAAAACAAAGTGTTGCACTGGAGACTTCATATTTAAAATTGTGTGCCTACCCCAGTGACTTGTCAATGTGAACACGTCCAATATTTGGCTGGGATTAATTTTGTATTTAAAACATTAATATCTGCACCAAAATCTATTAATGTTTTTAGAGTGAAGATTTCACCTTGTATGTTAATATCCAATAGCACATGATGTTGTTGATACTGAATGGTCATAATCTTCATGTTGCCAAATCCTGTGTTGCCAAATCCCATGCTACTGTCATGTATACCTTCAAACATCTCTACATTAGGATTTACTGATGGTTCTTGAACTTTTTCTTTTTCCATCCTAGAGATTTTTGCTTTAAGTTCAATTATTTCCTTTTTTAAATGATGAATCTCTTGACTGGCTTCTCCTATAGTCAAAGACCTTGATTTTGTATGTTGTTGGTTTCTTTGAAAATATTTTGTGTTCTTTTCATAAGAAGCATCAACAAACAGGGCTTTAGCAACATTTCCCTTTGAAGTGCTCCCTAGATCTTTGTGCATGGTCTGTAAGAAGGTCTCTAAGAGTTTTTCTTCATTTCTCCTTCTGCAAGCATCTTGATACTTGCTAGTACTTTGGACTCATCATCATCTATAGTGTGTGCCATACACACTTTTTCCTTGGTTGTTGCTTTTTCTATTTCTTCTTCTGAGCTGAAATTTGAATATGTTTCAGAGGGACTACAATGGCATTCATCAGTATCTGTGCAATTGCATTGTTGAATATTCACTTGTTCTTCACTATTCTCAGATTCAGACAAACTAGAATCAGAGGATTCTGATGAACTGCAACAATTTTTCTTCATCAGATGTATTTCTTCTTTAAAATGGATTCTAGGTCTCTCTTCTTTTTGCTGTGTTCTCCTAGAGACATATTCTCGTGACTTCTTGTCTCTATTTGTCTTTGATTCCTTCCCTTAGGGACATTTATTTGTTGTATGCCCAGTCTGTCCACATAACCAGCATGTAATCATGTCTCTTCTTTGTGATTTCAGATGAATATCTTTGGGTTCATAGTAATGTGTTTTGGGCATTATCTTGTATGATCTTCTTTTGTGCTTGCTTGTCCTATAAGGACAACTTTTGGTAGATTGTTTATCATTCTTTTTCTGTGTTTTTCTATGTTTTCTTCTTTGTACAATTGGGTCATCAATAGATAGTCCATATTTACTGCAAATTGACTTGCTGTCAGACAGTCTAGATAACTTCCGTAAAGACTTGTTTACTTTCATACTAGTGCAAAGACCAACTAGGGCTTTTGTTATATTACAATATATCTCTCCCCATGTGTAATTTTCAAAAGAAGTTTGGAATACTTCTTGCCTTTGTATGTACTCAAAATTTTTAGAAGGCAAGGCTGCTAAATATACTTATTTCCATAAGACATTCTGGCTTTCTTTTACTTCATAAATTCTTTGTGTCCAGTCTCTATGGAAATCTTCGTATTGAGACATATTTTTACACTTAAGGTTCATCAGGACCATCTCATGTTTATTTGCAATTTCTATTGTTGCTCCACACCAATGTTCTAGGATGAAGGAGGTTAATGCTCCAAACATATTGTTTTGAGGATTACCATTTTCATGATGAATAACATCTCCACCTTCATCTTTGACAACTTCTTCTTCCATTTTTGCAATTAGTGCAGGGGAAGATTCCACTTCCCACCATCTTTGTAGGGTGCCTGTAAAGCATTGGATGAGAGTTTTGCAAGATTCCACTTCAGATTTTCCTCTCATGCACATTAGCTTATATTCTGTATACATTTGGTCAATCATTTGTCTAATTTGACCAACACTTAATCCATCAATATTCCACTCCTTATAGGAACCAAACTGAAAAGTATAGGTTTCAAGCATTTTCCCTTTGCCACTAAGGTTAGGGGCTGGATACCGAGTGAATTGACTTGACAGTGGCTCATATATGGGTAGAAGATGTTGTTCTGAGGATTATGGCTTTTCTTCTTTTCGAAACAAAATTGAAAACTTTTCTACAGGTTTTGTGGCATGATGTATAGGCCCATGGTGACTAAATAACATAGAGGTTGGGATATTCTTATCTTTAGGAGATATAGCTAGTTCTTCAAACTGTTTAGAAAGTTCTCCTATAAGGGTCTGAGTGGATTCAAACTCTGAATATACCTTTTTCTCTATGTTTTCAATTTGTGTTGATGATTGTCTAACAAAACCTTTCAATACAGATACTAAGAAATTTACATCATTCAGTGTTTTATTCACACTATGTACAACCATTGATAATGAATCAAAAAATTATTTTTGTTCATGGATTTTAACCATATTCATTTCTAGTCCTTTGATTGCTATATTGGTCCGGTTTATTTATTCACTGGATTTTTGAATCCTTCCACTTCCATCTATCCCTTTAGGTCAATCATCTTTTAAAACAAAAGATGAGAAAATCGCTATCGGGATGCGATTTTTTTCAACCAAACGATAATATCGTTTATATTATTCTTAGAAAATCATATTCGTTATGTCCTTTTATTATCGTATTCTCTAATAATCATATTACCGAAAAATCGTGGGCCCATCAAATAGCAACACTATAAGTTCAAAAATCGATTTTTTTTTTGTCATTTTCTTGTAGCCCTCCCTATTTTCCGACACACTGTTGGTACCATGGTAATGTTGAATGCAAAGCAAAAAGTGATATTTCCTTTATTTTTCATTTTCATCCTTTTACTTAAATTTTTAACAATAGCATGAAATGTCTCAAGATGTTTAAGAGTGGTTTCGACCTCATTGGATTTCATATGAAGAAACTAGAATTTTAGATTTCACTCAAAATTCAACAGACTCAATGGTTTTCAGGGTTTCATGGTTTCGGGATTTGCATTGTTTCCATTTGATTCTATTTTGTGTAAGGGTATGAGATTGGCATTTTGATCAAGAGTATGAAGTCCTTAAGAACCTTGATGTTGGTGGTACGGATTGTTGAACTTTTGTTGATGTTGGTGGTATTGATTGTTGAACTCCTCATCGTGGCCTTAACAAGAATGTGCCTCCTTCACTCAAAGGAAAACAACCGGTTAGGCATGTTCATCTTTTTCTACCGCATTTTAAGGTTGAGCAATCCAAGTCTTAAGACTTTGAGCTAGATGATGTTTATGTATCTCTTGTTGATGATCCCATTTCTAGTGGCGATGAATCAATGATGAGTTTCATGAGGAGGAGGAGAAGGAGCAACAATAGGAGGAGGAGGAGCAACAATAGGAGGAGGAGGTGACACCACCTACCCCGTTTACTCCGTAGAGGACGGGTCTACCTCCCTTAGCCCTAGCGCTTCAGATCCGGAGCACACGAGTCCATTGCGCCACCCGCCAACTTTCCGCCTAGAGGGAAAGCCGTTACATTTTCTGTGCAAGAGGGGCAAGAACGTAGTATAGGTTATTTGGTGCATTCCTTTCGTATATAACATTATGACCTCATGATATGAGATACATTATTATATTTTTTGTTGATATTTTGAGGTTGAGTTGAGACTCACAGACTTAGTATTCGGTGGATGATCTCGCTTATGTGTGATGTAGCACTAGACATGATATTACACATCTTATATATTAGTTTTTTTTTCATATTTATGTGTCAGTGCATTTATTTTATGCTGTAGATGCTTTAAATATTAAAAAAATTGAAAAAAAATGAATATTTTTGTATGTGCCGATTTTTTCCCGATAATTACGATTTTTTCCGATTTTTTCCCCTCGGCGATAATATCCCGATAACGATTTTTTCATCTTTGTTTAAAACTAAAGGAATGGCTTTAGCTTTATTATTCTCTTCTCCCAGCAAAAGTCCCTTGTATGGAGGAAATGTGGTACTGGTCTCTAGCTTGCTTCCATCACAAGTTGTCCATAAATGTTTTTGTGCAGATGAAGTCTTAGCATCTGCCACATGTACTTCTAATTGTTCCCCTAATTTTTTCCAGACATAGAAAGAGATCCATGAGTTTGTTTCTTCCATGTATTCTTTCCATTTGAGAGAAAGAGCATATTTTTTGTCATCAGGGGTACTGAGATCAAACTCTCGTGATTCTGGATGTGTATAGAGATCCCAGTTTAGCATGTTCTTCATCCATTCAGTATTGATTTTGTATTTGGGACACTCGTCCATAAGAGAGAAGAATTTGTACATCTCTGGTTTTGATGGCTTCTTGCAGTCTGATGGAACAAAATTTTCAAATCTTGAGGATGGTATTAGACTATCTAACTCTTCAAGATATCCTAAGACATATCTTGGCATACCTCGAGGGCGCATTTTACTAAACATCTCAGTGAGACGAGGATCTCCATTTTCAAGAGTCGGCAGTTCATGAATCATCAGGATAGTATCATGAAGGAATGGAATGTCAAAACATTTTGGATTTGGACATAGATTGATAGTAGCAGTGGGAGGGGCTTCTCCAAACATGGGATTATGATTCTAATGGAGAACAACGTCTACAAGAGACTGGAGGCAAACTATTGACTGGCAGGCAGGGCATTTTACTTCAAGAGTAGAAAAATGCAAAATTTGAGCAAGTTCAAATAAATCAACATGTGAACAATTTACAGATAGAGTATATACAAATGAGGATGTGGAAGTAGATGGCTGGCATGAAATAAGATTGGGGCTGACCTGGTGTTTTGAATCTTGGCAAGCTCCTTGTATTCTCTTGCAATCTAGAGTAGATCTTCTGGGGAAGGACAAAGTAGCCTTAGAGGATCCTTCTTGTATTTAAGCAGTCATGATATTCTGGATTTTTGGAGACTGCAGTAGATCTACTACCCAATTTTCAGGAAAACTGAGGTCTTCCCATCTAATAGTCTGATCCTGGATTTTTTTATTATGAGCATCTATAATGACCAGGGTACTGGATTTTGATTCTTGTCTAGGTGTGTGGAGAATAGCTGGATATAATGTGTTGGTGTGCCTGAAGCAACCTCTAGTGTGACCTGCAATATTTGTTCTCTTTTCCTTCATATCAAATCCACTGATTTTGATCTGCAATTGGAGGATGTCCTTAATATGTTCATCACACACATAAACTGAGAAATTTGGGTGGCAATCAAACCAAACAAGACCATTTGATAATGGTGCAACTATGCCCCCAATTAATAAATCAATGTACTTGTTATATGTGAGATCTCTAATAGCAGCCAACACATATGTATTAAGTCCTTGGTGTGTTAAGGAATTTATGCCCACCCAAATGCAGCCAAGATGTAGATAAGATGTACCATGTCTTCGGGCTTATTGTTGAAGTTTCTTGGGATCCAAAAGAGAGATGGTTTGAATAGATTCGGCAATTTCTTGGATCTGAGAAACACATTCTTTTACTGTGACTTTGGTTGTGGCTTTTAAATGGAAGACAGATAAATCACCATAAACTTCTGATGGACTAATGGCGGGGAGAGCCCATCGGGCTGAAGGCTGACTTTCTACTAATTCTAGTTCTGCAGAATTAACTACTGAAGATGATGCAGAATGAAACATATTTTCCATATCAAACTTATTTTCTTGTGCTTCTTTTTTTTTAATTTCTCTAAATGAAACAGATCTTCTTCCAGGTTCCATATTATCTTTTAGAGAAGTTAAAGACTAATACCCGTATGAACTAGATGTTACAGGCTCTAATACCAATTTAGCAGCAAGGGCCTTCCTTCGACGGAGAAATGAAGCTTGCAAAAGATTTTCTATCTTCTATGATGAATACACGAACTCGTACACAAACCTCTAAGTCTTCATGTATCGACACTTTTCCATGGCCTCTTTCCTTCAACGAGCAGACGTCCCTTGACTCTCGATGAACCTCCACTGAACCTCAAATGAACCTCTCCTCTCACAAAATATAGAAATTTCTTCTCAACAAAACATAACTCAAATAAAAATTCTTTTACTTAATATGACTCAACGGGTATCTGCGGAAAACTTCTCTTTTTATTAATCTCAAAACATGGATTACAATCCACCTAAATTCATTCAGAGATAGACTGCCGAGGCATTTACCAGATGTGTCACTTTAAGAAAAATGAGATTTGGAGGCTACCTGGCCTTTTGTAGATTTTGTCTATGAGTTTCAGAAACATACACACAGACTTCAGTACCTAATGAGTTCAGCCACTTTAGGTTCTTACCAGGGTTGTTAGGCCTTGATACGTAGGCTTTTCAAACTCAACTCTAAGAAAGAAAAGCTTCGTGATGCAAGCAGATCAAACAGTCGTTCGCAGATGCAGAGCAAGAAGACTTATCTCAAACTCAAAACAAAGCAAAAGACTCTCAGACTCAAACTCTCAATTCTCAAAACACCCGATGTCTAAAATGAGCCTTACTCCTCTTATTTATAGAATGAGGAGGGGACAAACACTAGACAATTCAGACCGACAATACTTTTTTGCACTAAGATTCCGAGATGTGGATCAAATCACATCAGAAGTCGGAAGTGCTCTGAGTCTCGGAGGGCCTAAATATTCTTTTGACTCAATAAACCCTAGAAGCATGAAGAACATGCTTGACCTAGATGACCAAATAATATGAGCATGAAACCCATGCATATAAAATAATATTTATTTTTCTTCTTTTGATCATTTTACATGAAATATACAATAATATAAGTACAATAGCAATTATGAAGACCGAACCTAGTTACATTTTCTAACAGTGATCTCTATATTTATTGAAAATTTGTATAATTGTTTGATGAAGAAGACATACGAAATAATAAGACATCTAACATTCACAAGTAATTATCAGGAAGAGGAATCAAGTGTCTCAACTACATTGCACTTGCTTTCTCAACATCCCAAGACTTGGGAAAACCATTCAGTGCCACACTTACGAGTTCTACATCCTCCACCTTCTCCCCAATGACTGCAAGCTGATCCCATGTCTTGCTGACCACTATAAACTAACAATCTTACCTATTAAGATTGCAATGGGATTTAAGCTCTCTGGGCACATTTTTCTCCTTAATAAGAATGTCATTTCATTGTGTTCTCCAAATTCTCTTTTGCCCATGAACTTTCGCTTTTGTGCAATCCCCAGCACACATCCTGTCCATCCTTTGTCTAAAGGTTCAACTAATGTTCTCACAATAACGTAAGCTTAAGCATCACGATGTGGAAACCAAGTACTAGGATTAGAGTCTGTGACATGTGTACCTGATGAGTCTTATTCAGCCCTTCTTTCTGTATCTTACATACTAAAAAATAGAATATAATTAATCTGTCCAAATATTAATTCTGAAATTACTAAAATCATACATATAAACAAGAAAAAAAAAGTTAAAGATAATTGACCAGTTTAAGTTTTCCACATTGATGATAGACCCCCAGTAACTTGTATAAGTGTTCATATATTTTCCTTATCTAACTGTTCAAGGAAAAAAATGCTGAACAAATTCCTCATAACATGATAGAATGATAATGATATAACTTTATTTTAACTCTGTAGACAGTTTGGATTATCCACTTTCAGAATATATTACTTTGCACCAACAAAACTCAAAGGACATGATCGGAAATATGAGATTAATGTTATACACTGATCTTCCCCTCAATTCCATCAGAATACCAAGTCATTTTGACTATCATCGTCATCAGTCATGAATACAGTTATGAACGAATGCTCACTTGATTAATAATTGCTGCATCTCTTGTAAACACTTGGGGGAAGAACCATGGCATTGTGCTGGCGATACATCCTAACGAAAAGCCAAATATTGTTCCAATGAGGAGTAGTGAGCGAAGCAACTGTTGTGCCTGTAAGCAGAGATAAAACAAAAGATAAATTTATTCATGTTCAATGACCAAAAGTGAGGTCGATGGGACTAGAAAAATAGACGTTATACTAGATTGTGGAGTGCCATATGCTACCGTGAAAGCAAAAATCAAAATATAACATGAATAAATATTACGTCCAAGAAGAAGAAAGAGATACAATCTAAATAATCTGGCCAACATGAATATCTCACACATTGTTATCTTAAATCACAGTACTCACTATACCAGATGAAGTGTGACATTATTTAATTTAGCAGTGTCACTGGTAAGTTTTAGTCAGTGTAATTTAAACTATACACGGCTAATAAATTTGAAGAGCAATTCCCTTAATTTTTTCAAGATTACTGCAAAATCAAATTCTCAAAGATTATGTCAAATATGTACCTTATTATCAATAAGTAGGAAAGCACAATATGTACATTCTCCTGAACTATGTTGCCTTGAACTACATTTTCGAACACGTTAGAGATATAGCTGGGCTATGGTCATACAGGTTATTTAAAAATCATTTCTGTAGATCCCAAAGTATAGCAGAATTGTAGCATCATAAAGAGACTCCCAAAGTATAGCAGGATTGTGGCATCGTAAAGATACAACAAAAGTACACAAAAGAGAAAGCATCAAGAAACGAGATCTCAAAGAAACTCCTTCAAAAAATATATATGGAAAAAATGAGGGTAGTTAAATATAAAGATAAATGAAATAATCTACAATAAATAACCATTGAATAGGTCAATGGGACAGTTAGGTATAATGATGTCCAAACACAAGGGGAGCACTAAAGACACTCCTATATAAAAAGCAAAAAGCAGAAAGTAAAAACCCAATAGAGGTCCAACTTAAAACCTAAAGCCAACTTCAAAAAGGAAGAGGGGATCCAGGAGAAAGATGTACAAGATGGGTGTGTCGCAAATCTATGGAACCAGAGGTAGGAGGCTGCTCTGGTCCACTAGAACCATGTCTCCTAGCATTCAAGGCCAAAAGAAGAAAACGTGAAATAGATGTTTCAAGGTTAATTGGGAGCGGGAGCTGGAGCGACATTTTCAAAAGCTCCCGGTTCAGCAGCTAATCAGGGAGTGAATATATATATATATATATATATATTTTGATGCATATATGTCAACAAAAGCACGTAGGATGATGAATTAGATATAAAAAACATAAAAATATAGATTGAACCATATAACATCAATCAACTAGAAGTTATAATCTTCATCAACCACATCCACAAGTTAGTAACATACAGGATACTGAGTCTCATGATTCATCAATCTTAAAGTTTCAAACTTTAAAAATTCAATATATAACAGTTATCATCATTGATCACCAAAGTTGTACTTGTAAGCTAAGTGTAACCAATACAACAAAGAATATCTAACATGAAATGAAATGAAACAATTTCCAACTTTCACAAAGCATCATATTCATAATTCATTACCAATGAGTTCTAATTGCCAACTTCAAATTCAAACTTAAATTGTCATATATTGTTTACAAAAAATATCATAATAAATATGAAGAGTCAACAGCTATAAAAACTACTAGAAACTAGAAAAAACAAGTAAATCTATTATCTATTGTTAATGCTTGGGCCTCTTGCTGCCATGAGAAATGTTTAATTTTTTAGTCTTGTTGGAAAATCAGGATGTTTGTCATTAATATCACCCTCTAAGCATTAATATCCGGAGGTATATTTGTCATTACCTATGGATCTATATAGGGATCTTTGTCATTAATATCACCCTCTCATCGTTAACATAAGATAGAAAAAACATAGCATGTAAGTCAAGATTTTGTTTGAGTGATGGGTACATTTTTAGTAGGGTCATTGATAGAGGAGTTTGACAACCAATGTCACTATCATCAAGGTACATAGAGGGATTGGTGCTCTTGATTAAATACGAGTTCCATAACCTAATACATGAAAAAATCCAATAGAAACATGACAATCCCCCCAATCCTGAAATCCTGAAAAGTCTGTTGGACTTTGAATGAGATCTAAAATTCTACTTTCTCCATATGAAATCCAATGAGATCGGAACCACTCTCAAACATCCTAAGTCATTTCATGGTAATGTTAAAAATTTTAAGTAAAAGTAACATTCTCCTTAATCTTCATTTTCATATGAAAATGAAAATGAAGATTAAGGAGAATGTTACTTTTACTTTAAGAATTTAACATTACCATGAATCGCATATCAATACTAGGGCCATAGGCTTGATCATTAGGCTTCCCTACTCAAAAATCATTGTTTTTTTTTTAGAACAATTTGCATTTGAAATGTTTTTGCCAAAAAAATTGCAAAAAAGGATTGGGAGTGAAAATTTCACTCTCGGGGTTGCTCCCGAAATTCGCTCCTGCAAGAACGATTTCGAGAGCGCACTGCGGGAGCGGTTCGTGTTAGAGAATTAGAAAGGCAAAAAGATTCTCTTGATCTTGACTATTTACTTGTGATCTTATTTAGTTCTTATTATGTTCTTCTTATCTTCCTTCTTATTAGTTCATCAAGCAAATATCAAAGCAAATGTACATAAATCAAGGACATCAAATGTAGGCTAGCAACCAGGGCAAAACCCCACTCTCAGGGAAAACCCAGTGAGTAATTTTTCCTTCAATAGTGATTTTTGAGACTCTATACCTTGACCCGGACTACCTCCACACCAAGTCATCCTTGCCTTGTGATCCTTCCTGAATCTGACAGCAGCAACAGTAGTAGTAGCACGATGTGACCTAGAACTTCGATCTTGCTTCTGAGACTTCGATATTGAGGGAAAGACTTTGATCTTGCTTCTATTATCTAAGACTTCGATTTTTACCCAATACAACTTCTCAAGGCAACAGAATCAACTTCGACTTCTTCTTCACTTGACAGCAGCAATTGGCAGCACCTGATGCAACAACTAATGCAGTAAATTATGGAGCACTTCAATCGTCCAAACTATAGCACGAGAGATAGAGAGAGTAGCACCAAAATTTTGATTTTCTTCAGCTCCTTTAGCTTGCCCAAAACCGCACTCCAAAATGCCTCCTTCACTTCCCAAATCTTCCTTGATGCAGCTAAGATATCGAATTTATGTGATGCAGTGAGTGAGTTCCAAGTGAGTTTGATTCCCCAGTATAGGCTTGTGATGAGCTCAAATTCTTGGGCTTGAGGTCGAGTTGATCACTTGAAGGCCGACTTGATGTGGAGGCTTCATAATCATATTTCACTCAATACTTGAACTATTTGCATGATTCAAAAGCCCAATATAGGCTTGTGATGAGCACGAATTCTTGGGCTTGAGGTCGAGTTGATCACTTGAAGGCCGACTTGATGTGGAGGCTTCATAATCATATTTCACTCAATACTTGACCTATTTGCATGATTCAAAAGCCCGATATGGATCAATTAAATCTGCAATAATCCTATAGACTCAAAATAAAACATAGAAGTCCACAAAGGAGACTTTGACCTAAAATAATATGACCCAAGCATGAAACCCATGCTTTAATGAGTCATTTAATAATAATATAAAATTATTTTCTTTATTCTTTTGACAATTACAATAGTTATTGAATCAAGTACAATTTATGAAGACCGAACCTAGTTACAATCTTCAACACTCCCTCTTAACTAGGTAGGTATTCGTAATAGAATAGTACAAGGTAGATCTCAACTATGTGAACTATGAAGAATCTTTAGACACTTAAATGTCATGGACTAGATTCCTGACCAGGGAAATCTATCCATTGGTCACTCAACAGTTTAGGCACCGCAATGCCATGGACTAGATTCTTGACCAAGGCAATCTATCCAAGTGGGACTAAGAGGGGCTAAAGCTTTTAGCCTCTATAGGTACCATCAAGCTTACTTACTAACCATCAACCCTAGGAACTAGGTGCACATCCACTCGATGCCACCCTCCCTACCAGACATCAACACAAAGTGTCAGTTTGATGTCTTTCCAGGCAATGCTTCACTCACAAAGCCTCAACACCCTTGATCTAGCAGATCAAGGATAACCAATCTCTCCCAACCAAACTGATTGGTAACCAACCAGCATAATATCAAAACTTCTGAGAGATTCACCTGTACAAACACAACCCCAATCATCAACATAAATAAACAAAACAAACTTCCAAGGTTTCAATGTTGCCCTTCAACTAGTAGGTCTGTTAGTTGAATCTTTGAGAGAAGATTCCTTTCCCTACTTTACATGTAGCAACATTTCTTCCAGCATATATTCTCCAATCAAGACTTATGTTGTGCCCTCCCTCTTAACCTAGGGAGAGTTCTTTTATCCAGGCTCCCTCTTAATGTAGGGAGAGTAACTTCTTTCTTCAGTGTTGGAGAATCTTTATGGCTTCCTTCTTTCTCATCATATTAACTTCTCTTATGGACTCTTTCACCAATATGATGTACCTGCATAACTTAGATAGCAAGTACAACCAATTCTGTAAAAGCATGAAGTTAGTCATATCAAAACTTTATAATAGCGGAAGCATTTAGACTTTTCATAATTAACAAGAGACTATACTTCAATTACTTCAATCATCTAGGCCAAGTTTGATATAAACCCTAAATCATATTAGCAAATCAAGATGACAGAAGATTAGTTATGTCATATAGTGATCCCTAGAAATAAGTCAAAAGAAAAAATAAAGGTATCTAATAACTTTTGGAAACCATATGATATACTATCTACTAGAGTTTTATGTAAACTCTAAATTTCATTCAATCACGACAAATCCAGCATAAATAGCTTCTACTAGGGTTTGATATAAATCCTAGATTTCAATCAAAACACATTCTAAATGACTTCTACTAGGATTCAATGTAATCCCTAGATTTTCCATCTATAAATTCTCAACAAACATTATATAGATACATACTACAGAATTTAACCATTACTAGAGCTTAGATGTAAAACTCTAGACTTTTTCAATCATCATCCTAGACCTTCAAACTTTGACTAGAGTTTGTTTCCAAACCCTAGAACTTACGACCATTAGAAATTTGGTTAACAATATTTCTAGGAAATTATCATCATACATAAGCACATCATATGATCTAGACGATATAATATATCAGACATTCATTGACCTAGACTAAGCTAGGGATGCAATCAAAGAAATATATACCTAGGGTTTCATTCCTAGGACTTTTCATAACAAGGATTTTTCATGTAGACCTAACCAAAACTTAGGGTTTTGGTTCATTGTCAAAGCAAACTCTTGTTCCATCAAGACTTAAAGGTTCGAGATTTCGAACAACATCACTTCAACCCTAATTAGTTAGAGCTTCCATGATCATATCAAAATCCCAAACATGACATTATCAATACATTAACCAAAATAGCAATTCTTCACTAATAGCCCTAATTAGGTTTAGGGTTTCACACATTATCAACATACCCTTAGGTTAGGGTTTCCACATAACCTTTTTAGGGTTCTTATTTATGCAAACAATTTGAGGTATATAAGGTGGGTAGATTAATCAGATCATGAATCATCCCAAACAAGAATCCTTTTGAGATTCAATAGAGCTAGACATACAAATAGTTAGTAGTGTAGAATGAATATATCAAAGAATAACAAGTTCATAATCTAAGACATACCTTTGATTCTTTGACAAACCTTTTTGATTCAATGCTTTGTCGAGTGAGGGCTTCCTTCTTAATCCTTGAGGCCTCCTACCATAATTCTTGAGCAGGTTAATTCCTAAACAAGGAAATAGAGGTAGATAAGTGATTAGTATTTAATATAATCAAAACTTTAAACAAGTATATAGAAACAAATAGAGAGGGAATGAGATACTTATCTTAAGGAGTTGTTGTGGGCTCCCTGTTGAGAATTTGGAGAGCCTGTGATTAATTCAAATTCTCTTCTTGATAATTACTTGTGAGCTTACTTGAGTTACTTATGTCTTCTCGTCTTTAGCTTATTTAGTCTTTCATCAAGTCAATTATCAAAATACACGAGACACAAAAATTAGGCTTCTAGAGCCAGGGCAAAAACCTCTCCCTCTTGGAGAGGAAAAACCACGAGAAATTATTCTTATAGATTTTCAAATGACAAGTACCATGACCAAGACTCGGACCCTTGACTTACATGTGCATCCAAGACCTTGTTACTGCTTCTTTGATGATCTCAAACTTGATTCTTCTATTCTTTGCCAATCTGCACTGATCTGCACTAGTACTTAGGGAACTCGGTCTGTAAGTTTTACTTCTTATTGCTTAGTCAAATATTGGAGACTGAGTCATCTTCACTTTGCAAATACTTGCAACTGTAGTTAGGAAGGTATATCACAGATTTACCTTCCTCACTTTTTCACACCTTTCAAACTACTCTCTTCTTTAGATCACTGTCTCAACTTCATGAACTGTAGGTGTATATTGATCAGCAATCTAACCTTAGGACAATTACCAAATTCTTCTTCAAACGGATCCGCACTTATAATATTGGTACACTGCCCTTAACTTAGCTTTTATTCCAAACTTTGTCACGTTGTCACCACCTCAGATCTATCCGCATATTTCTTCCTTCAAAGTCGTTTGTGTTGTGTCTCCCTTCTAGTTGATTCGCAATCTTTTCCTAATCCGAATGTATATCAAGTTAACCTTTTCCCTGAAGTCTGCACCTTTATCCTTCCTGTAGACCGCAGATATATCCGCACCTTTTCACAGAGAAATCTGCAAGTTTTCATTATCAAATGATCTGCGGCTTCAGCACTATATATAGTGCACTATCTCCACATTTAGGCTGACCTTCCCTTTCGCTTGTAGGCCGACTTTTCTAGCTGTTGGAAGTCCAACTTCATCACTATTTAAGGGCGGACATGTGGAGCATTTATTCCAGCGTTTATGAGGGTTGTCATAAGCCATTCTTCCACAAGGCCTTGGGGCACATCCTTCAAACTAGGCACTTCATATACATGACTCTTAATTACACTAATAAACATAAGACAAACCCTAATAGACATCAAGAAGAAGTCTATTGACCTATAATAAAATCTTGCTCATGAAACCCATGAAGCAAGTACAACAAAAATTACATTTAATTATTTGTCTTATAATACATAATTACATAGTCAATATGAAGATCGATCCTAGTTACACTTTTCAACACTCCCTCTTAACTAGGGAGGTATTCATACAGGTACATGGTCACTTTCAAACTGAAGAATCAAATAAGAAGAATCGGATCGGTAATCGCATCTGTATAGCATCATATCAGCCAGCATTGTCCTAGCGCAAGGCCTTGACTAACAGCCCCATCTCTCAACGAGACAATGGGCTACAATGTTGGCGAGACACATTACTTATAGACACCATAGTCATTGTCTCTCCAAGGTACATACTCCACCCGGGTGTTCCTAAAGTATGACCTTCTTGGACTATTCTTCTCTTAGGTAGCTAGCCCTCAAAGAATATCAGTGCCCGACTACTCTTATCTTGAATTCCCTAATACATTCTCAAAGAATATCGAATGCCAGATGATTACCCAATCCTCCATTCTATCTTCCCAAGTGAAGACCAGAATGATGTGTCTATCTCTCCCTCTCAGCCAGGGAAGAACTATTCCACAAGGGAATGTACTCATTCATGTCAAAGGAATGTACCTAAGCTCATTCTTAGGAATTACCCAGTTTCTTCCAAGTAAGAAACTAATCACCAGGCTCCCTCGCAATCAAGGACCTACAGCAATGGTGAGATGTTGAGATTTTGTGTATTTGGGGTAGCATCAGTTGTGCTCTAGGTCCCAAATTTTGTGGAGAGACTAGAGTACTCTTGATCTACAAGACCCAGAAATGGATTTGAGAAATTTGAAGTTGTGTTCAAATTATTCAAATAATTAATTATTTTGAATGGATTTCCTAAGTCTAACTTAGGAAAATAAAATAATTAAAGGGAATTAATTAACACATGTGCTGAAATTGTCTTAAGTCACATGGATCACGCAGTCTTTTAATATCAGTCATTGATAGATGATTTAATCTCGGCCGTTGAAGGGATCAGCAAAAAAGTATAAGAGAAAGGCTTGAGGGTCAGTGGAAGACACAATTTCTGTAGAACTAAGGAATAGATCTAGAATTCTAGGGTGGGTTTGCTAAGAATTTTGTAATATCCCGTTTCGGGGATATCTCTAAAACACGACAAACTCCAACCAGAGATAGACTGGGAGAGCATTTACTGGATATTTCGCCTCTGAAAAGAGGACGAGATCCAGAGGCTACCTGGCCCTTTCCAGACTCTGTATAAGAGTGAAAGATAAACACACCAAGTGGTATAGAACTAGAATGCTCAAGAATATATAAAAATAATAGTGCAGCAGACATATAATAGCATAGAAGAAAATACGGCAAATACGACAACTCATCCAGAAACATAGAGAGGAAATGCTAAGCCATTTTATTAATTTGAGAAATATAATGAAGTACAATAGGTGATCAGAGTGATGGCACCTAATCTTGCTCGAAGCAAGTGAAGAAATATTCTCAAAATATCAGGAAATGGCTGCTCCTTGAACTGCGTCCTAGCTGCTGGAAAACTGCCATGTAGCTGCTACTGCTGGAATGAACTGAAGACTAGGGGTTGATCCCCTTGTCGGAATGAGCTGAAAATCTGCAAACCTCCTCTACTCACCAAACCAGACAAAACCCAGAAACCATATCAAAAATGGCCAACCCCCGAAAATCACCAGAAAATACCTCCTCAGGGAATTACGCTGGCCTCCAAGGCTCTGCGCAGAGGCTAAATGAAAATAGTTGAAACACCGCCCCAAACTCCACCAAAATCCTCCTGCAGGCAAAGGCTGCTCCTCTGCTCAAAATCTCGGCTAAATCCCCTACAGAAATCCCAATCCGGAGCACCTCCAAAATGGACTGCGTCCTCTCTCCCAGTGACTGCGCAGTCTCTATGAAAGCCCAGCTCCGCAGTAAACCCAAACAACAAACCCTCTCACAAAATACTGAAGAAAGAACCTTGCCCGAGCAGGCACTCGAAGTCCCCCGGGGCTAAGGGCGAGATCTCCGACCGGAGACACTCAATGCACTAAACAGTGCTGCAGACAGGGTAAACAGCCAGCGTGCTCAAGAAGACAAAACGTCTAGCTCAATATCATCAACTCCAGAATGAATAAAATGAGAAGGTTCCTCCATCATATATAACGTTGGTTTCCCTCCAAAACCCCAACGTAGCCTCTCTCTCCTCCACGTGTGCTCATCCTCATCTGCACAGAAGCTTCTAGAGCTAACGTGAGCCCCCTCTCTATGTGGTGCTAGGCCCCCCTTGGCTCCCCCTTAAGATACAACGTCATGCTACTAGGAGGATGTTTTATTTCACTTAAGTGAGTTAGACCCTCTCTATTTACTTTTTATTTATTTATAAACTATAGACGGCAAACCTATACAAAATCTAATATTCCAATTAGCTGTCGCTAATTAGGAATATTACAGTCTCCCCTGGCAAAATGTTGCTTGTCCTCAAGCAACTGAAGTGATGGATGCTGCAAAATCTTCTCGCTCTCCCAATTGGCATCCTCATCCGGCAAATTCCTCCACCTCAACAAGAATTCCCGGACTGTCCTGCTCCGTAGCTGCCTCTCCCTGGTATCAATAATAGCCTCTGGCTACAACACCAAATGCCCCTCATCATCCGTGGGTGGTAGCTCCTCTGTCACTGTCACCTGCTACCCTACCACCTTCTTCAAGCATGATACATGAAAAATGTTGTGGATCTTGCTGCCTTGGGGCAGCTCCAACTCATACGCAACCTGCCCAATCCTGCGTATCACCCTGTATGGCCCGTAGAAGCAAAGCTTGAGCTTCTCAGCTCCCTTATGCTTCAGCGATGACTGTCGATATGGCTGTAATCGTAGGTAGACCAAGTCCCCTACCTCAAACTGTCTCTCCACCCGACCCCTGCCGGCATACAGCTTCTGCTGGTTCTGTGCTGTGGCCATATTGTCCTTGAGAGCTCGGAGAATTTCCTGACTCTCTTGGATCCAAATCTTGGCTCTAGGAGCCTTGCTAGCACCGAACATCACATCAGCAAAAGATAAGGAATGGTACCCATATAAAGCATAAAATGGTGACATACCAATAGACATGTGATGTGTCGTGTTGTAGCAGTACTCCCCCAAATGCAACCATCTCAACCATGCTCGCTGCTGCCCATTGACATAGTTACACAAGTAGCCCTCCAGCCACTTGTTAACTATCTCCGTCTGTCCATCCATCTGTGGGTGATAACTGGTACTCAGTGTCAACTCCGTCCCCACCAGCCGGAAAAGCTCCTGCCAAAATCCGCCCATGAAGTGGCTATTCCTGTCACTGATGATGGTCTTAGGAAGACCATGCAGCCTGAAAACCTCTCTGAAGAACAGCTCGGCCACCTGTGCTGCTATGTAATGCGCAGATATGGCGAAAAAGTGTGCATACTTTGTCAGCGAATCAACGACGACAAAGATACAATCCTTGCCCTGCACCATGGGCAACCCTGTGATGAAGTCCATCGATATGTTCTCCCATTTCCCCTCCGGAATGGGAAGAGGCTGCAACAACCCTGCGGGATGGCTCATCTCCTCCTTGTTCCTCTGACAAACATCGCACTCCGTGATGTGCTGGAGTACGTCCTCCTTGAGGCCCTTCCATGAGAACCTCTCTCTAATGGCCTTGTAGGTTTTGGTAAACCCCTAATGGCCTGCCAATGGAGAATCATGTGATGCCTGGAGTATCTTCTTCTTTAGCTGAGACCCCTCAGTCAAGAAGATCCTGTCCCTGTAATAGATGATCTCATCAACCACCCTGTACCTGTCATCCGCTACCTGTCCATCCAACACCTCACATGAAAATCTGTCCTTGGAGTACTCCACTAAAAGTCAAGCCCTCCAATCTGTATCCAAGCTCATAAGAGATAACGTGGCGGGTCTACGTGAAAGGGCATCTGCTACCATGTTATTCTTACCCTTAACATACTCAATGTCAAAATCATATGCTTGGATCTTACTGATCCACTTCTGTTGCCTCTCCTGTAGCTGCTTTTGCTCCAAAAAAAACCTGAGGCTGTTGTGATCAGTGCTCACCCTGAACCTGTTACCTACCAAATACTGCCGAAATTTGGCCAAGGCATGCATGATGGCCAACATCGCCTTGTCGTATATAGAATACAACCTCTCGTGCAGAAGGAGCTTCCGGCTCTCAAAGGCTATAGGGTGTCCCCCCTGCATCAATACTGCGTCGATCCCCTCTCCCGACGCATCACACTCCAAGACAAATGGCTGCGTGAAATCCGGCAATGCAAGCACTGGGCAGCTACTCATCACCTCCTTGAGCCTATCAAAGGCTCGCTGCGCTGTATCTGACAAACTGAATGCCCCCTTTTTCGTCAAATCTGTAAGGGGTGCAACAAGCTGTGAGAAACCTCTGACGAACTTCCTGTAATAGGTACATATACCAATGAACCCTCGAAATTCCGTCACGTTCCTTGGCTCCGGCCAATCTCTGGTGGCTCTAATATTCTCCTCATGGACCCTCACTCTGTCCACTCCAATAATGTGACCCAAATACAACATCTCCGTCATCCCAAGCTCACACTTGGAGAGCTTAGCATAGAACTGTTGCTCTTCCAAGATGCGTAGCATTGCCTCTATATGTTGGAGATGCTCCTCCCAAGTCCTACTATATATGAGTATGTCATCGAAGAAGACCAATACAAACTTCCTCAGATGACTGCGGAAGATATGGTTCATGCAAGACTGAAAGGTGGTTGGCGCATTGGTCAACCCAAAAGGCATAACCAAAAACTCAAAGTGCCCATAATGACACCTGAAGGCGGTCTTGGGAATGTCCTGTTCCCTCACGCGAATCTGATGGTACCCTGATCTCAAATCAATCTTTGAGAAGAACTTGGCTCCTCTCAACTCATCGACCCTGGGTATAGGGTACCTGTTCTTCAATGTCTTCTTGTTCAAGGCCCTGTAGTCAATGCACATCCTCAGGGTGCCATCCTTCTTCTTCACCAGCACTACGGAAGAAGCAAAAGGACTCGTGCTTGGTCTGATGTGTTCAAGAGCCAACAACTCCTGGATGGCCCGCTCAATCTCATCTCGATAGGCTTTGGGATGCCTATAGGGTGTAGTGATCACTGCCTGAATACCCTGCTCAAGCTCGATGGTATGCTCAAACCCTCTATCTGGTGGCCAACCTGGTGGTATATCCCCAAACACTACCTCATGCCTGTCAAGGATGGCCTGTATATCTGGATGAACTGCTCGACCGGTGGTCTCTACCTCTGATGCCCGCAACTCAACCGCCCACTCTATGTCCCCCTTCCGGAAGTCTACCTCCATCCGATGTGTCAAAACTGTCTGAGGTGGGTAAGTGTGCATTCCTCGGATCTTTTCATGTTTCCCGGTGTTCTTGTCATCCCACTCCATCTCTAAGGCCTCCCAATCCGTGGTGACCTTCCCTAGAGTAATCAACCACTGAACACCCAATACCACATTGGTATTCGGAATGTTGACCACGAAAAAGTGATCGGTCACGGTGTAGGTACCCATCGTCACTGCCAACTCTGGAACATACCGGGCACACTGCATCTTCTGGGCTCCTGGGACCAAGACTGAAAATCCATCAAAGCTCTCGGTCGGTATACCCCTCCTCTCGACCATCTGTGCATCAATGAAGTTGTGGGTCGCCCCACTGTCAACCAAGACTGATACTCGCTGGCCACGTACTGTCCCTCGTACGCGCAACATCAAATACTTAGGAACTCCTCGCAAAGTTGCAAGGGCCCTTCCTGTGGGTGCAAAAGTTGCACCTCTTGTCCCTGGAGGTGGAGGCGGCAACTGATCCTGGGCCGTCTGACTATCTCCTGCCTCCTCATCATCCTCCTCATCCTCTTCCCCGCTATCATCGGAGAAGACCTCAATGAAGTGTGCTTTGCCAGCAGCACACCTATGCCCTAGTGCCCACGGCTCCTGACAAGTGAAGCACAGCCGCTTCTTCCTCAACTCCCTCCTGGCATCATCATCTATCTGTGCCCGTCCCAGATTCCCCTTTGGAGGAGGAACGCTCACATCCTTTCCCTTGGGCTGGAAACCCTGTCTCTGGGGGTAAGGTGTCCGCGTACTGGGCAATGCATCCTGTAAATCCCTGGTCCTGCTAATAGCATCCTGGAGTGTAGTTGGTCTAGTAGATCTGACTAGACCTCGAAGTGGCTCTACCAATCCCTCCACAAACATATAGATCATCCGTGTCGCGGATAGATCTGGCACCATCACCGAAACCCTAAAGAAATCTGCAATGTATGTCTCTGGGCTCCCTGTCTGTTTGAGCTTCGTCATCTCAACAAAATGTTGTTCCAGATCCCTCCAGTCAAAACGCTCTATCAATCTCCTGGTAAACTCGGCATATGTCGTCATTGTGGAATGCCCGAGTGTCACCATCCCATGGAACCACCAGTCCTGGGCCTCACCATCCAAATGTAATGTCGCCACCTTGATGGCCTCTGCCTCCGACATCTGGTTAAGCTGGAAGTAGATGTCCAGCTTCTCCACCCAAGACTTTGCCGAACTGTTTGATGATCCATCAAACGTGGGCAAATGAAATCTGCTAGAGACATGGTGGGAATCTCCATCATGATAATGTCGATGCCCTCTATGATGGTCCCGGGGCCTACTGTCCCACTGGAGCTGCACAAAATCTCTGAATGTGAGAGCATCCCTGAACTCTTGCCCGTAGGCCTGATACTCTACAAAATACTCATCTAAGTGCCCAGGCTCTGCCTCCTGCTGGGCTCCTGCCCCTGTATCTTCTCCCAAGAAAGTGGGCATGGTAGAGCGGGTAGGTGCACGTGAAGCCATCGGCTGAGGAGTATCACACTGAGCAGCACCCTGCTCCGGCAAGTGGTGGGATGTACCTGATCCCTCTCCGACCTGGAAAACCCGGGGGGTCTCACGCTGTCTAGCCTCTACGGCGGTGAATCTCTGACCCATCACCTCAACCTATCTGGCTAACTCCTGCACTGATTTGAGGAGCTACTCCGCAAATCTCTTCCCGTCCTCGTCTGCCATCGGAATCCCCAACTCTGAATCCAAGGCAGGTTTCCTCTGTTCTGCGTCTATCACAGGCTCATCCTGTTCTTTGTTCACCACTCGAACACGGTCTTTGTACTTCTTGCTATAACAAATAGATGGTCTTTTCCCCAATGTCATAGACCACTAGCTCCACAGGTTGAGCCAGAACTATGCTCTGATACCACTGTAATATCCCGTTTCGGGAATATCTCTAAAACACGGCAAACTCCAACCAGAGATAGACTGGGAGGGCATTTACCGGATATTTCGCCTCTGAAAAGAGGACGAGATCCGGAGGCTACCTGGCCCTTTCCAGACTTTGTCTAAGAGTGAAAGATAAACACACCAAGTGGTATAGAACTAGAATGCTCAAGAATATATAAAAATAACAGTGCAGCAGACATATAATAGCATAGAAGAAAATACGGCATATACGGCAACTCATCCAGAAACATAGAGAGGAAATGCTAAGCCATTTTATTAATCTGAGAAATATAATGAAGTACAATAGGTGATCAGAGTGATGGCACCTAATCTTGCTCGAAGCAAGTGAAGAAATATTCTCAGAATATACAGGAAATGGCTGCTCTCTGAACTGCGTCCCAACTGCTGGAAAACTGCCGTGTCGCTGCTACTGCTGGAATGAACTGAAGACTAGGGGTTGATCCCCTTGCCGGAATGAGCTGAAAATCTGCAACCCTCCTCTACTCACCAAACCGAACAAAACCCAGAAACCATATCAAAAATGGCCAACCCCCGAAAATCACTAGAAAATACCTCCTCAGGGAATTACGCTGGCCTCCAAGGCTCTGCACAGAGGCTAAATGAAAATAGCTGAAACACCGCCCCAAACTCCACCAAAATCCTCCTGTAGGCAAAGGCTTCTCCTTTGCTCAAAATCTCGGCTAAATCCCCTGCAGAAATCCCAATCCAGAGCACCTCCAAAATGGATTGCGTCCTCTCTCCCAGTGACTGCGCAGTGTCTATGAAAGCCCAGCTCCACAGTAAACCCAAAAAACAAACCCTCTCACAAAATACTGAAGAAAGAACCTTGCCCGAGCAGGCACTCGAAGTCCCCCGGGGCTAAGGGCGAGATCTCCGACTGGAGACACTCAATGCACTAAACAGTGCTGCAGACAGGCTAAACAGCCAACGTGCTCAAGAAGACAAAACGTCTAGCTCAATATCATCAACTCCAGAATGAATAAAATGAGAAGGCTCCTCCATCATATATAACGTTGGTTTCCCTCCAAAACCCCAACATAGCCTCTCTCTCCTCCACGTGTGCTCATCCTCATCTGCGCAGAAACTTCTAGAGCTAACGTGAGCCCCTTCTCTACGTGGTGCTAGGCCCCCCTTGGCTCCCCCTTAAGTTACAACGTCATGCTACTATGAGGATGTTTTATTTCACTTAAGTGAGTTAGACCCTCTCTACTCACTTTTTATTTATTTATAAACTATAGACGGCAAAACTATACAAAATCTAATATTCCAATTAGCTGTCGCTAATTAGGAATATTACAAATTTCCAGTGGAATTTCCTGCAGTGAGGGGTAGTATTGGCTGAGGGAATGATCTGATTCCAAGAGCCAAGAGTCAGCAAGAGGCAAGAGGAGCAGCTCAAGGACAGCGCAGAGAAGCAGAGCAGCAACTACGCAGGTGTTGCGCAGCGGCTACGTAGGACAGCGCAGAAGCACTGGGAGGCTTCAGAAATCACGCAGAGGGTCTTTTAGGGCCAGTGTGAGGCTGTAAGACCCTTCCAGGGGTGACGCAGTCCCTTCTAGTGCATCGCAGTGGCATTTGAGGCTAGCAGGGCTGACGTTGAGGCTTCAAGGGCAGCGCTGAGGGTTTTTAGGGTCATATCTGGGCTGAGTCCTTTAAATCCCATTTGAGAGTGTGGATCAGTTAGATATTTGGCTGAGTCCTTTAAATCCCATTTGAGAGTGTGGATCAGTTAGATATTTGGCACTAGATCTTCAGGTTAGCTGCAGATTTTATATCTTTTATTCTCTGTCGAGTTTTCCAAGGTTGGAACCCAGATTTGTTGTACTCATAACTACTTAATAATAAAACCCTCATATCTGCTGAACTGGTTTTCCCACTTTGGGTTTTTCTGGGGACTTATGTCCAAAAATCCATGTGTCACTTTGTTGCATGAGTGATTATTCAGTAAATGATCTGCATGTGTAGGTTGTAGTTGTGTTTATTTTCGGTATTTTTTGAATCTAATTTCTAAAAATAACTTGTATAAATTAAATCAAGTAGGAGGAAATAAACCAATACACTGCAGTAGAATTTTCACATGGTATCAGAGCGATAGCAGATCAAGCTGAATCTCCAGCAATCAGCTGAAGAATTATTTTTCTACAGAGTGGCAGAAGAAGCAGCAGATCCGGAAAGGTCATCTTGACAGCAAGAGAAAGCAAATCCAGAAGACAGCGTTGAAGCTGCAGAAGGCCTCTGGGCTTACGCAGACCCTTCCCAGGGTAGCGTAAGGACTACGTCACCCAGTCTGGGGTTACGCAGTCCACTTCTGAGCCACGCTTGGACTGTGCTGGGCCAGCCAGGAGGACACTGTCTAGTCACTTCTCTTGTTGCAAAAGAATTCAACCAAGTTCTGGATGCAGTGATTCAGATCTTCAACAATGCTGGTGGGGTAGAGATTCTGCAGGTGCAGAATTGTGCCTAACTAAGGCAACAAAGGCGGGAGGAAGACAGTCATTCAGCAGATTTGAGCCAAATAGATCTGAGATTCGATCGGGAGGATTGAAGAATACTGTCCGTTTGATTTTTGGTAGAAGATTTCTAGGAAGGAAGTCAGTTTGCAAAGAGAAGCAGTTACTAGAGGGTTTCTAGGGTTTCTAGTCACCAAGAAACCCAGATCCAGAGGGAGAAGTATTTTTTTTCTTCAGATCTGAGCAAAGATGGCTCAATATGCACTGAGGGATCAAGACAGATTGGATGGCATGTCCAACTATGTCATCTGGAAGGCCAAAATCCTCTCAGTTCTGGATGAGTATGGTCTCAAAGATCATGCAGAGCAGACACTTGTTGTACCAACTGATGCAGATCCACTCAAGAAGTATGAAGAAAATCAAGCACGGACAAAGCGGTTAATCATAGACGGAATCAAGGACCACGTGATTTCGCATATTGCTGGTAAGAATACAGCAAATGCTATGTGGAAGGCTTTGGAGGTGATGTACCAAGGAGGCACTGCCTTAAGACAGTAGTGGGATGAGTCGGGAGATGGTTGCAGATGACCACATTGAAGAACAAGAGTGAGTTGTAGAGTTGAAGAGGGAGCAGTGTGATGCAGATGCAGCAACAGCGTGGAGGCAGCAGCGCAGAGAGGTTGATGGGACTTCAACAACGCAGAGAAGTTGAGCTCACGCAGTGCAGTGTTGCAGCATGACAGTGTCTCCAGGGGGACAACGTGATTCAGCATCCAAGGAGCTTTAGTGGTGGAGGGAAACTTGACTTGTCTGTCAAACAGTTGGGCAGAGTCCTTCAGTTGCTTACTTCTCAGCAACTGAGTTGCAGTGCAGCAGTTAGCAGTGGCAGTGCTATAGGCAACATGATGCAGCAATTTGAGAGGGAGCTGCAGTACAGATGTGGCAGTGGCATGGGCAGCAGTACAGAGAGCAGCAGTGCAGTAGATGGAGGGCAGCAGGCTAAGCATCAACAACACAAAACAAGTACTCAAGATCTTGTAATGCATGGTGTGATGTATTGCTAGAGCACACTCCTTATGCTAAGAGGGAGTGTTGAGATTTTGTGTATTTGGGGTAGCATCAGTTGTGCTCTAGGTCACAAATTTTGTGGAGGGACTAGAGTACACTTGATCTACAAGACCCAGAAATGGATTTGAGAAATTTGAAGTTGTGTTCAAGTTATTCAAATAATTAATTATTTTTAATGGATTTTCTAAGTCTAACTTAGGAAAATAAAATAATTAAAGTGAAATAATTAACACATGTGTTGAAATTATCTTAAGTCACATGGATCAAGCAGTCTTTTAATCTCAATTGTTGATGGATGATTTAATCTCGGCCGTTGAAGGGATCAACGAAAAAGTATAAGAGAAAGGCTTGAGGGTCAGTTGAAGACACAATTTCTATAGAACTGAGGAATAGATCTACAATTCTAGGGCGGGTTTGCTAAGAATTTCCAGTGGAATTTCCTGCAGTGAGGGATAGTATTGGTTGAGGGAATGATCTGATTCCAAGAGCCAAGAGACAGCAAGAGGCAAGAGGAGCAGCTCAAGGACAGCGCAGAGATGCAGAGCAGCAGCTACGTAGGTGCTGCGTAGCCGCTACGCAATATAGCGCAGAAGCACTGGGAGGCTTCAGAAATCACGCAAAGGGTCTTTTAGGGCCAGCGTGAGGCTGTGAGACCCTTCCAGGGGTGATGCAGTTCCTTCTGGTGCAGCGCAGTGGCATTTGAGGGTAGCAAGGCTAACACTCAGGCTTTAGGGGCAGCACTGAGGGTTTCTAGGGTCAGATCCGGGCTGAGTCTTGCAAATCCCGTTTGAGGGTGTGGATCAGTCAGATATTTGGCACTAGATCTTTAGGTTAGCTGCAGATTTTATATCTTTTATTCTCTGTCGGGTTTTCCAAGGTTGGAACCCAGATTTGTTGTACTCAGAACTACTTAATAATAAAACCCTTATATCTGTTGAACCAGTTTTCCTGCTTTGGGTTTTTCCGGGGACTTATGTCCAAAAATCCATGTGTCACTTTTTTGCATGAGTGAATTATTCAGTAAATGATTTGCATATGTAGGTTGTAGTTGTGTTTATTTTCGGTATTTTCTGAATCTAATTTTTGAAAATAACTTGTATAAATTAAATCAAGTAGGAGGAATTAAACCAATACACTGCAGTAGAATTTTCGAATGAGACACCCAGCTGCTCATGAAGAATTCCTCCCCTCGATGTCATGGATTTCGATATTGAGGAATCTTCAACTTTACTCCATAGGGCACAGATCATCCATCACTTTCATTCATGAGTCATGTCATCTACCAGAGAGTGATTCGTCTGTCTTTCTTATCTAGTCCACCTTTTAAGCCATGCTGCTTTCGAATCATCTCCAAGGATCTTACATCCTTTCTCATGATTAGCAGCCCTGCACAAATTCATCCTGATAAACATATACATATGAACTTTTAAAACAAAAGTTACCTTAGTGATGATCTTTCACCATGACATCTTCCTGTAGACATCGGCATCCTTTATACAAATTGACACATCTCCTAATGATATGTTTTGTCAAGGGTCTTCTTCTTTACCAGACTTCTATCAGAGTCTACATATCCTCCTAGGAGATATTCTAGTCGCATCTTCTTGGCTTCCGGATGATAATTGCCTCTTGACATGGTTGCACTTCATGATCTCTTCCTTTCTGCACATATTCATTCCTAAGAACTTCCAATTAATAGTTCCTTGTTCATATTTCACCACCTCATATTCCACATGAAGATATATTATGTTGATTTCATCTGTCAGTGCACCGAGAGAGATCCTCCTTCATAGATCATACTTCTAAATACAGAAGTCCATTACCTGCAACCATATGACATGACTTCACAGCATCTAGTGTCAACATATATATATTTATATATACCTTTTTCCTTTGAGTCATCCTATAGCAATTTCACTAGAATGAAGAGCTTCATTCCCTTGACCTACTTTATCAATATGTCATCACATCCCAAAATTTTGTAGCATAGAATTCTTGATGAAACCATTATGCTTTCTTTCTAATTAGTGAATTCATAGAGAACTCCATTAGAAAATGTCAGCACCTGTTTTCATGATGACCCTTGATCTTGATGACTGCCTTCCATCAGTATTGATATCAGTGAGGTTTTCCAGGAGTTGTTTCATTGAGAGCTCCTGCCATGCTTTGATCATGATGCTATATTGCTTCCTATCATACAATTTTACAACCAACAGAAATCACTTAAAGGAGAAGATGATCTCAATCATAGTGGAGATCCCTCACTTCTTCTTTCTGAGGTTTCTTTTCATCGGGTTCTTCCCTCATTTTTGAGACATGGGCTTCTTCCCTTTTTCTCTTGTCCTTTTCAGATTTAGGACAATCTCTTTTATAATGCCCAAGTTCATTACATCTAAAGCATCGTACTTTGTCCATATTTCTTCTTTTATTCTGAGGAACAAATTTTCCAAATCTTCCTTTCTTTCTGTATATGGCTGCAAAGGCTTGATTCCCTTTACTTGGTTCTGTATCATCTTTGGCTTTCATTCTTGTTTCCTCTATTTTACATAGAGACCATAAATCATGGAATGGTATGGCTTCTTTCTTCCCGTATAAACTTGAAGTGAAGTTTCCCCATTCTTTTGGTAGAGCATTCAACACCACTGTAGTCATTTCAGTATCAAACATTACTTCTCCCAGTTCCTGTAGTTGAT
Organism: Pinus albicaulis; assembly: GCA_034641835.2. Classification (NCBI taxonomy): domain Eukaryota; kingdom Viridiplantae; phylum Streptophyta; class Pinopsida; order Pinales; family Pinaceae; genus Pinus; species Pinus albicaulis. Next base: position 1,327,642,977 of record CM076583.1, read on the forward strand.
CTCTTATTTCAGAATCCTCTTAAAGTATGGAGTGATTCCTTCTTCCCTTGACAATTTCATTTTATATAGTTCTCGTCTCAGAGAGATTGCTTCTCCTACAGAACTCATAGAGATTGTTTCCACCAGTTTCTCATATATTTATTTAGCAAAATTTAGTTTTGAAACATAGGGAATGAGTGAATCCTTAATGGATTCTATGAGAATCTTCTGGGCTCTGATTTCTCCCTTCATGTACTTGGCATGAGCTGGAGCATCTTCTTTTGGTGGTTGAATTGTCGATCCTGCGATGTAATTCATAACTTCGTCTTCAATTAAATTCAAATCTATTCTCTTCTTCCATGCACTAAAATTTTGATGACCCAACCAACTTGTTGCTCTCTTTACAATAAGTCATCTTGACAGATTTAAGTTGATAGATACTTACTTGAGTAGAGTGGCTTGCAGCTTCCTTGATAATGACGAAGAAGTTAGGAGCTTCTTCTAAGATAGAAATCTTCAATCTAGGTGTTCTTGGGTCCTTGATGGTAAAGGATATCTTCAAAAGATGATGTCCTCTTCTAACAATGTCTTGAATGTAAATCTTTGATGGCAAAGATTTTTTTCATGAAAAGTTGATCCTTTGAATGAGATGAAGATCTTTCTCGAAAATAACTTGAGAGTCTTCCTTGCAAACTGATTTAACTTTTCACCCAAACTTTGATTTTTGCTTCCAAGAGTGTCTCTGTGTCAAGTAGCCCTTGAGTTCAGCACTTTAGCTCTGATACCATGTTGAAAATTTGGAGGGCCGGTGATTAATTCAAATTATCTTCCTGAAAATTACTTGTGAGCTTACTTGAGTTACTTATGTCTTCTCGTCTTTAGCTTATTTAGTCTTTCATCAAGTCAATTATCAAAATACACGAGACACAAAAATTAGGCTCCTAGAGCCAGGGAAAAAACCTCTCCCTCTTGGAGAGAAAAACCCACGAGAAATTCTTCTTATAGGTTTTCAAATGACAATCTTCTTAAACCTTTCCATATTTTGCATTGTTCATTATATTCACTAAGTTTTCTCATAATTTTGAAGTAGTCCCTTCGACTTAGGATCTCCTAGAAACTCATATCATTTCATTTAGTTTTTCAATAGGGACCACCCCCCTTAGCTTACCTGGGAGAGAGTTTAATGGAGAGAGTTGGGAATAGGTGACAGCCCCATCTCTTAGGTTTGCCACCAAGCCACACTGTAATATTCCCAATTAGCAATGGCTAATTGGAAATATCGATTTTGGTCAATTTTGCCTTATGTAGCTAAATTATAAATAAAAGTGAGTAGAGGGGGATATAACTCACTCTAAAAATAAAGTGCACTCCCTAGTAGACACAACATTGTAACTTAAGTGAGCCAAGGGGGCCAAGAGACCACGTAGAGAGGTGACCCACGTAGACCACATGGAGGGACTACGCAGGTTGAGTTGAGCACGTGGCAAAGGGAGGCTACGTTGGAGGAGGTGGGCCTTAGGGTTTGAGAGAGGCCAACGCTATATAGAGAGGAGAGCCTCCTCATTTTGGTCATTCGATGTTTATGATATTGAACTGGTCATTTCGACTTCTTGAGCACGATGGTTGTTTAGCTAGTCTGCAGCACTGTTTAGTGCACCGAGTGTCTTCATTTGGAGATCTCACCCTCAGCCCCGAGGGACTTCGAGTGCCTGCTCAGGTGAGGTTGTCCCATCAGTATTTTGCAAGTGGATTGATGTTTGGCATTCGTGGAGGAGCAGTACATCCATAGACTACACAGTCTTGAGAGGGAGGACGCAGTCCATTTCTTGGCAGCTCCGAATTGGGTTTCGTTTGGGGGTTTCGAGCTTGCAGATTGAGCAAGGGGCCAACCCTTGCCTATTGGAGGATTTTGGTAGAGTTTGAGGCAGTATTTTGGTGGATTCCCTTCAGTGTCAGCGCAGAGCCATGGAGGATAGCGTAGATCCTCAAGGGAGTGATTTTCGGGGTTGGCTATTTCAGAAACGCTCTCTGGGCTTTTCTGGGTTTGGTGAGTAGAGGAGGATCCTAGAGTTTCAGCTTTTTCCGAGTAGGGGAGTAGCCCCAAATACTCATTTGGTTCCAGTAGTAGCAGCAGCACAGCAGTTCTCCGGCAGCTTAGACGTAGATCAGAGAATAGCCATTTCTTTGTCATTCTGAGAGCTTTTCTTCACTTGCCTGGTGCAAGTCTAGGTGCCATCACTCTGATCACCTATTATACTCATTTCTATTCTCAGTATAATAAAATGACTTAGCATTCTCTCTATATTTCTTGAGTATCTGTTACATGTTCTATATATGCTATTGTAAGCTTGCACTACTGTTATTTTCCTCTTCGAGCATTTCAGTTACTATACCACTTGGTGTGTTTTCCCCATACTCTTAGACAGAGTCTGGAAAGGGCCAGGTAGCCTCCAGATCACACCCTCTTCTCAGAGGTGAAATATCTAGTAAATGCCCTCCCAGTCCATCTCTAGTTGGAGTTTGCTTGTGTTTGAGGGATATCCCTGAAAAGGGATATTACAGTGGTATCAGAGCATAGATCTGACTCAGCCTGTGGAGCTAGTTGTCTATGACACTGGGGGAGAAACCCTACATCTGCTACAGAGGTAGGAAGTACAAAGATATTGAGCGTAGGTTGGAGAACACCTATGGAGAGGGTGACTGCGTTCGGGTGGTGGACGCAGAACAGGAGGAGCCTGTGATAGACGCAGAACAGGAGGGGCCTGTGGTAGATTCAGAGCAGGAAGTACCGATGGCAGATGATAGTGATGCAAAGAGATTTGGGGAAGCACTCCTCAAGTCAGTCCAGGATCTGTCGAGGCAGATTGAGATGATGGGTTAGAGATTCACTGTTGTGGAGGCTAGACAGCATGAAACCCTAAGGGGTTTCCATGTTGGTGAAGGGTCAGGCACATCCCACCATTTGCAGGAGCGGGATGTCACTCCGCACCAGGCATCACATGCACCCACACGTTCCACTATGCCCACTTTTTTGGGTGCAGGCACAGGGGCAGGAGCACAGCAGGAGCCAGAGCCTGGCCACATGGGTGATTATTTCGCTGAGTACCAGGCATATGGGCAGGAGTTCAGGGATGCCCTTTCATTTAAAGACTTTGTTCAGCTCCAGGGGGACAGCAGACCCCTCGACCATCACAGAGGGCACCGGCATTATCATGATGGAGACACCCAGCGTACAGCGAGCCGATTCCATTTGCCTACATTTGATGGTTCATCAAACAGTTTGGCAAAGTCTTGGGTAGAGAAGCTGGACATATATTTCCAGCTCAACCAGATGGCAGAGATAGAGGCCATCAAGGTGGCTATGCTGCATTTGGATGGTGAGGCCCAGGATTGGTGGTTCCATGGGATGGTGACACTCAGGCATTCGACAGTGACCACATAAGCCGAGTTCACCCGGAGCTGATAGAGAGGTTTGACCGGAGGGATCCAGAGGAGCACTTTTTTGAGCTGACAAGGCTCAAACAGACCGGGAGCCCGGAGACATATTGCAGATTTCTTGAGGCTTTCAGTGATGGTGCCCGATCTATCCGTGGCACGAATGATATACATATTCATTAAGGGGTTAGCAAAGCCACTTTGAGGTTTGGTCAGGTCCACCAGACCAGCCACACTCCAAGACGCAGTTGGCAGGACTCGGGATTTGTAGGATGCTTTACCCCGAACTAGGACACCATACCCCCAGAGACAGGCTTTCTAGCCAAAGGGGAAGGATGTGAGAATTCCGCCTCCTAAGGGGAATCCGGGTAGGGGACAGCTAGATGAGGATGCCAAGAGGGAGTTGAAGAAGAAGAGGTTGTGTTTTACCTATCAGGAGTCGTGGGCGTCGGGACACAGATGTGCTGCTGGCAAAGCACATTTTATCGAGGTCTTCTCCGAGAGCAGCGGGGAAGAAGATGAGTATGAGGATGGGGAGGCAGGAGACAGTCAGACAGCACAGCACCATTTTCCCCCTCCACCTCCAGGAGCAGGAGGTGCAGCTTTTGCACCCACAGGGGGAACCCTTGCAGCATTGCGGGGAGTACCCAAGTATTTGACGCTGCGTGTCCAAGGGACAGTACGTGGGCAGCGAGTTTCAGTTTTGGTAGACAGTGGGGCAACCCACAACTTCATCGATGCACAGATGGTTGAGCGGAGAGGCATACGGACGGAGAGCTTCGATGGATTTTCAGTGTTGGTCCAAGGAGATCAGACGATGCAGTGTGCCAGATATGTTCCAGAGCTGGCTGTGACGATGGGTACCTACACAGTGACCGACCACTTTTTCGTGGTCAACATACCAAATACCAATGTGGTATTGGGTGTACAGTGGTTGATTACTCTAGGGAAGGTCACCACAAATTGGGAGGCCTTGGGGATGGAGTGGGATGATAAGAAGACCGGAAAGCATGAGAAGATATGTGGGATGCACACTTATCCACCCCAGACTGTTTCAGCTCACCGGATGGAGGCAGAGTTCTGGAAGGGAGACATAAAGTGGGCAGTAGAGTTGCGGGCATCAGAGGGAAGGACTACCAGGCAGACAGTTCATCCTGATATACAGGCCTTTCTTGACAAGTATGACACGGTGTTTGGGGAGATACCACCAGGACAGCCACCTGATCAGGGGTTTGAGCACACTATTGACCTAAAGCAGGGCATCCAGGCCGTTATTACTACACCCTTAGACACCCCAAGGCCTATCGGGATGAGATTGAGCGGGCCATCTAGGAGTTGCTGGCTCTTGGACATATTCGGCCTAGCATCAGTCCTTTTGCTTCTTCAATGGTGTTGGTGAAGAAGAAGGACGGCACATTGAGAATGTGCATTGATTACAGGGCCCTGAATAAAAAGACCATGAAGAACAAGTACCCTATACCGCGGATTGATGAGCTGATGGATGAGTTGAGAGGAGCACAGTTATTCTCAAAGATCGATTTGAGATCCGGGTACCACCAGATTCGCGTGAGGGAACAGGACATTCCCAAGACCGCTTTCAGATGCCATTATGGCCACTTTGAGTTCTTGGTTATGCCTTTCGGGCTAACCAACGCACCAGCCACTTTCCAGTCATGCATGAACATATCTTCTGCAGTCATCTGAGGAAGTTTATGTTGGTCTTTTTCGATGATATACTGATATATAGCAGGACTTGGGAGGAGCATCTCTAGCACATAGAGGTAGTACTGCATATTTTGGAGGAGCAACAGTTTTATGCTAAGCTCTCCAAGTGTGAGTTTGGGTTGACGGAGATGTTGTATTTGGGACACATCATAGGAGTGGACAAAGTGAAGGTCCACGAGGAGAAGATCAGGGCCATCAGAGATTGGCCAGAGCCGATAAACGTGACTGAACTTCGAGGATTTGTTGGTATCTGCACTTATTACAGGAAGTTCGTCAAGAGTTTCTCTCAGCTTGCTGCACCCCTTACAGATTTGACGAAGAAGGGGGCATTCAGTTGGTCAGATACAGCGCAGCGGGCCTTTGACAGGCTCAAGGAGGTTATGAGCAGCTGCCCAGTGCTTGAGTTGTCAAATTTTACGCAGCCTTTTGTTTTGGAGTGTGATGCGTCGGGAGAGGGGATCGGCGCAGTGTTGATGCAGGGAGGCCACCCTATAGCCTATGAGCCGGAAGCTCCTTCCTCATGAGCGATTCTATGCTATATACGACAAGGATATGCTAGCCATTATGCATGCATTGGCCAAATTTCGGCAGTACCTGGTGGGTAACAAGTTCAAGGTGAGGACTGATCACAACAACCTCAGGTTCTTTTTGGTGCAGAAACAGCTACAGGAGAGGCAGCAGAAGTGGATCAGCAAAATCTAAGCTTATGACTTCGACATTGAGTATGTCAAGGGGAAGAACAACGTGGTAGCCGATGCACTTTCACGTAGACCAGCCACGTTGTCTCTGATGAGTTTGGATATAGATTGGAGGGCTCGACTTTTGGTGGAGTACTCCAAGGACAGGTTTTCTTGTGAGGTTCTGGATGGTCAGGTGACAGATGATAGATAAAGGGTGATAGATGAGATCATCTACTACAGAGATAGGATCTTCTTGATTGAGGGCTCCCAACTCAAGAAGAAGATACTTCAGGCATCACATGATTCACCATTGTCCGGCCATCAGGGGTTTACCAAAACCTACAGCGCCATCAGAGAGAGGTTCTCATGGAAGGGCCTCAAGGAGGACGTGCTCCAGCATATCAGGGAGTGCGAGGTTTGCCAGAGAAACAAGGGAGAGATGAGCCATCCAGCAAGTTTGTTGCAGCCTCTTCCCATTCCGGAGGGGAAATGGGAGAGCATTTCGATGGACTTCATCACCGAGTTGCCCATGGTGCAGGGCAAGGACTGTATATACGTCGTCGTTGATCGGTTGACGAAGTACGCACACTTTTTCGCCATATCCGCACACTATTCAGCAGCACAGGTGGCAGAGTTGTTCTTTAGAGAGATCTTCAGGTTACATGGTCTTCCCAAGACCATCATCAGTGACAGGGACAGCCGCTTTATGGGCGGATTCTGGCAGGAGATTTTTCGGCTGGTGGGGACAGAATTGACACCGAGCACCAGCTACCACCCACAGACAGACAGGCAGACAGAGATAGTTAACAAGTGGCTAGAGGGTTACTTGCGTAACTATGTTAGTGGGCAGAAGAGAGCGTGGCTGAAGTGGCTGCATTTAGGGGAGTACTACTCTAAGTAACCGAATACTCCTAAAATGCCCTTGAATCCCCGTATTGGACACCTCTAAGTACCGGATTCGGCCCCAATTCGAAGGATATGGCGTATCCGTACGGGGTACGGTCGGGATACGGCGTATCCGAAAAGGGACACGCCGTATCCCGACCGTACCCCGTCGGATACGCCGTGGCCCGTCCTGCCGGGTACGGCCGGGCCCGCGGCAAGCAAAATCGCGCGATTTCTTTTATAAAGTGCGGTTTTTCCTTCTTATTTTGTCATCCATTTCATTTTTGTTTCATTTGTGAAGTGAGAAGGAGAGCTAGTGTGAGCAAGGAGCAAGTGTGTTCTTTCGAAGAGATTCGAGCATCCGGTAAGTGCATTGTCCCTCTATATTTTGCATTTAGTTTTTTGTTAGTGTTTGCATGTGCATATGTTTTATATATTTAGTTGTTTTTGTTTATTTTTTACAGTATTTATGGCTCAATCAAAGGCAGCAAGATAGGGGCAAAGAAAGGGGAAGAATTTCTCCATTGGAGATGCCCCTCCTGTCCCTCTTTCATCAAGGTCTGCAAGTATTCCATCCATTGGAAGTGGGGCTGCAATAGTAGCTTCAAATGTGCAGGGAAAAAAAATTGTTGACCCCAAATACCCATTGTGGAAATATGCAACAAGAGAGGAAGGGGCAACAAAAAAGGGAGGAGGAAATTGTACATGGAAATGCAATTTTTGCAATGGCCATTTCAATGGCACATATTTCCGTGTGAAAGCTCATTTGTTGGGTATTCCAGGTTGTGGCGTTAAATGTTGTACAACAATTGAATCGCCAGATAGGAAGAAATTGGAGAAAGAACAGAGTATTGGTGAGGCAAATGTGGCAGCAAAATCAAAAAAATCTAAGACTGATGACCCCCTTCCATTTTCGAGGAAAAGCAGCGGCAAGTTCCCTTTTGAGACTTCTAGCAGGGGAGAATTAGCAAAGAGAAAGGCAACTGCAGTTGGTCCAATGGACAAGATTTTCCAAAAAGAGAAAAGGGAAGAGCTTGACCTCACCATTGCATTTTTTTTCTATCAGAACTTCATATCTTTTAATGTTGCACGGTCACCTCTATTTATTGAGATGTGTCGAGCTCTTTGTCATGGGGCTCCATCGGGGTATGTGCCTCCTGGGTCAGAGAAGCTCAGAACCACATTGTTGACAAAGGCAAAGAAAGAGGTGGACAAAATGCTTGAGCCTATTAAATCAGCATGGCCAACATCTGGGGTTAGCATTGTTTCTGATGGATGGACAGATCCAGCACGCCACCCACTCATTAACTTCATGGTGTCATCCACGAATGGTGCAGTTTTCTTGAAAGTAGTGGATGCACTTGGAGAGTACAAGGATGCACAATCTATGGGTGAGTTATTTCTCAAAGTTATTGAAAGTGTAGGTGTGGATTGTTGTGTGCAAATCATTACGGATAATGCACCTGTTTGCAAGGCTGCTGGCATGATTGTGGAAGCAAAATATCCACAAGTATTTTGGACACCTTGCATTGTCCATTCATTGAACTTGGCACTGAAATATATTGCTTCTGATGTGCTTTGGATTGGAGCCACTATTGAGGATGCACGACATATCCACAACTTTGTAACAAACCATACAAATGCCCTCACTATCTACAAGGAGTACAACAATCTATCATTGTTGAAGATTGCAGATACACGGTTTGCCTCTTCATTCATCATGTTGAAGAGGTTGAGGGAGGTCAAGACCACTCTTGGGTCTATGGTTATTTCAGAGTTTTGGTCTTTTTGGAGAAAGATGGATCAAGCAGCCTCAAAGAAGGTGAAGGACATAGTGTTGGATGATATATGGTGGGAGAAGGTAGATCTAATTATTCAAATCATGGAGCCTATCATTTCCTTGCTCAGATTTGCAGATACAGACCAACCCATCCTAGGAGAGGTTTATGAGGGATGGGATTCCATGATTGAGTATGTGAGGACCATTATTTTACAGAGTGAGTGCCCAAAGTATGAGACATCACCTGAGGCCTTCTTCACCATCATACAGGATATTCTTTTCAGCAGATGGGACAAGAATTGCACACCTTTACATTGTTTGGCTCACTCCTTGAACCCAAAATACTACAGCCATGAGTGGCTGAATGGTGGACCTTCCTGCAGATTCCCTCCTCACATGGATGCTGAAATCTCACAGGGGAGGAAAGATGCATTGAGGAGGATTTTTCAGGATAGGGCATCCCTTGATGAGGTGAAGGATGCCTTTGCAGATTTTTCCACTGGCAGGGGGCGATTTGGAGGCTATGATTTGATTCGAGACAAGGGGGCTAAGAAGCCCCATTCTTGGTGGGCAACTCATGGGGCAGCAAGCCCTCCTCTACAGCAGTTAGCCATGAGGCTCCTCTCTCAGGTGACTTCATCCTCTTGTTGCGAGAGGAATTGGAGCACATATGGGAATTTGTATAGTGTGAAGAAAAGCAGGCTTGAGCAGTGCAGGGCAGAGACAATGGTGTATGTGCACACCAACCTTCGTCTCATTTACAGGCAAAGCGAGGATTGGTTGAAGGGAAAGACAAAGATGTGGGATGTCTTTCCTGATGATATGGGTCTGGACAGCAGTGTTGAGTTGGCATTTGCCAACTTAGATCTCAATGCGCCAGTGCTAGAGCCTGTCACATTTGATGATGGATTAGAGGGGTCATCCTCCACACCAGCGGATGCAGAGATGATAGAGGAGGAGGATGCATCAGAAGCAGAGGAGAGCAGTGGTGAGCATGATGATCAGGATGAGGACAATGATGCTGATTATGAGGATTGATGACTCTGACTCATTGAGGTTTTAGGCTTGTAGTCTTGTAGACTGTAGTTGCTTTTGTATTTTCTATTTCTATTTGCCATTGGTAGTGTTCTTATGTATAATGTAACACATTTTGATTCTAATGACTTAATGAAAAAACTACAGTATCTTACTATCTTCAATCTTGTCTTTCTGAGTAAATTTGACGATTGTATCATGTATGTGTATCAATGTATCATTGTAATTTGTATTATAGTATCAATGATGATGTATGACTCATGAGTATCTAATATCTATGTTTGAATCAATGAATTTTGTATGAATTTGTGCAAAAAATATCTAATTTTTAATATATTAATATATATATATTTTTAATAAAATAATATATAACGTAACGTATCCCAGAAGTATCCTGTTCCGGGGTCACCGTACCCGTATCCGATACTTCGAATCTCGGTATCCCAGTATCCCCGTATCCTCGTATCAAGTGACTTAGGTACTACTACAACAACACACATCACATGTCCATCGGTATGTCTCCGTTCTATGCTTTGTATGGATATCATTCTTTATCTTTTGCTGATGTGATGTTTGGTGCTAGCAAGGCTCCGAGAGCCAAAGATTGGATCCAAGAGAGTTAGGACATTCTCCGAGCTCTCAAGGATAACATGGCTAAAGCGCAAAACCAGCAGAAGCTGTATGCCGACAGGGGTCGGGTGGAGAGACAGTTTGAGGTAGGAGACTTGGTCTACCTACGTTTGCGGCCATACCAACGGTCGTCACTAAAGAAGAAGGGAGCTGAGAAGCTCAAGCCCCGTTTTTATGGGCCATACAGAGTGATACACAAGGTTGGACAGGTTGCTTATGAGTTGGAGCTGCCCCAAGGCAGCAAGATTCATAACATTTTCCATGTATCATGCCTGAAGAAGGCATTGGGGCAGCAGGTGACAGTGACAGAGGAGCTACCGCCTACAGATGATGAGGGGCATTTGGTGTTACAGCCCGAGGCCATTATTGATACCAGAGAGAGGCAGTTGCGAAACAGAACAATCCGGGAGTTCTTGGTGAGGTGGAAGAATTTGCCGGATGAGGATGCCACTTGGGAGAGTGAGAAGATCTTGCAACATCCATCACTACAGTTGCTTGGGGTCAAGCAACATTTTGCCGAGGGAGACTGTAATATTCCCAATTAGCAATGGCTAATTGGAAATATCGATTTTGGTCAATTTTTCCTTATGTAGCTAAATTATAAATAAAAGTGGGTAGAGGGGGACATAACTCACTCTAAAAATAAAGTGCACTCCCTAGTAGACACAACGTTGTAACTTAAGTGAGCCAAGGGGGCCAAGAGACCACGTAGAGGAGGGACCCACGTAAACCACATGGAGGGACTGCGTAGGTTGAGTTGAGCACGTGGCAAAGGGAGGCTACATTGGAGGAGGTGGGCCTTAAGGTTTGAGAGAGGCCAACACTATATAGAGAGGAAAGCCTCCTCATTTTGGTCATTCGATGTTTATGATATTGAGCTGGTCATTTCGACTTCTTGAGCATGCTGATTGTTTAGCTAGTCTGCAGCACTGTTTAGTGCATCGAGTGTCTCCATTCGGAGATCTCACCCTCAGCCCCAGGGGACTTCGAGTGTCTGCTCAGGTGAGGTTGTCCCATCAGTATTTTGCAGGTGGATTGATGTTTGGCATTCATGGAGGAGCAGTACATCCATAGACTGCGCAGTCTTGAGAGGGAGGACGCAGTCCATTTCTTGGGAGCTTCGGATTGGGTTTCGTTTGGGGGTTTCGAGCTTGGAGATTGAGCAAGGAGCCAGCGCTTGCCTATTGGAGGATTTTGGTAGAGTTTGAGGCAATATTTTGGTGGATTCCCTTCAGTGTCAGCGCAGAGCCTTGGAGGATAGCGTAGATCCTCAAGGGAGTGATTTTCGGGATTGGCTATTTCAGAAACGCTCTCTGGGCTTTTCTGGGTTTGGTGACTAAAGGAAGATCCCAGAGTTTCAGCTTTTTCCGAGTAGGGGAGCAGCCCCAAATACTCATTTGGTTCCAGCAGTAGCAGCAGCACAGCAGTTCTCCAGCAGCGTAGACGCAGATTAGAGAGCAGTCATTTCTTTGTCATTCTGAGAGCTTTTCTTCACTTGCCTGGTGCAAGTCTAGGTGCTATCACTCTGATCACCTATTGTACTCATTTCTATTCTCAATATAATAAAATGGCTTAGAATTCTCTCTATATTTCTTGAGTATCTGTTACACGTTCTATATATGCTATTGTATGCTTGCACTACTATTATTTTCCTCTTCGAGCATTTCAATTACTATACCACTTTGTGTGTTTTCCCCATACTCTTAGACAGAGTCTGGAAAGGGCCAGGTAGCCTCTAGATCTCACCCTCTTCTCAGAGGTGAAATATCTGGTAAATGCCCTCCCAGTCCATCTCTGGTTGGATTTTGCTTGTGTTTGAAGGATATCCCTGAAAAGGGATATTACACACACCTTGTGAGGTTAAGGGTTTTTCTCACACTAACTTGGGTGTGTGTGCTAGGCAGCATCAACAGGGACCACTGAATGGTGGTGGGTAACAAGAATATCAAGCAGAGGCAAAAGTGTAATTCCACTCTAAGTTTGTTAAATCCTTCTCTTTTGCTGAAGTCCTGAAAAAGAATTCCCCAAATCCCTCCCCCCTTCTACAAGGGGAAGGAAATCCAATCAAGACCAGAATGCTGATCAAGCAGAAACAAATGTCCTATTGAGCCATCATGCAAATCTTGGTTTTCCCTTCATTAAAAGAGGTGTCAAAGAAAGCACACGATAAAAATACTTTGTTTCTTTATTTTGATCTGCATAAAAAGACCCTATAGGAAATTCATCTCCTCGTCCCCCATGTTATGAAGGGAGGAGGAAAATATGTAAAATTCCCAAGCTTGCAGAGACTGTAATTTGCTGCTAACTTTGGCTGCATTCGTTTTTATTATAATATAAGTTTCGTTTCAATTAAAAAAAGTTATAGATCTCTTGCACTGATTGTCTGATAAGCAACAAATATGCATATATGTGAATGCCTTCAAAAATGCCTTGATGACAGTTAATGCTGAATTTGCAACTAATGCATCCCAGTTCAGACAAGCTACAAAATAAATTCTGTGAGATGAAATAAGAGAGTGATGCTTCAGTCTCTTAGTTGAGGTGAATCTTTTCTTGATAGACAAATATAGTTAAAAAAGGGAAATTGTAGAAATGTTTAAAAAAAACAAAAAACCTAAAGTTGATGTTTTTGTCTTCCAGAGGCAAAAGAAGATACCTTTCTTATATTGCGGTTAACTCCAGAAATCAAGTCAGGCATGAACGACTGAGCTGTTTGTGCCAAAGGTTCTCCAGAAACAGTGCACATAGAATAGACTCCAATCATGACCTATTTAATAGACATGCCATGGAATTTAAGTTGTGTTAACATCATAAAAGGAAAGAAATTGATCACAATCAGTAAATTTCAGTGAGAACCTTCTAAATTGCAAATTTCCAGTTACATTTATGAAATTAAAAAATTGACCATGATGCATAGTGAAATTGAAAAAATTACCTGGTGTGCTCCAAGTGTAATTGCCCCCAAGGATGTAGCCATGTATGTAATAACTGTGTAAAATGCCACCTGATTTGTCAAAGCAATGTGAGAACTTAATCTCGCATTAGATTGCAATATCATGAAAACAAATCCCTAGATTGCAGGCCAAATTTCGATTTATCCCTTGATTTGCATGATGATCATAATTAGTAGGAAAGTATGGAGTGTTACTAACCTTAGACATCAGTGTTAGCAGTACTGGACCTGCAAGAGTAATAATTTGCAGCAGTTCCTCAACAGAAGGAATTACTATTGCCAAGGGATTGTATCCTTTGTGATGAAGAGATCTCAGCATCAAAAATGCTCCAAAAATCTAGGTTTTCATATCAGGGAGCCAAGATGAAGTTAAGCACAAAATTTGAAAGTTGAATACACTATCAAACTTGTACAGATGAAGAAAAAATATCAACTTTAACTTTTTCCTTATTATAAACGTGATAGACATAATTAGACTCTGTAATTTATTACCTGAGAAGTTGCTGTTGCAAATGCTGCTCCTGCAAGCCCAAGCCGAAAAAATGCACATAGTAGGATAGTTGTTACCAAGTTTATAAGACTTTGTATTCCCAGAACTTTTAATGGGCTCCGTGAATCTTGCATACCCAAGCTGCCAGAAAATAGTAACATAATATTGCCCAAATTAAGACATTTGTAAAAGAAAATTCAATTTATACATGTGGTACTTGCTAACATTCTTGAATCTTAACAAATTATGTTATTATGAAGCTTGCATCCATAACTCAGGGACGACATAAGATCTACTATTTGTTACTCTTTTTTTATTGTGCAATGACCCAACTCGAATTATGTGGAAGATAGAAATATTAGCATGCATATGAGACCTACATATGATAGCTACATATGCATGTATCACGTGTATTGCATTAGTACATGCACTAATCAATTATAAAAAAAAACTCAGTATAGAATAATGAGTGAATTATTGAAAGTATTGAGTAAATACGTAACTCACCAAAATATAATGAATGTATTGTAAAGTAAAAGTTATACCTACCACTATCATAATATAAACTAATATTTTGTTCAAAGGAAGGTAAAAGCATTGACTTATGCAAATAAATGATGATATTTTAATAAATTCAAGATATTTAATAAATCCAAGATATTTATTAAATAATAATATTTTAATAAATCTAAGATATTTTAGAAATCCAAGATATTTATTAAATAATACTATTTTAATAAATCTAAGATATTTTAGAAATCCAAGATATTTATTAAAAGGAGAATATTTTAATAAATATCTGAGGGGATTTGTATATAAAAGGAGAAGGGGGGGGGCAACTTGATGGGCATGGGTAGTGAGGTGGAAAAATTGACTTGAATGCTATCAGAGGAGTTCTAACTGTGGGAGACATGAGCAGTGAGTTCTAACCGAGTCATGGAGTGATCTCGATTGTTATTGGAATTTTGGGCACGAGGGCCAGAAGACTTGTCTTCTGGATCTGGGGACAGGAGAGGTTCACCTCAGATAGGCTGGGAGGAAAATGGTGGTTTGGTAACAAGAGCGGGAGCCATGACAGGTCAGGAACATCTTCAAACACGGTTCCAGGTAAGTATTAAATAGTCAATTGATATATATTCTGCTTCAAAAATCCCACTCTGGGTTGTGTAGTATAAATTTTGTTAATCGTTGTTAATTCCGAAATTAAGGACCTTACATATGATATCAGAGCTAGATTAAACCCTTGGGATCTTACAGGCCCTAAACCTACAATGCCTTAGAGATAATACTATAGTTTTCTGAAGTTTTTTTTTTGTTTTTTTTTCACTCTGAAGTGTCGCTTTTCTGCTCCCATTGGATTTGACTTGTATGTTCCCTTTACCGAGTTTATTTTATTTCACGAAAATATGGGGAATATTCAGGAAGGGAGCCCTCGACCATTATGCTTCCATCTTTAACTAAATATTTGTTACAAGTGTTCTTGTGGGCGGTCTGACTAATAATTAGGTAACCCCAACCTCCTTGCAAATAAATTTCTGAACCTATGTGTTCCTTCATTTAAACCAGTCACGGAGATGTGGGAAAAGGAACCCCACCGTTGCTCTAGCTCTTCAAATAATCTCTTGTAGCACTATAAAAGACCAATTATTTAATACCATATAAGACCGTTATTGACCAAGTCCTATAGTTGTTCTGTTTTTGACCATTAGTTGCTACCCTGAATATTCTATGGAGGGATTCGGTAACCATGGAAAATGACCAAAAGTCGTTTGAAGGTCGTCCTCGGAATCCCAATGCTCCAAGTCCTTTAAAGTGATATAATCACTAGTTAATATTATTGTATGTTGATCACGAATTTCCACCGCCATTAAAATAAAACCAAGGTTATCTCCAACACAGTTAAAGTGATACAAGTTAAAATATCATATTAATTTTTAAAAATTTATGGAAACCCTTATCGAAATGTGGCTGTGTGATTGCAACTATAATTTTATTAATACATAAATGCTTCTGAAAATAGGTTATTCGATATCTATTTGAGTTTACTTTGGTTTGTGTGAGAATCGTTCCTCTTCTTTTGTGTATGTATTCCACGTACGCTCACATTTGATGTTATACCACTGGGCCGCTAGAGGTTTTGTCAACAGTTGGCATGCGGTTTGGAAGTTCTTCAAACAATGGAAGTAAGAGTTTAATCCTCCTTACAAGGTCGAAACAACCCTTCTTCTGGCTTTTTCTGTAGTCCCTGCTCAATGCAATCGCATTCATCGCATTTACTAGAGACTCGACTAAAGTCTATTGCTTACCACACTCTAACATTCTCGCTCAGCTTCTACTTATGCTTACCAAACAAAAAAATGTGAATCAATCAATCCCCACAAGCTCATTCATAAGCTCGCGTTGAAAACCGCATAGTACAGCAATGGGGGTCTTGGGTACCTTGATCCGTAGAGACTCCTTTAGGTTCTTTTTCTATACCCAGATTCTTACTTTCAAAACCCAGCTAAATCATAGGGCGAAATCGGTGCCCCATGATGCAGAAACAGGCATATATGGCGTCCAAAATTGTACCCTTGAGTCTAGTTCTATACACCATGGTTCTGACTAAAGAAGGAAGTTAATATTGCGGCTGTGATCCAATATAATGAATTATGTTTGTCCCTTTCTGGCTTGAATAAGTATATTCTTAAAGGGAATCGGCGAAATCTTCGTTGAACTCTACAGATCCGAGAAAACAACAATAAACCAGCTACGCGACGAACAATGAAAATGCCAAATTGGATTACGATGTTATTATTATAGACATTGAATTGGATTGAAGGTGAAGTAGAGATCCGCGCATTGCTACACATATTCAGGCATCAAATGCTCGCTATCTCTGCTCAACACTTTACATCGCTACAATCGGCTTTCAGTGAATAAAAGGACTTCTTTCTTCGAATAAGAGGAAAATTAGTTGAATTTAGCTGTCACCGACTTTGTGTTGACAGACAACAATTGAGCCGACCAAAAAAAAAAAAACAGAGAAGATCAGTGTAATTTTTTATTATTACGGTGTTGCACTATATTTGTAGGAATCAAACCAATCAGGCCACATTTTGCATTTTTTTACTGTGAAAAATTAATTCTATTTTGATCTTCTTAATTTCAATATGAAAAAAGGGTAACTCTAGGAAACATCGCCATATTTTACAAAATAAGAAGAAGAAATAGTAAAATCCAAGCTTCCAGAAAAAGTTAAAAGAAAGTCCACATTAACAAATGAATGGGAGATAGAGAAGTGAAGCCCATAAGATACTATGGGTGAAGTAGGAAAATATCTCACGTTAATAAAGACTTGGAAATATCACTGCAATGAATGGGAATAGGGAAACTAAGAGTCAATAAAATAAACGTATTGACTTGAGACCTGACTTGACATCTCCTTTGTCGGTGGTTCATTAGCGTAATAATGGTGGAAGTTACTCAATTAAAGTGGAGTAAGTTTGTATTAGTTTTGAGGTTTATTATGGTGGATAATATTAAATAGATGTACCTATTTTAATATATATATTTAGTGACTTATCTTGACTTCATTGAAAATCTATGGAATGTTATTCTTATTTATAATTTATAATTTTGGGACAAGTCGATCTTGAACAATGATCTTCAACTATATATGATCCCCATAAACTTCTGGAGATCCATCATTTCCACCAACATGAAGGATTCAGTGCATTCCTCTAGCTTCCTTCAAATCTTTTACTGTTTTCTCCATTCTTTCTTTGAGGTCACCATGATCAATAATGTGAAGGAACTTAATGTCAGCTATAAAATTATAAATGAGCTGACAATACAGAACACTGTCTTTCATAATATCTATTACTACTGATATTGAATTTTCTCTTACGCATGGAGAAGCTTGTAATTTGTGGAGAAGTCGCATGTTGAAATTCAAATAGATGATAGAATTATTGAATTTTCTCTTACGCATGGAGAAGCTTGTAATTTGTGGAGAAGTCGCATGTTGAAATTCAAATAGATGATAGAATGATTTCTAATGATGGTAATTACTAAGATTATATATATCTGGTATTTAAGCAGGCAAAAAAAAATATATATATATATATATATATATTTTAATTGTGGGCGTTTTACAGTAGAAGAGATGGTTGAAGTGCTTCAATTGTCCTTCCTATCTTCTCATACGTGCATAATCAATCTAGACATTCTCCTCTTTCTTGTCATTATTGATTCTTGAAAGTATTGATGCTAATGAAATTCATTCTTGAAAGTATTGATGCTAATGAAAGGAAATTCAACAAGTGTTAGATTTGATGAATCCTTTTTGAAAGGGTCCTCTTAAAATAAAGAGCTAGAAACCTTATTTTAAAGGTTTTTAATGCAAATTAAGCTTGCCAGTGATCATCCATGATGTTAATGTCTACGTAGTTGGTACATTTTGACAGCAATGGAGTTAGCTACAGGTTTGATGTTATCGTATGGATCATTTAGATTGATCATGCCTTGTAAAAGAGAAGAAATTACCATAAACCTACATAAGGTGTAGATAAGATAATATAATTGCACCAAGAGAAGTTTGGTGCTCTTTCATCTCAATTGCAAAAAAAAAAAAATATATATATATATATAGATGTTGATGTCAAATTTCAAAAGGAAAGAAGGAATGAATGGATAGAAATCAATAATAGCATGTGTATAACCGTCACACTAAAAAAAAAAAAAATATGGTGTTAGATTTCAAATGTTACAATGAAAGAAGGAATAAATAGATGGAGAAGATAGTATTAATAATCAAAGAAACTTTCATAGAAAAATTGAAGTTTTAACTCTGAAATCTTAAAAAAAAAAAAAAAAAAAGAGAGAGAGAGGCCAGGCACAAATCCTCAGTGCTTAAAAGATTCGGGTCAAAACTGGATCTATACTAGTATTATTAATGTCCGTGAATAATTAAAAGGTAGGTCAATAAAGTACACCCAGTAACAAGATACTGTAGGAATGCCAAGGCTACTCAGGAAAACTAAACCAAAAGAGTAAATATGCCAACAAATAAGAAAGTACAAAAGTAAATAACAAAGGAAAGAGGAACTACTCCTCGTTAGGTACAGTGTAGAAGTAGACGAAGAAGAAGCATTTGCTTCCACCCCAACCATTGTGAAGGTGCCAATGCTCTGCCTGATAATTCCATTAGGGGAGTCTCAGGGACCAAGAGGGCCTAGAAAGAATATAGAGCTTGTCTAGGGCCCACTGCAAAAAGAAACCGTTGTTCACCGTTCACCCTTACAATTGTCAATTTCTAGAATAGGAGTGGGTACAATGTTGTGCTTTTGCAAGCAATGCACCTAAGCTATGTATATTGGGTCAGTGCAATGCCAAGATTTGACACACCAAAAAAAAAAAAAAAACTAGATTTCAAAGGTTAGATTTTATTAGATACTTATTAGCCATGTAAAAAATAAATAATAAAGTAACTTAATTTTGGGATGATCAAGATTCACAAAAAACATGTACAATATCAAAGAATGCGCTTAAGCCATTTTCATCGTAAAACTATGAAAATAAAATATTAAAATGCAAATGGCACAATACTAATGAAGTGACATATAGCTACATTGATGGAGTTCCTATCAAGTGAAGAACAACTCTAAAATATTCTACCCTCGTCAAATACCATAGATTTTGTCATAACTTGGCCAAATAAGAGGCCGTCATCATGAGAGTATCCTGTGCTATGCTAGGAGAAAGTTAAGTAATTTCTGGCAAGGAAGATGAATCTCTCTTAACAATGTGATGTTGTCTATATGTATGGCAGTCATTTAGGACTCGTAATAGCATAATATGTGTAGCAGTAGTCTCAGAAAACTGCATAGAGCTCCGCAAATGTGAAAAGAGAGTAGAAATGAAGCGTTATTTATGAATACAAGGATGAGGATGAAGCTATTGAAAGAGTGTTTTCTTGGAATTCCTAGAAGTTTGTAAATGGCTTCTGACCTATCCCTGGTGCTATATAATCTGTTTAGCAATACTTATTGCATAATTTCAAATATTTTATTTGAAAGGAGTTCATGTTTGGACTAAAGATTATTTGTTTTAAGTCAACTTGATAAAAGGCTAAAGAAGAAGACACTAACAATTCAATAAATGTTGGGAGAAATTCTGAGTAATCAAATTGAGAGTACAAGTATAGTTCACTAAAAGTCCACATCAAACAAAGACAAAATGGATGAAACATATGTTAAGATGGTAAGAAACCACCCAGTAAGGTAGTAAACACACTATTAGAACAAGACGATATAGTTACCAAGAGAGTACAACGGAAAATTTCAAAGTTTGATCTCCATTGTTACCATAATATAATCAATATAGTACCTAGGGAGGACGGGAAAAAAAAGAAATTACAAGCTTCTAATGATGATAATAAATGTTAGTTATCATAATCAACTTAGAATATTGAGATCGGCAAAAATAGCACCAAAGGTGAGTGAGTGGAAGTTTCACAAAGCAATATAAGAAGTCAATGACATTAGATTAAAGAGTGAATCTATAATAAAATTGATCAATTATAAGATAATTTATGTGCATGGAAACATCTATAATAGTTTCTTCCTCTAATGGGAGAGTCACATTATAAAATTTTCCTTAAGTGAATAACTATATCCATGGATCATGGACATCATGGAGTATGATTAGGAAATTCTATCTCGTGATGCCTTAAAACCTGAAATGATAAGTGGATTACATTCGATATCCACGTTATTGAATTTATTTATAGGGTCTTACCCAAGTTGGGGAATAGTAACGACATTTCCAAGTGTAATAATTTTATGCATTAAGAGAAAAGGAAAGAAAACTATGATGACTAGAGGTGAGAAAATAAAGTCAATTTGATAATATGTTCTTTTTCAAATTGAAGTAAACATGGAATATTAGGGATATCTGGTATCACGAAGTGAAGGGATGTTTTCTATCAAGAAGAATTTTCTTAAGGATATGAGCAACATGATTGGTAAGGGTCAAAGAAATGACCTATAAAGAGTTGTGAACACTCTTAATTTGTTAAGAGTAACAAGTGATAAACTGGGAAAATGTTTAAAGGTAAATATTAAGGATAATAATTATACACTGTTAGAAAAGAAGATACATTTGGTGATAAGATGACGCCTAAGGACTAATGAGAAAACAATTAATGTAAAGAATAAGGAGAGGGTATACCAGTGATGTGTTATGTGTTTGGATTAAATGAGTCAAGATAATAGAAATGAAACAATGGTTTAAGGAATGATGGTAAAGCTAGTAATATCCTAGTTACAGTTAAGACTCTAAATAGTGAAACTTGCAAGTAAGCGACTATATCAAAACTGTGACATACTAATAAATGTGACTATGCATATCTTGTAAATTGTGAATTTCTTATTAAAAGAGAAAATTATATGTTTGTCAACAATTTACATCTTGTTGAAAACATGACACTCTTAGTAAACCAAGTATAATGCAAAGTGAATAATGCATTTTCAAGCAGTGACAAATTCCTTCTATGAAAATAGACCTCTCACTAAGGGATCTTTAGAGTAGTCAATCAACTCTTCCTCCATCTCCAACATAACCCTAATGATTAGCCCTACAAAACCCTACTCCTTGGCTTCTAGATTTTAAGCTAAAGATGAGTTGGAATAACATAATAAAGATGTTAACGTTATTATTATCTCTTTGTATTCAGAGTACAGATCAAAGATAATTAGACTTAAAAGACAAATAAATAACAAGAATTAAAAGATTGGCTAGACCCATATACGGTTTTGTGTTTTAGAGTTCTTAATCAACCTGTATCAGGAAATTAGATCATGCTTCAACTAAGCAATAAGTGTTTTGAACTCTTGTTGCAATTCCCTTCGTTTCTATATATGCAATCATAAAGATTGGAGCATCCCTTCATTTAGATTTAGAGTCTCAACCTGTGACTTTTATAAGGTTAATCGGTTAATATAGTATAGAAAATAGTAGCTACACCCTTATTTGTATATTTGTGTTCGATAATTCTATGTGACATTTATAACTGTGGGTTATATTTATAAGCATTTAAAAACTTATTTTGTATAATCTTACCTTATTTTAGATGGATACTTAAGACTATCATTTTGTACTATGACATGTGAGAAAATATTAATTGCTTAAGCATTGTTGGTACATGGATACCAATATGAAGAAAGTTTTTCTTAAACATTGCTGGTACAGGGATACTGATATAAATTATGAATTATGTTATGGATATGGTATCTATAATTTTACATATCAACATAAATGATGAGATAGAAATAAAAGAGTGATTGCACTTGACTATTCAAGGTGAAAATGAATTTACAGACCTATTGGATAAACATAACCAAGTATGTTATATGAACTCAAGGATCAATATCGTAGATAGCAACATATTTGGAATGTGTAGAAATTGTTATGTTACAATTTTCTTTAAACATATTGATACATACGTTATAATTTGTGGACAAATGTTTTACATCGCAGATGATATTGTTACCAAACCGACCCCGTGATGACAAAACTCCAAGAACAATTGAGATGCACTGAGATTCCATGATAGAGTGTTAACCCTGGTCCTACTAGGAGGGGTGGAGGTGTTGCCCACCGTTTATCCTCCAAAACTTGGAGTCATGGGAGGGATGTGCGAGTCACGCTCCCCTAGACGTGTGATGATGACTGTCGGATGCCTACTGGTCAATCAGGTCGACGTAATTGACGCTGACACCCTTAAGGTCTATGAATGGTTAGATCAGTAAAACTGATGCCATGGCATATTCCTGTAGAGGACGGATAGGATGGGAGCAGAAGAGATTAGGGAGGATAGGATGATTCTAGAATAGCTCGGGAACTCTGTTGGGGCAAGACGTGACTACTAAATTTGTAAACCAATAAATGATCAAAACATAAATGTTAAAGTGTTCTCACACATTAAACGAAAATTCAATTATGGTACACCACCTTTATATGATTATACTAATCACTTATATAATTAATGATATACGACATAAAACTTAACTTCGGGATGAAGTTTTCTGAAGAAGGGGTGTATGTAATGACCCAACTCGAATTATGTGGAACATAGAATATTAGCATGCATATGAGACCTGCATATAATAGCTACATATGCATGTATCACGTGTACTGCACTAGTACATGCACTAATCAATTATAAAAAAAAATCAGTATAGAGTAATGAGTGAATTATTGAAAGTATTGAGTAAATATCTAACTCACCAAAATATAATGAATGTATTGTAAAGTAAAAGTTATACCTACCACTATCATAATATAAACTAATATTTTGTTCAAAGTAAAGTAAAAGCATTGACTTATGTAAATAAATGATAATATTTTAATAAATTCAAGATATTTAATAAATCCAAGATATTTATTAAATAATAATATTTTAATAAATCAAGATATTTTAGAAATACAAGATATTTATTAAATAATAATAATTTAATAAATC
Source organism: Pinus albicaulis (assembly GCA_034641835.2). NCBI lineage: Eukaryota > Viridiplantae > Streptophyta > Pinopsida > Pinales > Pinaceae > Pinus > Pinus albicaulis. Next base: position 1,327,666,074 of record CM076583.1, read on the forward strand.
TAAGATATTTTAGAAATCCAAGATATTTATTAAATAATAATAATTTAACAAATCTAAGATATTTTAGAAATCCAAGATATTTATTAAAAAGAGGATATTTTAATAAATATCTTAGGGGATTTGTGTATAAAAGGAGAAGGGGGGGAACTTGATGGGCATGGGTAGTGAGGTGGGAAAACTGACCCGGATGTTGTCAGATGAGTTCTAACTGCGGGAGACATGAGCAGTGAGTTCTAACAGAGTCATGGAGTGATCTCAATTGTTATTGGAGTTTTGGGCACGGGGGCCAGAAGACTTAACTTCTGGATCTGGGGACCGGAGAGGTTGACCTCAGATAGGCTGGGAGGAAAATGGCGGTTTGGTAACGAGAGCGGGAGCCATGACAAGTCAGGAACATCTTCAAACACGATTCCAGGTAAGTATTAAATAGTCAATTGATATATATTCTGCTTCAAAATCCCACTCTGGGTTGTGTAGTATAAATTTTGTTAATCGTTGTTAATTTCGAAATTAAGGACCTTACATATTGAGAACATATTTCTTGTATTACAAAAGAAACAATATGTACAAAGGGGAATATGGTACAACAAAAAAAATTCTGCCTTAGTGAGATCACGCCCACAATAAGGTCAAAATATTCTAAGGTTTGAGAACTTTATTTTTTGTATCACAAAGTACAAAAGAGAATATGGTACAACAAATAAACTCTTCCTTATTGAGAACATGTCCGCAATAAGGTTAGCATACGCTGAGGCTGAAATCTCTTTTGCATCTTTAACTATAGGTAACCTTTAGCATTGACTTGGGCATATAAAATTTAAATCATCTAAATACATCTTTTGAAAGGACACAGAACAACTAGGATCTTTAAACTAAACACAATTTCCAAAATTGAAAACATAACTACAACCCAAATGCAATGCCACAAGCCATCATAAGTCAAAAGAATGAGCTAATTCAAACCACCAAGAAGGGCTACTCTCTAGTGAATGGAACCTTATATCATGTACACAAATTTATGTTGAATAATTTGTCTCTAAAGAAAACCTTGCAGGAAAACACAAGGGATGCTTCCCCACATTTGTGGATGGCATTCCCAGTAAACTAATTGGCATAGACTATTGTGCCTGGTTACCCCTTATTTTGCAGAAGATTTACTAGTGAATATTTCCACTATCCTTTGTTTCATTACAAAGAACTTTGGATTGCTACAGTTTTCACCTAGTTCCTTGGATTGTTGATTTATGGATGATGATGTACTAGAGGCTTTGATGGTGTAATGCTTGGTAAACTTGCTTATCATAGAGAGATAGCATTACATTTGATCATGTGATGTTCTAGTCTTCTCTCTTGTTAAATGATTGGACATGAGGAAACATGGATCCTTTGGTGGAATGTCCTAGCACTTTGGGGATAAGTGGGAATTGTATTGCCATCTCCATTTGAGTGCCCTCATCATGACATAAAGCACTTGGCATGTACTCACCTTTTGCAAATGGTTTGTTATGAGCATGGTTTGAGATCCCTTTTCTCCAATGCCCTGGCTCTTATGGAAGATATTTACACATGAATGGGTTGCTTGTGGTATGGATCATGATTCTATGTAGAGTGTTCTCCCTTCCATGGCCCACATTTGGAGGAACACGCACATTCATCATCACATACATACATATTTTGATGAAGTCATCCTTTTTGAGGATTTAACAGGCAGCATGAGAATCACTGGTTAAGAAACAAGGACCGAGGCATTGCAGGCCTAATTAAAGGGTCTATTTGGAAACTATAGTCACCTGTAAATGATCTGAAAATCCTATGTAGAAGGAAGAAGCCCTTAGAAGCCAACGAAGGGAGTTGTCTTCAAGATCTGATCTGTGCAATAAAATCAAGTCGTAACAGTGATACAAAAGCCAAAAGCATCTTCAGAAAAACCTGTATATATATGCCATTACCAGGACAACGAATTGTGTGACTTTGATATATATAAGACCAAGCCTTTACAGTGACAAAAGAGCTGACCTTGAAAGTTGAAAAATCTGGAAGAACTTGTTGAGCAAGCTCAGCACCTGTGTCTAAAAAGCAGTCTATAGCAAGAATTGACTTGGTATCTTAAAAGGCTTCCACTACAGTCAAAAAGGAGAATCTAGCATCTTGCACCAACCTGCTGAAAGATACCTTGCAATCTAACAATGTGTTTTCAGTTTGCTAGAAAAAACAAGAAGCTCAATGGAACATCAAAGTCAAAGGTATGTGATCTTGAGGTATGTATGACATGACTATTAACAAAATGCTTAGTTGCGTAGGTTAGCAAGTTCTTATTATGTTAAAGATTGTAAATGTCTAGGATTGTAAAACCTAGATAATATATATATGACAGGTTCATTTGTTTAGAAACCCTATTTCATAACGCCTAGGGCTTGAAAGCAGTACAAGGTTTATGACAATTCCTTGCAAAGCAAGAATTGAATATTTAGTTTTCTGACATGTTGCTCCTTAGACCTAGCATGAGTTTGTACTTAAGATCTCTTGAAATCCATTCTCCAAAAGGTTAATGAAAAATCCAAATAATCATCACTCTATTGTACTTGTATATTTTGTTTGTGCTTGTCAATAAATAATGCAAGGATATATTGAAGAAAGCAAAGTCGGTACAAATTAACTCGTGAAGATGCTAAGAAGAAGTCATTCAATAAGGAAGCCCTACAAGGTTTGTAAAAAAGAGCAACTCCAGGTATCTCTAATGCCATAAGAATTTCTTCACTAAAGGACTCAATCATTTTGAAATTTATTACTAACCTTCTTATGTTTAGGTTTTTGAATCGTAAAGATTCTTGTTAGGGTGATTAATCATTAGATCGAATCTACCATCATTAAATTATCATTCTTGTGGAACCCTAAAAAGGTTCACTGTAAAACCCTAACCTAAGGGTATGTCAATGTTTATGAAACCCTAGTCTACTTGGGGTTATTGATGAAATCTAGTAAAACTATTCATTTTATGTTTAGGGTTTTGGTATTGTTATGATAGAAACCCTAATCCTTTAGGGTTTGTTGTTAATGTCTAAGTTATGTATTGAAACTGTAGAACTTTAGGGTTTGGTAAATTAGGGTTTATAAGCAAGACCCTTGTATTAGCTAAAATAAGGTCCTAGGATCGAAACCCAAGGTATATATTCGTCAGTATGATCAAAACCCTAGAAAATTATTGTGTACCTAAATTTTGTCCTAGGTCTACCTAGTGTGTGAATATTAATATGAGATGCTAGTACATGATAATGAAACCTAGACATATATGTGCGAGTATGTGAACCTAATTTTTGATACTCATCTTTTGAATTCTAGGGTTTGTAACAAAGCCCTAGTAAAGATTGATATTCTAGGATATGATGATATTGTTTTCATTAAATTTTGACGATAAAGTCTAGGGTTTGCAACAAACCCTAGTAGTGTCTAAAAGAATATGAAACCTTAGATGTATTGTAGGATTGATATTTTGATTGAATTGTTGATATCTAAGGTTTTGTATCTCAAAGATAGAGTCTAGGGTCTATGGCTAAACCCTAACAAGAAATAGATGTCTCTAGTATGTAAAAAGATGAGTCACTTGTTGATTATGAATCTAACTAGGTTTAGGTGTTTGATGTAGGTTACGACTCAAACTAGCAGGGGACCTAGAATGGAATCCTAAAGGGACAACTGTTAGGTCAAGGGCAACAATGGAGACTTAGCTCCCTGTCACCTTAGCTAATGCTCCCTACTCTTTACGAAATTTCACTGATGGGAGGAGACCTCGTATATAGAGAGTCACTTATGAAGGATAGATCAGCAAATGGATATGAAGTGACCTCAATGATTCTTTCCCAAAAGAGAGTCAAGAATGGGGCTTGCTTGCTCCTTAAGCAAGGTACAAGGCTTTCTAGGAGAAGGAAGTGAGAGTTTAAGGGCTAGGTTAAAGGAGTGTGACTTGTGAAGGAGCTTCTCAATCCCTAAAATCCTTGCAAAACTTGGATTCCTGAGTTGTCTTTGATGAGAAATGGGACCACACGAGACCAAGGGGACCCAACCTAGTTTAAGAGGAGGGAGTTTAGCAACCGATGATTATATTTCCTAAACAAGGAGGCGAAGAGGATCAAAGAAAGAATTTCCACTTAAAGGTACCAAAATGATCTTATGAGGTACTAGCCTAAGGACACTCGGGGCAAAGTTCGGTCTCAAGGCTAGGGCTTGGGATATCTCACAATCTCAACATCGAAATTTCTTCAAATTTGGAGGAGACCTTGAGGACACAACAGCGTAGGAGAAGCCAGGAGATCGAACTTTTTCTATGGGTAGTTTGTCGGGAACATGATGCCCTAAGTGGCCCAGCATGGCTAGACCTAGAGAGGAGGAAAAGGTGAAGAAAAATGGTTTTAGGGTGATCACCTTATGGTGGACTAGTGCCTAATTCCTTTGGGGATATTGGAGTCAAGAAGAATAATGAGAATGGATTTCGTTTCTAGCCCAAGGAGGCTCTAAGGACAACTTCATTTGGTATTAAGGCAAAGGAAAGTGACCTTAAAGTGTTTATACTTCGTTTGCAAATCAAAATGTCTTATCAAGATGAATTCGATCTCTGTGAAAATTTGTTCAACATAGATGGCCCATACATAGATATATGCTATATAGAAACATAATTCTAGAATTTAGCAATAAATGCATGCAGCAATTAGCCCTAAAATAGCAAAAACCCCATTATCAATGCATGTGACGGTAAAAGAAAATAGCATTAAGTTCATACTTACATGTAAGAGAATATATCCAACCATCAATACATTTTCCAATCAAGAAGCTCCAAGATAAGAAAATATAATCCATCCATGCTCCAACTTCGTCCACCAAGAAGGAATAGCGAAAATCTCAAGGGAGAGAATGATCCAATCCAAGTGATGATTCAAAATGAATTCACATCACTCCTATTTATACACTTCTTAGGAGTTCGATTTACCCAATTGAGCCTACATTAGCCCCTAAACTAAAACAACATGCAAAACGACTAATTTTTGGTGACAAGCCCACCAAACTAGCTCATAAACAAAATAATTAGCCTCTCAAGAGGTCAAATGATGAATAATACATGTCATTTGGCCCTCCAAGAGGCCCGATGAAGTCCATAAGTGCCATAATGATGAATAGGACCCTCAAAAGTGATGGAAAGGGGGGTGGCCCCTTGTTTTCTAAACAATAAACTTGTGGTGCTCCCAGTGGGTGTGGGGGCACACAAATAACCTCATGGGTCTCCAAGTAAGTTGAAGATACTTGTAGACCATCTGTAAGAACTCTGATGATGGAGTAAGTGATGCCACATCAGTGTAGAAGTCCTAGGTCACCTCCCAAGTGTATGGTGTAACTCTAGGGCCGACTGGGAATGGTGAACTAGGCACATCTTCCTCGTCCAATAGGTGAATCTCGAGCAATCTCTGAACATCACTAGGGATCCATATAGTGTTGTCTACTGCAATGGAGGCCCATGGCTCTCAACACACACCCTACATGTGTCAATGTAACCCTCTGGAGAGTTAGGACCCCGTATAGGGAGACCAAACTCAAAATGGAAACCATCTGCAATCCTGCTAAGATCCAATGTGTCCCCTAGCCCTCCAGCACACCAAGTCATTAAAGTAATCGAATAAAGAGCTTACAACCCATGGACAACAAGTGGACACTTCATAATGGCATGCCCTTCCATAGTGGCTCTGGCATGTGCTAATGTCTCCAAGCTCCAAAGGGGGTTAACCAAGTGCCTTATTAGGTGTTTTCTTCCTTCAGAGGGGATAGTACGTCCATGGTATATCCTTCAAATGGTGGTGGCATGTGATAAAGAGGTGGATAGAATAGGGAATGAAAAGGGGCAATCCTGGGCCACATATCGAGGTACAAGGGTAGCTAGAGTAAGGGAATCCCACACCTAGGTATATAATGTATAAGAGGGAGCAATCGTTGTACATGAGATGCCCCAACCTTGATTTTTCCACCCTTCTTTATATGCCTTTTGTTTTCTATGATTTTTCTTTGATTAATTGCTCGGTCCTCAAAGGATAAGAGCATGATGTATAAGATATAGCAGTGGATACCCCCTTTAAGATAGGGCAGTTCATTTCCCACCAGGGGCTAGGAAAATCATGGGTTCCTAAATGATAACGGAGGCTCATCTAGGGCCTATGGAACCAGGGTGACGACCATGGTATGGGGGTAGAGCTCATGCATTGGATTTTTCCCATGTGCTAAATATATTTGTCTCGACCATCTTTTGCATCTTGTGGTACATTTTCCTATTGAATGTGGCCATTTATGCTTTTACTTTTTCTTTTCAGTTGCTTCAACCTCCGGGTATCATTCCAAGCCTAACCCAAGGTGGGGGCAAGGGGAAGGGGAGGCTAACCCTATGTGGACCCAGTGAAGAAATGTGGACTCAGGTGAGAAAGATGATAAATAGGGTTATAATAAATGGAAGGGGAGTGATATATTTGGATGAGGGGGCGGGACCATGCAACCAAAATCAAGGTTTCCCATGTAGTACCACCCTAAAACCAAATGGCCAATAAAGGAGATCCCACAGGATTAAGATCCAAGGGTAACACCCAAAAGATGTCTAAGGGACAGAAGCACAAACCTAGCCCACTCTTTCCGCCAAATCCCCTCATTAATCCATGCCCAGAAGTGCCATGATAAGCAAACTCAATACTCAATTACCAAATGACAAAACATATTGTTAGGTTCGGGAGGCCCACCTTCAAACATATGATCATGACAGATGGGTGAGGTACCACATGGCTGGCTCAAGTGGCAAAGAAATGGCACAACGAGCTAGTTGATGGCTACAAGGGGTTGTCAACTGATGGCAAAGGACCATCTTGGAGAAAAAATATCTCCTAGGGATATCACCCACAAAGTGGTGGGTAACAATGTCTAAAGCCTAACGTTTCAAATATAGTATTGTTAACTTCATGCTTCAATTTGTATCTAGTTGTACTTGCTATTAAAGTTTTTCAAGTACATAATCTTCAAGATGTTGAAGGTGTTTGTAAGTGAAGATGACTTGATAATATTGGTAAGCATGATGAAGGAAGTTATCTGAATAATGATCAAGATGACCTTGATGTTGTAAGAAGGAAGTGATTAATCTCCCTAAGTTGAGAACGAGCCTGGATAGAAGAAAGGGTATATCTCCCCAGTTGAGAGGGAGGGAATATTATGATAGCAAATACATTGAAGTAAGCAAAACTACTATCGATAAATGTTAAAGAAGTTGCAAACAAAAGACTTGAGGAAATCTGAGAACATATTTGGTGTTGCTAAAGAAATGAAAGAAAAAGAAAGCTTCCAACAAATTGTATATCGATAACTTGATGATGAAAGCAGCATCAGGATGATTAAGGACCCCGAAGGTTTGTGTTTACATACATGTATATTTGAAAGTTTATTATTGATTGGGGTTTGTGTTTGTACAGATAAATCTCTCCATAAAAGATTGAACACTCTGGAAGCATGCTTGGACAAATGAATATATCTAGTTTGATAGGGAGAGTTGAATCATCTAATGGTGAAAGCTTGGGAGGACATCTAGTTGGATTGTGTGTTGATGTCTAGATCCCAAAGAGGGAGGGTGGTGTTGGTCTTGGAGCTTTGACCTTGGATACGCACCTAGATCCCTGGGTTGATGGTTAGTGAGTAACTCTGATGGTACCTAGACTGGCTGAAAGATTTAGTCCATCTTAGTCCCACCCGGATAGATTACTCTAGTCATGTATCTAGTCTATAGCACTGAGTGTGCTAGAACTCTTCGTAGTTCATTTCGAGATCTTCCATGTACCTCTATATACATGTAATTATGAATACCTCCCTAGTTAAGAGGAAGTGTTGAAAAATGTAACTAGTGTCAGTCCTCATAATTTTACTTGAGTCTAGATATAGTATATTTGTCAAAAGAAATTTTTATTATTATTAAATTGACTTATTAAAGCATGGATTTCATGCTTGGGTCAATGGTCATAAGTCAAGCCTCCATTGTAAGCTTCTAGGATTTTTCTGTTGAGTCAAAGTCAAAGTTTGATGTAAGAAACCCTTCTTGGGAACATGATAGAAAAATATTTGAGTGTCAAATTAAAGCCCAACCTCTCCTCCATCAAGTCAGCCTTAGTCTCCTTGCAAGTCGGCCACAAAATCAATTCTCTACAAGTCGGCTTATCAAATTACTTCTGTCGGCTCCATACTACAGACAGGAACAACTATATAGAGCCATATGAACTCGACCCAAATTAGAAGTACAAAAGTTCGAATATATTGCAAAGAAAAACGAAGTTAGATGATTCAGACTATCTACACGATCAAGGGTCGAGATACGAAGTTATTGCAGGCCGAAATGTGACAAGGTTACACGACCAAAATATGGTATGAAGTACAGGATTAAAGGATAACAAGACTGCAGATATTCTATCTATTATATGGATGAGACTCCTTAAAGAAACTATACGATCGAAATTTGGACTGATATGTGATAGGACTCCTGTGTGTCTACAGTACAGAAGTTCCATATGATGACAGGGATAAGACTTCATATAACTGCCAGGTTAATATGACTACTACTGCAAGACCGAAGTATAAGAAAGCCAAGAAGAACTACTTGTCATTAGCATATGAAGAAATGGACCAACAAATGTGTGTTGGGTTGACTTGATGGACGAAAGGTCTTCTTGGTCTAGGTGTCAAGAGTCTTGGTTGTCGCACAGAATGTCTAGGCACCACGACAACGACTCAGATCGGGGGTTGTCACCCTGATCCCCAATCACTCTATTTAAGCTGTCTCCTTGCAGACTAAGCGGGGTAGGCCCTAATGAAATGGAAGAAAGAGAACTGGTTGGAAACCAAACAATTCCAGAGACAGTCAAACGACCAAGTACTTGTTTAAGATTTAACAAGATTTAGTTGATTCAATTAGATTAAGAGTTTGAAACAAGTGCCTTATGGAGTCTATTATCCCGTTATGAAATTAGTATCAAGTAGCTGATAGATAATTGTTGTTATGCAATGCAAGGAAAATGATTTGAAGGGGCAAAATGAAACCAACTTCGAAAATGAAAGGTGATGTTAAAAGCCTAAAGCACTGAGGTCATAAATAATTTGATCTAACCACTAAGTACTTAAGCGAGAGTGCCAATTATGAAGATGCCACAAGATTTACTCAATTAGAAAATATACAATTTGTTGCAAATCCACAATAATAAGATATCGATCACACTTACTTGAAAGAATTTTTCAAACATTAATATTCAATAAATATCCAAATTCAAATAAATGAAAGAAGAGCTCATTAAACATTAAACAATTTTAATCAATAGGAAACGTTCCAAAACTCAAACGCCAGTGATCATCAAACCCAACTGAAGCACAAGCATTTATATCTTAATAATTAATTATAAAGGAAAACCATAAGATTTCGATGCTAAGTAAATACTTCGTTAGACAATTTGCGAATTAAATGATATTCTAAGACAATGCAAATCCAAAATTTAAGTTTTCTCTATAGTCAAACTTAAGATATTAAAAAATAAATATGTCAACTATAGGGACCATTCCACAATTACATATTTTCGCAAACTGAATAGATCAAAACCCCAAATGTCCCAAATTTTTTTATTTTCCAAAAAAAATTATATACAAAAATAAATTAAAATTTAAACTATAGACTAAAATTTAAAAGATTAATGAAATTTTTTATTTTGTTTATAAGAACAAAAATTAAAGTTTTTTGAATTTTTTTTAATTTTTAAATGGAAAAATCAAAAAAGTTAATGAAACTTGAAAAATTTGAAATGTTAATCAAAGAAACTAACTTTATACAAATTAAAATGTCAAAAAGAAAATAAAATGTTATTTTTTATATTTTTTAAAAGGTCAAACTAAAAATTCAAAAACGAAAAGTCAAAAACCCAAAAAAGGGTTAAATGTTTATGTTATGCAATATTTTATTTTTCTTTGTCGTAGGTTAAAGGAAGAGCCGTGGAGCAGCCGACAAGGAAAGTTGAGCAAAGGAAATGAATGCGGCTGCGGGAGAGGCTGGAGGCTGCGAGCAATAGGAAAGCAAGAGGGTCGAGGAGTTAGAATCGACGGGCTGCGTAGATGAACAATTGTTGCAAATATCAGTCAAAAGGTCGAGAAAGGGATGAGGGAGTAGCAGACGCAGGGATGGGCAGGACGCAAGGTAATGAGCAGGACGGCAGCAAGGATGAGAGGGCTTATGCAGGAAATGGAGGACGAGGATGAAGGAAAGCGTGAAGGCAATAGCGATGGAGACTACATGAGGTGGAGAGGGTGCAAGCAGCATAAATGGGAAACACTCACGCAGCAGAAGGAAGGAGACAACAGCGTACAAGAAAGACGCAGCAATAAATGAGGGCAGAAACGTGAAGGGGTTAACGCAAAGCAAAGGATGGAGGTAACCCACAGAAAATGCAGGCACACTGGTGCATTTAAAAATAATTTCAAAATTTTCCTTCTGCCTAGTAGCTAGATTTACACAGAAACTCAGATTTAAAATTTCACTTGAATATTTCTGCAAAATCCTGATCTTGAGATTAGATCTTACCCTCCAGGGCCTAGACATGTCTCAGATCTAAAACATTTCTCTGAAAACCCTAAAAAAAAAATTCACCTGCACAAACCAAAAACAACAAAACCCAGATAACCCAACAGATATGCAAAAATGTAAACTAAAACCCTGATCCCGAGTTAGAAATCAAAAACTAAAAAAAATACAGATCTATACAATATATTTACAGATCTATGCACAAGATTTGCAGATCTGTCAGATCTGGGGAGCATAAGTTTGACTTCCCTCCCAAATCTGGAGATTCAAGGTTCTACTAGCCAGATCTAACTTTATATTCAATAAAAATAAGAAAAAAAAATTAATTTAGGTACAAGCCCTAGAAAAACCTTGCAAAAATAGAACTTAAGATAAGCCCCAGGAATTAGATCCAGAGGGCTCTTTAGATCTTATTTCCTTGGGAGTGAGCTAGTCCAACCGAGGACTTCCCTAAACAGCCAAATCTAAATCCGAGAGATTTTTGCACACTTAAAGTTAAACTGTTAAATCAATAGAGAGATAGGATAAATAATAAAATTTTCAAGAGTCAGAGAAAACTTCTAACTCAATCCAATTAATATTCTCACTCTAAATCCAGTAACCTAAACAAGATACCTGTGCAATGGATTACTCTACAAGAGCCATTAATCAAAAATTCGTTAAAATAATCACCAGCAGAATATAAAGAACAAGTTTACCATAAAATGTTGAAGAGGAACACCACCATGAAAATAAAACCCCAAAGACTTCGTTTGTATTATTCCAGAAAAGTAGTACAGGAGAGCTTCAAGAGCAAGTACACGATCAAGAGATCAGATAAAAATCAAACTGACCCTGACCTCTAATTTATAGGTAAAATCTCCAACGGCTAGTTCACTTGATCCCCGTCAAAGTAATCTCAACCGTCGAAAAGGATTTGATTATCTTTTAATCTCCTCCATCGAAATTATAATTTTTTCAGGAAATTCGAATTTATCATTTAATTGCCCTTTAATTAACTCAAAAATAATATTTTTGAGTTAATTACCTCAAAAATTTGACTTTGACTTAACCACCAAGGCCCAAGGGTCCAAAATTTCTCAAAATTCTCAATACTCCCTAGGCCTGGGACCTTTAAAAAATTATTTTTTAGGGACCCACGAATTTTTCCTTTGAAGATTTAATTTACCTAAGACCTAAAATTAATTAAATTTCTGGCTCGGGATTTTTAATTTAATTTGGCCAGAAAAATTTAATTAATTGACCAATGAGGGGAAAAATTGTTTTTCCAACCCTCTTTACACAAAGATAAATACATTTTGACACATGAGGGGAACACCTGTTCGCAACAGACCCTCAATAAGCTACCCAATTCTGCGACTCAAAATATGATCTAGTAGACATAGCAATCTGTAATAAAATGATCTGGCCAATTAGCTAGGATCATTTCCAGATTACTTTACAAAGACTCGATAAAAAACACTAGGACTCACTTAGTATATTGATGACAAAATCCACCCTAGCTTTGGGGTGAGGCTGGAGGGGAAAACTCTGTCAATCACTTGTGTCGAAAAACACAAATGAATCAGTGAGACAAAAAACCTCCTAGGATAGAAATCGCCACCAAAATACTAGGCTTACCTAGGTTGATACATATATAATGGTCTTACTTAGATCATTTACATCATAAACATGCACAATGGGTTTACATCTTTTATAATACTGTCGACTAAAGATGAAATCTAAATGGTGTGAACACCTCAAACATGATAAATCCCATTTGCAAAATTGGGGGTGTACTACTATGGAGTCGTTGACACGGACTGGTCAACATCTGGCTCTACTTGGGGACACATTGCTTCATTGAAGGAATGTGAGAATCCAGAATCTGCATCCAAGCAACACACAAAATTACGTAAGTAGCGTCCATTCAAATATCATCATATAACATTAAGCACACGAAACTAGAAGCTCTTCATTTATTGACTATTCTACCAACATGAAATGTAAATCTACTCTAACTACAGAAATGTTGAAAGGACAAAGTGTAAGGTTAGGGATACAATACAAAGGATGCCATATGGGATTAGATGTGTTCAATATAGTGCATACTGAGCATTTGTCTACTTTCAGGCAAGTCTATGGGCTGTTTTTCAGAAGTGCCATGTCCAATCTTGCATACAGTAGGACTTTGTCTTATCTGAAAATCGAGCTGCTTGCGGTCATCGGATGAATCAAAACATTTTCTTATTCTTTTTCTTTTTCGCTTGAGGCTTTTCTTCGTGGCAGATTGTATTGTTGATGATGTGGAACAATGTGCTTGAGAACTTTCAGATGAGGTAAACAAGATATGTGTGACATGCCTCTCTTCATTCTGCATCTGCTCTATCAAGGGTGATGTATTAACCTGATTCCCCTCAGTTTTACTTTTATCAGGGTCGCCTTCAATCAACCACTTCTCAATGGAAGAAATGGTCTCCTCATAATAGGATGGAGCTTGCTTCAGCACACTGGGAGGCCTATGATATGTTGACAATTCTGACTTGGGTTGGACATACGGTATATGTGATCTTTCCATATTTTCCAACTTATTCTGAATAATAGTCATTGGATTAGAAATCTTAACCTTTATAGTATTGATTTCCTTTGCATGATTCTTTTCAATAGCCAATAACCTGTGTTGAAGAGCCATTTGACCGGTTTCCATGTCCTTTATCATTTTATCATTATTTGCTTTCATGGCTATGAAGCAATTATGCATATAGTTCATCTCTTTCTCATAGTTTGCTTCCAGGGTGATCAAATGATTCTACATGGTGGCCATTTGATTAGAGTGCTTAAATTCTATGATCGTCATTTCTTCAATATGTTTTTCTTCCATGGCAATCATTTGATTGGAGTGATTGAATTCCATGATCGTAATCTTTTCCTCTAAGGCTAACAACTTGTTCTGTATAGCATCAATTTCCCTGGTATGATCAATTGTCAATCTTGCTTGGTTAAGTTCCATATCCTTAATAAGCTGAGCCTGATTGAGTTCTATATTCTTGATTATTTGAGCTTGACTCAATTGTATATCCTTAACCATATTAATCAATTCCTTAACAAGATGTTTATCGTTGTCAACACTGATTTGACAACTTGTTTCTGCTTCACCACTATCATGGATTTGTGCTGTCGTGGTACAAGTGGATTCATCCTGAGAATTATCTTGAAATATTTTGTTAATAGTTGAGCTCTCTACAAGATCACTTTCATTCCTTTGCATAGTATTGGGGGCATAAGGCGAGCCACCTTGTTTTATATATTCATCTTCAAAAGCATTGACGATACTTTGCAAAGAATCAATATGATCCTCAAGCCAATTACTCAACCAATTTATAGCATCACCATCTAAGGAACAACCAAAGAGACGTATCTTGACATCTTCATGATTATATTGTGAAGGAAGACAATATTTTCTTATTATATGAATAACCGTTAAGAGATGATTTCCAGTAGTGGCTGAATCACCACCCGAGAACACAGGCATTTTTCGAATGGCTTCTTTAGGCATGTCATGAAAAGGATCACCCATGATGACTTAAATGAAAAAGAAAAAAAACAAATGGATGTTAGAGAAAGAGATCCTTATTCAAGAAGAGTCAAGAGATCCACAAGAAGCGAGCATCTTAGCAAACATTCTTGTAAGAAATGAAAGAATTGGAGTCGCCACTTGAACATGAATCTAATTCTAAAACCGAAAAATCAGTCGAGAGAAGTAGATGGATATCAGGGAGGGATTTTGTCTGGGAGTAAATAGATGAATAAGTGGAGTCGCCACCCAAAAAATAAGCCAACCAAAATGTCCAGGTGCTAAAGGTGCAAATGATGAAAGGATTAGTGAGATGACGAACTATAAGGTGATGAAAAGATGAAGAGATGAAATGACGCCAGAAAACGTTAGGTCGTGTGACGAGCTAATAAATGGCGAAAAGAGATTAGAAGATTAGAAAAAGTCGTTAAGACCAAGAACAGAAAAATTCTCTCTGCAGCAATGGCGCCAAAAAATGTTGTCACACAGAATGTCTAGGCACCACGACAACGGCTCAGATCGGGGGCTGTCACCCTGGTCCCCAATCTCTCTATTTAAGCTGTCTCCTTGCAGACTAAGGGCAGTAAGCCCTAATGAAATGGAAGAAAGAGAACTAATTGGAAACCAACCAATTCCGGAGACACACTCAAATGACCAAGTACTTGTTTCAGATTTAACGAGATTTAGCAGATTCGATTAGATTAAGAGTTTGAAACCAATGCCTTATGGAGTCTATTATCTCGTTATGAAATTATGATCAAGTAGCTGATAGATAACTGTTGCTATGCAATGCAAGGAAAATTATTTGAAGGGGCGAGATGAAACAAGCTTCGAATATGAAAGGTGATGTTAAAAGCCTAAAGCACTTAGGTTATAAATAATCTGATCTAACCACTAAGTACTTAAGCGAGAGTGCCAATTATGAAGATGCCACAAGATTTACTCAATTAGAAAATATACAATTCGTCGCAAATCCACAATAATAAGATATCGATCACACTTACTTGAAAGAATTTTTCAAACATTAATATTCAATAAATATCCAAATTCAAGTAAATGAAACAAGAGCTCATTAAACATTAAACAATTTTAATCGATAGGAAACGTTCCAAAACTCAGATGCCAGTGATCATTAAACCCAACTGAAGCACTAGCATTTAAATCTTAATAATTAATTATCAAGGAAAACCATAAGATTTTGATGCTAAGCAAACACTTCGTCCGACAATTTGCGAATTAAATGATATTCTAAGACAATGCAAATCCAAAATTTAAGTTTTCTCTATAGTCAAACTTAGGATATTAAAAATTAAATATGTCAACTATAGGAACCATTCCATAATTAAATATTTTCGCAAACTAAATAGATCAAAACCCCAAATGTTCCAAATTTTTTTATTTTTCAAAAAAAAATTATATACAAAAAAAAGATTAAAAATTAAACTATAGACTAAAATTTAAAAGATTAATGAAATTTTTTATTTTGTTTATAAAACAAAAATTAAAATTTTTGAATTTTTTTAAATTTTTAAATGGAAAAATAAAAAAAATTGATGAAACTTGAAAATTTTGAAATGTTAATCAAAGAAACTAACTTTATACAAATTAAAATGTTCAAAAGAAAATGAAATGTTATTTTTTATATTTTTTAAAATGTCAAACTAAAAAATCAGAAACAAAAAGTCATAAACAAAAAAAAGGGTTAAATGTTTATGTTATGCGTTATTTTATTTTTTTTGTCATAGGTTAAAGGAAGACTCGTGGAGCAGCCGATAAGGAAAGTCGAGCAAAGGAAATGAATGCGGCTGTGGGAGAGGTTGGAGGCTATGAGCAGTAGAAAAGCTAGAGGATCGAGGAGGAATTAGAATGGACGGATTGCAGAGATGAACAGTTGTTGCGGGTATCAGTCAAAAGGTCAAGAAAGGGATGAGGGAGCAGCGGACGCAGGGATGGGCAAGACGCAAGGTAATGAGCAGGATGACAGCAAGGATGAGAGGGCTTACGCAGGAAATGGAGGACGAGGATGAAGGAAAGCGTAAAGGCAGTAGCGATGGAGACTGCGTGAGGTGGAGAGGGTGCAGGCAGCGCAAATGGGAAGCTCATGCAGTAGAAGGAAGGAGATGGCAGCGTACAAGAAAAACGCAACAATAAATGAGGGCAGAAACGTGAAGGGGTTAACGCAAAGCAGTGAGATGGAGGCAACCCACAGAAAACGTAGGCACACTGGTGCATTTAAAAATAATTTCGAAATTTTCCTTCTGCCCAGTAGCTAGATTTACACAGAAACTCAGATTTAAAATTTCACTTGAATATTTCTGCAAAATCCTCATCTTGAGATCAGATCTTACCCTCCAGGGCCTAGATCTATCTTAGGTATAAAACATTTCTCTGAAAACCCTAAAAAAAAATCACCTCCACAAACCAGAGATAGGAAAACCCAAATAACCCAGCAGATATGCAAAAATCTAAACTGAAACCTCGATCCCAAGTTAAAAATCAGAAACTGAAAAAATACAGATCTATACAATATATTTACAGAGCTATGCACAAGATTTGCAGATCTGTCAGATCTGGGGAGCATAAATCTGACTTCGCTCCCAGATATGGAGATCTAAGGCTCTTACTAGCCAGATCTAACTTTATATTCAATAAAAATAAGATAAAAATTTAATTTAGGTACAAGCCCTAGAAAAACCCTGCAAAAATAGAATTTAAGATAAGCCCGGGGAATTAGATCCGGAGGGCTCTTCAGATCTTATTTTCTTGGGAGTCAGCTAGTCCAACCGAGGACTTCCCTAAATGCCCAAATCTAAATCCGTGAGATTTTTGCACACTTAAAGTTACACTGTTAAATCAATAGAGAGATAGGATAAATAACAAAATTTTCAAGAGTCAGAGAAAACTGTTAACTCAATCCAATTAATATTCTCACCCTAAATCCAGTAACCTAAGCAAGATACTTGTACAATAGATTACTCTACAAGAGCCATTAATCAACAATTCGTTAAAATAATTACTAGCAGAACATAAAAAACAAGTTTACCATAAAATGCTAAAGAGGAACACCACCATAAAAATAAAACCACAAAGACTTCGTTTGTATTATTCCAGAAAAGTAGTACATGAAGGCTTCAAGAGCAAGTACATGATCAAGAGATCTAATAAAAATCAAACTAACTCTGACCTCTAATTTATAGGTAAAATCTACAACGGCTAGTTCACTTGATCCCCGTCAAAGTAATCTCGACCGTCGAAAAGGATTTGATTATCTTTTAATCTCGTCCGTCGAAATTATAAATTTTTGAGAAAATTCGAATTTATCATTTAATTCCCCTTTAATTAACTCAAAAATAACATTTTTGAGTTAATTACCTCAAAAAATTGACTTTGACTTAACCAACAAAGCCCAAGGGTCCAAAATTTCTCAAAATTCTCAATATTCCCTTGGATTGGGACCTTTAAAAAAAAAATTAGAGACCCACGAATTTTTCCTTTAAAGAATTTAATTTACCTAAGACCTAAAATTAATTAAATTTCTGGCTTAGGATTTTTAATTTAATTTGGCCAGAAAAATTTAATTAATTGACTAATGAGGGGAAAATTTATTTTTCCAACCCTCTTTACATAAGATAAATACATTTTGACACATGAGGGGAACACCCATTCGCAACAGACCCTCAATAACTTACCCAATTCTGCGACTCAAAATATGATCTAGTAGACCTAGCAATATATAATAAAATGATCTAGCCAATTAGCTAGGATCATTCCCATATTACTTTACAAAGACTCGATAAAAAACACTAGGACTCACTTAGTATCTTGATGACAAAATCCACCCTAGCTTTGGGGTGAGGCTGGAGGGGAAAACTTTTCCGATCACTTGTGTCGAGAAACACAAATGAATCAGTGGAACAAAATACCTCTTAGGATAGATATCGTCACCAAAATATTAGGCTTACCTAATATGTTACATACATGATGGTCTTACTTAGATCATTTACATCATAAACATGCAGAATGGGTTTACATCGTTTATAATATTGTCGACTGAAGATGAAATCTAAATGGTGTGAACACCTCAAACATGATAAATCCCATTTGTAAAAATGGGGGTGTACTACTATGGGGTTGTTGACATAGTGGTCAACACTCACTATGATTTGAACCTACTGAAGGAAGAGTTCTTGACTGGGTTTTCCCCTACCTAGGGGTTTTGCCGTGGTTGCATGCCTATATCTTGTGTTTCCTTTTTGTTTGTGATCTCCATGGTTTGGCATTAGTCTTAATGATAAGAATATAACAAATTCTAATAAGATAATGTCAAAATAAAAGAGAAATCAACTTAAAGAATCAAATTATATGTCGCACTCTATTTCTCAACATTTCGAAGCCAAACTACTTGTAGAATAGGTTGAACAAGTGGCTATATACTCAGCTTTAGTTGTATTAAGAGCAACAGAAGTTTGCTTCTTACTTGTCCATGATATCATAGCAGAACCAAGACTAAAACAAAAACCAAAAGTTCTCTTTCTATCTTCAGTGTATCCAGCCCAATCAACATTTGTAGTTGCCATTCTCCATTAGAAACATATCTCAAACCATAATCCATGGTGCCACGTAGATATCTCAATATATGTTTCACTATAACCCAATGCACATGTTGGGGCTCAACCAAGAATTGGCTCAACATGTTCACAGCATAGCAGATAGCAGGCCTAGTGTTAGCCAGATAGTTCAATGTGTGAAAATTTCTTCTATTGTAGCAACTGGAAATTATTCTTCTAACTATAAATTTAATTGTGTAGTCTATTTGTTACAACAAACAACGAATAAAATCACAACTACAATTTTCACCATAAAAAATACTGCAAAAAATAAAAACACTGGAAACTAAGAAATTCTAGCACACACAGGAATTTTGACACAGTTAGTTTTGGACAATTGTCTCCGCAAAAACCCAACTTGGGATAACCAATGTAGCAAATAAGGGTTTTATTATTATTCTTCAATAGCTATTTTGAGTACAATAATTTGGATGCTCTACTAGAAATCTAATTTGAGGAAAATACTAACAAAATTATTGTGTGAATTTTCTCTCACCCCACAGTTAATTTATGCCCCCGAAATTGCCTCCCTAGCCACACGCAGATCCTTCTGCGTCAATCTCTACACAATGCCTATGCAGTCCCTCCTGGAATTACGGCCTTCCTCTTACGGCCTCTTTCGGAAACTAAAATTCTTCCTCCTGAAATGTGTAACGACCCAACTCGAATTATATGGAACATAGAAATATTAGCATGCATATGAGACCTGCATATGATAGCTACATATGCATGTGTCACGTGTACGACACTAGTACATGCATTAATCAATTATGAAAAATCTCAGTGTAGAGTAATGAGTGAATTATTGAAGTGTTGAGGAAATACCTAACTCACCATAATACAATGAATGTATTAGTTATATCTATTACTATCATAATATAAACTAAAACTTTGTTCAAAGAAAATTAAAAGCATTGAGTTATGCAAATAAATGATGATATTTTAATAAATCCAAGATATTTATTAAATAATAATATTTTAATAAATCTAAGATATTTATTAAATAATAATATTTTAATCAAACTAAGACATTTATGAAATAATAATATAATAAAACCAAGATATTTATCAAATAATAATATTTTAATAAAACTAAGATATTTTAGAAATCAAAGATATTTATTAAAAGATGATATTTTAATAAATATCTGGAATGGAGTTTGTGTATAAAAGGAGAAGAGGGGTAAACTTGATGGGCATGGGTAGTGAATGGGTAAACTGACCCAGATGCTACCAGAGGAGTTCTAACTGCGTGATACATGAGTAGTGAGTTCTAACAGAGTAATGGAGTGATCTCGATTGTTCTTGGAGTTTTGGGCACAAGGGCCAGAAGACTTGTCTTCTGGATCTGGGGACCGGAGAGGTTGACCTCAGATAGGCTAGGAGGAAAACGACGCTTTGGTAATGGGAGCTGGAGCCATGGCGGAACAGGAATATCTTCAAACACGGTTTCAGGTAAGTATTAATTAGTCAATTGATATATATTCTGCTTGAAAATCCCACTCTGAATTCTGTAGTATGGATTTTGTGAATGATGGTTAAATTTTGAAAATTAAGGGCTTTACACTTATGAATTTTGTGATGATTGAAAATTATGAAAGTTAAGGTCTTTACAAAATGTTGTTGACCTCCTCTTCCACCTGCTACTCATCCTCTGACTCAATCTTCTCTGTTGTATCTCTACTATTTAAAAAATTGAACTGCCTAGGCAACTGAGTATCTGCCCTTGTGTGTTCTCCATCTACCCATCGACTTCTTATAATCCTTTGTGGAACACCAACGACCAAGATTAAAACATAATCGATGGCCTAGATTAGTTTCTTGTCGATCCGTGTGAGTTTCTAGATGATTCTCACCTTATCTCAATTAATACTAAATAATTAACCATATTCCCTAAGTTTAGACTTAGGACATATTTAAAAATCGGCTAATAATCTAATTGAGACACTTCTAGGTGGAATTTCCATAAACGATTTTTGGGTTTTGTAGATCTCGTGTACTCTAGCCTCTCCACCAAATTTCGTGGCTAGAACACATCTAATGCTACAAAAACTAACACAATGAGTCAATCAATTTATGATACATAGAGGGATCAAAATCACAATCTCGCAGCTTCTTTAAATTTGGCACCATGGGAGTGTCCATGGACTTGCAATCCATCATGCCAAATTTCTAAAGGATCTTAATGATGTACTTTCCTTGCCCAACAAAGATTTCACCGGGCTTTTTCCATATTTCCAATCCCAAACAGTGATGCATAAGACCAAGATCCTTCATCTCAAATTCAAAAATCAGCCCCCTCTTACACTGGACAATGAGATTATTAGCCCCTATCAGAAATAGATCATTGACATACAATAGAAAAATCAAAGGCTCGCCTTTAACAACTTTAAAGTACAGATTAGGATCAACATCTCTCTTTGTGAAACCAATACTCAACAAATAGCCATCAATATGAGAGTACCATGCATGAGGAGTCTACTTAAGCCCATACAAGGCTTTCTTCAATTTACAAACATGTGTTTCTCTATTATGAATCTCAAATCCTTGATGTTGTTCAATATATACTTCCTCTTCAATGACTTCATTAAGAAAAGTTGTTTTAACATCCATTTGATGTAGTTTCCAACTTGTAATAGAAGCAAGAGCAATAATAGATTTAATAGAAGAGTATCGGGCAACAAAAGCAAATGTGACTTCATAATCTTCTCCCTTTTTCTAGGAGAATCCACGAGCAACAAATCTTTCTTTGTACTTCTCAATCCTTCCATCAGCTGCATGCTTGATCTTGTAGATCTATTTGGAAGACACAACATATTTTCCTTCGGGCCTTGGCACGATTTCCCATAAATCATTCTTTAATATGGAATGGTACTTTTCAACCATAGCATCTCTCCAATCTTGATTTTTAGCTACCTCCTCATAGGTGGATGGCTTAGACTCAATGATCATACACATCAATGCTACATAACCTGAATACTTCTTTGGTCTCTTGCTTTTTCTGAATGTGCCATGAGGCATTGCATGTCCTTTTGCTTCTTTTAAAGTTCTTTCAAGCCAAGTCAGTCTTTCTAGTCTTAGGTACAATGGCGCTTGGTGAATCAACAAATTCATGTGGTTCATTTGATTCTTCTAGAGGATCTTGTTCCATAGGTTCATGCTCTTTAGGTTTTGATTCGACATTCTTAGGAGCCACCTACATTGCATCATCAGAGTCCAAGTGTGATCCTTTGGACTTCCAAAAAGCAGCATCCTCATCAAAAATGACATCCCTACAAGTTTCAATTGATCGTTGTCCTGGTACATAGATTCTGAAAGCCTTTGAATTTTCACTGTAGCCAACAAAAGTTCCCTTCTTCTCAAAGGGTTCCAACTTTTTTCTTTTCTCCTTGGGCACGTCAACATAAACAGGACAACCAAAAATTCTCAAATGTTCAACATTGGCCTTCTCAGTTGTGAAGACTTCTTCGGGAGTCTTATATTCAAAGATTTGGTGTGGACATCTATTTTGAATATAAACAGTTATCTTTGAAGCTTCTCCCCATAGAAACATAGGTAGCTCTTGATCATGAAGCATGGCTTTGGCAACTTCCATAATAGTTATGTTCTTCTTTCGACAATTCCATTTTGTTGAGGATTGCAGGGAACTATCAACTCCCTCTTAATTCTAGCATCATTGCAAAAAGCAATCAGCTCCTTGGGTGATGAGAGGAAGATTATCTTTAAAGAGCGGAGGGACACCCCCAGCTTCTTCCTTGGAGGTGCATTCTTTATTGATATTCTCAACAAGATCCCCTTCCAAATTACTTGTTTCATCACTTGATTCATGTTGATCATGCAAAAAGCGTTCTTCTTGACTCCCTTCTTCTTCATTTACCCCACCCTCGGACTAATCAAGATCAAATTGAGCTTGGCTTTCTTTGCTTTCTCGAGCATTGGTAAGATTACCTTGATTACTCCATCTCTTCATGAAGACATCCTCAAATTGATCAAAATCTTCAATACTCTTTGAAGGGAGGCTATATTTCAAGGGGAGGTATCGTTAACCAAGACATTGCTTGCTCCGCCTTGACTTCTCTCTACAACTTACTTTAGAGGCTAGCCTCAAAACAACTAAGAATTAAGGGATTCACCTAGTTCAGCATTTAACTAAAATAAACCAATACTTTGCATTCCACCTAGATTGTAGGATTTGCATAGCATATAGGATAGCAAAGCATATCCAAGCAGCAATTGTTGATGTAGTCATTTGGTGAATAATTGATATAAATCAAGTATTTGACTCCATAAGGCACTGGTCTCACGCAATAATCTAATCTAATCTCTAAAACTTGCTAAATCAACCAAGTGGCTAGGCCATTCAGTTGTGTCTCCCAGATTTGTTGGTTGCCGACAAATCTCGCATTCTCACATTCCATAGGGACTACCCCCCATAGCCTGTTTTTGGGAGATAGCTAGAATAGAGAAGGCGAGAATCAGAGTGACAGTCCCCACCCTGAGACGTTGTCGCACCGTGCATGTATAATTTGAGCGACAATAGTCCATAAAGAGCAAGGGACATTGACTGAGGTGACAATGGGTCTTTGTCCCATTGTTGTCACTTGGCCTAGTAGTTGTCCCATAGGTTCTCCTCCTAGGGCCCTACTAGATTGTGTGGCAACATAGTAAATGCGGCAGAAACAATACAAATAGGAGACATCCATGCACAATAGAGGCAACAAATTTTCCCTGAGAAACCCAAACTTGGGAGAAAACCCAGAAATTTTTCTTCTAGGAGAATTGATTCTTCAGCAAGGTTTACAATTTTAAATTGTCTAGAAATCTGTGCAAAAAACCAAAGTCCAAACTTCAGTCAATTTTTCCTCTATCTGCTCCCACGTGTGGCTACTATATAAGAGAGATGATGATAATGAGTGGGTGATCAAATGAAGTGTCACATATTGTATATAGATTATATAATATATATACAAATCGAATGGGTGACTTTGACCAAGGGACACACCCTTTCATGGTGGGGCCAACCTGACTTCTTGAGCCTACATGATGCCCAAAATAAAATTTATTTTATTTTAATTTCCATAATTCTTCTAGGCCGACTTACGAGGCCTCTTGGCATGTGGGAATACCTCCCGATGCTACACAAAAATCAACACCTTCCACCTTCTAGATCTGGAAGACCCTTTCCATCATTGCATACTACAGAACTTGTTGTTGATCCAGGTGGATTAAACAAGTACAAGTACAAGTGGCTCAGCACAGAGGGCTCAAAAATCAAAGTGTTCGAAAATATCTCGAACTAGGTTCATGTTGTTGATCTCGTCTTTCTGATTCCAACAGTGCAAACGGCACTCAATTCCGAGTCCGTATGAAGGAGTTAGAAGCAGTCAAAGTTCAAGGTTGACTTGGTGACTAGGCAGCCTTAAGGAAGGCGCAAATTCGCCCTTTTCCGGCCACCGGATTCTGGCAAGCTCAGGCCAGATTCCAAGCGAATTTGTGGCCTCCTTAAAATGACTCCTACGATCAAAATCGAAATTTTTAAGAATGTTCGGTTTGTTTATGTAACAAAAATTTATTGTAAAAAAAGCCGGCAAGCCACGACCCCTGCCAGCCTCCCCGCACCATATCACAATATATTTTATATATATATACTGGAGCCAGTAGGAGTCGAGCCCACCACCGGCGGGTCTGCCGACCCGCCCACACGGCGGCTCGACATCCCGCAGCACCATGAAACCGAAAGCACCATTCCACATATATGATACGACATATAACAATTTTAAAAAACATATATATATATATATATATATATATATATATATGTTAGCCACTGTATGCGAGTTGGTTAGGCGGGCCACTCAATACGGACCCAACCCATACCACAATTTAATTTTTTTTTGTT
Organism: Pinus albicaulis; assembly: GCA_034641835.2. Lineage (NCBI taxonomy): Eukaryota > Viridiplantae > Streptophyta > Pinopsida > Pinales > Pinaceae > Pinus > Pinus albicaulis. Next base: position 1,327,690,751 of record CM076583.1, read on the forward strand.
ATATGTGTTAAAAAAATGAACCACGCCCAAACACATGTGCGGATTCTGTGGAGAGGGAGGATTTGATCCCCTGACCTCCCCCTTAACAAATTGCCTCTTTTACCACTAGGCCAACGACCTTTAAGTTGTAAACTCCGCCCTCAATTTTTAATATAAACCCATCATTTCACCAGTGCGCCAAGGCCATGGAGCAGCAGAGCGCACGCACAGTTTTCGAGGTTTATTATTTTTTACTGCACGTGCAGTGGAACCATGAGCCCAGAAAGAGGCAGGCGGAACCTTGATTGAGGCCAACTTTCAGGAGGGCGAAATTTTGACTTTGTTTAAATGGAACAAATTTTATGTCGTTTCTGCACTACTCGACGCCACGAGTCTGATGGCGTGCTCCGTTTCATCATCTAAGTTTTCGATTTTTCAGCCACTTTTGGAAGTGGGTGATGCAGGTGTCAGATTTCTACAAGTGAGCAGTCGTTTTCACATTTTTCGACGCCACAAGATTGATGGTGTTTTCAGATTCAGCCGCAGAGCAACTCAGCGTTCAACAAATGGCAGCATGAGGTATATGATGTGGATTCCATGTACTTCATTTATTTCTCTTTGAGATGCATTATGTCTTGCAGATCCTGGTTGATACATGAGTCATGGGATCTTGCCTTGTGTTGTTATTGATGTATTTTCAGCTATGGATTTGTGTCATGTATGAGATCCCTTTTATGCCACACTGGCGGGATGCTTGCTTTCATATGTGTATTGTTGAGATCCCTTGTTTGCCAAGATTGGCGAGATACTCTTATTTATTACATGTCAGCTATGGTCATACTGATAGGAGTCTTTCTTTATGTATGAGAGTTCCGCAGTGGAACATCTCTTAAAGAAGTCAAGCCAATCCTGCGTGAGGACAATTTTTCCTTGTATGTCATAGGGAAACACATCCATGTACATATTCTTCTTACAGCACATAATGCAGCGGCCTACACCATCTTGACATTGAGGCCCGGAGATGTAGTCCCTCCTGGACGAACTCCGTCATCAAACGACGTTCTTATGATTGCTAATCTTGTCATATTATGTTCCTCTTATTTACAGCATAAACTTATTCATTTATGTTCTTTAACGTCTTAATTAAATGCAATTCTAATTATCAGCGAAAGTAGAAGGTCTTGGTTAAGGGTATCAAGAATTTACCCTGGATCAAGTGGTATCAAAGCAGGTCTTCTTGCTGATTGGATTGCAGGCGTGAACATTGAACGTTTGCTAAGTTGAGCCATGGAGAGTGTCAAGGAGATGTATGAAACCATGCTCAGGGTGTCTGAGAAAGCGAACATGTTGTACGAGGCTTATGAAAAACAAGCAGCAGAGAACGAAGAATTGAAGACCCTCCTACACAAAGAGAAGGAGGACAAACAACAGTTGCAGCTTCAGTTGCAAGCCACGACAGAGGCGTGGGAAGATTTGAAACGCAACAACGAAACTCTTTAGAGAGATTATGATGCCTTAAAAGCATTCCTACAAAAAGAGAAGGATGAGACGCAGCAGTTGCAGCTTCAGCTACAAGCCGTGTCAGAGGCATTGACGGAAGTGAAGCACAACGAAGGCTTACAACAACTTTCTTCATCTGTTTCGCAATCAACAACTAAGGTAAAAAGTATTGATTTTGCTTCAGTTTCTTCACATGATATAATTTCAGTTGGAAGTGTGGAGATACCCATCACAGGTACCAGCATGAGAATCCTCACCAAAATGGGGTACAGAGGAGGAGGACTTGGAATTCATGGCCAAGGCATAACCGAACCATTGGAGGTTGTGCAACGACCTTGTTATGCAGGTTTGGGGTACACTGACGAAGGATGTTCAAAGGACATCAAAGGCAAACAGATAATGATGAACTCTCCAAGGAAGAGGAATGATGGGGACACTTCGCCATCGTTCCATGGTAGTGCACGTTGCAGTGAAGGAACTGAGGCGAGCTCCCATCATCATGATCGCACCAGAGACTACCACAGAAGGTATACTAAGTCTCATTATTCCAGAGTGCATTTTGATTATAAAAATGTTGATAACCATGGTCATAAATCATCGCCTCGCAAAGCGTGTCATTTTTGTGGTTTAAATAACCATGTGATTTCTGAGTGCTAGAAGAGGATGGAAGCACAAAGGAGGAAGAGACATGAAAAGCCTTCTCCCCAACAGGAAAAGAAATCAGTTAAGCAAGTTTGGAGGAAAAAGAACTTTTGCACCTATTGCGACCGAAGTGGCCACCAAAGAGCCACATGCTGGAAACTTCATCCAGAGCAGCGCATTAAAGAGAAAGCGCCTGTGCATACACCAGTCGAAAGAGCTGATCGACAAGCAAGTTTGCCACAGGGAAATGATCCACTTGCTTTAATAAGTGAGAAGTGGTTCTTCTAGATTGTTTTTTTTCTAGAGATGTTAAGCTTGTCATGGCCATATTTGTAAATCATTTGTCACATTTTTATTATGAAAGTGATGATGTGTTTCCATCACTCGTTTAAGCGACCATGATATTTTTTTGGCCTTGTTTTATAAGTCGTGTGTTGGATCTCTTTCATGTAAAAGTGATGATGTGTTGCCATCACTTCGAGATGCGACGATTATGTTTTGGTCATGTTCTATGAGTCATCTGATGCATTTCTTTCATGTAAAAGTGATGAGGAATTTTTCCATCACTTCAAAATGCGACGATGAGGTATGGTCTTGTAATTTTGCTGAGGTATGATTTCCATTTTGTTGTAAGCTTGACCATTGGGTACATGTTATAAACTCGTGGCAAGTATAGAAATATTTGGGTCATTGTTGGTCACATTGAGAATGTAATGTTCGTTGCAGCTTTAGGCAGGTGTTGGCATTTTGATTCCGAAGGACGAAAGTGAAGGAGTCTTCAAGGGATATGCCTTTTCAGAAATTTGCATTTCCGCAGTTACAAGTGTTGGCTTTGCATCATGATTCCAAAGTACGTGAGGTGAAGGAGTCTTCAAGGGATGTGACTTTTCAGACATTTGCATTTCCGTAGTTGCAGGTGTTGGTTTTGCATCTTGATTCCAAAGTACCTGAAGGAGTCTTCAAGGGGTGTGCCTTTTCAGACATTTGCAATTCCACAGTTGCAGGTGTTGGCTTTGCATCTTGATTCCGAAGTACGTAAGGTGAAGGAGTCTTCAAGGGATGTGCCTTTTCAAACATTTGCATTTCCGCAATTGCAGGTGTTGGCTTTGCATCTCGATTCCGAAGTACGTGAGGTGAAAGAGTCTTCAAGGGATGTGCCTTTTCAGACATTTGCATTTCCGCAGTTGCAAATGATGGCTTTGCATCTGGATTCCGAAGTATGAGAGGTGAAGGAGTCTTCAAGGGATGTGCCTTTTTAGACATGGCATTGCAGCAGTTGTACATGATGGCTTTGCATCTTGATTCCGAAGTACGCCAGGTGAAGGAGTCATGTGGGGATGTGCCTTTCAACGACAGTTGATGATAGGTAAAGCTTGATGCTTTTGGAGGACCAAAAGCTCCTCAGTGGGGAGGAATGATCCAGCTGGATTAAACAGGTACAAGTACAAGTGGCTCAACACAGAGGGCTCAAAAATCAAAGTGTTCGAAAATATCTCGAACCAGGTTCATGTTGTAGATCTCATCTTTCTGATTCCAACGGCCCAGACGGCACTCAATTCCGAGTCCGTATGAAGGAGTTAGGAGCAGTCAAAGTTCAGGGTTGACCTGGTGACTAGGCAGCCTTAAGGAAGGTGCAAATTCGACTTTTTCTGGCCACCGGATTCTGGCAAGCTCAGGCCAGATTCCAGGCAAATTTGTGGCCTCCTTAAAATGACTCCTACGGTCAAAATCGAAATTTTTAAGAATGTTCGATTTGTTTATGTAACAAGAATTTATTGTAAAAAAAGGCCGGCAGGCCATGACCCCTACTAGCCTCCCCGCACCATATCACAATATATATATATATATATATATATATATATATATATATATATACCGGAGCCAATGGGAGTCAAACCCACCACTGGCAGGTCCGCCGGCCCGCCCACGCGGCGGTTCGACATCCTGCAGCATCATGAAACCGGAACCACCATTCCACATATATGATACAACATATAACAATTTTAAAAAACATATATGTTATATATATATATGTTAGCCACCGTATGCGAGTTGGTTAGGCGGGCTGCTCAATGTGGACCCAACCCATACCACAACTTAAATTTTTTTGTTGTGTTAAAAAAATGAACCGCGCCCAAACACATGTGCGGATTCTGTAGAGAGGCGGGATTTGATCCCCCAACCTCCCCTTAACAAATCACCTCTTTTACCACTAGGCCAACGACCTTTAAGTTGTAAACTTCGCCCGCAATTTTTAATATAAACCCATCATTTCACTAATGCGCCAAGGCCATGGAGCACCAGAGCGCACGCACAGTTTTCGAGGTTTATTATTTTTTACTGCAGGTGCAGTGGAACCATGAGCCTTGAAAGAGGCAGGCGGAACCTTGATTGAGGCCAACTTTCAAGAGGGCGAAATTTTGACTTTGTTCAAATGGGACAAATTTTATGTCGTTTCTGCACTACTTGATGCCACGAGTCTGATGGCGTGCTCCGTTTCTTCATCTGAATTTTCAATTTTTCAGCCACTTTTGGAAGTGGGTTATGCAGGTGTCAGATTTCTACAAGTGAGCAGTCGTTTTCACATTTTTCGACGCCACAAGATTGATGGTGTTTTCAGATTCAGCCGCAGAGCAACTCAGCATTCAACAAATGGCAGCATGAGGTATATCATGTGGATTCCATGTACTTCTTCATTTATTTCTCTTTGAGATGCATTATGTCTTGCAGATCCCAGTTGATACATGAGTCGTGGGATCTTGCCTTGTGTTGTTATTGATGTATTTTCAGCTATGGATTTGTGTCATGTATGAGATCCCTTTTATGCCACATTGGCGGGATGCTCGCTTTCATATGTGTATTGTTGAGATCCCTTGTTTGCCAGGATTGGCAAGATACTCTTATTTATTACATGTCAGCTATGGTCATAGTACACACTGATAGGAGTCTTTCTTTATATATGAGAGTTCTGCAGTGGAACATCTCTTAAAGAAGTTAAGCCAATCCTGCGTGAGGGCAATTTTTCCTTGTATGTCATAGGGAAACACATCCACGTACATCTTCTTCTTACAGCACATAATGCAATGGCCTACACCATCTTGACACCGAGGCTCGGAGATGTAGTCCCTCCTATACGAACTCCGTCATCAAACGACGTGTTCTTATGATTGCTGATCTTGTCATATTATGTTCCTCTTATTTACAGCATAAACTTATTCATTTATGTTCTTTAACGTCTTAATTAAATGCAATTCTAATTATCAGCCAAAGTAGAAGGTCTTGGTTAAGGGTATCAAGAATTTACCCTGGATCAGTTGCAGACTGATATGTGTTGTCATTATGATGTAATTTGGTCTCTTGAATAACACATTGATTTGGTTCAACTATGCCTTGTCTCTGGTAATTGGAAGCTCTTGGTTGGATGCTTGTTAGTCATATTGCAATGTTTTGGTTAGCTTTGATGCACTAACTTTGATTTATTATTCACTAAAGGAACCTATTCTTTTCATTTCGTTTGTTTTCATTCAATGTTATAATAGTCGCAGAAAATCTAAGTTCAATCACTTGAAATATAAGAAAGAAAATGTCCTTGTTCTAGACTGATTATTGGCATCTCAGAAGTTAATTTTTGTGTCTGCTAATCAATTGGATTTTATGCAGATTAGATTGCTTGATAAAAGCATACAACCCCTAGGGACACCTCCTTGAGACTGAAAAAAGCACCAAGTCCAAACAGAGAGACATCCAGTGGTGACAGGATTGGCTGTCTAGAGTTGTGCAGATCTGCTAGTGCAAATCCATCTAATAATAGGATATAATGTCTGTTCAGTTATAAAGCAAACAAGGTTGAACACAAATGGTAAATGTAAAAACCTTTCTATGTGCATTCTACTTCATTGTAAAAACCCTTTATTGTAATAGGAGATGCTTTGACTATAACCAAAACTTTAATTCCACCTAAATGTATAAAAGATCAAAAACATTCTTGTGAAACACCAATATAAATGCAACTTGACTCAGATTTCTCAATGATTCTATCTATATACCTGGCACTTTGAGCAACCATACTAATTAATACGGCTGGCCATGCATAACCTCGAATCTGTGTCAAAAAGTAAAATGTAAGAATTACTTTAGTTTATGTCTAACTTGGAAACACAATAAATTAGAATAAAAGAATTGGTAAAATAGAATTATGATTTCATTCTACACCCAAGGAATGAGAAACAAAACATACGTTCTTTATTGATCTAACAAGCATTTACCTACTAGTAAGAATAGTTATTTTTGAAGAAAAATATAATAAAAAAATTCAAATCCAAGGATTTACTAGCTCATGTAAGACCATTTTTAATTTGGGCTTGTAGTGGTTTTTAACCCATTTCTATTCTTCACACGATCAATGTTTGATTATTTCATACTGGCATGATTATATATCGATTTATAGAATCAGTTGCAATTTAAATCTTATAATTGATATAGAATCCGACAATTGTTTTCCATCTCGTTTGATTCATATATGGCATTAAGAAGAAGCCGAACAGGTTAGCTCAAGCCTCAATCGTTTGTCACCAATTTTGTTGGGGCATTTGACTGGTTCAGTGCCACTAGGTGCCCAGTACAAATTCCCTTGGGTGAGGCATGTTACCACTCACATTGCATAAGGGTTACCCATGATTTTCATCACACATTATAGGGATTTGTAGGATGATTGCTTCATGAGGATGGTACTTCCATGGGATTGCTTGAGCACTTTGGATTGTCACAGCTTAATTCTTTCTTTGCGTTTGCACATCTTTGGTTGATGGATCAGCATATTTGAGGACAGTTGATAGTGGTTGTTTGGTAGTTGATGAACTAGGAGACAAGTTCCCAAGCACATGATTATATATTATATGGATTGATGTCACATGGAGGTGGGGCCCGTAGCATTGATCTCTTTTCATATGTTTCCAACATGGTTATTGATGTATTTTATGTCTTACATGGCAGAAAGGCCTTCTGATCTGATCACCCCAGGAGATGTTGGTGTATTTCATGCTTGTTACAGATTGTTACAACTCATGTTATCTCCCTAGATAAAGCGCTCAACTGCACACATGTGGAGGATGATTGCAGCAGTTTAATGGTTGTTTGACCTCCTTTTGACCTCATTCTCGACTCGCATATGGATCACCTAGCATATTGACTTCCTATATGGCTCCAGCAACCTCATTGACATATTGGATGTGTTTTCCCTATGGTTGGAGGCTTCCTTGTGTGAGTGCTCTAACTTATGGGACTACTTTTCTCACTTGGATATGTTTATCATTGGGTTTGAGGCTTGATTAGGTGAAGCGCTCTCTTTATCGTGCATGCACACTTACATGTGTGGATGTCTTGCTTGGTTGATGGAGGCATCCCCCCTCTTCATGGCATTGGTTATTATCCGACAAATGGATCTATAGTATTAATGATAGTTTGGGCCCTTCAATACATGGATGTGACCATTGGCATCTCTTTAAGGAGTCGTGACACCTTGGAGACCACACAATGTGGATTATTTTACAGTTATTTTGATTGGGGGTGTTGTCGCACAGAATGTCTAGGCACCGCGACAACGGCTCAGATCAGGGGCTATCACCCTGATCCCCAATCTCTCTATTTAAGTTGTCTCCTTGCAGATTAAGGGAGGTAGACCTTAACGAAATGGAAGAAAGAGAACTGGTTGGAAACCAACCAATTCAGGAGACACAATCAAACGACCAAGTACTTGTTAAGATTTAACGAGATTTTACAGATTCAATTAGATTAAAAGTTTAAGACCAGTGCCTTGTGAAGTCAAATTATCCAGTTATGAAATTAAGATCAAGTAGCTGATAAATAACTACTGCTAAAATGGACAATTATCCGTTATGAAAATACCAATCCACCTCGACAATTTCTTCAATTAAATGCTCAATTTATCAAACTGAAAGATAAGCCCCTTTTAACAATGCGATTGATTAAACACTTTCATAATCCTTAAATATTATGCATTAACAATGTTCGATCTAGGAAAGAAAGACATGCAATTTATCATTACTTAAAAACTTCTCAAAGTTGACTAGGCAATTAATATCAATTTCAAGCAATTAAAAACCACAATTAGAGCTAGTTGAACGATCATCAATCTCACTAGATGCTAAGCATGAAAAATACTTTGAACCAAATGCAATCTTTAAACAATTTAAATTCCGAAAAACATTATCATGAAACAACCATCAAATTTAAATGCTAGACATTTCCAACAACTCCGAATTAAAATGATATTCTTAGTAATTCCAATCCAGAAATTTGAATTTAGTCTATAGTCAAACTTAGGATATTAAAAATTAAATATTTGTTAACTATAGAAATTTCTCCGCAATTAGATGCCTTGCAAAATAGATCAAAAATCCAAATGTCCCAATTTTTTTGATTTCCCAAATATTTATATACAAAAAAAAAGTTTAAAATTTAACTATAGACAAAAGAAATTTAGAATTAAAATTTTTAAATTTTTTTGAATATTTTTTTAAAAAGTTTAACCCAAAATCTAAAATTACAAAATAAATAATAAAAAAAGAAACATTGAAATCTAATTTATACAAAAGTGAAAATCTAAATCTAATTAAAGTTAATTTTTATACAAAAATTTAAATGAAATATTTTGTTATTTATCGAAATTCTAAATGCTAATTTTAAATTTTAAACTAGCCCTAACCTAAAGTTAAGAATCTAAAAAAATAAAATAAAATGAAACTAAAATCTAAAGTCTAAAGTCTAAAGTTATAAAGTTTTTTAAATTTTAAAATCAAATTAAACTAAAAAAATCAAAGACGAAATGTTATGAATCAAAACTTTTATATATATATTTTTTAATTTTCAAAAGTCAAAACTAAGTCAAAATCAAAATCTAAAAAAAATTAAATGAAATCAAAGTTAAAAAGTTAAGATACGTGAATGTGTTATGTTGTTTTGGCTTGTGCAGGTCGACGGCAGCATGAGGGATAGTGTATAAGGCTGCAAAGAGGGCCAGCAACGAAGGAGGAAAATGTTTGTTTGCGCGCAGCTACAGATGAAGGAAATCGACAGGGAAAAGAAAGGTTGCGTAAGGGTCAGTACAGCAGCAAGGGAATGCGATGAAGGGGATAGCGTAAGGAGCAGGGACAGATGAATAAAACGCTGAAAAATGGCAAAGAATGGGCAGCGTACAGCAGAGAAGGGACTCACGTAGGCTTTGATGGGGACAATGGTAGCAAAGAGGCAGAGATGAATAACTGTGGAAATGGCAGTGAAGAAGAGGGATGGGTCACTGAAAGAACGAGGGAAAAATGCAAGCACAGTTGGTGCATGAAAAAAAAATTCGAATTTTTTCCTTTTTACCCAGCAGTATTAAATTTGATTTAAAATACACCAGCAAATATTTAATCCCTAAGGCGAGATGTTGCCCAGATATGCAACCCAAAACGATCCTGAGGCTAGATCTTACCCTCCAAGGCCTAGATCTAGCTCAGATCTGAAAAAAATTTGAAAACTCCCAATAGAACCTGCAAAAAACCAGAAACAAAGAAACCAAAAACCCAATATATGCACAAAATAAAAACCCCAAAACCCCAATGAGTAAAACAATTAATGATATTTACAAATCTACAATGTTATTTTACAGAGCAGGGCCTTGATGGCCAGATTTAAACCATTTAGCACAATTAAAAAAAAAAAAAAAAATTAAGAAAGAGGCACAAGCCCTAAAAAGAACCCTGCAAAAAATGAAATTTCAGATAAGCCCGAGGAATTAGATCTGAAGGGCTCTTCAGATCTTATTTCCTTGGGAGTCAGCTGGTCCAGCCGAGGACTTCCCTAAACGCCCAAATCTAAATCCGAGAGATTTCTGCACACTTAAAATTAAACTGTTAAATCAATAGAGAAATAAGATTTAAAAAAAAAAAAAAAAAAAATTCAAGAGTTAGAGATAATTGCTAACTCTATCCAATTAATATTCTTACCCTAAATCCAGTAACCTAAACAAGATACCTGTGCAATAGATCACTCTACAAGAGTGATTAATCAACAATTCGTTACCATAATCACGAGCAGAATATAAAGAACAAGTTTACCATAAAATGCTGAAGAGGAACACCACCATCAAAATAAAACCCCAAAGACTTCGTTTTGCATTATTCCAGAAAATATTACAAGAGAGCTTCAAGAGCAAGTACACGATGGAGAGATCGGATGATCTGAAAGACTGACAAAGACCTCTAATTTATAAGATAAAAATCTCCAACGGCTAGTTCAGCTGATCCATGTCAAAGTAATCTCGACCGTCGAAAAAGATTTAATCATATTTTAATCTCGTCCGTCGAAATTATAATTTTTTTGAGGAAATTCGAATTTATCATTTAATTCCTTTTTAATTAACCCAAAAATAATATTTTTTAGTTAATTACCTCAAAAATTTGACTTTGACTTAACCACCAAGCCCCAAGAGTCCAAAATTTCTCGAAATTCTCAATATTCCCTTGGCCTGGGACCTTTAAAAAATTATTTTTTAGGGACCCACGAATTTTTCCTTTGAAGAATTTTAAATCAACTAAGACTTAAAATTAATTAAATTTCTGGCTTAGGATTTTTAATTTAATTTGACCAGAAAATTTAATTAATTGACTGAGAGGGGATTTAATTATTTTTCCAACCCTCTTTACATAAGATAAATACATTTTGACACATGAAGGGGGAAAACCCATTCGTGATAGACCCTAAAATAGTTACCTAATTCTACGACTCAAAACATGATCTAGTAGACCAAGTAGCTTGTAATAAAATAATCTAGCCAATTAGCTAGGATTATTCCCAAACTACTTTTACAAAGACTCGATAGAAAACACTAGGAGTCACTTAGTATCTTGACGACAAAATTCACACTAACTTTGGGGTGAGGCTAGAGGGAAAAACTCTGCCGATCACTTATGTCGAGAAACACAAATGAATCAGTGAGACAAAAAACCTCCTAGGCTTACCTAGGTTGTTACATACATGATGGTCTTACTTAGATCATTTACATCATAAACATGCAGAATGGGTTTACATCGTTTATAAAACTGTCAACTGATGATGAAATCTGAATGGCGTGAACACCTCGAACATGATGAATCCCATTTGCAAAAAAGGTGGTGTATTGCTATGGGGTCATTGACACAGAGTGGTCAACAGGGGGATATCTTCCTTTTGCAACCACATGTCATACGAAGCATGCATTCCACAAATTTCATGGTATTTGATGAGAGGACCTACCCTTCAAGACCACATGTCATTTGAGTTGGTTACATTGCACATTTATGTAGACTCTTGTAGAATGACCTCTCTTGGAGTGGTTTGAGGAGGTTATGTATTTATACGTAGTCTTCTAACAATTTTTGAATGGCACATGTGAGAAGGCACCTTGGGTGATGTGTGCCAGCTTATCAGCAAATATCCTTTCAGAGTGTCCCGATTGTTGCTAGATCAATGCCATTAAATGTAGAGTGGCTATAGCATTTCCAAAAAGTGGTTATAATAAAGAATCCAATAAATATTAAGGGGTCACACAAATTTCAAATATGTCATTTTGAAAACCCTCCCAGCATTTTGACCACATGTGCCACATGGAGAAGTGCACTCGTGATATTAATTTACTTGCTTTGTTGGTTGGCACACATATGGAAGTTTATCTCATGGTTAACCAATCACCAACTCATCTAGAGTATACATCTCACCTTCTTGTGCTATTCTTGGAGAGTGTTGCAAACCCAACTCCATTATTTTATTATTGTTGGCTTCTCTCGTGTAATTAGTTACATGACAGCATTATCGTATTGCTTTTCTTGGATATTTTATAATTTATTCTTGGAGAAGAATTAGTAAAACAACTCATTACTCCTTCTAGAAAGGAGGTTGTTGAGAAGGATATTTTACCGATATGCCTTCGAGAACTAATGGATCTAGGAAAACAAATACTTCTCTATTGCTGAGCAAATAGAACTCATTACCCCTCATTTTGCATAAGAATTGTACTAGTGATTTTTTTCACTACCCTTGTGATTTTCATCACAAATAACTTTGGATAGCTAGGGTTTCACTTGGTTCCTTGGATTGTTGATGACATGGATGACATTGTGTTTTGATGTTGTATTGCTAGGTATACTCAAGTATCATAGAGATAGCATTACACTTGATCATGTGTTGTTCTAGTCTCCACTCCTTGCTAGATGATTGGACATGAGGATGTATGGATAGCTTGGTGTAAGGCCCTAGCTCTTCAAGGCTAAGTGAAAATTATATTAGCATCTTGATTTGATTACCTTCATCATGGCATAGAGCCTTTTGGCATGTGTTCATATTTTTCCATGTGTTTTGTTACTTAGATGGATGGAGATAGGCATAGTTAGGTCTCCTTTTCTTCAAGGCCCTAGCTCTTATTGATGATATTCACGCATGGGTGGGTTACTTGTGGTATGGAGCACAGTTTTTCCAAGAGCTCTCCAAATATGTGTTCTTTTTGCTGTAGCATTTTTGTGCCAAAATGCTGCCCTACACCTCTAGATATTAACTTTGTAATAACCCAAACTAGGAAATAACAGTAAATATCAAATGCATGAACTAGGCTACAACAAACAAATACTGAATACAAAAGATACAATCAGTAAACACACAAAATTGGACCAAATATCTGAGCCATTGTATTAATTTAGAAAAATTGAATACATCAATGATAAAGATGGAACATGGGCTTGCTACTGCAAGCTATGGGAAAAACCCAGGTGGGAATACATGGCTCAAGATGTCGGAAGCCAACAACTCATGTATGGCCTACTCTATCTCGTCCTTGTAGGCCTTGGGATGTCTATAGGGGGTAGTGATAATTGCATGGACCTCCTCCTCTAGCTCAATCGTGTGCTCAAACCCCCCATCTATTCGACGGCCTGGAGGAAAGTCTTCAAAGACTGTCAAATACCTTTCTAATTACTCCTAAATATTTGGATGTAGCTATCGTGCTAGAGTACTTGCCTCTGAAATCCTGAGCTCCATTGTGCACTCTATCTCTCCATGTCGTATGTCAACCTCCATCCTATGAGTTGATATTGTCTATGGGGGGTACAAGTGCATGCCTCTCAACACAACAAGATATTAAATTTTAGATTGTTCTATGTTGATTCAATTACTTTAGCCCAATTCAATTCTTGTATTAGTAGTTTTTATTTGTGAAAATTGCAGTGTATTTATTTCAGTATTTGTTGTAGAAAACTATAAATAAGTTGTTAAATTTAATTAACAATTAGGAGAAATAATATCAGTTGTTGCAATAGTATTCCAGTTTTCTGAATTTTCACATGGTATCAGAGCACAAATGATCAGTCGAAGAGCTCGGTCGCAAAGACAAAAGGAGTTTCATTGTTCAGTGTGGGCAGCGGATCGAAACCCCAGAGGCAACGCAGTCACTTTTCCAAGAGGCCGAGTCACTTGAGGAGAATTCGATTTTTCTGAGTGAGGGACAAAAAAATTCGATCTCTCCAAATCGAAGGATTCCAGAGGCAGAGGGAGAAACCCAGTATTTTCATAGAGCAGATCTCTATTTTGATGCAGTAGTTTTGCAGCAGTTTGCTAGAGGAGAGCTAGCGTCGGGTGGAAGGAAGAAGAGCACACACTAAGGGAAAATTTTCCTCAAGGAACTTCTAGTCTCAAGAAGTTCGATTTCCCTTGCAGATCAACAATCGTTGTGAGCAGACTCTCTCACTCCAGAAGGGAGTGTGAATAGCTGAGTAGAAGGGAAGAGGAGATTTTTTACATTTGTTCAAATGACCATTGTTGGGCTTCGAGATCAGGTTAGGTTGGATGGGGCTTCCAACTACGCCATTTGGAAGGCAAGGATGTCCTTCCTTCTGGACGAGTTTGGCCTGAAAACATATATTGATGTAGTGGTAGTGGTTCCCACGGATGCGGATCAACGGAAGGAGTACGAAAGGGGATACAGGCAAAGAGATTGATCCTAGATGGTGTCCAGGATCATGTGGTCTCGCATATCGTTGGCAAAGATACTTCCAAGAAGATGTGGGATTCTTTAGCCACTTTATATCAGGGTACTTCCGAGCAACGAAATATGTATCTCGAGGAGAAGCTGAGATGCATCCGGATGCAGAAAGGGGAAGGCATAAACCCTTTCCTCACCAAGATTTAGGAGGTCCGATATCAGTTGTCAGTTGTTGGGGCAACGCCTCAAGCTTCGAAATTGGTGCGGTTGGCGCTCAATAGCATCTTAGAGGATTGGTAGGTCTTTGTCCAAAGTATATTGGGCAGAGACATGCTACCAATTTGGGACAGGTTGTGGGCTAGCTTGCAGCAGTAGGAGATGAGGTGAGCTCTTTTGAAGAGCTCCATTAGTGGCAGCAGCAGCGGATTGAAGCAGGTGAAGGAAGAGAAGAATTTGGCCCTCGCATCTGAGGGTCCCAGTCAGGGACAAGGGGAACAAAGGAAGAAGAAGGACCTGTCGACGGTCAAGTGCTTCAGGTGTGGTGAGCTAGGCCACCATAATACCTAGTGTCCTCTCGGGAAGGACAAAGAAGAGAAGCAAGACCAGCCAATGTTATCGGATCCGAACCAATCATAGAACTGGAAAACCTTATGGATTGGGAACCGGTCGGAACCAGACCAGAACCGAAAAAAACCGGTTTACCAAAAACACATAAAATATTCATATTTTAAAGAAAAAATAGATATATTCATGTTCATCCATATTAATCCAAACCATTTAAACACAAATATGCAAAAGTTCTCATTTATATAGGTGCATATAGCCAAAATAGCACTTAGTGCAAAACATCGTTGAACTAAAAATGTTACAAATGTCAAGAAGTTGGCTCTAAAAGGCCTTTATAGTCCAAAATAACATGCTAGATCATAGTATTATACTACAGCCAACAATACTACAAGCTACAACTATAGCAAATCAATGATCAAATCATCAATCATCATCAGAATCATCCTCATCCTCATCTGAAGAATGAGTAGCATGAGCATCCAAGTCTGCAATGGAATTATGGCTTGATTCCCCTGGCTCTGAAGCTGCTACTGGTGCTTCTGATATATCCGCCTCTGCATCCTATGGAGGTGGGTCCAAGTCCAACAAAGAAAGGTCTTCATTGTCAAATGTTGGTGCTTGTTTCTCCACAAACCATTATGATGTTGGATCAAAGTCACCCAAGACAATGTTGCTTGTTTCAGTGGTTTTATTCAGCAATTAATGGCACCTCAACCTAAGGTTATACTAAACAAAAACCATTTCATTCAACTATTTTTTCTACAAACGGTTCCTCTTCTTAGTGTGTATATGCTCGAACACACTCCAATTCCACTCACACCCTAAAGCACTACATGTCTGGCTCAAAATTCGAATTGCAAATTTTTGCAATTGAGGGCATTCACTACCAAATTGTTGCCACCAATAGGCTGCAAAAAGGGTGTAAGGAAAAAAACTATTAGCAAATGAATTTGAAAGTTGAAACTTAGACTCAACAATTTGCAATTTTTAACAGTTCTTACCTGGGGGACTCTTTGCTCTATTTCTTATAGCCATAGAAATTCCAAAGGTACTAATACTCTCACTAAAATTCAAGAGCTTGTTATGAATTTGATCTTGAGTCTTGGAATCTAGGACCATGCACTCAATGCATTTATGCAATCCCCCTAAAACCTCCCCATCAACCTCAAAATTTGTAGTGTAATGGTACCTTCAAAATTCAAAAAACAAAAACATATTCATCAAGTAAACAAAACTAAAAGCTAAAACTTAAAACTTAAAACTTTAATTTATAAGCAATGAGATTTGGAATCCAAAATTACATACCTTGCATTTAAGTAGTAGCCGACTGCATGTAAAGGTCTATGGAGTCGTTTGTTCCATCTTTCATCAATGATTCTCCATAGAGGAATGTACTTTTGTCTTTTATCCCCATATGCTGCCTTTATTTGTTCCTTGGCCTGATCCATGGCCTCATAAACAAAACCCATAGCAGATTTATCACTATCCACCATCCACAAAACCCTGACAAGAGGCTCACTAAATAGCACAATCTCCTCTCCCTTTGACCAAAATCTTTTGTCATATACTTGGTCAACCATTCATTAGGGGAATTTTGAGGTCTAAAATGGGCCTCATAAGAAAAATGTACAACAAAAATAAACTTTATAACAACCAATAGGATTCAAGATGATGATGTCATCCATAATGGATGATTCACCATTTTGGAGTAAAAAAGTAAAAATATTAAAAAATAATAAAATAATAAAACTACTTTTTCAACTCGTATTTTAAACTTATCTCCCAAAATTTTTACTCAAATTTCGAGCGGAAGTACTCGTTGGATGCGGAATTTAATTCCTCATCCAAGGAGTACCCATGTTGCATACTTTTGATGAACTCTTCTATACGAAAAATGAGAAATACACAAAAAAACGTGATTGTAATCACGTTTTTTTATGTATTTCTCATTTTTCGTGTAGTAGGACCCATCGAAAGTATGCAACATGGGTACTCCTTGGATGGGGAATTAAATTCCGCATCCAACGAGTACTCCCGCTCGAAATTTGAGTAAAAACTTTGGGAGATAAGTTGAAAATATGAATTGAAAAATTAGTTTTTTCATTTTTCCCTCTAAAATTTGATGATGTCATCAAATCTTATTAGATTTTTTCCACTATTATTTTATAATTTCTTTAGGAGGCCCATTTTAGACCTCAAAATTCCCCTAATGTGTTTCCCTTCTTCCTTTTTGCTCCACTGGGATGAATTCCATTCATCAGATGAAAACATCTAACTCAAGTTTGATTTTTGTTGAACAAGGGATTGCAACGAAAGGAAGTTGGTTGCAAATCGCGTGATGGTTGATCGAACAAGCTCTTTACCCCCTGTATGCTTTCTCATAAGGTTCAAAACCCATGAGTGGTTGTAGATGTACCTGGTTATGGATTTTGCATCATCCACACACTTCTTCACCCACTAAATTTTCCCAATATCCTCAAGCATGAGGTCCAAACAATGGGCTACACATGGAGACCACCAAATGGTGGGGTGTTTTTCCTCCAACATCTTTCCTGCTGCAACATAGTTAGAGGCATTATCTTTGATAACTTGTACAACATTTTCAACCCCTAATTCCATAACTACTTCATCCAAAAGATGAAATAGTAATTGTGCATCCTTCACCTGATCAAATGCATCAATTGATTTGAGAAACATAGTACCTTTTGGACAAGCAATTAATGTGAAAATTCTACTGCAGTATCATGGTTTAATTCTCCTACTTGATTGAATTATACAAGTTATCTTCAGAAATTAGATTCAGAAAATACTGAAGTAAACACAACTAACAGCCTACACATGCAGATCATTTACTGAATATTACGCTCATTCAAACAAAGTGATACACTGATTTTTGGACATAAGCCCCCAAAAAAGCCCAGAGCGGGAAAACCGGTGCAGCAGATATGAGGGTTTATTCTATTAAGTAGAATTTGAGTACAGCAAACCTGGGTTCCAAATCTGGAAAACCCAACAAAGAATAAAAGCGATCAGCAGCTAACCTGTTGTTCTGAGACCAAAATTCTGGTTGATCCACACCCTCAAATGGGATTTACAAGACTCAGCCTAGATCTGGCCCTAGAAACCCCCAGCGTTGCCCCTGAAGCCCTAGCGTCAGCCCTGCTAGGCTCTGTGTGCCACTGCACTGCTCAGAGAGGAGTGGTTGATGCAGTCCTTACACTACCTTTGGAGGCCTTTGCGTAACTCTGAAGCCCTCTGAAGCTGTAGCGTTGCCCCTTCCCGGGCCTGTGTAGCACCTGCGTAACAACTGAAGCCTCTACAATGCACAACTGCTGCGTAGCTGCTACTGCTATACTTGCTCCTCTGCGTTGTCCCTGAAAGCTGCTCCTCTGCCTCTTGCTATCTCTTGGCTTCGGGATCAGATCATCCCCTCAGCCAATACTACCCCTCGCTGCAGAAAACTCCTCCAGAAATTCTTAGCAAACCCTGCCCTAGAATTCCATGTCAGTCTCTCAGCTCTGCATCTCTGTGTGTGTGTCCAACTAACCCTCGAGCCTTTCTCTTATACTTTTTCATTGATCTAGATTAAAACATCCATCAACGGCTGAGATTAAAACACTGCTTAATCTGTGTCACTTAGAACATTTCAGCACATGTGTTAATTAATTCACTTTAATTATTTAATTTTCCTAAGTTTAGACTTAGGAAATACCTTAAAATAATTAATTATCTGAATAACTTGAACACCAGCTGAAATTTCTCTAAGCACTTTATGGGTTTTGGAGTTCAAGTGTGTCTTAGCCGCTCCACAAAATTTCAAGGCTAGAGCACACCCGATGCTACCCCAACTACACAAAATCTCAACACTCCCTCTTAGCACAGAGTGTGCTCTAGCAATACATCCACACCATGTACTATGAGATCTTGATGTTGGTTTCTGTGTTGCCGATGCTTGGCTTGCTGCCCTCCATCACTGCACTGCTACTCTTTGTACTGTTGCGCATGTCACTGCCACTGACATTGCCACATATGTACTGCAGCTCCCTCTCAACTTGTTGCATCATGGTGCCCATAGCGCTGCCACTGCTAATTGCTGCACTGCAACTTAGTTGCCCGAGAAGTAAGCAACTGAAGGACTCATGTCCAGTGGTTAACAAACAAGTCAAGCTGCATCTATCACTGAAACTCCCTTGGCTGTTGATTTACGTTGTCCTCCTGGAGCCACTGCGCTGCTATAGCTCTGCACTGTGTGAGAACTGCCTCTCTACGCTATTGAAGCCCCATCATCCTCTGCGCTATTGTCTCCACGTTGTGGCTACCTTTGCATTACGTTGCTCCCTCTTCAGCTCTTCCGCTCTCCCCTCTACTTCAATGTAACCTTCTGCAACCATCTCCCGACTCATCCCGCTACCGTATTAAGGCTCCTGTAGCTCGTATGTGATCCGAGAGTAGGGCTGACTCAAGGATCCCACCAACTGATCTGTAGCTGCTCTCCAAATCCATGTCACCCCACTTACGTGGCTCATGAGCACTCATGGCCACGTAATCATCAGTACCATCGTCCTTTGTTGTTGCAACCTTGGAATCAGAAGTTCCTTTGTCCTTCTTCTTAGGACACGTGTTGGCGAAGTGTCCAAGTTCGCCACAGTTAAAGCACCGGACCTTGGAAAGGTCCCTCTTCTTCTTGTTGAGATTTTGTGTAATGGGGGTAGCATCGGATGTGCTCTAGCTCCCAAAATTTGTGGAGGGACTAGAGTACACATGATCTACAAGACCCATAAAGGGATTTGGGAAATTTCATATGGCTTGGGAGATATTTAATTAATTAATTATTTTTATGTATTTCCTAAGTCGAAAGTTAGGAAAATTAAATAATTAAAGTCACATGGATCAAGATTTCTTTTAATCTTAGCCATTGATTCAAGATCTGATCATGGCCATTGGTTTCCCAATGAGAAAAGTATAAAGGAAAGGCTTGGGGTCATTTGTAAACACACAAGAGGCAGAGCACTGAAGCTAAGCTGAGATTCTAAGGTGTGGTTTGCTAAGAATTTTCAGAAGTGTTTCAGCTATAGAGAGGGGAGTTTAGGCAATGGGATGGTTTGATCCCAGTGTCTAGAATCAACAAGAGACAGAAAGCAGCTTCCAAAGGCAGCGTAGAGAAGCAGCAGCAGTAGCAGCAGAGAGGGCAGCAGTTGCGCAGCGCGCATGCTGCGTAGTCTTTCCCGGGGCAGCGTTGGGCATCACGAGAGTCTCAGGGGTTACGCAGAGACCCTCAGGGGCAGCGTAGGGTCTACGTCACCCACTCTAGGGTTACGCAGCCCTCTCCAGGCCAATGTAGAGGGACGCAAAGGCCGCAGAGGTTGACGCAAGGGCTTCAGGGACAACGCTGGGGTTTCTAGGGCCAAGATCTGGCTGAGTTTTGTAAATCCCGTTTGAGGGTGTGGATCAGTCAATATTTTGGCTTCAGAACAAAAGGTTAGATGCAAATCTATATTTTCTCTATCGGGTTTTCCAGATCTGGAACCCAGATTTGTTGTATTCAGAAAACTCTTAATAATAAAACCCTCCAGCAGCCAGCAGACCAGTTTTCCCGCATTGGGTTTTTCCGGGGACTATTGTCCAGAAAATCCTTGTGTCACTTTGTCTATGTGTGCATGTACGTTTTCTAGATCTGAATTGGTGAAAGTCTATTATGTGTTTTGCTTCGCTATTAATCTGAATTTTCAACTTAATAACTTAATTAAGTAGGAGGAGCATAACCAGATCTAACAGTAGATTTCTACATAAGTAACATTCAAAAATCTTCACACTTCTTCCCTTCTTGTTTTCTTTTCGTTGATGCAAGGGTTGCATCATCTTCCTCTTCTTTCTTCACTCTGACTGTCCCGCCACTGATATTCTGCTTCTTGGTGATCCTCCTGATCTCCTTTTGGCGGAGGATTGCACACGTCTGCCTAGGATGGTAACACTGCTCTGCCCAGTATACTCTGGACAAATGTTTCCCATCCCTCGGTGACTGCATTCAGGGCAGTCCTTACTAAGAGTCCTTCGTCTGGAGTTGCACCCATGTCAATCAGTTGGTCTCGGATGGTCTGAAGCTGGAAAAGGAAGGGATCTATTTCCTCACACTTTTGCATCTGGAATAGCCTCATTTGATTCTCTAGAAGCATTTTTCGTTGGACAGAGCTTCCTTGATACATCGCCTCTAGTGCGATCCACATGCCATTTTCCGTGTTCTTATCGGCAATATGTGGTACTACGTGATCCTTCACTCCCTCCATGATCAAACGCTTAGTCTGCGCTTCATTCTCATTAAATTTCTTCAAAGGATCGGGATCTGCAGGCATAGCTAGAACACTTGTCGCATGGTCCTTGATGTCGTACTCATCTAGGACTAATAGGATCTTGGCCCTCTAGATGACAAAGTTGGACACACCGTCCAACCTGTCCTGATCTCTCAGCCCATGAGAAGCCATCTAGCTCAGATCTGATAGAAACAATACTCTTCTCCCTCTTTTTGTGGCTACACAAAAACTCTGGATCTAGGTTTCTTGGTGACTAGAAACCCTCTAGTAACTGCTTCTTTTGAAAATTTATTTCCCTCCTGGAAATCTCCAGCCAAAAAAAATCAGAAAGTTCTCTCTGATCCTCCTGATCGAATCTCAGATCTGTTTGGCTTAGATCTGCTAAGTGACTGTCTTCCCCCCGCTCTTTGTTGACTTAGATAGGCACAATTCTGCACCGGTAGAATCTCCACCACGCCAGCACTGTTGAAGATCTGAAGCATTGCTTCCAGATCTTGGAAAGATTTTTCTACAACAGGAAGAATGATGGACTGCATCTCATTGACTGGCCCAGCGTAGCCTCAGCGCTGCTCAGAAGTGGACTGCGTAACCCTAGATTGGGTGAAGCAGTCCTTACGCTAGCCTGGGAAGGCTCTGCGTAAGCCTGGTGGCCTTCTGTAGCTACAGCGCTGCCCTTTCCTGGGTCTGTGTCCTCCTACTGTCAAGCTTCCCTTTCCGGATCTACTGCTTCTGCTGCTATCCTGCAGAAAAAAATATTCTTCAGCCGATTTGCTGGAGATTCAATTTGATCTGCTATCGCTCTGATACCATGTGAAAATTCTACTGCAGTATCATGGTTTACTTCTCCTACTTGATTAAATTATACAAGTTATCTTCAGAAATTAGATTCAGAAAATACCAAAGTAAACACAACTAACAGCCTACCAATGTAGACCATTTACTGAATATTACGCTCATTCAAACAAAGTGACACACTGATTTTTAGACATAAGTCCCTGGAAAAACCCAAAGCGGGAAAACTGGTGCAGCAGATATGAGGGTTTATTTTATAAAGTAGAATCTGAGTATAGCAAACTCGGGTTCCAAATCTGGAAAACCCGACAGAGAATAAAAGAGATTTACTGCTAACCTATTGTTCTGAGACCAAAATTCTAGCTGATCCACACCCTCAAATGGGATTTACATGACTCAGCCCGGATCTAGCCCTAGAAACCCCAGCGCTGCCACTTAAGCCCCAGCGTCAGCCCTACTAGGCTCTGTGTGCCACTGTGCTGCTCAGAGAGGGACTGCGTAACCCCAGAGTGGGTGACGCAGTCCTTACGCTGCCTCTGCGTAACTCTGAAGCACTTTAAAGCTGCAGCGCTGCCCCTTCCTGGACCAACGTAGCACCTACGTAGCGGCTGAAGCCTCTGTGCTGCACAGCTGCTGCATAGTTGTTGTTGCTGCCCTTGCTCCTCTGCGTTGTCCATGAAAGTTGCTCCTCTGCGTTGTCCCTGTCTCTTGGCTCCAGGATCAGATCATCCCCTCAACCAATACTACCCCTCCCTGCAGAAAATTGCTCCGGAAATTCTTAGGAAACCCTGCCCTAGAATTCTAGATCAGTCTCTCAGCTCTGCATCTGTGTGTGTGTCCAACTGACCCTCAAGCCTTTCTCTTATACCTTTTCATTGATCTCATCAACGGCCGAGATTAAAACATTCATCAATGGCTGAAATTAAAAGACTACTTGATCCGTGTCCCTTAGAACATTTCAGCATGTGTTAATTATTTCACTTTAATTATTTAATTTTCCTAAGTTTAGACTTAGGAAATACATTAAAATAATTAATTATTTGAATAACTTGAACACCAACTGAAATTTATATAAATAATTTTTGGGTTTTGGAGTTCAAGTGTGTCTTAGCCCCTCCACAAAATTTCAGGGCTAGAGCACACCCGATGCTACCCCAACTACACAAAATCTCAATAATTAAGAAATTTAGCATGGTGAGAGATCTACCATCAATCCATCCATCAGACATAACTGTGCATCCTGTTTTGGTCCATGATTGCTTGAACTTTGTAAGGTACCCTTCTATTCTTTGGACCTAATTTTGTAAAAGTGGCCCCCTGATATCATGAAAGCTAGGGCCTTTGAAGCCTGGTCCATGGGAAGCTATAGCATCAATCATGGGGTGATAATATGCAGAATTAGTAGCATTAAAAGGTATGTATGCATCATACCACCATCTAGCAATGCATTCATATGCAAGCCCCTTCTCTATTTTCTTCCATTTAGCATCAAAGGTTGGTTGAGAACCATGGGTGGTGCGGGGTACAAAGAAGGAGCCAATCACTTTACGGGTTGTTGTCGTCTTCAAGTTTAAACCACTTGAACTACCCTCTCCAACTTTAGCAAGGAAACTAGAGGAATCTTCAAAACTGGGCACATATTCTTCAAAATCAGGGTCACTAAGCATATCATCATCCTTTTGAATTTTGGATATATCTTTTTTAAGTCTTTCGTTTCTCCCTTTTTCTTCATTGTAGGCTTCAATTAAACTTTGTATCTCTGCTTTAAGACCATCAGAAACATTTTCACAAGGTTCAACTTTCCCTCTCCAATGTGTTAGGTGTTCTTTGACTCTATGGATCCCGCCACCCTTAACTTTTTTCCCACAATAGTTGTAGACTTTTACCCCTTGTTCATTTAAATGACAGTGAACCCAAGCTTGATCATTCTTGTTTTTGGGGGCCATGAGGAAGAAATGTAAAATCTGCATAGAAAACCCTATGGTTTTAAGAATTTTATGGCATTTGTTTTTTTAGAGAAAAATAAAAGAGTAGAAACAATGAAATACCTGGAGAAGATCTGTAAATTTTGAGAAGAGAAGAAGCTCCAACCAATCTGAAAATAAACTCTTCAATCAGCTCTAAAATCTCCCTCAAAAATTTGCCAACGAAATCCATCAAAATAACCCTGCAAATTACAATAATTGTTGAGAAAAAAAGAAGAAGAAAATAACAGCCACAATTTTTATTCCAACAAAAAATTACAAATCTGAAATTCTGAATTTTGCATTAAAAAACTGGGGTTTTAAAATTTTAAGGGAAGAAAAGAATAGATTTTTAAAGAAAAATACAACATTAATGGTTGAAAAAAATACCTTGAATTTCCCTTTTAGTTTTCTAATGAAACTAAGCTCGAAAATCAGCGTTGGTGCTGCCCCTACAAATCTGCATAAAAACACTGGAGTTTTTAATTTTTATGAGAAAAAAATCGCTGATTTTTGGAGAAAAATGGAACCAAAAAAATGCAAAATTTTCCTTGATTTACCCTCTAGTTTTTTCGAAAAAATCAGCTCCAAAATCAGCTATGTAGCAGCCCCAACAATATAGAAAAAATACTTCCAGAAACTGCAAAAATCACTTAAGAAAACCCAAAAATCTCTGTGAAAAAAAAAAAAAAAATTCCCAACCCAACAGATCTCCAAAACTCCAATCAGTTCTTCAAATCTGCAAAAAACTCTCCCTTAAAACAACCGTGCAAAAAACTCTCCAAATTCTCCTCACCGGATAGAGGGGGTGGGGCTCTTTAAATAGCTTTAGAGGGGGATAAGTTATGTGAGAAACAAATAAAAAATAAAAATAAAAATAACGAGTATTTTTTTTCCCTTGGTCGCGCTATCGTGGACCCACGCAGATCAACAGAACCAGTGATTTTCGGTTCGGACCAATTTTGCCTCCAAACCAGTCAGACCGACCAGTTTTCCGGAATCAGTTTGATTCCGATAACACTGCTACATATAGGGAATAGTGTCAGGCTACTTTCTGAAAACTAAGACAAGTTCTTGGTGACTATTGATGACCGGTTCGTCAATGCAAGCCTCATTGCTCCACCCAGCACCATATAGATGTATATATGAGGGCACACAGCTCACTAAAGAGATTCTACAAACATAATGACTTACAACTTAGCATTCTAGCAGCAGAGATCTTTGCAGCACTTAGCAATCCTCTATCTCCCGCATATTCAGGATACTAAATCTTGTCAAAGAAAATACTTAACTGTTCTTACTCCCTCTTACTTAGGGAGACCACAAGCCTAAGCTTGTCTTTCCAAAGATGGTTCTACAATATTTCATATGATTAGTCTTTCCCTCTGTTAAAATTGGCAACTAGGGCCAAATTTCACTATTGGACAGCTCATTTGATGGAGATGATTATTGCATTGAATTCCTCTTTTTGTGAGGACCAAAATCGACCTAAAGATTATCAAATTTGGACAAGCAGAAATATGTTTTTCAATTTATGCCCACACGTGCAAATTGTCAAGGTCGGCCACATCATCATGTAGGCTCATGAAGCCCAATGGATGTGTCACTTCACCCTCAACGACTTGTATAAATATAAGTGACCTCTCACCTCATTTGGCATCATCATCACTCACTATTTCTTCTCTCTCCTTCTCTCATTGGTTCGTACAACGATTAGGCAAATCTTCTCTCTCACACGTTTGGCAAGAAGGACGAATTTTCTCGACAGATTGCATGGCCAAAATTTCATATTTGTTGCAGGGTTTGACCAGTGTTGACCAGACACTTTGACTCATCCATTGACTTTGATTTTTGTCGGAAAATTTTGTTTTTGGCAAGTCGTACATATTGGCATAGAAATCCAGAATTTCTGAGCACTTTGACCTATGTTGACTGCAAGCTTCTTTGACCGCAAAAGTTGACTTCAGTTGACCGAGTTTGAATGTTGTTTTGTGGACTAGTTTCACTGCTATTTGACCAGCTAAAGAGGTTGAGTTTGACTTCCTTTGACCGAGCTTCAAAGCGGAAGTTTTGATGTTGCGTTAACCATCTTTGACTTTCTGGTTAGGGCTGAATTTGATTGCAGTTGACTACAGATTTGCCAAGGTTGTTTTGACTTTGATTTAACAAGTCAACTTTGACTTTTTGTACTCTCTTTCTCTATTGAATATTGGATATAATAATAAGAAGAATTGATCGAAGGGTTTTCCCCGCATTGGGGTTTTCTCCCTGGCATCCGCCAAATTCGGTGTCCTCTTGTTTTGGCTTGTCTTCTACATTTTATTTTATGTTCTATCTACAGTTACTGTCAATGTGATTTATGGTTAATGTGATTGCTATTGGAAAACTAAATTGGAAATTGTCATTGAGCTACAAAAGGAACATTGAAGTAATTTTGCTAACCATAGAACATACCATTGTTAACTAAAATTAGCATGGTATCAAATCCCAGGTGAAGGCAAAGCCCAAGCAAGAGGGAGAAAAATAATCACTAAGGGAGATTTGTTAGACAAGATTGGACTAGCCTCAATGGCTACTACATCTTACTTCAAATCTGAGGATAAGCTCAAAGACAAATATGACTATCATGCATGGAAGATGACTTTGGAAGTGCATGATGCCATGGACTGTGTGCAAGGAAGAGTGGTGGAGCCTCTTTCAAATGCACCTACTACTGCAAAGACAAAGTATAATAAAGGTGATGTCAAAGCTAAGAGAATTATCATAGACTCCATTCAAAAGAAATTGGTTACCTATATTTCTAATTTGGGAACATCTAAGGAAATGTACGATAAGTTGGTAGGGATGTTCAAAGTAAACAATGCAAATAAAATCCTCTTTCTCAAGAACAAGTTGAAGGACATCAAGATGGATAAAGGAGAGTCTATCCAATCCTACTTTATGAGAATAACTCAAATCAAGAATGACCTACAATCTATTGGAGAAGTTATTGCTGACAGGGAACTCACTCTCATTGCACTTGGAGGTCTTACAAGAGCATGGGATGTGTTTAACACCACCATTATCAACAATGATAGGATTCCTAGTTTCGATGAATTATTGGCTAGATGCACTCAAGAGGAGACGAGGATTATGGAGAGAGACAAGCCCTCAAATGGAAATGAACCTACTTCTTTCTCCACTCATGCAAAGAAGAAAAATAATGTTGGTCCAAGGAGACAGGGTGAAGCGTTCAAGCAAAGATTCAAAGAAGGACGAAAAAGAAGGTGCTACAATTGTAACAGGTTTGGCCACTATGCTAGAGAGTGTCCTCACAAGAAGGATTCTCCAAGGGATGACGACAACAACAAAAACAATTATAAAGGCAATGGCAATAAAAGAAACAATAGGTTTAACAATAAAGGAAAGAGGAATGCTCCCGTTGCTCGATATGGAAATGGTCGACCTCCCAAAAGGATGAGAAATTTCAAGTATGAGGAAAGTAATGTTGTAGAAAAACAAAGAGAGTTTTATCTTATTTCCGCTTTATCTATTACCTACCCTCCAAATATTTTGGATCATTGATTGATTGATAGTGGAGCCTCAAGGCACTTCACTGTATACAAGGAGGCCCTCTCAAATTTGATTGAAAAGAAGACTAATTTAGAGATCATACTTAGAGATAATGCCACCTACCCCGTGAAAGGGATAGGTACTGTCACTCTTCACTTGAATCAAGGTCAAACCATTCATCTACAAGAAGTGTTGTATGTGCTTGATTTGAAGAAGAACTTGGTGTCTATTTCTGTGATGGAAGATAAAGGCTTCAAGGTAGAATTCATTGATAGAAATGTATGTATTTGGCAAAAAAACCCTAAAGACGCATTCACACAGATTTAGAGTTGATGGTCTCTATCAAGTTGGAGGAAGTCCTTTGGGAGCCTTGACTTGCAATACTTCTCTTCAATCTGAATTATGGCACTGGAGATTTTCCCACCTTCATTACAAAGCCTCACCCAGGTAGGGTAAGGAAGATGGTCACAGGTATGCCCGAGTTCAACATGAATCATGAAGGGGTTTTTCAGGGTTGTGTAGCTGGGAAAATTACAAGGGGACCATTCCCTTCTAGTGAAAGCCAAACTACCGATATTCTTCAATTGGTCCATTCTGACCTATCTCGTATGTTCCCTGTAACATCATTGGGAGGAAAATTATACTATGCAATCTTTGTGGATGACTTCTCTCGCAAAACATGGATCTATTTCTTGAAGAAGAAGGATGAAGTGTTCAAATGGTTTCGTTCTTTCAAAGCCTTGGTGGAAAATCAAACGGGGAAGAAGATCAAAATATTGAGGACCGACAATGGAACCGAATATGAATCAAATGAATTCAATGACTTTTGAAGAGAGGTTGGCATTAAGAGGGAGACAATCGTTCGATACATTCATAAGCAAAATGGAGTTGCAAAAGAAAGAATCGAACAATCATGGAAGCCACCCATGCCATGCTCCATGATCAAGGTCTACCGAAGTTCTTATAGATAGAAGTTGCCAACACTATCATGTATGTTCAAAATAGGAGCTCACATCAAGCTTTGGATTTCAAGACACCCAAGGAGATATTCACTGGTAAGAAACCTGATGTTTCTCATTTTAGAATATTTGGTTGTCTGATATATTTTCATGTGCCTAAAGAGAAAAGAAACAAGTTGGAAGCATCTGGGAAGAAAGGTATATTTGTTGGCTACATTGAAAATTCAAAGGCATATAGAATCTATGTGCTTGGTCAAAGAAATGTGGAAGTTGTTGATTTCTAGTAGCATCGGATGTGCTCTAAGTCTCAAATTTTGCAAGGAGGCTTAGACACATGTATTTCAAAATACCCAGAAAGTGTTTTGGGAAATTCCACCCGGATGGGGTTTTCTTAAAATGATTAATTACTTTTAATGGGAGCCTAAGTCTAACCTTAGGAAATTAAAATAATTAAAGTATATTAATAGAACTGGGTGTGAATCTTCTCGAAAAAGATGAAGATCAAGTCAAGTTAATCTTAGCCCTTGATTAAGTTTTAATCTGGGTCGTTGCTTTCTCAACGAGAATGTTATAAAAGAATGCTTGATGGGCATTTGGAAAACACATCAGAGAGAGTCTATTTCTCAAGTGAGCAACGCAGAGAAACTGGAGATATCAGTCTAGTTGATTCTACGAAGTGAGGGGTAGATATAGTTCTGGTTGGAGATTTTTCCTGAGTCGGGAATACATCGCAGAGAAGGCAGAGAAGAAGACGCAGAAGAGGTAGCGTAGAGGCTACGCTAGGCAGCATAGAGCCACATAGAGACAGCGCTGACCCTCTGAAGAGATCTGTTATTTTACTGAGGATCAGTCAAATCCAGTGTCAGAGAGTCGGGGTGTGAGACCGGAGAGGCAAAAGATTAGCATCCAGCCAGCAGAGAGACCAGCCGAAGGGAGTGTCGCAGTCCCTAGCCAGAGTGACATAGATCTATGCAAAGGCAGCATAGAGGCAGCGTCGGGATTGTCAGTTCAGGGATGGGTCAGTGTCGAATCTCCAGTGTTAGTGTGAGGTCATTTTCTCACTAACTCTCTGTCAGTTATTTTCTCTGTATGGATGGCCAGTAAGGCATCCTAGATTGTACTAATAATACAAACCCTCAGTTGTTGCACTAGTTTTCCCACATTGGGTTTTTCTGGAGACATTTGTCCAAAAATAACGGTGTCATATGTGTGTCTACTTTTCTTCTTGCTCAGTTCTTGTTTCTGCATATAACTTTTATGTAGTGAAGGTTGTAGTGTGATTTATTCAATGTTTGCCGTAGAAAATTGCAAATATATTGTTAAGTAATGGATAACAATAAGGTGAATATTTTCCAATTGCTGAAATAGGATTCTGGTTTAGGAATTTTCACATAAGTAAGCCATGATGTCACCTTTGATGAAGATACTGCCTTTTGGAGAGCCAGAGATCTCCCTATCCCAAGGAAGGACAATGATGACACTGAGGAAAAACACGATGAACCTCCAACATATGAGCATATTCCCGATGTTGAAGGCTCGATGGATCCCATTGATCCACCTCCTGGTGATCCCTCTACCTCAAGGAAAAGACCTTTATGGCTCAAAGAAACTCTGAAGATGTTGAAAGACATATTGCTCCAAGAGGGACATTCTGTGAAAGTAAGAAGTCGAACAGGTATCAAGGGTACTTAGCTGCTATGAGTACTATTGTTCAAACTGAGCCACGTACGTTTGAAGAAGCCGTAAAGTACCAAATCTGGAAGGATGTGATGAATGAGGAATATGAATCTATCATGAAGAATGATGTCTAGGAAGTGGTGCCTAGACCCAAGGACAAGTCCGTAGTCACCTCAAAATGGCTATACAAAATTAAAGATGGAGCTGATAGGAGTGCTAAAAAATATAAGGCCAAGTTCGTTGCAGGAGGCTTCTCTCAAAAGGAAGGAGTGGACTATGACGAGATATTTGCTCCAGTTGCACGATATACCACTATCTGATATATTAGTGTTATCACCGCCACTCAAGGACGGAGTCTACATCAAATGGACGTTAAGACTATTTTCTTACATGCCTCGTTAAGGAGGAAGTCTACTTGGAACAACCACAGGGGTCAAAGTTCAAGATCGAAGAACACATGTACATAGGTTGAAGAAATCCCTCTATGGGTTGAAGCAAGCCCTTAGGGCTTGGTATGAGAGTATTGATAGCTATCTTATGAGGTTGGGATTTACAAGGAGAGATGTTGATCCTAACCTATACTTCAAGATTGAAAAGGACATGCCTCTCATGTTGGTCCTTTATGTAGATGATCTCTTTCTGACAAGTGCAAACCCTCTCATTTATCAATGCAAGAGGGAGTTGGCTTCTGAATTTGAGATGAAAGACCTAGGTTTCATGCCCTACTTCCTAGGCCTGGAGGTCTGGCAAAAGCCAAGTGAGATTTTCCTTTCTCAAGAAAAATACATTGTGAAGCTACTCAAGAGATGTGGGATGGTGGATTGCAAGTCTATGTCTACTCCGATGGAACTCAACTTCAAGAAACTATGTGGAAGTGTTGCTGGGCCCGAATTGGAAAACCCTTTTGAATATAGAAAACTTGTGGGGGCCCTAATGTTCTTGGTAAACTCCCATCTAGACATATGCTTCGTTGTGAATACGTTGAGTCAATTTATGCCCAAGCCTCATCACATACATTGGATTGCTGCTAAGAATCTCTTGAGATGTCTCTGTGGCACAATCAACTATGGACTGAGATACACTATAGGTAATTCGAGAGTACATGGATTTAAAGAGGTTGTTGGGTTGGCAGTGTGGTGGATAGAAAGAGCATGTCAAGATGTTGCTTCTCTTTGGCGTTTGCTTCGATTTATTGGGATGAGCAGGAAGCAAAAATTGGTTGCTCTACGCACTGTCGAGGACGAATACATTGAAGCTAGTATGCCTTGTTGGGAGGTTGTTAGGTTTAGGAAGCTCTTTAGTGAGTTATTTACGCACGTGCTAGATACCACCATGATATTTTTCGATAACCAAAGTAGGATTCTCCTTTCAGAAAATCCCGTATTCCACGACCACTCCAAGCACATTGCTATCAGGAACCACTTTATCCAGGATATGGTACAATGAGGAGAAATAAGGCTCCAACACATCATGACTGATGAGCAAGTCGCAGACATTCTCACGAAGCCCTTAGGGGAGGTCAAATTCTTAGCCAACCGAGAGATATTTGGAGTCATGGAAAGACCCTCCCATGAGGGTCCCGCTTGAGTTGAACACTGAGCTCTGAGAGCTCTTGGGGGCTTGGGGTACTTGTTGGAGCTATGAGTGACCATAGGGTGAGTGGTCCACCTTCCCCTAATGGTGTGTTATGTACAAGGTGAGTGGTTCACCTTCCCTTGTGATACCCTATGATGGTTGACATGTGTGTAGGGTGAGTGGTTCACCTTCCCCTACAATCGATGACACGTGTGTAAGGTGAGCGATTCACCTTCCCCTATGATTGATATATGCATAGGATGGGTGGCTCACCTTCTCCTATGGCATATAAGCAAGATGAGTAGTTCACCTTCTCTTGTTGATGCCCCAGCATACATCCTACCCATGTAGTCCAGGACTCATGGGAAGTACCTCTCATCTGGCCAATAAGTTAGGAAAAGAGGATAGGGACCATAGCACTATAGATGGACGCATCGTGTACTATCTTACTCCCTATGTCTAGGATGCATGGTGTTCAACGACATGATCATTCAGGATCAAAGTTGATTGGGGTTTTACCCCTGGACTGACTTTTGTCAGTGGAGAGTGGCAAGGTCTTGTGACTCACCCTCGATCAATTCCTCTTCATTATTACATCAGTCCTCAGCAGATTTGAGATGGGAGACAGAGATGGTACATGACGACAAGATGGCATGATGACCAATGATGATGGATGGATTGGCAGGTGGAATTCTCCCTATTTGAGAGGGAGTGTTAAAATTGGAATCTAGGGCGAAATTCCACTATTGGACAACTCATTTGATGGAGATGATTATTGCATTGAATTCCTCTTTTCGAGAAGACCAAAATCGACCTAAAGATCATCAAATTTGGACAAGCAGAAATATGTTTTTGAATTAATGCCCACACATGTGCAAATTTTCAAGGTCGGCCAAATCATCATGTAGACTCATGAATCCCAATGGATGTGCCACTTCACCCTCAACGACTCGTATAAATATAAGTGACCTCTCACCTCATTTGGCATCATCATCACTCACACATTTACTCTCTCTCCTTCTCTCATTGGTTCGTACAACTATTGGGCATATCTTCTCTCTCACTCGTGTGGCAAGGAGGACGAATTTTCTGCGCAGATTGCAGGGCCAAAATTTCAGAGATGTTGCAGGGTTTGACCAATGTTGACCAGACACTTTGACTCATCCTTTGACTTTGATTTTTGTGGGAAAAAATCAATTTTGGCAAGTCGTACAAATCGGCAAAGAAATTGAAAAATTCAGAGCACTTTGACCTGCATTGACCGCAGGCCAGTTTGAATGCAGAAGATGACTTATGTTATGCAACCCACTCATAAAATAGAAGAAAAGATAGATCAACGACTTAAAAATTATCCTCTTCGAGGGGGGAACCGCTTTTACATTACATAAATGAACATTTCTTGGATGATACAAATGACAAGACCTCCTTTCTATATATAGGAGTTTAATGGGTCACAATATAATCAGAGCCTACATAACAATAATAATGTAAGGGCACAACAATATCAATAGTGGGCTTCTATGGGGCACAATAATAACAATATGGGGACCACATGGGCACAACAATAACAATAAGGGGGCTACAGTAACAATGAAAATAAGGGGCTACACTAGTATTATAGTGACCTAACATGCCCCTCTCCTTCAAAAAATTGTTGTCCTCAATGCTTGAGTAGTTCGAGATGCTTCCATATAAAATTCTCATCCTCCCATGTGGAATATTCAGCGGGTAAGTTCCTCCATTTGATGAGATACTCTGAAATTGATCGATTTCGTCACTGTCGGGTTCTTGTTTCCATGACTGCTTCAGGTTCCAATATGATTTTTCCTTCCTCGTCAAGTTCTGGCAATATTGTTTGAACCGGGAGCTTGTAACCTATAGCCTTCTTAAAGTATGAAACATGGAAAACTGGGTGCACTCGAGAATATGAAGGAAGCTCCAATTTCTATGCCATGGTACCAACTTTTTGCAACACCTTATAAGGACCCTAGTACTTTAGTGATAATTTATTATTCTTCTTAGCTTGCTTGAGGGACATTTGTTTGTATGGTTGTAGCCGTAAAAATACCCAGTCGCCTACATGAAAACTTCTTTCGCTGCAATATTGATTTCCCTGTTGTTTCATTCAATTCTACACCAAAATGAGGTTATCCTTTAAGAGTCGGAAAACTTGTTGTTGATGCTCGCCGTGATCTTCCATTGCTTGAACCTTGGAATTTTCTCTTAAAGATGATGTGATTGACCGTGGATGATATCGATAAAGTGCCATAAATGGGGTCATTTTTGTTGTAGTATGGAAGTGTTATACCACCATTCAACCAGAGGTAACCACTTGAACCATTGTGTTTGCTTATCAGATAGAAAGGAACGGAGATATCCTTCCAAACATTTTCTCACTATATCAGTTTGCTCATCATTGAGGATGATAAGTGTTAGTCAAGGTTGTCATTGATGTCAATATGGCATTGTTGTAGATGGAAAATATTCTTGTGATATATAACCCTAACCTCATTAAATCATAATGACATATACCCACCTACATTTATATCCCTATCTACATGATGACAAGCCCTAGATTGATCTAATAATGAATGAAGCCCTAGATGCACATGATGCTCTAGAAGATGCCTTAGCCCTAACATATTGATGCAAGTCCTAATCATTATGATGCCCTAAAACCAATACATGAATGGAAGCCTATGTATAGAACCCTAGCCCTTGTCCTTGATGAAGATAATGTTGGCATGAATAATTGTTGAAGGTCACTTGGAGCCCTAAAGTTGAAGCCCTTACCATGAACCCCTCCTAGGCACATAATGACAAACTCTTTTGCCTTAACATGGTTAAATGCCTTACTAAAGATGTCCTAAATCTAAAAAGCTTTAAGGCCTAAAATCTATAAGCCCTAGCACTATCCAAAACATAAAATCCTAAGGCTACAATGGATAAATTAATGATGACAGTTCACAAAAAAAAAAAAAACATTGATGAAAAATGACTTCATTTAATTGTGGAATTGGCATAGGCTTGTAGAGGATTTTTTCCTCTTTCTAACGAGCTATTACACGCCCCCAAACTCCCTACCATTGAACAGAAAATGAATTTTTAAGTTGAAAAAAAAAACTTCTTGATGTTAGCCGACATGAACTTACCTGTCCAAGTCGGTTCTTCCTCAAGAGCATGTCTCTTCATTAAAGGCCAAAACCAATATAAATATAAGTCTCAAACTCATCTCTAACCATAAAATTTCGGTGAGAAAATTCAGAGAATACCGCAGAAGGAGACAAGAAGTCGAGGAGATTAAAATTCCAGCGTTTTTGGGTAAATACTATTGCAGACCTGCTGGAGAAGCTCGGACCTCCCTCAAAACTTGGATCTGTGGTGCAGAAAGAAGCGACAGCAATCCAAAAAATCTGTAGAAGGCTCCTCATAACAGCAGTAACCTTTCAAGCTCGGATTTGGTGTAGACTTTAGAACAGAGAGACAGTCACATTTATTTAGGTTCGGACCACTTTAAAAAACATGTGAACAGTCATCTGTTGAGTGCCCAGAGGCCTAGTTTCTGACTTGTTGGAACTTGGAGTCATTGAAGCATCAGACCAGTGAGAGCAGTCACTTGTGGAGCTCGGGTTATAAATCAGATCAGGGACAGTCATTTGTAGAGTACCTGTAGTTTAAAGGCTCAATCCAAAAGGCTTGGACTTGTTTAATAAACTTTGGATTTGTGGTTCAAACCTATAACTCGGAGACTGTTGCAACCGCACCTCGGTCCTGTGGTAATTATGTTTGTGGGAGCTCAGACCTGTAAGAGGACTCGGACCTCACCTCAGATTGAAACTCGGATAGCTGCCAGACTTAACATTTCTACCTCTGACCACTGATAAAAAGTGTGGAGGACTGAGATATATTCAGACTGTCTGTGGAGGGGAGATAGCTACAGGACCTTTGTTTTGGATAAGTTCTTGAAGGATCTATGGAAATATAGTGATTCGATTGTGGAGGAATAAATTTTGAACAAAGCCTGAAATGATCATAGGTGGAAAAAATTGAAGACCTTGGACGTTGGAGCAATTTATTATTGAAGACACATCTTGGGAAAGCATTATTGAAGACATATTCTTTGAAAGTTGTCATTGATAAGTGAAGATACTCTTGGAATAAACCCTCATGCATAGTTGAAGCTTGATGAAGATCTTCCTCGAGGCATTATTGAGCAGACCCCATGCATGATAGAATCTTGTGAAGACGTGGTGTCCTTGAGACTTAGTGCAGCTTTCTGAAGACAGCTTGTTGAGAAGCCTTAGCTGATCTTGGAGACATTATTTTAGACCATGATGCATTGAAACCATCATGAGGTAACTTGGAGAAATTGTTTGGGTACGATGAAGAGCAGTGGTGACACCTTCTAAGAAGAAAAAGTTGTCATTGATGACGTGATGTGTAGATTACAGTGAAGAGTAAGCTGAAGATTGTCAGGGCTCGTTGCAGAAGACATTGGGAGCCGTAAGTATAACCAAATATATATTGACGAAATGAAGCAGGAGGTTGGAGCCTCATAGAGACAAGGTTGGTGCCTTGGAAGATAGGGTTGGAGCCCTTGAGGTTGGTGCCTCATAATTGACAAGGTTGGTGCCTTGGAAGATAAGGTTGGAGCCCTAGAGCATAGGAGTCCAGGTTGGAGCCTGTACCAGATATAGGGTTGGAGCCCTTGAGGTTGGTGCCTCAGAATTGACAAGGTTAGAGCCTTGGAAGTCCAAGTCGGTGCTTGGCAAATACAGGTTGAAGCCTGGGAGATTGAAGATTGGTGTCTTCATCTATTGTTGGAGCCCTACATATATTGTACTTGATTTATTGTAAAGAAGAAATTAATAAAAGCATTTATTCTTATTGTTCATTTTGTGTTCTAAATATAGGTGATCTAACTGGTAAAATTAACAATTGAAAAGAAATATTGATTCACCCCCCTCTCAGTGTTTCCAACAATTGGTTTCAGAACCAGTACCTTCACTCAAAGCCTAACAACTTGAAGCTTGATCATTAGAACACAAATGGAAAAGCCAAGAAAGAAAGTCTCCAATCCTCCTAAAGACATGTCTTCCTCAACCATTGAAATTGAAGTAAATCAATTTGCGAAGGCTCCATTGTTCAATGGAAACGTTGATATATGGGCGGCAAGAATGAGGAATTTCTTGAAGACTCAAGGAATTGAAGTTTGGAAATCAGCGATTACTGATAGCATGCTGGAAGGAGAATCCAAGGAGTATAATACAAGAGCAATGAAATCAATCTTGAATGGGCTACCTAATTCTATGAAGGCCAATTTGGAAAAATGTTCGTCAGCAAAATGCATATGGGACAAACTTCATGATCTTCACTCAAAAGGAGCATTGACCATGACCTCTAGTCAAGAAGATGATGGAAAGCAAGAAGGAAATCCAAAACCCATCAAGGAAGCTAAAGATAAGAGAGATGAAAACAAGGCTAAAGAAGACCTAGAAGATGAAGAGAACAAAGAAGACTTTGAAGAAGATCTCCTGAGTAAACTTATGGCTTCCATGGAAGAGATTAACGGTTTGACAAAGGAAAATGAGGAACATAAGAAGTAAGCGCAAGATGGTAACCAAGACAAGACAAGGAAGGAAGTTGACTTTGTTAAGCTTCAACTACAAGAAAGAGATGAGGAGCTCGCCAAACTTAAAGAGGAATTTCATCAAAATAAAAGAAAGCATCATGAAGAAGTCATATTTATGACAAATCAATTGGATAAGGCAAAGAAAAGGGAAGAAACTTTGTCAAGCCACCTTGAACAAAGACTTAAGAGCTTGAACAATCTTGAAGCAGAGATTGGTCAATACAAGGAAGAGGTCTCCTCTCTTAGATCTCAACTAGAAGAAGCAAGGAAACAAGCGCAAGCAGCTGAAAAGGTGATGGAAACTTTGGCAATAATAGAAGGGCAAGTTAATGAAGCAGAAAAGGAGAGAAACACCATGATAGGCCAACTAGACGAAAAGGATGAAGAAATCTTGAAACTAAAATCAGACATTAATCTTCTCAAGGCCGAAACATGTGAAGCTACCAAAACAAAAGAAGAAATGGAGAGCAGTCTAGCAAAGGAGAATGAAGAAATCTTCAAAATGAAATCAAATATCATCTCCCTTAAAATCGAAGCACATGAAGCAACAAGGATGATGGAAGAAATGAAGAAGCAACTACTTATGAAAGATGAAGATTGCGAAAAGTTGAAAGGAGAAATTGTCTTTCTTGAAAAGGAAGTTGAATTGTTGAATAAAAACTTGAAAAGCTCTCAAACCCTAGATGACATCCTAAGTCAGCAAAGGTCTCCCCTTGATAAATCAGGTCTTGGCTATGCAGGTGAATCCTCAAGCAAGAATGATAATGCTTCAAACAACAAAGATGTGAGGAACCTAGAAAGAAATGTTGATGCTCCCAGTTCCAGCAAAGGCAAGGAGAAGAATCAAGACAACAATGGAAGAAATTCTACTCCAAGGAGACTTGCAGATGGTGTCAAGAATACAAAAGGCAATGAATATCATCAAAGAATCCCAAGGCAAAAAGACTTTAGAAGTACATCAAGGAAAACTCGATCTCCGAGGTACCAAAGTATATTTCTTGGTTATTGCTATTCTTGTACAAACTTTGGGCACATGGCAAAAGACTGTAGGGCATATCACAAAGACAAATATAATGGGACCCTTCAATCTCCTAGAAGCAATTTTGCAAGAAGTCATGATTTCTTATTCATGAACAAGATAGAGTGTTTCAATTGCCATAATATTGGACATATGGCACGTGATTGTTACTTGACTTGGGTCCCTACACAAGCTAGAACCATGCCAGAGAAGAAAGTTACACAAGTATGGAGAAGGAAACAAGTTGAATCTAGAAGTCTCTTGAACACTCAAGGCATCAACCCATGTTGTTGATGAAGACATCCTTGATATTCCAAATGGTTGATGATGAGACTCTGCTAAAAGAAAAGACCATCCATACTATTAGGGAGAGCCTATGATTCTTAAGAATTTTTGCAGAAGTTATCCGTGATTAGGCCCTATGAAATCCTTGATGAGTCACAGATGGACAATCATTTTTTGATAGATCGTCTCTCTAGAGAAACCCCATTGAAGAACATAATCCCTTACTCATTCGTTGGACCATTGTTGAAGATGTCTCACACTTGATTACAAGGCAAGCAATCTTTCTTAAAAAAGGAGTTTATGCAGGCAGGGGGAGTTGGTTCATCACATGAAGAAACACATCTATCATGGACCACATTTTTAGAAGGAAGAGCACCATGACAGGGGGAGTAATATAGTAATGAAAAATTACTATTAATGAAGAAAGGAAGCAACTTGACAGGGAGAGTACTTGAGCACCCCGTTTTCCATTGATGTCAAAGGGGGAGAGAATCTTGGAAGGGCAAGAATATTGCCATCAATGACAAAGGGGGAGACTATTAGTCAAGGTTGTCATTGATGTCAATATGGCATTGTTGCAGATGGAAAATATTCTTGTGATACATAACCCTAACCTCATTAAATCATAATGACATATCCCCACCTACATTTATATCCCTATCTACATGATGGAGGGCCCTAGATTGATCTAATAATGAATGAAGCCCTAGATGCACATGATGCTCTAGAAGATGCCTTAGCCCTAACATATTGATGCAAGTCCTAATCATTATGATGCCCTAAAACCAATACATGAATGGAAGCCTATGTATAGAACCCTAGCCCTTGTCCTTGATGAAGATAATGTTGGCATGAATAATTGTTGAAGGTCACTTGGAGCCCTAAAGTTGAAGCCCTTACCATGAACCCCTCCTAGGCACATAATGACAAACTCTTTTGCCTTAACATGGTTAAATGCCTTACTAAAGATGTCCTAAATCTAAAAAGCTTGAAGGCCTAAAATCTATGAGCCCTAGCACTATCCAAAACATAAAATCCTAAGGCTACAATGGATAAATTAATGATGACAGTTCACAAAAAAGAAAATTATTGATGAAAAATGACCTCATTTAATTGTGGAATTGGCATAGGCTTGTAGAGGATTTTTTCCTCTTTCTAACAAGCTATTACACGCCCCCAAACTCCCTACCATTATAGAGAAAATGAATTTTTAAGTTGAAAAAAATGAACTTCTTGATGTTAGCCGACATGGACTTACCTGTCCAAGTCGGTTCTTCCTCAAGAGATATGTCTCTTCATTAAAGGCCGAAACCACTATAAATATAAGTCTCAAACTCATCTCTAACCATAAAATTTCGATGAGAAAATTCAAAGAATACCGCAGAAGGAGACAAGAAGTCGAGGAGATTAAATTCCAACGTTTTTGGGTAAATACTATTGCAGACCTGCTGGAGAAGCTCAGACCTCCCTCAAAACTTGGATCTGTGGTGCAGAAAGAAGCGACAGCAATCCGAAAAATCTGTGGAAGGCTCCTCATAACAGCAGTAACCTTTCAAGCTCGGATTTGGTGTAGACTTTAGAACAGAGAGACAGTCACATTTATTTAGGTTTGGACCACTTTAAAAAACGTGTGAACAGTCATCTGTTGAGTGCCCGGAGGCCTAGTTTCAGACTTGTTGGAACTTGGAGGGTCATTGAAGCATCAGACCAGTGAGAGCAGTCACTTGTGGAGCTCGAGTTATAAATCAGATCAGGGACAGTCATTTCTAGAGTACCTGTAGTTTAAAGGCTCCGTTGTACATATTGACCCCTGCCTATAGATTTTTGGTCCGCTGCCTCATTCGAATCCATTTCAAGTCTCTGCCGTGGCCTAAAATCCTCATGCTCCCGCTTAATATTACCATTTCCGTTTATAAAATACACTCTGCAAAGTTAAAACCCATAATTTAAAGTCTATCGGGCCTAGTCCTAAAATCTCAGCCCTCCCTGATTTGGTTACCATGTGACTCGGGCTCGAAACCATACGCTAAGTCAAAAGGGAGCTTGTTGTTTTATGTTTTGGGCGCAATTGTAACCGTCAGATTCGAGGCCAATCGACGGAGCGGAGATCGTTTTGTATGGTAACCCCCGCGCGCGGAAAACCGCTGGTTCCATTCCGCACCGCTTTCACCAGGTCAGCGGTTTCCAACCAAATGCCGGCGATTCCATTGAAAACGCGCCACGCGTCTTTTGTACAGCATTCCAAAACCACTTTTTCGCGCATTAAAAGTCGGACTATGGCCGGGCAGCGGAACTCATCTGAGCCGTTGGATCTGTTGACCCCCATCCTACGGCGGATATCTCCCAAAGATGCCTGCGTGTTATCGCATGTTTGTTGTGTCCCATGGCCCACTGCCGTATCGCTCCCTCGCCTTCGAGCCGTCGATCTGTCTTACAAAATCCGACGGCCCAGAATCTAGTCTTCCCTGTCTGTTGACCCCGCAACCACGTCATTCCTCCACCTGTCCTTCGTACATCCATGCGTCATATTCCCGTGTGTCCGTGTCATTTTCCCCCACCATATATATATATGTGTGTGTTTTTATTTGTATTCATCGTTTCTCAGTCATCACGTTTAAAACTGTTTCACGTGGAAAGTTTACATTCCAAAGCCTCCATTGTTTTTCTTTCGTCACCCTGTGTGTTCTTGTCGATTGGCCATATCTGCGACGTCGTCACCATCTTCACCTCCTCGCCCATCCCACTTCTACCTGGTTTTTCTAATGGGTTGGTGAATTTTGCAGGGTTTCGACATATAGAGAGATGTTTTAATTCACAGTTTTGGTTGCAGCGATAGAGCATTCTAGAAGGCAATTCAATTGGAGCCGTCATTATGAAGAAGAGTCTTGAAAGCCGCCGTGATAAGAAATTCATCGCAGGAGCTGGATTTAAAATCTTTCGAACTCTCCAAGAACAATTTAAAGATGCCAGTTAGCATGTGGGGATATAAATGTTCCTGCAAAGAACATCAGCAAAGAATTAAAGATTTCAACAACCCCATTGAAGATTATGAGCTCGTATCTGGTGTTAAAAGACAAGGGTATTGGACCAGAGATTTTCAAGATCAAGCTGAGGGTACAATACATTAAAAATTATATCCTACAGATTATATTTCAGCTAATTTTCTTCTCAGGAAAGTACAGATGGTTCATGAAGATTTTCTCTTATGCCGTGTCACGGGAGAGATCTTATTCCTAGTTCTTTTATTCTTGCAAGCAACCTCAAGGTTTTATCGCAACGGATTTTCCTCCTCCAGCCAAGTACATAGCACTTGTATATTTTATTATTTATGTCTTGTTTATAAGGAGATTTTCATCTCCCAGCATTCATTTCTAAAGGCAGATTGTAAAGTACAGTCATTTATATTTAGTCATTCACAGCGTGGGCGCGAATGTTTTCCGCCATTTTGTTCAAATTAAGTCATTAAATGTGCTCCACCTACCTCCTTCTCGAGAATTCCCTATCTTTTCTATAAAGACCCAGAAATAAGACATTAGAAGGGTTCCAGATTTCTATCAGCAAACTGTGCAGTGAAAAGGCTTTTGTATACATTTTGTAATATTTCTGTATGAAGGTTCAGAGCCCGTAGGGTCTCAGTGAGGAGGAGTTATAACTGTAATGAGGATTCTGGTCTTTGGTATCTCATAGTATGTAATTTTCTCTTATGTGTTAATATAAAATCTCATTTCATGCTATTTATCTTCTTGTATCATGCTCTAGAATGCGAGTGGCTCACTAATCTTGAGTAAGGATTCATCCTAGTTGATGCCCATACTGGGGTTAGTCAAGCGCTTTAAATAAGCCTAGTCATGATATACTGTTCCATGTTCACCTTATCCATATTTTCTGCTATATTAGTTGCTTGAGGAGGGTGCTTTTAAAACGCCATTGTCATGTATGGATTCTTAGTTGGATAAGCCCATATGTGATTCTGTTATGTATCTGGGTATCAGTCTCATGTCAACTAGTATCTTCTCCATGTTTCTTCACTGCATCCACTTTCTGATATTTGATTTCTTTGGCATATTATTTGAACTGGCCCTCGTTACAGTAAGTTGTCTCTTAACTGTCTGATGCCTTTGTATTGGAGTTTTGCATGATGTTCCTACACTATTCTTATCCTTGTATCAGCTTCTAAGAGAGATTGGTTCCATTTAAACTAATTTCCTTGTTCAACAAGAGATAGTAAGAGAGCTCTTGGATTGACAACCCAAGCTATATGATGAGCTCCTTGCTATATTAAGATGTCCTAGGCACTGGTCTATGGCAACTCTAGACTGTCTCTAGGGGTGACAAAATTGTCCACAACATCTTTCTGGCACCGTTGCCGGGGACCGAATTTAAGAATATCAGTTTCCCTGGGCCTCGACAAATTGTTTTCACTCTCTAATTAGGTGAGCACAGAGAGTTGAAGAGTTGCGTATCTCTCACCTTGGCGACTCCACTGCTTTTATTTG
This sequence comes from Pinus albicaulis, assembly GCA_034641835.2. Taxonomy (NCBI): domain Eukaryota; kingdom Viridiplantae; phylum Streptophyta; class Pinopsida; order Pinales; family Pinaceae; genus Pinus; species Pinus albicaulis. The sequence continues at coordinate 1,327,733,704 of CM076583.1, forward strand.
ATAAATTTATTGGTAGTCCTGGCTCCTCGTAAGCCACATTTGAGGTCAGATACATCTTAGTCGAAGACACCTTACGTGTCTGACCCAGAGAAGATCATCCATAAAAGAGTTTGGAAGGAGAGGAAATTAGTTCGTGCCGAAGACCCTGAATATTCCGTTGAAGATTATCCTCCCTCTTCTTCTCAAGAGATCAGAACAGAAAATCCAGAGTTTTACTCAGAAACTCCACGTGGAGGAAGTGCCTGGATCGAAGAAGATTCTCATCCTACTCTCAAGGCTGAGGAAATCAAAGAGGTCACAGAAGTAGCTGCTGTTAACCGTGAACTATTCCCATCCACACCTCAGGCTTCTGTGCAATATATTCCCATTGTTATTCATACTCCACTTCCTCCTACTCCTCTCCCTTCATTTGTATCTCAGACTGTTGTACAACCCCCACCTCCTCCAATGGCTAATGTTCCTGCTTTTCTACTAAACAAGTATGCTCCACTGGCCTTACCTCAAGTGCTAAATGATATGCCACAGGATTATTTGAAGATTCTACCAAGATTCAATGGTGAAAATGAAATTGACGCTCAGAAACATCTTGAGACTTTCTGCTCCTTTGCAGAAAATTTAAATGTTGAACATCTGGACGTGGTCTTGAGATTGTTTGTACAATCTTTGGAGGGTGAAGCCAGAAAATGGTTCAAGACCTTGGGAAATTGTTCTGTGACCACCTGGGATGTTATGGAGAATACTTTCCTCAGGAAGTGGGGAGAAAAGAAAGATCATGGTCAGTGTCTTACTGAATTTAATACTTTGAAGAAGAAGCAGAATGAAGGAGTATCAGAGTTTATTAAAAGATTCAACAAGTTATATTTGAGCCTGCCTCCTAAAATGAAGCCCCATGAAGCTGCTGCCAAGATAATTTTTATAGCAGCCTTTGATTTTGATTTTCGATTCTCATTGAGAGAAAGAAAACCTGCCACTTTAGATGATGCACAGTCAGATGCTCTGGAGTTGGAAGCAAACTTTGCCTCCACTGGGAAATTAAAGGGAAAAGTTGAACAAGATACTAGGAGGAGAGGCAAAGAAGAGGTATCTACCTCTAATCAAGATAAAGATTCAGATAAAATGGATGAAATAAGCAAAATAATTAAGAAGATGGTCAAGCTTGAATTGGAGGCTAAGAGTGCAGCTCCCAAGAACTACTATAATGCTCCAAACAGAGGATACAATCCCCAGTATAAAAGACCACCATTGCAGATATTGCCGAGAGAAACAAAGGAACAACAAGATCAGGTACCACATCCATTATACCTGGAAGGTCCAACAAAAGACTCCACTGAAGATGCTGCTTATGGATTAGAAGATTCAAACTTTGCTTTTTCAAATAATGATGATATAGAATGCCCATTGCAAGACGAAGAAGAAGAAACAGAGATTGACCATTATTGTAAGCAATTTGCCGATTTCATGCAAGCTCAATTCAATGTAAAATATGATCTCAGATCTTCAAGAAAGAGGACTCGAGCTCAAGGACAAGAAGAGGAGCCACCTCAGAAAGAAGCACCTGCTCAGAAGGAATCAGCAACAAAGAGAAACATAGAAAAAGGTAAGAGTCCTCTAAGTACTCCCTTGCAGTCTAATGATCAGATTCCTTCTTCTTCAAAAATAGTCAGTCCTCCTAATGATGAGCCTGTGTCAAAAGAAATTAAATCTTCAGCTGAAAATAAGGAGTCAAAAGAAGTAGTGATAGAAAAGCCTCCTCTTGCTTTTAATTTGCAGAAAGAACTTGAGAAAATTAAGATTCCAGTTCCCCTGACCGAACTGTTGAAACAGCCTGTATATCAGTCTCAAGTTACTTCCTTCATCCTTCCCCCTGAAATACCAATTGTACCTGATAGTTTGAATCTTCAAGAAGAAAGACCCATGGTAGTCTTCGGCCCACATGTCGAGGAGATAGACCCCTCTACTCCTCCTTTTTATGTATCTCTAGTTATTCATGACCTGCTGCTACACAATTGTATGTTAGATTCTGGGGCTTCCCATAATCTTATGCCTCTGTCTGTCATGGAACAACTAGGGCTGCAAATTACAAGACCATACAAAGACCCATATTCATTTGATTCTAAAAGGGTTAAATGCTTGGGAATGATTAAAGATTTAGTGGTCAATCTGGCCCAAATTCCAGCAAAGAGTGTGGTCATGGACATTGTGGTTGCCGATATCCCAGCTCGCTTTGGCATGTTGCTGTCAAGGTCCTGGGGTACAAAAATCGGTGGGTCAATCAAATTGGATTTAACATATGCTACTGTCCCAGTCTTTGGAGGCCAGGAGAGGAGGTTATACAGGGAGACCAGATTCGTTAAAATGGTAACTAAGGTTGACTGCTCAGAGAATTCCCCAGTTTATAACAAAGAGGGAGACTTCTCATGTTTAATGTTAGAAGAGAATCAAAATTATGCTCATGAGCCCCTTTTTGGTCAAATCCAAGCTGAGCAGCCTAAAGAAGATCAGGAATCAGAAATTTGGACTTTACATTTTGATGGGGCAAATTCAAGGGAAGGCAATGGAGCTGGGGTGTTATTAAACTCTCCTACAGGAAAATGGGTGCCACTGTCCTTTAAATTGGAATATGAGGCTACCAATAATGTAGCTGAATATGAGGCACTATTATTGGGACTACAGACAGCTAGAAACATGGGCATCCAAAGTCTAAAGGTCATGGGAGACTCTAAGCTGGTGGTAAGGCAGATCAAAAATCAATGCCAAACTAAGCATCCACGGCTGAGAGCTTATAGAAACGAAGTGTGGGACATGATAGAGAATTTCTTCTCAGCGTTTAACATACATTTCATGCCCCGAGAGCAAAACAGAATAGCAGATTCTCTTGCCGTAGCTGCTAGTACATTCCGTCCTCCTCAGAATCCACTTTTAAGATATGAAGTGGAGGTACGTTACAGACCATCTATTCCAGATAATATAAAGCACTGGCAGATATTTGAAGATGACGAACAGATGAAGAGATTCATGGAGACAGTGGGAGAATTCTCCAATATGGAGATTGATGACAATGAGGAGGAAGAAGCCGAAAATATTGTAGAAAACAGATGGGAAGAGAAAATAGCAGGTAATAGAGTGCTGCAGCTGAAAGGAAATGTTATACCTAGAGGGTTGGTACCTCTAGAGAGATTATTTAACAAAGATGATATTCCATTGCAGCCAAACAAGGTAACAGAGGAAGATCAAGTGGGAGAGTTGAATCTGGGTACTTATGCTGATCCCAAAATTGTAAAATTATCTAAAAGGGTCCCAGAAGATTATAAAGAAAAATATTTGAAGCTGTTCCAATCTTATAAAGATGTATTTGCCTGGTCCTATCAGGACCTAAAAACTTTTGATGTTAATATAATGCAGCATAAAATTCCTTTGAGGGAAGATGCAAAGCCTTATAAGCAGAAGCTCAGACAGATAAATCCTCTACTTCTTCCCTCTATTGAAAAAGAAATCAAGAAGCTACTGAAGGCCAAAATAATTGTGCCATTGAGATACTCAGAATGGGTAGCAAACCTTGTTCCTGTTCGAAAGAAAAATGGAGAAATAAGGCTGTGTGTGGATTTTAGGAATTTAAATAGAGCATCTCTAAAGGATAATTATCCACTGCCTAAGATGGATCACATCCTGCAGAAAGTGGTGGGAGCATCCAGAATGTCAATGATGGATGCTTTTTCTGGCTATAATCAGGTAGCTGCGTTCCCAGAGGATCAGAAGAAAACTGCATTCACTACACCATGGGGAACATTTATGTATGCCAGGATGCCATTTGGATTAATTAATGCAGGAGCTACTTTTCAGAGGGCAATGGACATAGCCTTTATTGGAGAGCAGGACAAGTTTTTGGTGGTGTATCTCGATGATATCACAGTATTTTCGAAGAATGATGATGAGCATATTGAGCATTTAAGAAGAACTTTTGAAAAATGCAGAAGGTACGGCCTTTCTCTCAATCCTCAAAAATATTTATTTGCATTAGAGGAAGGAAAACTCTTAGGGCATATTGTAACTAAAGATGGTGTGAAAATAGACCCTAAGAGAGTTGAAGTAATAAACAATATTCCTTTACCCAGGAACAAGAAGGAAGTACAGGTATTTTTAGGCCGAATTAATTTTTTGAGAAGGTTTATTCCTAACTATGCTGAGATAGTTAGGCATATAACTGATATGTTGAAAAAAGATAATGAAGTGAAATGGTCCCAGGAGGCTAGAGATGCATTCACCAGGATAAAACAGGCATTTGTTGAAGCTCCTGTGCTAGCTGGACCAGATTACAACAAGCCATTTATGATCTTTTCATTTGCTTCGCCTCATACAATTGCAGGAGTTTTATTGCAGAAAAATGAAGAGGGATATGAGCAACCTATAGCTTTCTTCAGTCAAGTGCTTTACGATGCTGAATTAAAATATAATATATTGGAGAAGCAGGCATATGCCCTGGTAAAGTCCCTTAAAGCTTTTAGAATATATGTTTTGCAATCTCACATTACTGCATATGTTCCCACAGCAGCTGTCAAAGATATTCTTGTTCAGGGGGATAGCGAAGGTAAAAGAGGAAGATGGATTGCAAAAATACAGGAGTATGATTTGGACATAAGGCCTACTAAGCTGATTAAAGGACAGGGACTTGCTAAGATGTTATCTGAATCAAATCATCAAGCCTTGGGCATTAATTTATCCATGATAGCAAATGAAGAATCTGAGGAAGGAGAAGAGCAGCAAGGACTAGAGATGGCCACTCAAAAGATACATATGAAATATCTAACTAGTCCTTGGTATAAAGAAATAGTTGAATATCTGTTAACACTTAGCTGTCCTCCGAGTTGTGATAAGATAAAATACAGAGTTGTAAGAACGAAATTTCAAAAATACATAATTGCTAATGGACAGCTATATTGGAGAGACCCTTCAGGTATATTACTATTATGCCTCACAGAAAATGAAGTGGAGAGTATAATGACAGAATTTCATGAGGGAATCTGTGGGGGACATTACAGTTGGAGGGCTACAACTCATAAAATCCTGAAGGCTGGTTTTTATTGGCCAAAATTGTACACAGATGCCTTCGCTTGCATCAGAGCATGTGACAAGTGCCAAAGATTTGCAGAAAGACAGAAATTAGCAGCTTTGCCCTTGATTCCTATTCATGTAAATGAACCATTTCAGAAATGGGGATTAGATTTCATAGGAGAAATACACCCCCCATCAAGTGGCCAATATAAATGGATACTAACAGCCACAGACTATTTCACGAAATGGGTGGAAGCCATACCTACCAGAAATGCTACGGATTCCGTGATAATGAAGTTTATGGAGGAAAATATCATATCTAGGTTTGGCTGTCCTGCTAGAATTGTAACTGACAATGCACAGGCTTTCAAGTCTGCCAGGTTTGTAAATTTCTGCCAGAGGTATAACATCATATTGACTCACTCCACAGCTTACTATCCCCAGGGGAATGGCTTAGCAGAGTCTTCCAATAAAACCCTGGTGAGGGCCTTGAAGAAAACGATAAATGAGAATCAGAAGAATTGGGACTCCCAGTTAAAGTTCGCTCTATGGGCAAATAGGATAACCAGCAAGAGAGCAACAGGGAAATCTCCCTATGAGTTGGTGTATGGGCGAGCAGCTGTATTTCCTGTGCAATTGGCATTACCGGTAGCACGTTTTATGCAGGAAAGTCAGGAAGAACCAGATGACATGGTCAGGAGGATTAATCAACTGGTAGAGTTGGAGGAAACACGTAACCAGGTGAATCAGAGATTGATAGAATATCAGGAGAAAATGAAGAATGTATTTGATCAGCATGCGAAAGATAGGAAATTTCAAATTGGAGATTTGGTTCTCAGATGGTATGTTCGAAGAGCAGAAAAGGGCAAGCATGCTAAGTTTGATCCGCTGTGGTTTGGTCCATTCAAAATCGCGAATCAAGGAAGAAATAATACTTTCATGTTAGAAAACCTACAAGGGTGATCTGCTGGACGCCCCTGTGAATGGCCAATTCCTCAAGACATACTTTCAATTCTGATCCAGGCTGGGAATGCCTGATTGTATTATATTGTATATAAGTTGTTTTAGCTTTTAATTTCATAAAGAAAGGATGCAGGCAAATTATCAGAGGAAACGCAGGGGAATAGAAATACAGGATGTTCATACAGAGATGTTCAGTGGTCTGCGCGTTCTCGACATGTCCAGGGGCGAACATGCCGTCCCCAGGTGGAGCCGATGTTGTACATATTGACCCCTGCCTATAGATTTTTGGTCCGCTGCCTCATTCGAATCCATTTCAAGTCTCTGCCGTGGCCTAAAATCCTCATGCTCCCGCTTAATATTACCATTTCCGTTTATAAAATACACTCTGCAAAGTTAAAACCCATAATTTAAAGTCTATCGGGCCTAGTCCTAAAATCTCAGCCCTCCCTGATTTGGTTACCATGTGACTCGGGCTCGAAACCATACGCTAAGTCAAAAGGGAGCTTGTTGTTTTATGTTTTGGGCGCAATTGTAACCGTCAGATTCGAGGCCAATCGACGGAGCGGAGATTGTTTTGTATGGTGGCCCCCGCGCGCGGAAAACCGTTGGTTCCATTCCGCACCGCTTTCACCAGGTCGGCGGTTTCCAACCAAATGCCGACGATTCCATTGAAAACGCGCCACGCATCTTTTGTACGGCATTCCAAAACCACTTTTTCGCGCATTAAAAGTCGGACTATGGCCGGGCAGCGGAACTCATCTGAGCCGTTGGATCTGTTGACCCCCATCCTACGGCGGATATCTCCCAAAGATGCCTGCGTGTTATAGCATGTTTGTTGTGTCCCATGGCCCACTGCCGTATCGCTCCCTCGCCTTCGAGCCGTCGATCTGTCTTCCAAAATCCGACGGCCCGGAATCTAGTCTTCCCTGTCTGTTGACCCCGCGGCCACGTCATTCCTCCACCTGTCCTTCGTACATCCATGCGTCATATTCCCGTGTGTCCGTGTCATTTTCCCCCGCCATATATATATATATATATATATATATATATATATGTGTGTGTGTGTGTGTGTGTGTGTGTTTTTATTTGTATTCATCGTTTCTTAGTCATCACGTTTAAAATTGTTTCACGCGGAAAGTTTACGTTCCAAAGCCTCCATTGTTTTTCTTTCGTCACCCTGCGTGTTCTTGTCGATTGTCCATATCTGCGACGTCATCACCATCTTCACCTCCTTGTCCATCCCACTTCTACCTGGTTTTTCTAATGCGTTGGTGAATTTTGCAGGATTTCGACATACAAAGAGATGTTTTAATTCACAGTTTCGGTTGCAGCGATAAAGCATCTCAGAAGGCAATTCAATTGGGGCTATCATTATGAAGAAGGGTCCTGAAAGCCACCATGATAAGACATCCATCGCAGGAGCAGGATTTAAAATCTTTCGAGCCCTCGAAGAACAATTTAAAGATGCCAGTTGGAGTATAGTGATATAAATGTTCCAGCAAAGAACAACAGCAAAGAATTAAAGATTCCAACAACCCCATTGAAGATTATGAGCTCGTATCTGGTGTTAAATGACGAGGGTGTCGAACCAGAGATTTTCAAGATCAAGTCGAAGTGCAGTACGTAAAATGCCACCCCCTTTGATTATATTTCAGCTAATCTTCTTCTTAGGAAAGTACAGAAGGTTCATGAAGATTTTCTCTTATGCCGCGTCTCTGAAGAGATCTCCTTCCCAATTTATTTATTCTTGCAAGCAACTTCAAGGTTTTAATTGCGATAGATCTTCCTTCTCCAGCCAAGTACATAGCATTTGTATATTTTATTATTTGTGTCTTGTTTATAAGGAGATGTTCATCTCCCAGCATTTATTTCTAGAGGCAGATTGTAAAGTACAGTCATTTATATTTAGTCATTCTCAGTGTGGGCGCGAATGTTCTCCGCCATTTTGTTCAAATTAAGTCATTAAATGTGCTCCATCTACCTCCTTCTCGAGAAGTCTCTATCTTCTCTATAAAAACCCAGAAATGAGACATTAGAGAGGTTCCGGATTTCTATCAGCAGTCTGTGCAGTGAAAAGGCTTTTGTATACATTTTGTAATACTTCTGTATGAAGGTTCAGAGCCCATAGGGTCTCAGTGAGGAGGAGTTATAACTGTAACGAGGATTATGGTCTTTGGTATCTCACAGTATGTAATTTTCTCTTATGTGTTAATACAATATCTCACTTCATGCTATTTATCTTCTTGTATCATGTTCTAGAATGCGAGTGGCTCACTAACCTTGAGTAAGGATTCATCCTGGTTGATGCCCATACTGGGATTAGTCAAGCGCTTTAAATAGGCCTAGTCATGATACACTGTTCCATGTTCACCTTATCCATATTTTCTGCTATATCAGTTGTTTTAGGGGGGTGCTTTTAAAATGCCAAGATTGTGTATGGATTCTTGAATTGGCAAGCCCATGCATGGTTTTGTTGTATATCTGGGTATCAGTCTAAGGCCAACTGATATTTTCTTATCATTTCTTTCACTGCATCCACTTTCTGATATTTGATTTCTGTGATATATTATTTGAACCGGCCCTCTTCACAGTAAGCTGTCTCTTAACTGTCTGATGCCTTTGTATTGGAGTTTAGCATGATGTTCCTACACTATTCTTATCTTTGTATCAGCTTCTGAGAGAGTTTGGTCCCATTCAAAACTTATTTCCTTGTTTCACAAGAGATAGTAAGAGAGCTCTTGGATTGACAACCCAAGCTATATGATGAGCTCCTTGCTATATTAAGATGTCCTAGGCACTGGTCTATGGCAACTCTAGACTGTCTCTAGGGGTGACAAAATTGTCCACAACAGGCTCAATCCAAGAGGCTTGGACTTGTTTAATAAACTTTGGATTTGTGGTTCAAACCTATAACTCGGACACTGTTGCAACCGTACCTCGGTCCTGTGGTAATTATGTTTGTGGGAGCTCAGACCTGTAAGAGGAGTCGGACCTCACCTCAGATTGAAACTCGGATAGCTGCCAGACTTAACATTTCTACCTCTGACTAGTGATAAAAAGTGTGGAGGACAGAGATATATTCAGACTGTCTGTGGAGGGGAGATAGCTACAGGACCTTTGTTTCGGATAAGTTCTTGAAGGATCTATGGAAATATAGTGATTCGATTGTGGAGGAATCAATACTTTTGAACAAAGCCTGAAATGATCATAGGTGGAAAAAATTGAAGACCTTGGACGTTGGAGCAATTTGTTATTGAAGACACATCTTGGGAAAGCATTATTGAAGACATCTTCTTTGAAAGTTGTCATTGATAAGTGAAGATACTCTTGGAATAAACCCTCATGCATGGTTGAAGCAGTGAAGATCTTCCTCAAGGCATTGTGGAAGTAGACCCCATGCATGACCAGTAGAATCTTCCTTCGAAGACGTGGTGTCCTTGAGACTTAGTGCAGCTTACTGAAGACAGCTTGTTGAGAAGCCTTAGCTGATCTTGGAGACATTATTTTAGACCATGATGCATTGAAACCATCATGTGGTAACTTGGAGAAATTGTATGGGTACGATGAAGAGCAGTGGTGACACCTTCTAAGAAGAAGAGGTTGTCATTGATGACGTGATGTGTAGATTACAGTAAAAAGTAAGCTGAAGATTGTCAGGGCTCATTGCAGAAGACATTGGGAGCCGTAAGTATAACCAAATATATATTGACGAAATGAAGCAGGAGGTTGGAGCCTCATAGAGACAAGGTTGGTGCCTTGGAAGATAACGTTGGAGCCCTTGAGGTTGGTGCCTCAGAATTGACAAGGTTGGTGCTTTGGAAGATAAGGTTGGAGCCCTAGAGGATAGGAGTCCTCGAGACCAGGTTGGAGCCTGTACCAAATATAGGGTTGGAGCCCTTGAGGTTGGTGCCTCAGAATTGACAAGGTTGGATCCTTGGAAGTCCAAGTCGGTGCTTGGCAAATACAGGTTGGAGCCTGGGAGATTGAAGATTGGTGTCTTCATCTAGGGTTGGAGCCCTACATATATTGTACATGATTTATTGTAAAGAAGAAATTAATAAAAGCATTTATTCTTATTGTTCATTTTGTGTTCTAAATATAGGTGATCTAACTAGTAAAATTAACAATTGAAAAGAAATATTGATTCACCCCCCTCTCAGTATTTCCAACAATAAGATGAGCTATGAGCTAATTGAGTACCCAAACAAGGAAATAATTTCGTCCAAAAATTTCCAGTGAAAATGGGATCTCTGTCGCCTACAATAATCTTTGGGTTTCCATGTGGCTCTTGAATTGTTTCCATAAATGCAGTAGCAACTATACTAGTTTTAAATGGATGAGATAATGCACAAAAGTGTGCATACTTGGTAAGTCTATCAACTACCACCATGATGACACTCTTTCCTTCGAACTTGGGTAAACCTGTAATAAAATCCATTGAAACCTCCTCCCAACATTGACTTGGAATGGATATAGGTTGTAACAAACCCGGAGTCTTAATTGTCTCCACTTTATTTTGTTGGCAAACCAAACATTCCGCCACAAACTTTTGAATATCATATTTAAGGCCATCCCAAAAAAATTCATTCTTGATCCTGTGGTAAGTTTTTAAAAACCCGGAGTGCCCTCCTAAGGGAAAGGTGTGCAGTTCCAAAAGAATATTTTCTTTGAGTTGGGAATTCTTACAAAGATATAAGCAATCTTTGTACCATAATGAATCATTTTTCCAACTAAATGTATGAGATGTACTGGGATCTTGCTGCAACTTTTGAATGAGTGTCCACACTTCTTCATCATTCTTCCATTCATCCCTTGCTTCGATTATTCAATCTGGTTGGATAATAGAAATGGCACAAAGCAATGCTTCCACGTCCTTGTCCTTTCTTGAAAGTGCATCTACAACAACATTTTTCTTCCCCTTTTTGTATATGATTTCAAAGTCATAACCCACATCTTTGTGATCCATTTTTGTTGCTCTTCTGAAGATAATCTTTGTTCCAAAAAGTATTTAAGACTATCATGATCTTTTTTTACCTTGAAGTGTCTTCCCATTACGTAGGGTCGCCATTGCTTTAGTGCATGTAGTATTTCCAACATTTCCTTCTCATAAATAGGTTTGTGTAAATACTTGCCTTTGATTGGATGACTTTCAAAAGAAATGGGTCTTCTTTCTTGCATTAAAACAACACCAATTCCATTTCCTAAGGCATCACATTCCACAATAAATGTTTTTGTGAAGTCTGGCATACCTAATACTGGTGCTTGGCACATTGCCTCTTTAAGATGTTCAAAGGCCTTAGTTGCTTCTAGAGTCCAAGAAAATGCATCTTTCTTCAGTAATGTTGTTAGAGGTGTTGATATTCTCCCATAACTCTTAACAAGCTTGCAATAATAGTAAATACCCTATCAACTCGAGAAATCCTCGAAGATGCTTTATGGTTGTGGGAATTTTCCATTCCTTAATGGCTTTAATTTTGTTAAGGTCTACTTTAACACCCTCATGAGATGCAAGATAACCCAGATATTCCACCTCTCGTACTCCAAATAAACATTTGGAGGTTTTTGCACATAATTGTTTCTCCTTCAATAGTTTGAGAACCCTGTCAACATGTTGAACATGATCCTTCCAAGACTACTTGTAGATTAGTATATCATCAAAAAATAATAACACAAATTTTCTAAGGGTGGGTTTGAAAATGGAATTCATCAAACCTTGAAATGTAGAAGGTGCATTAGTAAGGCCAAAAGGCATGACCAAAAATTCATAATGACCCTCATGAGTTCTAAATGTTGTTTTTGGAATCTCTTCAGACTTGATTCTAATTTGATGATATCCTAAACGAAGATCCAACTTGGTGAAGTAAATTGCTCCATGTAATTCATCAATGACAGGAATGGGAAATTTATCTTTAATAGTGAGCTTGTTGAGCTCCCTATAATCCGTACACATGTGCCATGATCCATCCTTCTTATGCACCAATACTACTGGAGTAGAGAAAGAACTTTGACTATGTTGAATTGTACCAGCTTCTAGAATTTTTACAACCATACGTTCAATTTCACTCTTTTGGGCATAGGGATATCTGTAAGGCCTGATGTTTGGAGGAACACTTCCTGGAATCAAATGAATAGCATATCATGATCACAAATAGGTGGGAGACCTTTGGGAGTCTCAAATACCTTGGAATGATTGTCCACGACTTTTTGGAGATCTGGAGAAATAAATGATTTCAATGTTTGAACCTCTAGTGAGCATAATTGTGCAATTAAGCCCTGTTGTTCTTCCTTTAGAAGCTTTGTCATGCCATTAGAGTTGATTATCTTTCCTGGTTTCCCTACGATACCCCTTAATTCAAATTCCTTTCCTTCTCAAAAAAATTTCAAGAAAAATTCTTGAAAATTAAAAGCTACCGTACCCAAAGATTGTAACCATTGGACTCCTAGTACAACATCAGCACCACCCATTGGAATGGAAAGCATTGGACTATTCAATACATATTTCCCCATGATTAGCTTGATATTATGGCACTTTCTAGAGCAATTTATAGTTCCTCCATTTGCAACCATCACTTGACACTTTGTTGTTGGATATAGGAAGAAATTCAATTCCTTGGCTATCTTACAATAAATAAAATTATGGGTACTACCCAAATCAATCAGCACTATTACCTTTTTCTTCTTGATATGTCCTTCTATCTTGAGAGTTCGAGGAGTGGTAATTCCTGCCAATGCATTACAAGATATGATCAGACTCATTTCTTCTTTCTCTAGGGTTGGTTCCTAGTGTTTATCCTCTTTTTTTGACATTTCTTGTTCCTCTTCTTCCTCCTCTTCACAATCTATGTAAAATAATTTCTTCTCAGCACACTTATGACCTTTAGTGTATTTTCTATCACAACTATAACATAGCCCTTTTACTCTTTTTTCTTCCAATTGTTGTTCTGTCAACCTTGTAGGTTATCGAAGGCTAGGAGCAGCAACACTTCCATCTTTATAGTTGTAAGTGGTAGGCTTCCTTGTTGCCATAACAAAGCCCTTTTACTCTTTTTTCTTCCAATTGTTGTTATGTCAACCTAGTAGGTCGTGGAAGGCTAGGAGCAACAACACTTCCATTTTTATAGTTGTGAGTGGTATACTTCATTGTTGCCATAACCTCATGTTGGATGTTATCCTTTAAAGTCCCTATGAAGACATCAATCCTATGTTCCTCTGGAATATCATTTACCTTTATATTCAATTTTTGGAAGTCCTCATTGTGCTTTGCCATTGAACCCTTTTGTTCGAGATTTATCAATTGGGTAAAGAAGGTGTTGCTCTTTGTATCTTCATAATGTGTTATCATTTCCTCTGGAAAAATTGACCAAGTGACAAGTGGTTTACGAGAACAAAGTCATCGATACCACACAAACTGATTGGGCTATAAATATAAAGTTGCAATGCGTACCTTTTGTGTATGTTGCACATTATGGAGATCGAAATATTGTTCCATCTGTAGTACTGATTGGGCTATAAATATAAAGTTGCAATGCGTACCTTTTGTGTATGTTGCACATTATGGAGATCGAAATATTGTTCCATCTGTAGTATCCATGTTACCAAATCTTTGCCATCAAACTTCCTCATATCAATCTTTGGAATATGGTGGGTCTTCAATCCAAAATTAGAGTCTATGGAATTGTGATTAACATTTCTTTTGTTCTCATCATGAGTTTCATCTAATACATTTTCGCCATTAGGCAGCATTTCTTGTAGCAACTCTGTCAAACCTTTCTTCAAACCTTCCATGTATGTTTTTAAATCATTCTTCAAATCTTCCATGTTGCATTTCATTTAGCTTCCATCTTAGCTTCCATACCATTCTTCAAACCATCTATCTTAGCTTCCATTTCCTTTTTGGTTACTCTTTGCGAGAGTGAAATTTGTTGCACTTGGTCTCGTAATTTTGATATATCATATTGCATTTCTTCCTCTTCTTCATGCGTCATAGTAGAGCTTTCTAGTTGCTTACTAGGTGTTTCTATTTTCTTGCTTTGAGGCATTTTGGAATCAAACAATGATATTTTTTCTTTATTATTCCCTTTGAATCACTTCAAACTGATTTTTCAAACAAAACTTATTCCAATTTTTAAAAAAATACACACTTTTTTCTGGCTTTGTAGGAGCTCGATATTGAATATGTTGTATCTCTGTAAATTTGGATCTCCAAGGTCTGAAATTTGGTCTTGTGGTAGCCCTCTGAGTGTTCTTTCCAATGCCACAAGTCAAACAAAATTTGGATTATTCAAGGTAAAGTTATGTCCAATATCGTACGATGACCTGATTATGTACTGGTTCTTTAGGGCGAACTTGTACCGAGGGCCACATGTCACTGTTTCGACCTCCGGCCCTGAAAACAATATACATGATACTATAGTCCATGCAATTTCCGCCACTTTTTACGAAATTCAAATTTGATGCTCGTAGAGGAAGATATGACGATCGTCCCAAGGTCACCTATTTGAGACAAAATTCTAGAGCATGAAAAAACCCTAACTTCTTTGGACCATATCTCCGAAATATAGCGAACCAAGCTCTAAACATTTCACACGAAGTTCATCAGTATTTTGGCTCCTCGTGGTAAAAATATCAGCTTATGAACCTTCGTAAAAAAAACATTATAGCAAAAACGCCACGATGACCTATTTGCGGCAGCAAAACCCTAGAATCCAAAGCTCGGATACCAAATGTTATGCAACCAGTGCATAAAATAGAAGAAAAGATAGATCAACAACTTAAAAATTATCCTCTTCGAGGGGGAAACCTCCTTTACATTACATAAATGAATAATTCTTGGATGATACAAATGACAAGACCTCCTTTCTATATACAGGACCCTAAGGGGTCACAATATAATCAGAGCCTACATAACAATAATAATGTAAGGGCACAACAATAACAATAGTGGGCTTCTATGGGGCACAATAATAACAATATGGGGACTACATGGGCATAACATTAACAATAAGGGGGCTACACTAACAATGACAATAAAGGGCTACACTAGTAATATAGGGACCTAACAACTTCAGTTGACCGAGTTTGACTGCTTTTGACCAAGCTTCAAAGGGGAAGTTTTGCTATTACGTTGACCATATTTGACTTTTTGGCTGGGGTTGAATTTGACTGCAGTTGACTGCATATTTTCCAGGGTTGTTTTGACTTTGATTTGACAAGTCAACTTTGACTTTTTGTACTCTCTTTCTATGTTGAACATTTGATATAATAATAAGAAGAATTGATAAAAGGGTTTCCCCCACATTGGGGTTTTCACCCTGGCTTGTGCCAAATCTGGTGTCCTCTTGTTTTGGCTTGTCTTCAGCATTTTATTTTATGTTCTATCTATAGTTACTGTCAATGTGATTTATGGTTAATGTGATTGCAATTGGAAATTGGAAATTGGGCTGCTAAAGGAACATTGAAGTAATTGTGCTAAGCATAGAAGATACCATTGTTAACTAAAATTAACACCCTCGTTAAGGTGCAAAGTATCCATCTAGCCTGCTGATGATGAGATCCATCCAATTTGTAGATAATTTATTAATGCAATCAAGCATGTCACGATTCTGGTAGTGCACTTCCATAAACAGGAATGAGCTTTGCTACACTTGCTGAGAGGGTTCAAGAGACAACTCCTTCTGACACTAATGAGATAAGACATTCATGTTAGAGGTAAACTGCTCATAAAACCAAATGTCATAGACATAAGGTATTTATCAAGTGCAGAATACCAACCTCAATATGTAATCATTAGTCTCTTATTCATTTTCTTCAAAACCCGAAGGTAGCTTCAAAAGAGCTTCATCCTTAGTTATAAGCATCAGTAACCAACAATGCATGAGAGAATCCTATCATGATCCTATCCTTTTGGGTAGGAAATCAGGGAGTCTTCAAATCTTTCTCCAAGGTCTAGGCATTTTCCTTTTCTTCAAGTACGATTCCAATCCTGTTTTTCTGTATTATGATATCTTTAACACAATGATTCAATTAACTATCTGGGCTATATTGTAGTTGTACCAACATATAAGTATTGTAATGACTATAAGGATTCAGTGTAAGATCTGCATGTTGTAAATTATATATAGTAAAACATCTTCATATTAAGCCTGGCAAGTTTTAATATGTAGATCCTCAACAAGACATACTTTCAATGAGGCACTGCATACTGATTACATTTACAACTGTAGAAGATACTCCATGTAGTAAAGGGTCTCGGTGAACTAATGTATACTTACCTTTATTCTAGATATCATTCTTTGTCCAGACTCCAAACTCCAGCCATCACAGGATCATACCTTAACCTGTAGCCATATCTTATGTATGTTGTATCCCATTTGATTCAGTCATACTATGAACAATCTCAGCAGAATAGATTTCAGCCTCCTGTAGCATTTCGATAATACATCCTGTAACTATTGTAACTCTCAAAATAACCTCAGATGGCATATTGCAACTTAGGATAGCACATACTACAGTTAAGTCAATCACCTGTAAATTAAGTATTATATAGAGTAGCTTTCGGACTACTAAAACCGAGATCATCAACCAATTGGTGTAGTTTTTGGACCTTTTGAACCTCATCATATGACAACCAATGTAGACCTACCTTAGCCAAGTATAATATAACTCACCTCTTTATTAGAACTTGGTTTTAGAAAGCCTTTGTATGGTGCCATAACATGTCACCTTAGATCCCACAAAGATATCATTTGGATATGTGTCTCAGTTCAGCTTGGATAGGTGACAGAACGCTCCTTAATAGAGATCTAGATATGAATGCCATATGAGATCAACCAATACTCTTGAACAAGGATCTGAATTGTACCTCATATTAGAGGTGTGAAAATTTCTGAATATTACTTATGCAGAAACCCTACTGTTAAATCTAGTTATACTTCTCCTACTTAATCAAGTTATTAATCTAAAATTTCAGCATTAACATCGAAGTAAACACATTAACAGTCTACAGAGAAATAGATCTAAATTGAATACATGCACAATGACAAAGTGACACACAGGATTTTCTGGACAACTGTCGCCGGAAAAACCCAATGCGGGAAAACCGATCTTCTGGCTGCTGGAGGGTTTATTATTATTAAGTAGATTCTAAGTACAGCAAATCTGGGCACCTTACTAGTTAACCCGACAAAGAAATACAAAATCTACAGCAATACCTCTGTTCCAAAGACAAAAAACTGGACTGATTCACACCCTCAAACGAGATTTACATAACTCAACCCTTTTCAGTCTTCAGAAACCCCGGCACTACTCTGAAGCCCTTTGCGTCAGCCCTTGCGTTGTTCAAGAAGGGCTTGCGTCACCCCAAACTAGATCACGTTGCCCCTACGCTGCCTTGGCTAGGCCTGTGTCAGCCCTGCTGGCCTCTTGTTGCATCCCCACTGCCCTTTATGAGACTGCGTAGCACCTAAAGCCCTTTGCACTGCACCGCTGCTGCGTAGTTGTTGCTCCCTCTGCACTGCTCTGACTGTTGCTTCTTTGCCTCTTGCTGACTCTTGGCCTAGGATCAAATCATCCCTCTCGCCAATACTACCCCTCGCTGCAGCTGAAACACTTATGGAAATTCTTAGTAAACCACGCCCTAGAATTCCAGCTTAGTCTCAGTGTTCTGCCAATGTGTGTGTCCTCCAACTGACCCCAAGCCTTTCTTTTATACTTTTCTCATTGGGAAACCAACAGTTGTGATCTAATCTTGAATCGATGGCTAAGATTAAAAAAAAGCTTAATCCGTGTGACTTAAGTCATTTCCATCATATGTTTAAATTAATTACCTTTAATCTTTTAATTTTCCTAAGTTAGACTTAGGGTCCTTAATTAAAAAGATTAATTAATTAATTTTCTCTTAAACAGGATGGAATTTCTAAAATCCCTTTCTAGGTCTTGGACATCTCATGCACTCTAGTCCCTCCACAAAGTTTGGGAGCTAGAGCACATCTGATGCTACCCCAACACTCAAAAATCTCAACACTCCCTCTTAGCGAGGAATGTGCTCTAGCACAACATTTCACCCCGAAGTTCTGCACTGATCTCTAATGTGATTCTCTACGTTGATGCTTGGCCTGTTGCCCTTCATCACTGCATTGATGTTGCTCTCTCGTACTGCTGCCTATGACACTGCCACCACCACTGCCACATCTGTATTGCAGCTCCCTCTCAATCTGCTGCATCATGCTACCTGTTGGCTTGTGACCGTACATAACATGGAGAGGTGGTCCCCATAAGAAAATCACAGGGAAAAGGCGTGAATGTTTAAGGGGAAGGCCAAGCTATTCAAACACGGGGCCGAAAGGACGCCCCGCAGTCAAATGAACAGTTCAAGAGCTAGACCAATGGACACGTTCAGAACATTGCACACAGGTCAGGGTCGAGTCGGGCTTATTCGCAAGCTCGGGATAGACTAATGCTACAGAATACTGTTTAATGCTAAGAAGTCTTGAAGTTAAAATTAAACAAGATTATCATTCTTCCAAGTTCGAGTACAAAGAAGGCTCATATTCATTTTGCCTGTTCGGTCCCCGTAATTTGTTAGATTGGTGAGAACAAATGAACAGGGGTAACATCAGACCAGTCTTTGGAGTCCTAGGACCTAGCCTTCCTAGACTCAGAGAGGGCTCTCTATGTTGTGCAAAGGATGTGAACTTGTTTGATTTTAGGCTAGCTGTTAAGTTTAGGGTTTGTTTGTTTGTTTTGGTTGGGTAGATGATCAAGTAGAATAGATGGAATAAGGAAATCTTCAAGTCATTAGGCTATGGATTCTATAAAAAGTCTTGGAAATTTCAACAATGAATCAGGGTGCATTACAGGGAAAATCTAACATGGTCAAATGGATTTTCAAGGTTTGTGTGAGACGAAATGAACATCAAGTTTGTGAACAAAATAGGGCAAAGGGCAGTTAAGAATCCTTTGTCAAATACTTTAACAAGAAGGGCCTTCAACACTATTTAGCATAAAGAAGTAATCATAAGACAGGGCAAACCAATAACTCTTTGATTAAACTCAAGCAAACAAGCATTTAAGACAAACAATCCAGTGAAATATAGAAGGCAAGAAACTTATTTAACTTCTAGTGATTTCACCTTCAAGGTTAGAAAACATTTAAGATAGACATATAACATAGATCAAAGAAGAGGGAACTCCTAAACATCATTGATCATAGCCATAAAGACCTCCAAAGCAACCTTTCAAGAATGGAAAGAGGGTATGATCGAAACATAGCCTCTTTGGCAAAACCTAATTAGTGATACTTCAAAGAAAGATCTCAAGAACAATGTTTTAGTGACATCAAACAAGCAGGGCTAACCATAAAACATCTTTGATATCTACAGTATTGAATCATTCATAAGATAAACAAGCTTGAGTGGGTCTAGAGAGCAACTAAGAATTCTCTAAAAACCTAGCATAGGAAAACATAGAGGCAGTGAAGAATAAACAGAGGTAAGGTGCCTTTGAAAAACATTTCTTAGTCTAAAACCTTTGTCCTACTGCAATATAGAAGGATGTAACAAAATAATACATAAGAAAACAAGAACTGAATAGACGCACATCACCATTAACCATGCTCAGGGATCCTGCAAGCAAGCCTTCTCCATCATCAATCAAAACAAGCCATCCACAAATTCCACAACACCAATTTCTCTTCAATCTCCAAAAAACTATGTATTGCTCCCAAGAGTCATCAAATGCCAACCCTTTACAATAAGGCCCTCATGCTCTATTTATCTAGCAAAGGAGGGCAAAAACCCTAACTAGGGTTTGAAAATGTCAAAAATACCCATAAAAGTCATTTATGTCTAAGAGACCATGCAAGGCCCAAGACACAAAATATCTCATGAAATAAATGCAAAAATAAATCCTATCACCTAACTTTGGAGTGATTTGCCCCAAAAAACACTAAAATATCTTTTTGCCGTAAATCAGTGCCTTTTGTTGACTTTTTGCACAAAAAGGCGCAGCAGTGAGGTCTGAAGGCGTAGCGCATGCACAGGAAAACTGGGTCCACTTGCCGCCAAGTTTTGATGGCCTTCCCGATGTCGGATTGAGCTCTGTGATGGCTCGTTGGAAAGCTTGTTGAGTCTACTTTTCAAAACTGCCCTTGGTTTTTCATTTGGTGTCCATTTTCCTGCTCAAAAGTCAAATCTCCCAAGGCTGCTCAAGGCGCAGCGCCAGTCCTAAAAACTAGGCAAAAAGGTGAAATTTGGGGTGTTTTTGAGCCTTTTGAGGGACCAAAACTGCTCCAAATGACCTAAAATTTGGTGAGCATGTTGTACTTGAGCTGAGGATTCCAAAAATGTATAGTTTTCCTCCTGAGGATGCCTGAGGGAAAAGTGTAGCGCCAAGGGTGCTGTGCTTTCGGCCCTTAATATCATTAAAAAATGCATAAGTGCAAAAATGATGCCAAAACTTGAAATTGTTTTGCTGATTATGTTTGGAATGTCTTGTATGGGATGGATCAATAAGAATTTCAAGCCTTCCTTTGTTCTTTTGTCTTCTTAAGGACTTTCCCTCATTGGCACCTGCTTCACTGTGTTCAATATTATCTCTGTTGTCCTTGTTGTTTTGATCAGTGTAAACATCATCCTCATCATCATCATTATCTCCACTGATATCATGATCATCATGATTGCTGCTCTCTTCTTCATTTGCACTGCTCTCTGCACCATCATCATTTCCACTGTGGGTTTCATTGTCTTCACTGTCCTCATGGCCATTATGACTGTTGTCATTATCCTCATCACCATAGTTATGTGCCTCATTGTTAGCCTCATTGATATCTCTGTTGTTATTATCTTCATTTTTGTACTCACCTTATCCACTGACTTGTGCCTTATCAGTATTTGTTCCACTGTCCTTTGTTTCCATGTTTTCTGCCTCAATGACACTCTCCATGTTGACCTCATTGCTCTTTCCTTTACTATCTTTATCTCTATCATGAGCCTCAATGCTCCTTTGACCTACTGTCATTATGCTTTTCTTCTTCATTTACCTTTGTGCTAGCATCTTTACTGTCTTCTGCATTGCTTTCTGCCTTATCACACTCTGTCTTATTGATATCTGCCTCTTCATTCCACTGATGTCAAACTGATAGGAAAGAAGGCATGTGATGTCACTATGTTTTGAACAAAACCCTAGGACTTGCACACAAAAAAACCCTTGATTGTGCTTAGAAGACCCTTGGCAGTGATTTGCAGGTTATCAAAGGTAATTTGGAGTGTTTTTAGGGCTTAGAAGGCTTTCTGGCCAAAGGCGCAGCACCTGCCCAAGCTGTCGAGTCAGCCTGCACGTGGAGTCGGGCGAGCCCTAAATGATCCTTTATAGCCTAGGAAAATAAATCAAACTTTGAGAACCCACTTTGCTAATGTTCTTTTACTCCTTTTCTTTTAACTGATATCCCCTTTGACCCTTTTTTTGCTGTAGGTGGCTAAAAAACATTTAAATGGCCCTTTCCTTTTGCTCCTTGAGTTTGACATATTCCCTTTACGTTTTGAAGCGCTGCACACAGTAATATTTTCAAAGTTTCCTGTGCTTTTCATCATAACATTCAATCTGCCTTTCTTACCTTTTTCTTTCTAATCATTTTTTTCTCTGTTTGCTCTGCAGGTTGCTGATATGGTGAACTTGACATCCTTCTATAATGCTCGGGGCTTTGATGAGTTTGCTTTTGACACCTTAGAGACTAAAAACTCTTTTGCCACTACCATGGGTTTTAAACAATGCCTTTCACCTCCTTAGGCCACTTCTGATTTGCAGGTGCCTAAATTTATCATTCAAAATTTGTCCACTGATACTCTTTACCTCCTTTCTTTGCAGATTTTGTTTGAGTCACAAGGCTTACTTTCTTTGGATTTTCTATGTCCTTGAACATTTCTCACTTAGTAGGTATTATGAAAACTCTGAAGTGGCTCTTCCCTTTATCTTTGAAGCCTGCTCACTTTATTTTTGACAACTTCAGAAACGTACACAGTGGCAGCATTTCCAAAACTTCTTTGTTCTTACCTTGGAGCTCATACCATGTTTTTCTATCTTTGACCACGGAGTGTAACTGACTGAAATGAGAGCTTGACCTTCTTTCCATTGATACTCTTCATAGGTTAAAAGAGTGAGTTTCAAGCAGTGGTTCCAAGCATGAAATTTAGGGTTTTCTCCTTAGGGTTTGATTCCATTCATTTAAATAATGAAAAAAATGCTTGAAGGATGGGTGGATAACTTGTACTTATCCCTCAATATGTTTGGAGGATCCTCAACAAGAGTTTGAAGCTTTTAAGGTGATTTGAGTTGTTAGAGGGCTTAGAAGCTTTTCCGGTCCAAAGGCGCAGCGCTAGTTTCTGAAGGCGCAACACCTTTTGGCAAAGGGAATTTGAAGGCCTTCCTAGTGTCCAAATTGGGCCCATGATAGCTTGTTGGAAAGCTTATCCTGTTTAATTTCCAAATATACATTTTTTTCTCTGATCGGAGTTGATTTGACCTGTCAAAATTTATTCTCCCAAGACTAGTCAAAATGTGTTGAATGATGGTGCAGAAATGCCGAGTGCTGGTGCAGGCAACTTTTGGAGGCCTTCCCCAACTCCAAATTGAGCTCATGATAGCTCATTGGAAATCTCTTCCAGTCTAGTTGTTGTTTGACCCATCAAGCAAGTCATTTGGACACTCCAACTATGAGAAAACCTGATTTTCCCAAGGTCACTCTAGAAGTGCAGCAATTCTCCCATGACACCTGTATTTTTGACATTGCTTCCAAACCATGATACCTGTGTAAAATCTGAAGGAGGTTTTTCTTCTTGGACCTATGATGGACAAAAAACTTTCTCATTTTTGTCAAATTCATCTCTGTTTGGTCAGAAACATAGTTTGAAGCAAAATTGGCCCTAGGTGTGGCAAATGATTTGTCCTTTGGAATGAATTCTTGGAAAATGATGGAGGCATGATGTTTATGAGTTGGTATGGCTTTATGCTTGCTGATATGACCTATAAGATGGATCCTCTGCTCCTATGCCTCTTTTCCATAGCAAACCCTAGCTTAATTGGAAGGGGAAATTAGGGTTTGGTGTAGTCAAAACAGAGGATTTAGGACTGCCATGTAGAGGGAGGGGAATGAAAGGGTTAAGGGTTGTCTAAATTCTAGGGGAAATTTTGGGGGATAGGGATAGATGTTAGAGAGTAGGGGGAAAGTGGAATTTCAAGGATTGAGTGAGGGGAAGGGGTCCAAAAGGGAAAAACACAGGCTTAGTCTCGAAAAGTGTCAAATTGTAGCAATAGGCTAGGTTTTGTAGAAAAATGATGAGTTTGAGGGATAGGAGTGATGGGAAGTGTTTATGAAGGTATATTAAGGATAGCGGAAGGTGTAAGAGCATCAGGATACAAGCCTTGTTGATGATTTAACCATGGAAGTCATGAAACCAAGAAAAATGCCCTAAAAAACCCTAGTCATCTACAGATGGTAAAAATTATGGATGATGTTGTACATGTCAACCCCTCATTTCAATTTTTGGTTTTCAACTTCCACAAAGCTTTTAAATTCCTTATCATAGCTTGAGAAATTCGTTTCTATCTACCTTTGCTTTTCCCGCCTCCTCAAACACATTAGAAAACACTACGCGCATACATCCAAAAAAGTAAAACGTCCAGCCCCTTTAGCCGTGGCCCCTATATTTTACCGTTCCATGTGATCAGGGCTCAGAACCAAAGGTTAAATCCAGAGGCGCTGAAAAGTACATATCTATCGCGCGCATTCATGGACCGTCGGATCAAAATACAAATCAACGGAGCGGAGCTTTACTTGCCATAGTGGTCCCCACGCCTGAGTTACCGCTCACGAATCAGCTGGTTAATTCCGCACCGCCTACCCAAGGCGAGTGGTATTTCCCATTTTGCCAGCGATTCCACAAATCGCATGACGCGTGTCCCGTGGGTACGATTTCAAAACCGCCCATTTCGCGCATTATTCCCCGGACGAAAGTCGAGTAGCAGAATTAATGGCAACCGTCAGATTTCGAGACCTCCATCCGACAGCCATCGTGCCCCGAAGATGCACGCACTTTATCTCAGGCTTCCGCTCTCCCCGCGCATTAAATTTCGGCCAAAGGATGTGCAGCGGAATAAATCATCGCTGTCTGATCCTGCGCCTTTAATCCAACAGTGGTTATTCCCCAAAGCTGCAGGTGTTTTAACCCGTGTCTATCACGCCCATGGCCCACCGTTCCATCGCCCCGATGCTTTTGTAACCGTTGATCTTGTTTCAAGAATGCACAGCCTAGATCATTCCCCTGCCACGCTGTTAATCTCGTACTTCTCCACGTTATCACCCCCGCGCATTTGTCATATTTCATTCACCATTACACCTTTCGTTCAAATTTAAACGTTTTATGATATAAACTTCCGCCCAGCTTGTCCATCACCATTCCTCTGTGTTTTTCACCATCCCCCATTGTTTCGCCATGCCTACGAGTCTTCACCACCACGTCCATGGATCCCGTCACGTCATCATTCCCCGTACTGTGCTCTCTTAAGTTGTTTGTGGTTTTTATGTGATACAAATGATGTAACTACCAAAAACCTACCTCCATTATAAAAATCAAAGATATACTAGAAGGTCAGCTTCCAGAGGGCAAATTTAAGAAGATAAACCCAGGGTAGTTGTTGTGGCATGACCTTCATTAATGAAACAAGACGTAAATCTGTCATGCACCTCAGAGCATTTTAAAAGGCAGATTATGGTAGCTGAAGACATTAATTTCACAACAAAGAATATCAGTTGAAGATCAAGGAAATCTAGCGTCCAGAAGGCAAAGGGTACAGGTGCATAAAATCATATCCTCCAGGTTCTACTTCAACAGATTTTCATTCCAGAAGAGTACAGAATGTCTCATATTTTATTCTTCATACCTTATCCCTGGAGGAATTTGAATCTACAGCATTTACTTCAGAGAGCCGACCTCAGAGTACATACTGCACACCACTTTAATTAAGTAGTATGGGCGCGCATATTTTCCGCCATTTCATTCAAATTAGGCAAAATTAAATGTACATGACCGACCTTGTTTTTCTAGACTTTACTGTTCTTTCTATAAATACCCAGAAATAGGACATTGTAGAGGTTCCAGATTTCTATCAGAAAACTGTGCAGTGAGAAGTTCTTGTATACATCTTGTAACACTTCTGTATGAAGGCTCAGAGCCCGTAGGGTCTCAGTGAGGAGGAGTTATAACTGTAATGAGGATTCTGGTCTTTGGTATCCCACAGTATGTAATATTTTCTTATGTGTTAATGTAATATCTCATTTCATGCTATTTATCTTCTTGTATCATGTTCTAGAATGCGAGTGGCTCACTAGTCTTAAGTAAGGATTCATCCTAGTTGGTGCCCATACTTGGATTAGTCAAGCACTTTAAATAGGCCTAGTCATGATATACTGTTCCATGTTCATTTCATCCATATTTTCTGCTATATTAGTTACTTGTGGAGGGTGCTTTTAAAACGCCATTGTCATGTATGGATTCTTAGTTGGATAAGCCCGTATGTGGTTTTGTTGTGTATCTAGGTATCAGCCTCATGCTAACTAGTATCTTCATGTTTCTCCACTGCATCCACTTTCTGATATTTGATTTCTGTGGCATATTATTTGAACTGGCCCTCTTTGCAGTAAGTTGTCTCTTAACTGTCTGATGCGTTTGTATTGGAGTTTTGCATGTTGTTCCTACATTATTCTTATCTTTGTATCAGCTTCTGAGAGAGTTTGGTTCCATTCAAACAAATTTCCTTGTTTTACAAGTGATAGTAAGAGAGCTTTTGGATTGACAACCCAAGCTATATTATGAGCTCCTTGCTATGTTAAGATGTCCTAGGCACTGGTCTATGGCAACTCTAGGTTGTCTCTAGGGTAGACAAGAATTGTCGACAACATCTTTCTGGCGCCGTTGCCGGGGAGCGAATTTAAGAATATCAGTTTCCCTGGGCCTTGACAAACTATATTCACTCTCTAATCAGGTGAGCATAGAGAGTTGAAGAGTTGCATATCTCTCACCTTGGCGACTCCACTGTTATTTATTTGATAAATCTATTGGTAGTCCTAGCTCCTCGAAAGTCACATCTGAGGTCAGATACTGCTAAGTTAAAGACATCTTCTGTGCCTGACCCAGAAAAGATTATACATAGAAGAAGTTGGAGAGAAAGACAATCAGCCCGTGTTGAAATCCCTGAGTTTTCTCAAGAAGATTATCCATCCTCTTCTTCTCAAGAAATTCCAGTAGAAAATCCTGAATTTACTGAAGAAAATCTTGAATATTACTAAAGAAAACCTAGAACTAAAGAAAACCTTCATCTCACCCCTGAGGCCGAAGAAGTTAAAGAGATCACAGAAGTAGCTGTTGTTAACCGTGAATTGTTTCCATCTACACCCCAGGCAGCTGTACAATATATTCCTATTGTTATTCATACCCCACTTCCACCTCCTCCGCTTCCTCCATTCGTACACCAAACTTTTGCACGACCCCCACCTCCTCTGATGGCTAATGTTCCAGCCTTTTTGTTAAATAAATATGCTCCCCTAGCCCTACCCCAAGTGTTGAATGATATGCCTCAGGATTATTTGAAAATATTGCCCAGATTTAATGGCGAGAATGAGATTGATGCGCAGAAACATATTGAGACTTTCTGCTCTTTCGCAGAAAACTTAAATGTAGAACATTTGGATGTGGTCTTAAGACTATTTGTTCAATCTCTGGACGGCGAGGCACGAAAATGGCTTAAAACATTGGAAAATCGCTCTATAAATACCTGGGAAAGAATGGAAGAAGTTTTTCTTAGGAAATGGGGAGAAAAGAAAGATCATGGGCTTTGTCTTATTGAATTCAATACTCTGAAGAAGAAACCAAATGAGGGGGTGGAAGAATTTATTAAAAGATTTAATAAATTGTATTTGAGCCTTCCTGCTGATATGAAGCCTCATCAAGTTGCTGCTAAAGTTGTTTTTGTAGCAGCCTTTGACTCAGAATTTGGTTTCTGTCTGCGGGAAAGAATGCCTGTCACTTTGGATGATGCTCAGACAGATGCTCTAGAATTAGAAGCAAATTTTGCAGCCACCGGAAAATCAAAAGGAAAAGTCAAGCAGGATGCCAAAAGAAGAGGTGAAGAGGAGGTATCTACTTCCAACCAGGATAAAGATTCGGACCGAATGGAAGAAATAAGTAAAATGATCGAAAAGATAGTTAAGCTTGAATGGGAAGCCCTGAATCCAGCCCCCAAAAATTTTCAGAATGTTTCGAACAGAGGTTATAATCCTCAGTATAGAAGACCACCATTACAAATATTGCCAAGGGAAGCAAAGGAGCAGCATGATCAGGTACTACACCCATTGCACCTGGAAGGTCTAGTAGATGACTTGACCGAAGGCGCTGCCTATGGACTGGAAGATGCGAATCTTTCCTTTTCAAATAGTGACGGAGAAAAATCCTCTTTTGCTTTCAATTTACAAAAAGAACTTGAGAAGATCAAAATCCCAGTCCCCTTGATTG
The DNA here is from genome assembly GCA_034641835.2 of Pinus albicaulis. NCBI lineage: Eukaryota > Viridiplantae > Streptophyta > Pinopsida > Pinales > Pinaceae > Pinus > Pinus albicaulis. The sequence goes on from CM076583.1 coordinate 1,327,761,276, forward strand.
AACTGTTGAAACAACCAGCATATCAATCTCAAGTCGCCTCTTTCATACTTCCTCCAGAAGCAGCATTCACCCCAGATAATATCAAGCCCTGGCAGGTCTTTGATGATGAGGAACAGATGACGAGATTCCTAGAAATAGAAGGTGAATTCTCCAACATAGAGATTGATGCTGATGAAAGAAATTTGACACCATTTGATAGTCAAAGAAAGGAGGAAGGAAATTCAGTGGAGGATTTTAACTCATGGAATGAAGAAATCAGGCTACTGGAGATTATGTTGAATAAATATGATTCAATACAGGAAGAAGAGGAGGAGAGCAAAGAAGAGATTCTTGAGCAAGATGAAAACAACGAGCTTTCTCTTGAAAAAGAGGAAATAATGGAGCAAGCCCCTGCTCAAGAATTCATGGATCTTTTCACAGAGCTCAGCACAGCAGAGCAGAATATACCAGAGCTCCAAAAGGACTCAGCTCCAATATACGATGAGTCCTCTAGTTTAGAGAATGAAGGAGATTCTCTCTCTCAAGAGAGTCTTCTTCTCGATCCAGTGAAAGGAGATAAAATCCTGGTTGAAGCCTGCCTGCCAGATACTCTTAACCAGGTATCATTTCATGATCCTTATGTGCATTTCCTGCAAACATTTGAAGAAGGATCAAGGGTCCTTTCTAGCAGCATGTTGCCAGCAGAGAGAAAAATTTTCAAAGCTGCTATTGTGGAACAAAAAGAAGAGATCCCACTGCCTTTCAAAATACAAGAAGAAGGCGATCAGGCTTTCAAGAGCCATATTGAAGACAGCAGTGGGCAAAGTAAGTTCCAGACAAAACAAGAGCTGGACATGGAAATTGACAGCATCAGAAGACTGATGATGAAGGTGTCTCAGAAACAGCAGATAGCAGCAAGAAAGCAGAGAAAATTCGGCAATGGAAAAACAATAACAGAATGTGAAAGCATAGTTGGAGGCAAGTTGCAGAACAAAATATGGAAACGTAGAAGGGTACAGTTGAAGAATAATGCAACTAGTGGATACCAGCAAAGCAAAGTATGGGACCCAGGAGGCAAAAACAACCTGGTGTATTATATTGTACATTAGTTTTCTTTTTTGTTTCATCATTCTTTTAATAATGTGTGTGTGCTGATTAATTATGAAGTGAAAGCTAGAGGTGCTGAAGAGCAGAATCCACTGAGAGCTTGATCAGATGGTCTGCAGGTTCTCGACACGTTCAAGGATGAACGCGTCGTCCCCAGTTGGAGCCGATGTTGTGTACATGTCAGCCCCTCATTTCAATTTTTGGTTTTCAACTTCCACAGAGCTTTTAAATTCCTTATCATAGCTTGAGAAATTCGTTTCTATCTACCTTTGCTTTTCCCGCCTCCTCAAACACATTAGAAAACACTACGGGCATACATCCAAAAAAGTAAAACATCCAGCCCCTTTAGCCGTGGCCCCTATATTTTACCGTTCCATGTGATCAGGGCTCAGAACCAAAGGTTAAATCCAAAGGCACTGAAAAGTACATATCTATCGCGCGCATTCATGGACCGTCGGATCAAAATACAAATCAACGGAGCGGAGCTTCACTTGCCATAGTGGTCCCCACGCCTGAGTTACCGCTCACGAATCAGCTGGTTAATTCCGCACCGCCTACCCAAGGCGAGTGGTATTTCCCATTGTGCCAGCGATTCCACAAATCGCATGACGCGTGTCCCGGGGGTACGATTTTAAAACCGCCTATTTCGCGCATTATTCCCCGGACGAAAGTCGAGTAGCGGAATTAATGGCAACCGTCAGATTTCGAGACCTCCATCCGACGGCCATCGTGCCCCGAAGATGCACGCACTTTATCTCAGGCTTCCGCTCTCCCCGCGCATTAAATTTTAGCCAAAGGATGTGCAGCGGAATAAATCATCGCCGTCTGATCCTGCGCCTTTAATCCAACGGTGGTTATTCCCCAAAGCTGCAGGTGTTTTAACCCGTGTCTATCACGCCCATGGCCCACCGTTCCATCGCCCCGATGCTTTTGTAACCATTGATCTTGTTTAAAGAATGCACGGCCTAGATCATTCCCCTGCCACGTTGTTAATCCCGTACTCCTCCACGTTATCACCCCCGCGCATTTGTCATATTTCATTCACCATTACACCTTTCGTTCAAATTTAAACGTTTTACGATATAAACTTCCGCCCGGCTTGTCCATCACCATTCCTCTGTGTTTTTCACCATCCCCCATTGTTTCGCCATGCCTACGAGTCTTCACCACCACGTCCATGGATCCCGTCACGTCATTGTCCCTGTACCAGGTTTCCTTTAACATGTTTGTGGGTTTTTGCAGGATACAGCGACGGGGAATCACCATTAACCTCAGCCTCCATTATAAAAATAAAAGATATACTAGAAGGTCAGCTTCCAGAGGGAAAATTTAAGAAGACAAACCCAGGGTAGTTGTTGTGGCATGACCTTCATTAATGAAACAAGACATAAATCTGTCATGCACCTCAGAGCATTTCAAAAGGCAGATTCTGGTAGCTGAAGACATTAATTTCACAACAAAGAATATCAGTTGAAGATCAAGGAAATCCAGCGTCCAGAAGGCAAAATGTACAGGTGCATAAAATCATATCCTCCAGGTTCTACTTCAACAGATTTTCATCCCAGAAGAGTACAGAATGTCTCATATTTTATTCTTCATACCTTATCCCTGGAGGAATTTGAATCTACAGCATTTACTTCAGAGAGCTGACCTCAGAGTACATACTACACACCACTTTAATTAAGTAGTATGGGCGCGCATATTTTCCGCCATTTCATTCAAATTAGGCAAAATTAAATGTACATGACTGACCTTGTTTTTCTAGACTTTACTGTTCTTTCTATAAATACCCATAAATAAGACATTGTAGAGGTTCCAGATTTCTATCAGAAAACTGTGCAGTGAAAGGCTTTGTATACACCTTGTAAAGTTTCTGTATGAAGGCTCAGAGCTCTTAGGGTCTCAGTGAGGAGGAGTTATAACTATAATGAGGATTCTGGTCTTTGGTATCCCACAGTATGTAATCTTTTCTTATGTGTTAATATAATATCTCATTTCATTGCATTTATCTTCTTGTATCATGTCCTATAATGTGAGTGGCTCACTGATCTTAAGTAAGGATTCATCCTAGTTGGTGCCCATACTTGGATTAGTCAAGCGCTTTAAATAGGCCTAGTCATGATATACTGTTCCATGTTCATGTCATTCATATTTTCTGCTATATTAGTTACTTGAGGAGGGTGCTTTTAAAACGCCATTGTCATGTATGGATTCTTAGTTGGATAAGCCCGTATGTGGTTTTGTTGTGTATCTGGGTATCAGCCTCATGCTAACTAGTATCTTCTTCATGTTTCTCCACTGCATCCACTTTCTGATATTTGATTTCTATGGCATATTATTTGAACTGGCCCTCTTTGCAGTAAGTTGTCTCTTAACTGTCTGATGCGTTTGTATTGGAGTTTTGCATGCTGTTCCTACATTATTCTTATCTTTGTATCAGCTTCTGAGAGAGTTTGGTTCCATTTAAACTAATTTCCTTGTTTTACAAGAGATAGTAAGAGAGCTTTTGGATTGACAACCCAAGATATATTATGAGCTCCTTGCTATGTTAAGATGTCCTAGGCACTGGTCTATGGCAACTCTAGGCTGTCTCTAGGGGATGACATAATTGTCTACAACAGATGACTAATAGTGCCCAGATCCAACGGCAACCCTGGAGCACAAATTGCACCAAATTTATACCAAGGAGTGCCCCCGCAAGCAATCTCGTTAAATCCGCTCACTTGCAAATCGATGGTTGACATTAACTGCGGGAACACTCTCTTCAAATTCCAAAAAACCGCTTAAGTGCCCCCGCAAGTGGTTTCAGGTTTCAATAAAGGACATTACGGGGTGATAGCTGGAGCCCACACCCTTTACTTTCAAATCAGAGAAATGACATATTTTCCTTAAAAGAACTTAAGGGTGTTGGAGGAGGCACAAAGGGGAAAATAGATGGTCAGGATCAAAGCGCAAAATTGAAGCGGAGAGATGGACGGCGGAGATCATAGCACAGGAACGCAAGTCAAATGGACAGACAATATTAGATCGCAAGATCTAAGTTAGAGATAAGCGATCAAGAATGGATATCGCAAATAAAGATGCATGAGATTTAATGGTTCAGAGATTCTGGAGAAGAGCCACATGTCGGCCATACGTTCCATCGCATATCGCACTTTGCAAATCTTACCGTTTACCCTCCACTGCTCACACATAAATCTTCGATTTGCGATATGTGGGTGGTCCCACCTCCGTCTGCCACGTCACTCCCGCACTTTGCAAATCTTACTGTTTACCCTTCGCTGCTCACACATAAATCTTGCAATTTGCGATATGCGGGCGATCCCACCTCCGTCTGCCACGTCACTCCAGCCCATCGCATATCGCTCACCGCAACTTTTAACATTTACCTCCCCGCACTTTGCACTTCGTAGAACATAACATTTAACCCCCGCTGCTCCCAACTAAACCTTGCGACATACGATCTACGGGCGGCCCCACCTTCACCGCCACGTCGCCCTTTTCTCCTCATTGCATATCGCACTTTACGAGGCTTAACTCTTACCTTCCGCTCCCCTTTTCGCAAAACCTGCGGGCTGCGATGTTGTGGGCGACCCTCACTTCATTGCCACATCACCTCCCTCTCCCCGCACTTTGCACATCGCAAGTTTTAATGTTTACCCTCCACTGCTCATAAACTAAATCTGCCGATGTGCGATTTGCGATTTGCGATAGCTTTGGGACCCATCCCTGCCACGTCATCTAAAGCTATCACCTGGCCTCTGACCCGCTCTTTTCTGTTTAAATCATTTCCGCCATGGTTAATACTATCGGCCCCACCATTCCTTCCGCCTTTTCCATCCGTTCTTCACGCATCCCATCCATGCCCCCCTCCGAAATCCGGTTCCCGCTTTGGAATTCAAAACATAGCATGGGCTTTTGGGTGGAACATGCAGTTGTGGTTTATTCAGTTTGCTCAGGAAACCTTCGCTAAAGAGCCAAGCAGACACAGTATGACTGGTCATTTCACAGCTACTGAGTGGAAATCATGAGCATGAGGGAGTGGAGGCATTCAAAAAGCAGGTGGAATTAAGTAATGGAAGACGGACTGCCCACCTGTTCACGACCACTCCTCATCACACCGCTTTGAAGGCTCTTGGATTTGGCCTCCTCTAGTCAACTTTGTCTTTTCCTTTTACTGTTAGATAGTGATGTTTTACTGGTGAAATCCCGATTTCACCCGAGTCTGTTTTGATTCTCTGTTTATGGAAGTGATTGCTTGTTGCACGCTCCGCTAGTCAATTAGGATATTTTTCTTTCGCATGTGTGGATCGATCATGAGATTTTGATTCGATCGTAAACCCTGAAGGAGAACTCTATATGTAGGGAGTTCTAAGATGAAAGAGGTTCTGGAATTTTGAAGAATTTTGTTGTAGTTTTGTATGATTGTGCTCCCTGTGCTCTAGGATACATATTTGGGAGAACTGTTTGAACTTAATATGATACAAAGCTGTTATTTGGATTCCAGATGGAGCAATGAGTAGTATGTATCTGTTTCCTTCTGTTATCACTAATCTCCTTTTTATGTGTAATCGTCTTTCATGTTATGCTGCTTTGATGGTTCATGTAATGTAGCTGTCGGTGGTCTGCAATCTTATTCATGAATTCGTGTTTGTATAACGCTCAGGTGTTAACGCTCATGTATTAAGCTTGCTGCACTCCCTTAATTTGTGCTCCACGAACCTCTGTTGTTGTCCATATCTCATTCATATCCACTTCCTCTGAGTTCATGAGGGACAAATTCTTAATCCTCTTAAGCCTGTCTCTTGTTGGTTCCTTCTATGTTCTTTCTCAATGCCTCTGCATATTTTTAAAGCTTCTGCTCATTGTTTTATACTTGGCCCATTTAAAAGCCATCAAGCTTCACAGCCTCCTGAGCCCTCTTACAGTATAGGGAATTCACATGAATCAGGCTCAAATGGTCTTCTCCATTCTTGAACCACCAAAACCATTATTCTCTTGACCCATATTTTGTTAGAGGCATTTATACAGTTGTCCACATTTAACCTCTGATTTTAAGATGTCCTAGGCACTGGTCTTTTGCAACTCAAGGCTGTCTCTAGGAGCTACAACACTACCAACTGCTACACTGCAACTCAGTCACTGAGAGAAACAACTGAAAACTCCTACCCAACTTTGACAAACAAGTCAATTGGGCCGCATCTGCATCATTGAAGCTCCATAGGCTGCGGCTCTGTGTTGTCATCTAGAGGTTGCTGCACAACTACAGCTCTGCATTGCGTAAGTAGACCTCCTCTGCACTGTTGAAGTCACATCAGCCCCTCTGCACTGAAGTCCCCTACACTGCTGTTGCGCTGCGTTGTCCTCCTGAAGCCTCTACGCCATTGCAGCTCTGCTCTGCGTAAGTAGGCCTACTCTGCGCTACTGAAGTCACATCAGCCCCTACGGTGCTGTTGTTGTTGCATTTGCACTGCGTTGTTCCCTTCAGCTTGCAACTCTGCCTCTGCTCCATCTATGATTCTCTGCACCCACTGCTCCACTTGTCTCGCTACTGTCTTAAGGCTCCCGTAGCTCGGATGTGATCTAAGAGTTGGGCTACTCAAGGATCTTGCCACCACTCTGTAGCTGCTCTACAAATCCATGTCGCCCCACTTTCGTGGTTCATGAGCACTCATGGCTACGTCATCTTTGGCGCCATCGTCCACCACAGCAGCCTTGGAGGTAGAAGCTTCCTTGTCCTTCTTCTTCTGAGGACAATTGCTGGCGAAATGTCCTATTTCGCCGCACTGGAAACACTTGATCTTAGACATATCCCGCTTCTTTCTCCCTTGCTACCTCTTTGATGCCAAGGCTGCATCTTCCTCTTCTTCCTTATTTACTTTACTCAACCCGGTGTTGAACTATCTCTTGGTGATCCGATGGATTTCTTCTTGTCGAAGGATCGCCCACATATTGTCCCAGTTGGGAAGGGTCCCTCTACCTAAGAGACTTTGGACAAAAGTTTCCCATTCCTCTGTGGCAGCATTTAGGGTCGTCCTCACCATAACATCGTCCTCCATCTTCACCCCCATGCCAGTCAGTTGATCTCGGATCTCTTGAAGTCTAGACAGAAAAGGCTCAATCTCCTCCCCCTTGGTCATCATGAATAACCTCAATTGGTTCTCCAAAAGCATCTTCCTCTGGACGGATCTTCCTTCATATAGTGTGGTCAGAGCCAGCCACATCTCATAAGTCGTCTTCTCATCGGTTATGTGTGGAACCACATGATCCTTGACCCCGTTGATTATGAAGCGCTTGGCATGTGTCGTTGCTTCTTCATGCTTCGCCAAGAGATCCGCATTGGTCAGTGTGGCCAGGACTTTCTCTACATGCTCCCTCAGAACGTATGCCTCCATGACTACCAAGATTCTGGTCTTTCAGATTTCAAAGTTGGACAAGTCGTCCAACCTATCCTGATCACGTAGTCTGTGAGGTGCCAACTGCTCAGCAAATCTGTCGGAAAGAATCCTTCTCTCTATGCTAGAGACTCGGATCTAGGGTCCTTGGCGAGAAAGGCACCCTCTGCTCCCTCTGACAATTGACTTCCTCTCTTGGAAGTCTGCCAAAAAAAAACGAATCAGCTCTCCTCGATCCTCTGACCAATCTACAGATTTCTTTGGCTGGAAATCCTCTGAGAAGTTGTTCTCCTCCTGCTCTTTGTCAGCTTTCTCAGTTTAAATTGTGAACCGACAGAATTTTAACCCCACCAACAACTACTGAAGCTCTGCAGCACTGCTTCCGGCACTCTGAAATAGCAACAGCTTCAGGATTGTCACCCTGGCTAGCCTCTGCGTGAGCAGACAGTCCCAATACAACCTCTGCACTGCCTCTGCACAATAAGTACGTGGGCCTGCGTGGAGACTACGTCACTATGGCTTCTGCATGGCTCTGCTCCCTTATGCTGCTACATTGTCCTCTTTGGTCCAGCTTTCTGCGGTTGTTGTTGCTTTCTTTGTTGCTTTCTGTAGCAAGGATTCTTTAGTCTTCTTGCTAGTGATTCAGCTAGATCTGCAATCGCTATGATACCATGTGAAAATTTCTGAATATTACTTATGCAGAAACCCTACTGTTAAATCTAGTTATACTTCTCATATTTAATCAAGTTATTAATCTGAAATTTTTGCATTAACATTGAAGCAAACACATTAACATTCTACACAGATATAGATCTAAATTGAATACATGCACAATGACAAAGTGACACACAGGATTTTTTGGACAACTCTCCCCAGAAAAACCCAATGCGGGAACACTGGTCTTCTGGCTGCTGGAGGGTTTATTATTATTAAGTAGATTCTAAGTACAGCGAATCTGGGCACCTTACTGGTTAACCCGACAGAGAAATACAAAATCTATAGCAATACCTCTATTCCGGAGACAGAAAACTAGACTGATTCACACCCTTAAACGGGATTTACAGTTTTCAGCCCTTTTCAGTCTTCAGAAGACCCAGCGTTGCTCTGAAGCCCTCTGCGTCAGCTTTGCTAGCCTGCATCAGCCCCTGCGTTGCACAGCAAGGATCTGCGTCACCCCAGACTAGGTTACGTTGCCCCTACACTGCCCTGGCTGGGCCTGCGTCAGCCCTACTGGCCTCCTGCTGCCCTTTATGGGACTGCATAGCACCTAAAGCCCTCTGCGTTGCGTAGTTGCTGCTCCCTCTGCGTTGCTTTGACTGTTGCTTCTCTGCCTCTTGGTGACTCTTGGTCTAGGATCAAATCATCCCTCTCGCCAATACTACTCCTCGCTGCAGCTAAAACACTTCTAGAAATTCTTAGCAAACCACGCCCTAGAATTCCAGCTTAGTCTCAATGCTTTGCCAGTGTATGTGTCCTCCAACTGACCCCAAGCCTTTCCTTTATACTTCTCTCGTTGGGAAACCAACGGTCGTGATCTAATCTTGAATCGATGGCTAAGATTAAAAGAAACTTTGATCTGTGTGACTTAAGTCATTTCTATCACATGTTTAAATTAATTACCTTTAATCTTTTAATTTTCCTAAGTTAGACTTAGGGTCCTTAATTAAAAAGATTAATTAATTAATTTTCTCTTAAACAGGATGAAATTTCTCAAATCCCTTTCTGGGTCTTGGAGATCTTATGCACTCTAGTCCCTCCATAAAGTTTGGGAGCTAGAGCACATCTAATGCTACCCTAACACTCAAAAATCTCAACAAGAGGAGGGTCCGGCAAATTTCTAATACTCTTTTCAAGGACATCTTCACTGCAACACAGAAGTCCTTTCTTTGTTGAGCCTTGACCTTTCTAAAAGAGAGCATACTTTTCAAGACAACAGACCAAACCAAGGCATCAACTCCCTCTTGGTCAGTTGATCCTTTTCACTGCATAAGATATGAAACAGTATAGAGGATTTCGAACTCTATATCACAGATCTGCACTTTGGAGATACTATATCATTGTAATCAACAAAAGTTAGAAGTTTAGACCAACTCAAATCCATGTGTCATACGTTGTAGGTTGTGCAAAAAAAACTTCACACTATGGTTGCCCTCATTGTATGATTTCATACAAGGATGAATCCTCTATAACTGAGGATCTTTCATAGCTCCTCGACTATCAACCGTATGAATGCTTACAGTGGCTACTTCAGTCATATGGATAAGCTCAAGACTACAGGGAGACTCAGCTCCATGGTAGTATTTTCCCAACTTACTTAGTTCATTCCTGAGGAGCTTAATAAGACTGCAACAGAACTCGGGTTCTTGGGCAAAACTTGACCACATTGTTTCTGAATGAATATAGATGTCTCAGAAATGCATTAAAACATATATTGCCATAATTCTTCTGATCCATATTATGTGATGAGTTAGTGTCAAATGATTGGAAAATTATGTTGTAACAAAACTGATACATAATGTTAGACGTGTTAAGCATATAAATCATTCAAGATAAATTATGGTGCCAAGACTAACTATGACCAATCATCATACTACTTTACTGTTGTAATAAAGCTGTGACACGTGAACATTGATGCCATACATAACATAGTGATGTGAATCATATCAACATAGCTGTGACACAGAACATTGATGACCTGTAGCTATGCAAAAGGGATTTGCTTCGTCACAGATATATCTATAGTGCAAGTTACCAACCTGTACAGTGTGCGAGGTCCCTTCTGAGGTAAACGAGTCATAAAAAAATGTGATCCATAGTCCATTATCAAATGAAGATTGGTAGCCCATATAGACTTGAATCACTTCTCATTTCCTTTGATAAGATGCTCAGCTTTGTAGGACAATTTGACTAGTTTCTTGGACTTCTAAAACTGAGATCATGGGAACTTGTTGTTTACTCATTGAACTTTGATTTAGTCACTGATATGAGGCCTTCAAAAGGTTTCTCCCTCCGCTTCCATTCTGATTAGTTTGAAGATTTCGAGACCCTTTTTGTCTAACAAAGTCACAAGTTACAACAAATGTGCACACATAGTCCACTTCATGTTGACTTATTTTCAGACTGGCAGAGGGAGGAGACCATGCAGACTTGACAATAAACTTCTTCTTGTGATTGCTTTCTCTTTCACTCTTGCTTGGGCTTGTCCTCTTCTGAGCTCTGATCCCATTTAATTTTATGTTAACATGTTCTTTGCTTAGGACAATTACTTCAATGTTCCATATTAGCCCATCTTATTAGCAATCACATAAATCATTATTGACAGTAACTGAAGAAAGAACATAAATGATGAAAGCTTAAGACAGGTCAAGTAAAGAGAACACAAAGATGTGGCTCAAGCCAGGGAAAAACCCCAAGATGGGGAAAACCCTTGATCAGATCTTCTTATTATTAATATCAGATGTTCAGAGAGAGAGAGAGTACAATAATTCAAAGTCAAGATAGATTTGCCAATTTGAAGATCCAATATCTCTGCCCTTAGATAAATAGAGGGCCCAAACAGAGTTGTAATTCTGGAGTACTTAAGCTGGTATCATGTTGCAGAAGGAGCTAGGTCTGTTAGGACTACTTGCAGTCCATCAATGAGCTACTGCAAACTGTCTAATCTGGACAACCAACAAACTATCATCCAAGACTACACAAATATATCATATGATATGATTACAAGAGCTGGTGTTTACTATTATAGCTTGCTGCTCCTGGTTAGGGCATGTGGCATACTGCTGCAGTCCTCACAAACTCATCCAAAAACAATCTTCTACAGCTGCGGTCTCTTCCTCCAAGACTATCTGTCCTCCTTTTTTTACACATCTGGGTTTAATCCAGCCCCCAAACAAACCTATACACCAACCAGCCTTCATCAAAATGGGTCTGCGGCTCATCTGGGCAGATGCAAACCATTTCGGCCCATTGTTTAGCAAGATAAGGCCTGCAGCCTGCTTGAGAAAGGCTTCTTGAAGGCGTGGCCCACCTAGGAGAGGGTTTACGCACCATAAAAATACACCCACACACTTCAGCTCTTCCTAATGCCTGCGGTCAGCCTCAGAGTAAACTCGGACCTGCAACAGAAGATAAATAAGCCCAAAATAGTCCACAAATAAGCCCATACTTGCCCCTAATAGGCTCGGCCTTCTTCCTCAGGAATTCAGCCCATCAAACAACCCTGCCATGATAATAACCTAGCCCTTCTTCCTTTGCTGGAGACACCTTCCTTCTGCTGCTATTTCAGAGAGAAGAAAATGTGTGAGATGATCAAATGATGTTGGAGGACACTCCCTTTTATAGGAGATGGAGAGGGATTTCACTTGATTAATTAACCCCAACCCGACCTTGATAAAGTACACATGTGAGGGCTTAATTTCAAAAATATATTTTTCCTTATCCAAATATAGGTGATCTTGATTCTTTAGTTTGATTTTAGTCCTCTCGAAAAGAGGAATTCAATGCCACAATTATCTTCATCAAAAGAGCTGCCCAAAGTGGAATTTTAGTTTTCAATTTTAACACCTATTTTTAAGGATTGGTGATGAGCTAATGATAAGCTTATTTTTTTAATATAACAGCAGAAAATTGTACCTTCTCATGCTCTAGAAAACTAGGTTTTCAGTTGTTTTAAATGCAATACAGCATTCCACTGACAATGAGTTCTAATGGAGTACCAAAATCAGTAATGTGTTAGCCGACAGGGTTTCCTATAAGCTTAGAGTATTCTCCCAATTGGTGCTGCATCAAGAACTACCAACAAAATCAAGACTTGCTAGGAGTGGACGTGCACATGACAAGTGCTTTCACTGTGGCAAACTGGAGACCATCAAACACATCTTCTAGAATGCTCCTTCTCTCGCTTGCAATGGAAAATAGTGTGACAAAAAATTTGTAGAAATTTCTGTTTTCCCACCCCGGTTTTCAGTTTCACCTTATTTCTCCGATTAGTTAAATGCCCTTTCCCATAACCTTACATTCAACACGCTGGAAAATAGATATTTTCTGAAAACACAAATTCTAGAAAATTTTCACAGTGCTGGAAATTGCAGAAATAAAAATCAGCAAACTAAAACAGCCACACAAAACATTTTAACACAGTGATTTTTTATCAACATGACCCTGGAAAAACCCCTTACAACTCTTGGGGAAAACTAGTTCGAAAACTTCTCTTTATTTTCTGAATATTGCTTTTACTGTGATGCAGAAATTTACACAGCAAAAAATTACAGCAAGTTCAAAACAGAACTTATCTCGAAAACCATGCCAAACTCCACCTCGGTTTCCGTGCCACAAAACAGAAAAATTACAGCCTTCAAAACTGTACGAACAACCTCGAAAACAGTGTCGGAATGGTTGTACGACTTCTCTCGAAATCTGTAGTTTTCTCTCCTCGAAATTCGTGCCCACTTGCCTCGAACTTTGTGCTCAGCCCTACTGTACGGATTTGCTGAAAGTTAGTGTTGTTGCCCTCCTTCTCACTGCTCAAAAAATTCTCTTCAGCTTTCTCCTTTTCCTTCTCTCAATCTGCTCATGAAAGAATTAATGAATGAATGACCTTTTCTCTCCTCTTCCTCCTTTAATAGAACTCTAAGTGACTTTTGGGTTATCCCCAAATCCAATGGTTGAAATAGCTTTAGATCTAGGGCTGAGATTAAATGCTTTTTTAAATCTCACTTTCTATTTTTTAATTCACCCTACTTTAATAAAAACCTACTTAGTCATTTATTTCCAAAGTCACTTTTCCTTTCTAATTTTACATTAACTTTATTAAAGTCACTATAAATTAGACTTTAGTAACTTTATCACTTAAAGTCACTTTTAAATTAGATTTTACTTTATAACTTTATAAAGTCACTTTAGGAGAAAAATTAAATTCTTTTGGACACTCTTCCCTAAGCCAAAGATCAAAGCCTTTGGGAACCACCTGCCCTCCGGTAACCAAATTTCAACACTCCCTCTTACCGAGGAAGGTGTTCCTCACCACACCCATCTTGTCTCTAAAGTAGACATGCTTGCTCCGTGGTAAGGCTTTGGTAAGAATATCTGCAACCTGCTCATCAAAGGGAATATATTCAAGCTTAACAGCTCCCTTCTGCACATAGTCTCTGATGAAGTGATATCTGATGCCGATATGCTTTGACTGATCATGAAATACTGGATTCTCCGTGAGTTTAATGCAACTCTGATTATCACAATAAATTACTGAAGGTCTCAACGGCTGACCAAATAAGCCAAACAACATCTTGCGACCAGATGGCCTCACAACTAGCTAGACTGGCTGCCATATACTCTGCTTCCGCTGAACTCAATGCTACTGATTGCTGCTTCCGGCTGAACCACGACACCACTGTCGAACCCAACCCAAAACAGCACCCTGAAGTGCTCTTCCTATTGTTGACCACATTTTGTCAACGACCCCATAGCAGTACACCACCATTTTTTCAATGGGATTTATAATGTTCGAGGCTCGTGTCATCCAGATTTCATCGCCGATCGACAGTTTTTATAATGATGTAAACCCATTCTGCATTTTATGATGTAAATGATCTAAGTAAGACCGTCCATGTATGTAACAACCTAGGTAAGCCTAGTATGTTGTTGATGACTTCCATCTTAGGAGGTTTTTTGTCTCACTGATTCACGAAAGTGATCGGCAGAGTTTTTCCCTCCAGCCTCACCCCAAAGCTAGGGTGGAATTTGTCATCAGCATGCTAAGTGAGTCCTAGTGTTTTTTATCGAGTCCTTGTAAAAGTAGTTTCAACTACTTGGTCTACTAGATCATGTTTTGAGTTGCAGAATTGGGAATTTATTTGAGGGTCTATACGAATGGGTATTCCCCCTTCATATATGTAAATGTATTATCTCATGTAAAAGAGGGTTGGAAAAATAATTATAATCCCCTCTTAGTCAATTAATTAAATTTTCTGGTCAATTAATTAATAAAATCTTAAACCAGAAATTTAATTAATTTAGGGTCCTAAATTAGGATTAAATCTTTAAAGGCAAAATTTGTGGGTCCTTGGAAAATGATTTTGACAGCCCCAAGCCAAGGGAATATTAAGAATTTTAAGAAATATTGGACCCTTGGGCCTTGGTGGTTAAGTCAAGATCAAAATTTTGGGGTAATCAACTCAAAAATAATATTTTTGAGTTAATTAAAATTGAATTAAATGATAAATTCGTTTTTTCCCCAAAATTTTAATTTCAACGCTCCAGATTAAAAGATAATTAAATCTTTTGGACGGTTGAGATTATTTTGACGAGGATCATCCAAATTAGCCGTTAGAGATCTTGTCCTATAAATTTAGAGGTCTTTCTCATTCTTGAGTCATCCGATCTCAGAATCGTGTACTGGTCTTGGAAGCTCTTGTGAATTTTTCTTGATGAATAAAGCATAAAAACTTTGGGGTTACAAATCTTGATGTTCCTTATCAAATTTATGTGGTGAATTGTCTCTAAACTGTGCTACTTGGTTTCTTGCATTTTATGGTTGATGGCCTACATGGATTAATCTGCATACAGGTATCTTGTGCAGTTTTCTGGGTTTATAAAATAACATTCTGATTTTTCTAAGGGTCTCACTCTGTTTTCTTAAATCTCTATCGATCTAAGGTTCAGATCTAAGTGTGTAGGAAAATATTTTTAAGATTGAGCGTATGGGGAAGTCTTCGGTTGGACCAGCCGATTCTCAATAAACATAAGTCTGAAAAGCTCATTATTTGTTAAATTCCAAGTCTATCTTACGAAATTGGTGGTTTTGCAAGGTTTTCTAAGGCTTGTGCCTCTCCCAAAAAGTTTTAAATCTCTGAAAATTGTGCTAAAAATGGATTTCAAATTTGACCATGAGGGTTTTAATCTGTAAACTAGTTGTAAATTTGTAAATTTTTTTAGGACTGTAAGGGTTTAATCGTTTCTTGGTGTGTATCTTCAAATCTGGCTGATTTCGTATAGGTTCAGGGCTCAAATCAGAATTTTTTTTTAGATCTAAGGCAGATCTAGCCTCCAAAGGCCAGATCTGGCCTCAATCCCCACTATGGATGAATCTGGGCGATATTTGATTTAAAGGAGCATCAAATCTTAGCGTGAATTGAAGAAGTTCTAAATTTTGCTGGAAATTTAGATGTACTGGGTTAATCATTGGCTTTGAATACTGATTCACTCCCTGCGATCTGCAAATCCGTTTGCTGCGTCTCATCAACCTTTCTTCATTTGCACCAGCATCCTCAATTCTGTACCCTGTCACCATCCAATTTTTCTCTGAACCCTACCCATCACCCAGCTTTTCTCACGCTGTCTATTTTCTCTGTCTAGCATTTCCTCCGCCAAGATACCTCTACGTTAAACCTTGCTATCGACCTCTCCATCGACTATCAAAGCATCTCCTGCATTCAATCCGTCTCCCTCATGCCTCTACAAGCCATCGACTTTCTCAATTTGCCTTGCCATCCAGCGTCCGTCCAGTTTCACGTCCATCTTGCAGCAATCAATAAAACGATAAATTTGAAGCACGCCTTCAATCCCGCCGTCAAACATTACTTCAGCTCTTCATCGAGCCACTACCCAGCGCTCATCGAGCTGTCGTCCCTCTCGACCTGCATCAAGGCACAAAAATAAAATAAAAATATATACAAGTGCATACGCTCTCACTCTGCCCGCGATCTGTTCTTCACCATATCGGACTTCGATCTACTCTCCACGTCCAAGCATTAAACTCAGTCAATCCTCCGCCTTTTCCTTCGACGTCGGCATCCATTTCCTTATCCGAACCTCCGTCCTCCGTCGTGCCCCTTCTCAATTGCATCTTTGCGCCATTGACGTCCATAACCTGGCTCCTCGACCTGCCGAAATAAAACGACAAATGCACATAACGATTTTACATGGATTCGATTTGTTTAGATTAGTTGTAGGTTAGGTTAAAATTTCATATAAAATTTTTAATTTAGATTTGAGTTTGTGATAGCATAGTTTTTATTTAATTTTAGTTTTAATAGTGTTTAGTCTTAGTTTTTTTTTATTTTGTCAGTTTTCCTTTTTATAGATTTCAATTTAGTTTTATTAGCTAGATTTAAATTTTTTATTTTAGTTTTTTTATTATTTAGATTTAGTTTCATTTTAACTTAGTTTAAATTTTAATTTGTGTTTTTAGTTTTTTTTGTTTAATTTTTAGATTCTAACTTTTAGCTTTAGTTTAGTTAGATCATTTTTGTGTAGTTAGATTTTAATTTTTGTTTTTCTTTAGAATTAGTTTAAATTTTGTTTTAAAAAATAAAAAATATAAAAATATAAAAATCCTAAAAATCTAGAAAATACAAAAATATAAAAAAATTTCAAATTTTCTATAGTCAAATGCGCTAAAATATTTCTATTCTAAGTTTGACTATGGATCATTTTGATTTTCGAACTGCGTTATAATTGGAATATTTTTGTTTTCAGAAATCTTTCAAGTATCTGGCATTCTCATGATATTGTTATTCATGGTTGTGGCATTCTCAAGAAAATATCATTGTGATCAATCGTGGTTTAATAAGCAGCAGTTAATCGTTACTTACTTGTTTATAATTGCATAACGGGATTTTGTTTGACTCCATAAGGCACTGGTTTTAAAACGTGAAATCTAATTTAGATATGTGGAATCTCGTTCATTTCTATCAAGTATTTGATGTTTTAGCTGTGTCTCCTGGATTTATCATCCTCATTTATAATAGGGTCTACCTCCCTTAGCTTGCAGGGAGACAGCTTAAATAGAGAGATTGGGGATAAGGGTGACAGCCCCCAATCTGAGCCGTTGTCGCGGTGCCTTGACAATCTGTGCGACAACATTTTTTGGCGCCGTTGTCGGGGATCCATTTACTGGACTTTGGCTCAACGACATTCATCTCTTTATTCATTTTCATCTCATATATCTGAGTTAGCTTCCTGTCCTAGTGGCGACTCCATTGGCTTCATCTTCCATAAGGACCTATACGAGAAGGCATCCTAGTAGCTTGGTTAATCCTACTCCAGATCCTGAAAGGGTTTTTAGAGTCCGATTACACAAGCTCGCTTCTCGTACACTCCTTGATAATCTCAGCCAGGAAGCTCTCTCTGATATCCATTCGCTTTTTTGTGATCCGCCTCAACCCGATATCATGGATATTTTTGCCCCGTGTGATTTTGCTAATATTCAAGGTTATCCCCATGATACCCCTCAAACTGGAATGGATAAATTACCTATCTTTCAAGGAAATGATGCAGTTAGTGTTAAATCTCATTTGTTTGCTTTCACTAGCTGGTGGAATAGATTTGCAGTTACAAATAATAATTTCGATGATGTGAAGATGAAAACTTTTGTTCTTACTTTTGGTGAGGATGTTGCTGAATGGTTCATGGAAAAACCTGATAATTCATTTAATACTTTTGAATCAATTGTAGCTGCCTTTAAAGAAAAGTATGGAGATAAAAGGGAAGATAGGCATTTGGTAAGAGAGATCAGTACCATAAAAAAGAAAGAAAACGAAACGATTGAAGAATTCAACAGGAGATTTAATGGTATCCTTAGAGAAATATCTCAAACTCATAAACCTCCTGATGGATCTCTTTTGAATTTTTACATTGATGCTTTTAATTCTGAAACTTCATATGAGTTAAGGCGGGCTAAAACTGCAAATTATAGGGCTTGTCAATCTTTAGCTGAAGAATTTGAAAAAGATAGAAGAGCATCTGGGAAGTCTGAAATTCGTGGTTTTGATAGGACTGCAACTAAGTTAAAAACACCTAAAAGTAAAGAACCTCTTGAAGATGATGATGACCCTATGAAAAAATTGATGCAAAAGCTTGAAAGCATGGAGCTTAATCAAGCTAAATTAATCTCTGACCATGCTAAAGAAATAAGCACTTTACAAGCTAGGTTGGTTCAAATGGAAAGAGCTCAAACGCATAATTCCCAACCTAGGAATCATAATACAAATAATCGAAATAATAATACTTGGCAGAGAAAGGGTCAGTCGAGTGAGCAGAGACCTCCCAATCCGCTTGAATCTACTAATTTGGTTGATGAAGCTCCTCCTTATTGTAGAGTTTGTGATGCTCTTCACGAAGAGGCTACTTGTCCCATTGTCGAAAGAATCATAAATAATAGAATGTTTGGGGCAAGTAATCAGATAAATGTTGTTGGTAAGGAGTTCTCTTTGTCTGTGGAAGATTGGATGGAAGTTAAGGAACATAGTCAAGATGTTAGGCCTTTCACATCTTCGCATAGCATCAATAATTTTGATTATGAGAATGATTTGATTGTTGAAATGTTTGGTGAAAAGCCTTCTCCTGATCGAGTTTTAGAAATCGCTAAAGACAAAGGATTAACTTATCAAAGAAGGGATAAAGAGCAAGGTCATAATCAAAATCCTCCTCGAATTTTTAATCCTAGTCCTGGTTTGGATATTGATTTGGGTGCATGGTTGAGAAATGCTAAGATCTTGGTACCTTTTACTGAGGCTATAAAGCTTCCTAATCAGAAAGCTAAAGTTTTAGATGTTCTTGGAGCTTCACATGTTAATGTTACTCAAAATGAAACTCCTGAAGTGTCGTATCAAGATGCCCCTATATACTTACAGAAAATGGAATCGGATAACAAAGATCATCAGCCATTTTTTGTTAGTTTGATGGTTAATGATTATAAATTGAATAATTGTATGCTAGATTATGGTGCTTCAGCTTGTGTTATGACTAAGAGGGCCATGGAACAGTGTAATTTAAGAGTTTCTAGACCATATTACAACATATGTGCCATGGATTCTAAGAAAATTGAAGTTCATGGGTTGATCAAGGATTTACAAGTTCATTTAGCGGTTTACCCTGATATCATGATTGTTATGGACATAGTTGTAGTTGATGTTCAGGATGCCTGGGGTATGTTGTTATCGAGAAAGTGGGCTTATGATCTAGGAGGAAGTATTCAGATGAACTGGTCTTATGCTATGATTCCTTCTCCTAGAGGTGAAGGGTTTGTGAGGCTTAATAGAGAACCTGGAAGAAGATTCCATGTAGAAGATCCTAAAAGACCTCATAATGAAATAATTAAGGAACAACCTGACATGGGGAATTATGCTACTATGTCTAATTTCGCGATTCCCTTAGATGACAAGGTTGATGAGAAATCTGAGGACTTAAATGATCAAGTTTGGTACATGCATTTTGATGGTGCGGCATCTAAGTATGGTAAGGGTGCTGGAATTGTTTTAAAATCTCCCCTTGGTAATATTTTAAAGTTTGCTTATAGACTTGAGTTTGATGCAACCAATAATGTCGCTGAGTATGAGGCTTTGTTGTTGGGTTTTGAATTGGCAAAGGCTTTAAGAATTAGGTTGCTTAGTATCAAGGGAGATTCTGATCTGGTTATCATGCAAGTTAAGAATAAATTCACATGTAAGAATCAGAGGTTAAAGAATTATCTAAATGTTGTATGGGATGTTATGGAACACTTTGATGCTATTAACCTTGAAGCTGTCCCAAGAGAAAAGAATGCTTTAGCAGATGAGCTTGTTGTCGCCGCTTCTACCTTACAATTATCTGATGAATTAATTCAGGAAGAGATAAAAATGGAAATTATTTTCAGACCATGTGTCCCCGATAATTCAGAACATTTGCAAGTTTTTGATGATGAAAAGCAGGCTATTCGTTTTCTTAATCATTTGGATGAGTTTGAAGATTTTCGGATAAGTTCTAAGGAGGATGGGTCTGAGGATCATGATGATATTATAAATCCTACGCCTTGGAATATTGTTGCTTTAGAACAACACTTTGATCGGCATGATGCTACAAAGCTGAAAGAAGAGAATAGAAAGAATCCAAGTGAATTCATTGAAGTAAATCTTGGTACTTCTAAAGATCCTAAAATTGTTAAAATCGGTAAAGGTACTAGTGAAGAAGAAAGGAAACAATTGATTAATTTACTTCACGAGTACAGGGATGTTTTAGCATTTTCATATGATGAATTAAAAGGATATAGGGAAGATGTCATGCAACACACTATCCCTTTAAAAGATGAGAATGCTAAGCCTTTTCGTCAAAAACTTAGGCAAATAAATCCTAAGTTAGCTTCTTTGGTTCAGAAAGTGCTTTCGAAAATGCTTGCGGCTGGAATCATTGCTCAAACTAGACATTCAACATGGTGTTCCAACTTGGTGATTGTTAGGAAAAAGAATGGTACCATTAGACTTTGTGTTGATTTTAGAAACCTTAATCTAGAGCATGTAAAAAAGATAATTACCCTTTGCCCAACATGGAGACTATGTTGCAAAGAGTAACAGGTTCATGAATGATGTCATTGCTAGATGGTTTTTCTGGATACAATCAAGTTTGGGTTAAAAAAGAAGATCGTCACAAAACGACATTCACCACACCATGGGGTACTTTTGAATACATTAGAATGCCTTTTGGTTTGACTAATGCTAGGGCTACCTTTCAAAGGGCTATGGATTATGCTTTTAAGGGCTTAATTGGAAAAATTATTGAAATTTACCAGGATGATCTTACTGTTTTTTCTAAAGATGGTATTACTCATATAGGTCATCTTAGGCAGGTTTTTGATAGATGTAGAGAGTTTGGGATTTCCATAAATCCGGCTAAATCTATTTTTGGGGTAACTGAAGGGAAGTTACTTGGTCACATCATCTCCAAGGATGGGATCAAGATTGATCCTGAAAGAGTTGAGGCAATCCAAAAGATTCCTCTACCTCACAATCTTAAATCCCTTCAGTCTTTCTAGGAAAAACTAATTTTCTTAGAAGATTTATTCCAAATTACGCAGAAATAGCTAAGCCTATTCAAAATCTTCTTAAAAAAGATGTAAAATTTTTATGGAAAGAAGATGGTAAAAAGGCTTTCCAAGGGATTAAGAGTGCTATTGCTCAAGCTCCGGTTTTGGTGAGTCCTGATTACTCAAAAGATTTTATGATTTTCTCTTTCGCTTCTGAAGATACTATTGCTGGTGTCTTGTTACAAAAGAATAAGGAAGGTCACGAACAGCCTATTGCTTTCATGAGTAGAGCGCTTCAAAATTCTGAATTAAAGTATACTACTATGGAAAAGCAAGCCTATGCTTTGGTTAAGTCTCTTAAGCATTTTAGGACTTATGTGGGTTATTCTAAGATTATTGCTTTTAATCCGCATTCCACAATTAAAGATATTTTAACTCAAACTGATTGCTTAGGGACTCGTGCAAGGTGGGTTACTAAAATTCAAGAATATGATCTAGAGATTAAACCCACTAAGTTAGTCAAAGGTCAAGGCTTGGCTGAGATGTTGACCGAAGGTAATGAAAAGGCGCTTGGTTTGATCTGTCTTAATGATATGTCTTCTCCTGAGTTGCAAAGGTTAGGAGAGCATGAATGGTATAAGGACATTATTTATTATCTGTTAAATCTTACATGTCCTGATAATTTAGTTGCTCATAGAAGAAGGGCTCTTAGATTAAAAGCCACTAAGTATTGCCTCATGAAGGATGGCCTTGGATGGAGAAATCCTGAAGGAATAATACTTAGGTGCGTTGATGAGGTTGAATCTAAAAGGTTGATTTCTGAGTTTCATTCAGGATTTTGTGGTGGTCATTATGCTGCTAGAACTACCGCCCATAAAATCCTGAGAGCTGGTTATTTTTGGCCTTCGATTTTTTCAGATGTTCATAAATTTGTTAGAAGTTGCCAAGCCTGTCAACTTTTCACTGGGAAGCAGAAGCTAGCTGCCCTGCCCCTACAACCTGTGGTTGTTGAGGCACCTTTTCAACATTGGGGTCTGGATTTCTTCGGGAAATTCCATGAAAATTCTAGCAATGGCTACTCCTGGATCTTAACTGCGACTGATTATTTTACTAAATGGATTGAAGCCATTCCTGCTAAGAATGCCAATGAAAAGGTCATTATGGACTTTATTGAAAATCAAATCATTACTAGATTTGGTGTCCCTTCCAAGATCACTACTGATAATGCCAAGGCTTTTAGTTCTCTTGAATTCTCATCTTTTTGTTTTAAGTATGGCATTACTTTATCTCATTCATCTAATTACTATCCTCAGGGTAATGGCTTAGCTGAATCAAGTAATAAAAATCTTATAACCATTATCAAGGAGATAACAAGCGATCTTGGGACAGCAAAATCAAGTATGCTTTGTGGGCAGATAGGATTACTAAAAAGAAAGCTACTGGTAAAAGTCCCTTTGAATTAGTTTATGGCTTGGATGTAACTTTGCCTGTTCACCTTAAATTGCCAGTTTACCAACTCCTTCAACATTTTTCCACTGATAAAGATGCTGTTCAAAATAGAATTGATCAGATCATGGAGTTGGATGAAACTCGTAGGAAGGCTTTAGATAATATGTATAAGAATCAATCTAACATTAAGAAAAGCTTTGATAAATCATCTAGATTTAGATCTTTGCAGGTTGAAGACATGGTATTGCTTTGGGACAGAAAAAATGAGAAGCCTGGAAAACACAAGAAATTTGACAGTTTGTGGCTGGGACCTTATATTATCAGAGGCATTGCTGGACCAAACTCATTTCACTTGAGCACATTGGAAGGTGAACCACTGCAGCTACATGCGAATGGCCAATTGCTCAAGTTGTTCTTCAAAGATGACATCTGATGCCATTTGGGCATCCTCTGTATTGTATTTCTAACCCTACTCCTTGTTATTTCAGCATTTTTGCAGTTAGAGTAGATTTACTTTTCATATTAAGTTTTTATG
This sequence comes from Pinus albicaulis, assembly GCA_034641835.2. Classification (NCBI taxonomy): domain Eukaryota; kingdom Viridiplantae; phylum Streptophyta; class Pinopsida; order Pinales; family Pinaceae; genus Pinus; species Pinus albicaulis. The sequence goes on from CM076583.1 coordinate 1,327,784,515, forward strand.
TACTTAATGTTATATGATGATATTTGGATGGACACTACTTATATAATTTTGTGTGTTGCTTGGATGCAGATTCTGGATTCTCACATTCCTTCGATGAAGCAACGTGTCCCCAAGTAGAGCCAGATGTTGACCACATTTTGTCAACGACCCCATAGCAGTACACCCCCATTTTTTCAAATGGGATTTATCATGTTCGAGGCTCGTGTCATCCAGATTTCATCGTCGATCGACAGTTTTTATAATGATGTAAACCCATTCTGCATTTTATGATGTAAATGATCTAAGTAAGACCGTCCATGTATGTAACAACCTAGGTAAGCCTAGTATGTTGTTGATGACTTCCATCCTAGGAGGTTTTTTGTCTCACTGATTCACGAAAGTGATCAGCAGAGTTTTTCCCTCCAGCCTCACCCAAAAGCTAGGGTGGAATTTGTCATCAGCATGCTAAGTGAGTCCTAGTGTTTTTTATCGAGTCCTTGTAAAAGTAGTTTCAACTACTTGGTCTAATAGATCATGTTTTGAGTCGCAGAATTGGGTATTTATTTGAAGGTCTATACGAATGGGTATTCCCCCTTCATGTATGTAAATGTATTATCTCATGTAAAAGAGGGTTGGAAAAATAATTATAATCCCCTCTTAGTCAATTAATTAAATTTTCTGGTCAATTAATTAATAAAATCCTAAACCAGAAATTTAATTAATTTAGGGTTCTAAATTAGGATTAAATCTTTAAAGGAAAAATTTGTTGGTCCTTGGAAAATGATTTTTGACAGCGCCAGGCCAAGGGAATATTGAGAATTTTAAGAAATATTGGACCCTTGGGCCCTGGTGGTTAAGTCAAGGTCAAAATTTTGGGGTAATTAACTCAAAAATAATATTTTTGAGTTAATTAAAATTGAATTAAATGATAAATTCGTTTTTTCCCAAAATTTTAATTTCAACGCTCCGGATTAAAAGATAATTAAATCTTTTGGACGGTTGAGATTATTTTGATGAGGATCATCCAAACTAGCCGTTAGAGATCTTGTCCTATAAATTTAGAGGTCTTTCTCATTCTTGAGTCATCCGATCTCAGAATCGTGTACTAGTCTTGGGAGCTCTTGTGAATTTTTCTTGATGAATAAAGCATAAAGACTTTGGAGTTACAAATCTTGATGTTCCTTCTCAAATTTATGAGGTGAATTGTCTCTAAACTCTGCTACTTGGTTTCTTGCATTTTATGGTTGATGGCCTACATGGATTAATCTGCATACAGGTATCTTGTGCAGTTTTCTGGGTTTATAAAATAACATTCTGATTTTTCTAAGGGTCTCATGTTGTTTTCTTAAATCTCTATCGATCTAAGGTTCAGATCTAAGTGTGTAGGGAAATATTTTTAAAATTGAGCGTCTGGGGAAGTCTTCGGTTGGACCAGCCGACTCTCAATAAACATAAGTCTGAAAAGCTCATTATTTTTTAAATTCCAAGTCTATCTTACGAAATTGGTGGTTTTGCAGGGTTTTCTAAGGCTTGTGCCTCTCCCAAAAAGTTTTAAATCTCTGAAAATTGTGCTAAAAATGGATTTCAAATTTGACCATGAGGGTTTTAATCTGTAAACTAGTTGTAAATTTGTAAATTTTTTTAGGACTATAAGGGTTTAATCATTTCTTGGTGTGTATCTTCAGATCTGGCTGATTTCGTATAGGTTCAGGGCTCAAATCAGAAATTGTTTTTAGATCTAAGGCAGATCTAGCCTCCAAAGGCCACAGATCTGGCCTCAATCCCCACTATGGATGAATCTGGGCGATATTTGATTTAAAAGAGCATCAAATCTTAGCGTGAATTGAAGAAGTTCTAAATTTTGCTAGAAATTTAGATGTACTGGGTTAATCATTGGCTTTGAATACTGATTCACTCCCTGCGATCTGCAAATCCGTTTGCTGCGTCTCATCAACCTTTCTTCATTTGCACCAGCATCCTCAATTCTATACCCTGTCACCATCCAATTTTTCTCTGAACCCTAGCCATCGCCTAACTTTTCTCACGCTGTCTATTTTCTTTGTCTAGCATTTCCTCCGCCAAGATACCTCTACGTTAAAACTTGCTATCGACCTCTCCATCGACTGTCAAAGCATCTCCTGCATTCAATCCGTCTCCCTCACGCCTCTACAAGCCATTGACTTTCTCAATTTTCCTTGCCATCCAGCATCCGTCCAGTTTCACGTCCATCTTGCAGCAATCAATAAAACGATAAATTTGAAGCACGCCTTCAATCCCGCCGTCAAACATTACTTCAGCTCTTCATCGAGCCACTGCCCAGCACTCATCGAGCTGCCGTCCCTCTCGACCTGTATCAACTTTCAAGGCACCAAAAATAAAATAAAAATATATACAAGTGCATACGCTCTCACTCTGCCCGCGATCTGTTCTTCACCATATCGGACTTCGATCTGCTCTCCACGTCCAAGCATTAAACTCGGTCAATCCTCCGCCTTTTCCTTCGACGTCGGCATCCATTTCCTTATCCGAACCTCTGTCCTCCGTCGTGCCCCTTCTCAATTGCATCTCTGCGCCATTGACATCCATAACCTGGCTCCTCGACCTGCCGGAATAAAACGACAAATGCACATAACGATTTTACATGGATTCGATTTGTTTAGATTAGTCGTAGGTTAGGTTAAAATTTCATATAAAATTCTTAATTTAGATTTGAGTTTGTGATAGCATAGTTTTTATTTAATTTTAGTATTAGATTTTAGTTTTAATAGTGTTTAGTCTTAGATTTTTTTTATTTTGTCGGTTTTCCTTTTTATAGATTTCAATTTAGTTTTATTAGCTAGATTTAAATTTTTTATTTTAGTTTTTTTATTATTTAGATTTAGTTTCATTTTAACTTAGTTTAAATTTTAATTTGTGTTTTTAGTTTTTTTTGTTTAATTTTTAGATTCTAACTTTCAGCTTTAGTTTAGTCAGATCATTTTTGTGTAGTTAGATTTTAATTTTAGTTTTTCTTTAGAATTAGTTTAAATTTTGTTTTAAAAAATAAAAAATATAAAAATATAAAAATCCTAAAAATCTAGAAAATACAAAAATATAAAAAATTTCAAATTTTCTATAGTCAAATGCGCTAAATTTTTTAATCTAAAGTTTGACTGTAGAACATTTTGATTTTCGAACTGGGTTGTAATTGGAATATCTTTATTTTCGGAAATCTTTCAAGCATCTGGCATTCTCATGTTATTGTTATTCATGGTTGTGGCATTTTCAATTAAATATCATTATGAGTAATCGTGTTTTTAAGTAGCAGTTAATCGTTACTTACTTGTTTATAATTGCATAACGGGATATTGTTTGACTCCATAAGGAACTGGTCTTAAATGTGAAATCTAATTTAGATTTGTGGAATCTCGTTCATTTCTATCAAGTATTTGATGTTTTAGCTGTGTCTCCTGGATTTATCATCCTCATTTATAATAGGGTCTACCTCCCTTAGCTTGCAGGGAGACAACTTAAATAGAGAGATTGGGGATAAGAGTGATAGCCCCCAATCTGAGCCATTGTCGCAGTGCCTTGACAATCTGTGCGACAACACCTATCAGAAGCACAACTTGCCCAATCAGAATTAGTGTAACCTACCAATCTCACTCCATCCCCTTGGCCTATAGTCCAGACCATAATCCACTGTCCCCTGCAAGTATCGCAAAATGTGTTTTGCAGCCACCCAATGAACCTTCCTAGGCTCACACATAAACTGACTCATCGTGTTGACTGCAAAACAAATATCTGGTCTAGTGTTGACCAAATACATCAAGGAACCAATCAGCTGCCTGTACGATGTGGGATCCACCAACTCGGAATCCGAAGCATGAAGCTTCTTCCAGTTGGTGATCATCGGTGTCGACATGGGTCTACAATCCTCCATGTGGAATCTGCCAAGGATGTCCACAATATACTTCCCCTGTCCCAGGAAGAAATGCCCCTCCTCCTGCCACACCTCCAAACCCAAAAAGTAATGCATCAAGCCGATTTCCTTCATCTCAAACTCCGCCGCAAGATCTCTCTTGCAGTGCTCTATGAGTCTCTCTGCACCTGTAATGACTAAGTCATCCACATACAGCACCAGAATGAGAAGCTCCTCACCTATCACAATATAGTAAAGGTTCGGATCTGCCTCACTCTTTGTGAAACCCATCTCCTGCAAGTATGTATCTATCCTGGAGTACCAAGCTCTGGGAGCTTGCTTCAGGCCATAAAGGGCCTTCTTCAGTCTGCATACATGGGACTCCTTCCCATGCACCTCAAAGCCCTGTGGCTGCTCAATGTACACCTCCTCCTGAACATCATTCTTCATGATAGAAGAATACTCCTCCAGCATGGCCTCTCTCCAGACCTGCTGGCTCGCTGCCTCCTCATAGCTAGAAGGCTCAGAGTCAATGATGTTGGCAACCATTGCCATATAGCTACAAAACCTCTCAGGTGGTCTACTCTCTCTGACCGGCCTCTTAGGCGCAGCAACAGATGTGGCCTCTCTCAAGGTATCCTGAAGCCACTTGGGCTTCCTCTTCCCTGAGCACACCTCTCCCACTGGAGAATGAAACTCCTCCTCCTCATCAAAATTCTGAACTCCTCACTGTCTGTCTACTGTCCTCCTGCCTGAACCTGAACCTGTAGACGCTGAAGTACCGTGTGAACTGTCCATCAGTGGACTCCCTAGTGAACTACTCTACGGACTGCTCTGCGTGCTGCCCGAAGCACCACCCCTCTGACTCTGTGAGCCACTGCTCACTGAAAGACCTGACACCGTAATCGATGTACCTCTGGATCCTCCTGATCCCTGCCCACTGGATCCCTGCGACTGACTCAGCTGCTCCTAAGGGTCTGGCTGATCCAGATACTCTATCCCAGTGACCTCCATGAAGGCCACCATCCTCCTCCAAACTACACATCCCTTGTGGCAAACAACTCTCCTGCGTACGAATATAAATCCGAAAGGCCTTTGAGGTCTCACTGTAGCCCACAAAGATACCCTTTTCTGCGGTGGGCTCTAGTTTGGTCCTCTTCTCCTTGGGTATGTAGGAGTATGTGATACACCCAAAGATACGAAGATGACCAATATCAGGCTTCTTCCCAGAAAAAGCCTCCTCCGGAGTCATGTGCCCCAAGGCACGATGCGAACTCCTGTTCTGCAAGTAAACAGCTGTGTTGCAGGCCTCTGCCCACAAAAACAATGGCAACCCCTGATCATGTAACATGGCTTTGGCAGCCCCTCCGATGGATCTGTTCTTCCTCTCCGCAACCCCGTTTTGCTGGGGGTTGTAAGGAACAGTGAACTCCCTCCTAATGCCTGCCTCCGCATAATAGTCAACAAACTCTCCAAGGGTGTACTCTCCTCCATTGTCCGACCTCAGGGACTTGATCTTCCGACCTGTCTGTGTCTCCACAAGAGCTCTAAACTCCTGAAACCGCTTAAAGACCTCACTCTTGGTCTTCAAGAAATAAATCCAGGTCCTCCTGGAGTGATCATCAATGAATAAAACATAGTACTCATATCCACTCAAGGAAACATGAGACATCCGACCGCTCACATCGAAATGAATCAAATCAAGTATCCCAGTCGCTCTGCTGTCACTGTTGGGAAAAGGGGATTTGGCAAACTTGCCCATCGCACATCCTCTGCAAGTATCAAAGTGATCAGTACTGAAATCTGGCACACCTGTAGTGATCTCCCGCAAAGTCCTCAAGGCCCCATGATACATGTGCCCCATCCTGCGGTGCCAAATCTCACACAGCTCAGAACTGCTAGCTCTGTTGTCAGTGCTACTGCTCAATGCCATAAGGGACTGAAATGCAAACTTGTACACCTTTTCATGGCGTACTCCTATCACTCTAGCTAACTCCGTTGGAGTACCCATGGGATATATCAGCACCTGTCCTCTCCTGAACAATATCTCATATCCTCTGTCCTCCAAAGCTGAGACCTCATCCCTGGCACATACGACACATTCAAGGGATGTTTGGGTTCCCTATCAAATGTCAGTGTCTCCACAATGACTGCTCTAACAACACTGTCATCACCAAGTACTAACTCTATATCGGTGCCACTCTCTGAAATCTCTGAGAAGTACTCACGGACTCCTGTCATATGACGTGAAGCCCCATTGTCCACATACCAGATACCTGAAGATGCTCTGCTAGTCGAGAGAAATGCATGCTCCCTCTAAACCTCCGTGGCAGGTGATCTTGCACTAGTGGACTCACAAATACTGAACCCAAACTCTCGGTCAAATCTATCTGAAAAGTCTTCAATCTCTGCTGATGCTGCCATGGTCTGGTTCTTCCCCTTCTTCTTCTTCTTCGGACACACAACTGCATAGTGTCCCATCTTCTGACAACTCCAACACTTCACTTTGGAGTAGTCCTTCTATGTGTTACCCTGTTTACCTTTACCTTTGCCTTTGCCCCCACCACCACTTGTGGAAGCATGCTTCTTGCCTTTGCCTCTCTTGCCTCCGGCCAACAATGCTACATCCTCATCTTGCTCAACTGGCTTGGCTGCCCCAAACTAACTCTTCCTGATCTCTGTCTGAATGCAATCATCCCAAAACCTTTCCCATGTGGGAAGGGTCTCACGTGCACAAACCCCATCAGCAAAATTCAGCCATGAACTGGGGAGGCCATTCACTGCAATCCGCACCAACTCAGTGGATGGAATGACCTCTCCAACCACTGCCAACTCATCTCTCACATTAGTAATCTTTGTGAGATATCCAGCTGCACTATCAGTCTTACCCATCTTAATGGTCTTCAGCTTCTCCCTTAGGACCATCTTTCTATTCTCATTGGTACTCTGGTAGAGATTGGTCAAGGCAGACCACATCTCATGAGCATTTCTCTTTCCTCTCACATGAGGAATGCAATGGTCTTTGATTCCATCTAGAATCAGTCTCTTACCCTTGTTATTCTTTTTATTATACGCTGCCAACTGAACAACATCAGTAGGCACAACAACAGAGTGTTGTGCAGTATGCACCATGACATCCCAGACTTCTGCCTCCTCAAAGATACTCTGCATTATCTCCTTCCACACGATGTAGTTACTATGCCCATCCAACTTATCTTCCACCCTCAATCCCAATGACATCCTTGCTGTCCTAAAAACTGAAAATAACACTGCTGTAGTAAAGATAAAATTTCTGTGTGAAAAATCAGCTTGCTGGAATTTTCTGAGTGAAAAATCAGCAACCTGTAATTTTTCTCTTTGCTGTCCCAAACTGCACTTTCAGCACCCAAGCTCTGATACCATGTAGAAATTTCTGTTTTCCCACCACGGTTTTCAGTTTCACCTTATTTCTCCGATTAGTTAAATGCCCTTTCCCATAACCTTACATTCAACAAGCTGGAAAATAAATATTTTTTGAAAACACAAACTCTAGAAAATTTTCACAGTGCTAGAAATTGCAGAAATAAAAATCAGCAGACTAAAACAGCCACACAAAACATTTTAACACAGTGACTTTTGGTCAACATGACCCTGGAAAAACCCCCTACAACTCTTGGAGAAAACCAGTTCGAACGCTTCTCTTTATTTTCTGAATATTGTTTTTACAGTGATGCAGAAATTTACACAGCAAAAAATTACAGCGACTTCGAAACAGAACTTATCTCGAAAATCATGCCAAACTCCACCTCGGTTTCCGTGCCCACAAAACAGAAAAATTACAGCAGAAATTACGGCCTTCAAAACTGTATGAACAGCCTCGAAAACAGTGCTGGAATGGTTGTACGGCCTCCCTCGAAATCTACAGTTTTTTCTCCTCGAAATTCATGCGCACTTGCTTCGAGTTTCGTGCTCAGCCCTGCTGTAAGGATTTGCTGAAAGTTAGTGCTGCTGCCCTCCTTCTCACTGCTCAGAAAATTCTCTTCAGCTTTCTCCTTCTCCTTCTCTCAATCTGCTCATGAAAGAATTAATGAATGAATGACCTTTTTTCTCATTTTCTTCCTTTAATAGAACTCTAAGTGACTTTTGGGTTATTCCCAAATCCAATGGCTGAAATAGCTTTAGATCTACGGCTGAGATTAAATGCATTTTTAAATCTCACTTTCTATTTTTTAATTCACCCCACTTTCATAAAGACCCACTTAGTCATTTATTTCCAAAGTCACTTTTTCTTTTTAATTTTACATTAACTTTATTAAAGTCACTTTAAAATTAGACTTTAGTAATTTATCACTTAAAGTCACTTTTAAATTAGATTTTACTTTATAACTTTATAAAGTCACTTTAGGAGAAAAATTAAATTCTTTTGGACACTTTTCCCTAGGCCAAAGATCAAAGCCTTAGGGAACCACCTATCCTCCGGTAACCAAATTTCAACAAAATTTCTTCCTATTTGTAAGGTAATATAATTGTTGGGCAGCTTTGCTTGGGGACTGCAGTCAGCTTCTCAGTGATTATGCTAGTCTTTGGCAGTGCAACTGAACCTCAGTCCTATATTTTCTCTCAAAATTGTGTATTTGTATTTGAAGGAACTGTAAGTACAGTCTCTGCCTTCCAAAACTTGTCTTATCAAGAGAGTAGCTCTGAAATTTAGTCAAGGTTTTTCTGATCATTCATGATGCTAAGAATGTATATGTCAATGCCTATTATGACCTCTTTGCAGCACTGACTGCACTGAGATAATGTTTCTTGTTATGTCAATATTTATTTTCTGTATAATATAAGCTGTATTTTCTCCAAAATAAAACTATGATTATTTCCTGGACTCCAACATGGTCCAGTCTTTCAGTGTAGATATATGCAGAGAAGTTATGCAGCGTTTGACTCAATAAAAAATCTATTAAGGATACAAAGTCCAATCTCTGCTAAATTAGTCCAATCCAGATTGTGACTATGGGTAAGTAATCAGAATGTTAACGTTCACAATGAAAATATCTGCAAAGCAATGTTGCACAACTCGTACTCGTATAAGACTCATCTAGCTATTGACTCGGCAACCTGTATAAGACTCGGGGACGACTCATATAAGACTCGGAAAAATACAGAAAAAACTTAAAATATGGTAAATTTTAAGCACCAAAAAAGAAAACAACAAATTTTTAGGGTCTCCACGGGTCTTATGCGGATCCTATGAGGGTCTCCACGGGTCTTGTGCAGGTCATATGAGGGTCTTCATGGGTTGAATGTGGGTAGCCGAGTTTTATGCAAGTTTTGGCAGGTACGGGTAGACACCACGGGTTCTATGCGAGTGACCTGTCTTGCTATAAAACCCGTCAAAACCCACGGGTACTCGCCGGTCTTATAAGAGTCGTCTTACACTGCTGCCAAGTTTTGCCTCTCTTTATTCTATTTAGAATGAAAAAAAAAATGTTCTAACAGATCCTCACTTTGAAGTAAAGGTGGGCATGAGAATGGTACACTCCATCGTCTTCCCTATTCTTCCACGTAACAGCAAGAAATATAGCAACATATTTTATGCTAGAAACTATTTTTAGTCCAGCCACTTGTATATTTCCAAACTGCAACCCTTTGCTTAAAGTTCTTGTATGGGCATCCAAGATTGTCCCATTTGTTTTCCATATATAACATGTGGTTCATATGTAGCTTTCCTCACAATTTATGAACTTTTGAATTCTGCTGGTGTTTTTCCTGACAAAGTATTCTAAATTTAAAGCAATGTAAAAAATAAGAAGTGTCACTGAAGGATGAAAGGAATTGTATTATCATCTCTAGCATCTCTAGTTTTCATAAAATTTAAAAATACAACAGGCTTGAGTCTTGACACATACCTCAACATAGGTTTTGGCTGCAGGTACCAAAGAAGAATTATTTGCCCCAACAAAGGCTGCAGAACATATGAAAATGCTTGTCACCAAATAATCAACTGTTTATAAAATTAATAAGATCAAAGAAGTGCACAATAAAGTAATTCTCAATAAAGCCAACCAGATTTCAAACGAAGGTAAGAAAGTTTCTCCACTATTTTGACACAACCTTTTAGTATTGAAGTCCCACAAAGTTCTATCATGGTGAACATGCCAAGTCCACAAGCCATAGCGACTAAAAGCAATCGAGATAGATGATTCTCTGCTTCAACTCTGTTCTGAAGATAGAACCAGAAAATTTATAATAGGAAAAACATTATCAATAACAAGAAAATAAAACCTCCCACTATCAGAATTTATGTCAAATAATATGTATAAAATGACTTATTCAACTTACTAATAATCAGCAAATAAAAAAGAGAAGCAGTTGTCTGTTTGGTGACAGTAGCTACACTGAGAAAATTATACAAGGACTTGAGGACGTAAAGATATATGTTTAATGGTTTTTGGATTTGAGGTGAATATGGTGCAAAGACAACATGCCCAATTATCTAAGTCAAGATTGTGTGCATGTGAATTTGGAGAACACCAGAACGATTTAGGTATATGGAGATGATAGTTTAATTTGTTTCATGTTCATTTACTCCCGACATTCTATGTTATGATGCCATGAATGTCAAGAACGTAGTCCCAACAAGGGAAGGTGTCAGGAAGCACTATGGTGATTTACCTCTTAACATCAAGAACTAAACGTCCTGATGTTGGATTTGTCTACATCAAAGTTATCAGACTTGAACGCAGTGAGGACGAACATTACAACTCCACTCTCCTCAGTAAATGACTCAGATGAATAATAATACATAAAAATTTCAAAATTTTATTTAAAAAATATCTACTTGTGTACATCAATGTATATACAAGCAATTAGACCCATGACTTCCATTGCATGTAACAGTGGAAACAGACAAAATCACAATTAAGATACATAGCATGTAAGCTCAGAGATACATAAAAGTAAAGTTCTGAGACAAAATACAGAAACAAGAAGGATTGAGATACAAAGCCTGTAAGTTCTGAGATACACAAAAGTAAAGTTCTGAGACAAAATACAGAAACAATAAGAGCTCTAACAGGCCTTTAGATTCCAAAAATCATAAAAACTATAATCTAATTAGTAGATTGAGATCCCTAGAGATAACACTAGGTCAAACAAATTCTGTATTATTTAATCTAAAGTCTGACTCATTACACCAACTCAACCAAGTCCAAGAATCTGAAGTTTGCTTTCTCCTGTTGAATCGCTTCAACAGCTGCTTCCATTTGATGTCTTAAATCAGTTGGCACCACTGGGAACTGTTATACCTTTTCTTGCACAAGGATACACTCCTGAACTTTTTTCACTACTATTGTGATTTTCATCACAAAGGCAGGTTTACAGGTTGATGAAGCTTTGGATGGCCAGCGGTTGTGCTTTCACAAGAGAATATTGGTGATGCAGTGGTCATGCATAGTTTGATGATGTTGGTTCTTTGGTTGTCTCACTGATTGTTCATGTTAGTAGACTTGGTTGTAAAGCCCCTATGTTCATTTCATGGTTGATGATAAGTGTTGATGTGTAACTCCCTTCATGAAATGCCCTAGCACTTTTGGACTAAGCTAACATTGTGTTGGCATCTTTATTTGATCAGTTTCATGATGGTATAAACTTTGAAGTGCTTGGCATTCTCACCTTGCTATCTTTTTATTTCACATTCTTCTTGGGGTGATGGCATGATTCGATGTCCATCAGATGAATGCCCTTCAATTTAGTTTTATTAGCTAGATTTAAATTTTTTATTTTAGTTTTTTTATTATTTAGATTTAGTTTCATTTTAACTTAGTTTAAATTTTAATTTGTGTTTTTAGTTTTTTTTGTTTAATTTTTAGATTCTAACTTTCAGCTTTAGTTTAGTCAGATCATTTTTGTGTAGTTAGATTTTAATTTTAGTTTTTCTTTAGAATTAGTTTAAATTTTGTTTTAAAAAATAAAAAATATAAAAATATAAAAATCCTAAAAATCTAGAAAATACAAAAATATAAAAAAATTTCAAATTTTCTATAGTCAAATGCGCTAAAATATTTCTATCCTAAGTTTGGTTGTGGATCATTTTGATTTTTGAAGCTGCGTTATAATTGGAATATTTTGTTTTCGGAAATCTTTCAAGTATACGGCATTCTCATGATATTGTTAACTACTTGGTTTGTGGCATTCTCAAAATATCATTGTGATCAATGTTAGTTTAATAGCGGCGGTTAATCGTTACTTACTTGTTTATAATTGCATAATAAGGTTTTGTTTGACTCCATAGAGCCTTTGGTTTAAAACGTGAAATCTAATTTAGATACGCGGAATCTCGTTCATTTCTATCAAGTATTTGATGTTTTAGGCGTGTCTCCTGGATTTATCATCCTCATTTATAATAGGGTCTACCTCCCTTAGCTTGCGGGGAGACAGCTTAAATAGAGAGATTGGGGATAAGAGTGATGACTGTCCCGAGCCATTGTCGCAGTGCCTTGACAATCTGTGCGACAACACCTATCAGAAGCACAACTTGCCCAATCAGAATTAGTGTAACCTACCAATCTCACTCCATCCCCTTGGCCTATAGTCCAGACCATAATCCACTGTCCCCTGCAAGTACCGCAAAATGTGTTTTGCAGCCACCCAGTGAACCTTCCTAGGCTCACACATAAACTGACTCATCGTGTTGACTGCAAAACAAATATCTGGTCTAGTGTTGACCAAATACATCAAGGAACCAATCAGCTGTCTATACAATGTGGGATCCACCAACTCGGAATCCAAAGCATGAAGCTTCTTCCAGTTGGTGATCATCGGTGTCGACATGGGTCTACAATCCTCCATGTGGAATCTGCCAAGGATGTCCACAATATACTTCCCCTGCCCCAGGAATAAATGCCCCTCCTCCTGCTACACCTCCAAACCCAAAAATTAATGCATCAAGCCGATGTCCTTCATCTCAAACTCCAACGCAAGATCTCTCTTGCAGTGCTCTATGAGTCTCTTTGCACCCGTAATGACCAAGTCATCCACATACAGCACCAGAATGAGAGGCTCCTCACCTATCACAATGAAGTATAAGTTCGGATCTGCCTCACTCTTTGTGAAACCCATCTCCTGCAAGTACGTATCTATCCTGGAGTACCAAGCTCTGGAAGCTTACTTCAGACCATAAAGTGCCTTCTTCAGTCTGCACACATGGGACTCCTTCCCATGCACCTCAAGCCCTGTGGCTGCTCAATGTACACCTCCTCCTGAACATCATTCTTCATGATAGAAGAATACTCCTCCAGCATGGCCTCTCTCCAGACCTGCTAGCTAGATGCCTCCTCATAGCTAGAAGGCTCAGAGTCAAGGATGCTGGTAGCCATTGCCATATAGCTACAAAACCTCTCAGGTGGTCTGCTCTCTCTAACCAGCCTCTTAGGCCCAGCAACAGATGTGGCCTCTCTCAAGGTGTCCTGAAGCCACTTGGGCTTCCTCTTCCCTGAGCACACTTCTCCCACTGGAGAATGAAACTCCTCCTCCTCATCGTCATCAGGAGCCTGAACTCCTGACTGTCTGTCTGCTGTCCTCCTGCCTGCACCTGAACCTGTAGAAGCTGAGGTACCGTGTGAACTGTCCATCAGTGGACTCCCTAGTGAACTACTGCGGATACACTTTCTGCGTCTTTGCTCGAAGCACCACCCCTCTGACTCTGTGAGCCACTGCTCACTGAAAGACCTGACACCGTAATCGATGTACCTCTGGATCCTCCTGATCCCTGCCCACTGGATCCCTGCGACTGACTCAGCTGCTCCTAAGGGTCTGGCTGATCCAGATACTCTAACTCCCGTGACCTCCTGAAGGCCCTGTCCTCCTCAAACTTCACATCCCGCCTGACAACAACTTTCCTCTGTGCAGGAATGTAAATCCGAAAGGCCTTGGAGGTCTCACTGTAGCCCACAAAGATACCCTTCTCTGCGGTGGGCTCTAGTTTGGTCCTCTTCTCCTTGGGTATATAGGAGTATGTCATGCACCCAAAGATACGAAGATGACCCATATCAGGCTTCTTCCCAGAAAAAGCCTCCTCCGGAGTCATGTGCCCCAAGGCACGATGCAGACTCCTGTTCTGCAAGTAAACAGCTGTGTTGCAGGCCTCTGCTCACAAAAACAATGGCAACCCCTGATCATGTAACATGGCTTTGGCAGCCCCTCCGATGGATCTGTTCTTCCTCTCCGCAACCCCGTTCTGCTGGGGGTTGTAAGGAACAGTGAGCTCCCTCCTAATGCCTGCCTCCGCACAATAGTCAACAAACTCTCCAAGGGTGTACTCTCCCCCATTGTCCGACCTCGGGGACTTGATCTTCCGACCTGTCTGTGTCTCCACAAGAGCTCTGAACTCCTGAAACCGCTTGAAGACCTCACTCTTGGTCTTCAAGAAATAAATCCAGGTCCTCCTGGAGTGATCATCAATGAATAAAACATAGTACTCATATCCACTCAAGGAAACATGAGACATCCGACCACTCACATCGAAATGAATCAAATCAAGTATCCCAGTCGCTCTACTGTCACTGCTGGGAAAAGGGGATTTGGCAAACTTGCCCATCGCACATCCTCTGCAAGTATCAAAGTGATCAGTACTGAAATCTGGCACACCTGTAGTGATCTCCCGCAAAGTCCTCAAGGCCCCATGATACATGTGCCCCATCCTGCGGTGCCAAATCTCACACAGCTCAGAACTGCTAGCTCTGTTGTCAGTGCTACTGCTCAATGCCATAAGGGACTGAAATGCAAACTTGTACACCTTTTCATGGCGTACTCCTATCACTCTAGCTAACTCCGTTGGAGTACCCATGGGATATATCAGCACCTGTCCTCTCCTGAACAATATCTCATATCCTCTGTCCTCCAAAGCTGAGACCTCATCCCTGGCACATACGACACATTCAAGGGATGTTTGGGTTCCCTATCAAATGTCAGTGTCTCCACAATGACTGCTCTAACAACACTGTCATCACCAAGTACTAACTCTATATCGGTGCCACTCTCTGAAATCTCTGAGAAGTACTCACGGACTCCTGTCATATGACGTGAAGCCCCATTGTCCACATACCAGATACCTGAAGATGCTCTGCTAGTCGAGAGAAATGCATGCTCCCTCTAAACCTCCGTGGCAGGTGATCTTGCACTAGGTGACTGGACCGGTCCACCTAATAAACTGGGTTTCAAACCGGGACTGGTTAGATCTCACTGAATCGGTTTTAAAAAAACACATGAAATAATTAATTTTTAATGAAAAAAAAACTATTTTTAAGATTTAAAATTATGATTCCAAACCAATAGATGCAAAATATGCAAATTTTGCCCATATATATACCATGTAAAGGTGAATATATCAAAATGGAACCAAGTGCAAATTGCAATACATATCAGCAACAAAATATATAATCAATGAGGCTCTAAATGGCCTCTAGAGTCCAAAAACAAAGCCTACAAGCTATGGGGCCACTGGCCTACTACAATTCTACATATATGATATTAGTGATCAACATTATCACTTGAAAGTTGAAACTTCTCATCATGATCAAACTCAATGGGTTGAGTCTCAACTCCCAAACTTTGCAACTGCTTGAGTCACAAACTTCTCTACTGGTTCAATGACTTGAGTCGCAAACTTCTGAAGGTATTCTGCCCTAATATGCCCTATTACTTCATTTGGTGCTCCACATGGCTTTACTTGGTCTCCTATCCCAGCCAAGTGTTGCTTGAACCTGTTAATACGCCCTCCTTCAATAGATTTTAAATTTTTGGCAATATTTGCAAATCATTTTGCCATCAATCATATCACAATGAGCCCATGCAGTATACTTGGCTTTTGGAGGCATGGTGGCTACTACTTAGCCCAAACTCTTTGTTGTTCCACTACTCCAACAAAAACTCAACACTCTCCAAGCTCATAATGAAGCTCACAATGGGGACGTTGCTTGCACTTATATTCTATGCATTATTATCAAGGGCAACCACTTTGAGGCCTTGTTGGTTTCATTACTCATGATCATTGATGGGAGCTCCACATTTGGAGGTTACATTGCATACCTTTTCCATCTTATTGATAGTCATCTTACATTGGGAGGAGGTTTCATGGTTTTATGCCCTAGATGGAGGATGTTGACTTTTGCATGTTGCTTGAACTTACATCTATGTTTATTGTTGAGGGTGTCCACCTTTCTTAAAGCTTTATTACACATATATCGATGTTTGAGGAGAACGTCCTATTACTGATCTAATTAGCAGGGTTGCAAAGGTTTGTGCAGTGTAAAGCCCCATTTTACAGTGAATAGAATTTTAACGAAGTTGTTGCTCAATAAAAGCCCTAATTTTACAATTAACAGAATTTAACGAGGTTGTTGCTAAGATAAACCAGAGAAACTCAAAAATTAACATAAAATTAAATCATTCAGTTGCAAATACGTACCTGAAACGCAAATACTTACCTGAAATTTCCCATTTGAAGGCATTTCTGGTATGTTGTTTCTCTCGCTCCTATTACCAAATCAACCATTTTCCTCCTAGCCTATCTAGGATCAACCTATGTGATTCCCAGATCCAGAAGACTTCAAAATAGAGGTCTTCTGGCCAAGGTTACTTGGGAGCGGGAGTGAAAACGGGGAGCGAGAGCGGGAGCACCATTTTCAAAAGCTCCCGGTCCAGGAGCGTTTCGGGGAGCGTTTTTTTATAATATATATATATTTTTTATTTTTTATATTTTGATGCATATATGTCAACAAAATAATGTAGAATGATGAATTAGACATAAAAAACATAAAAACATAGATTGAACTAGAGGTATCTTTATCATTACCTCTAGATTCGTATAGGGATCTTTGTCATTAATATCACCCTCTAAGCATTCGCTCCAGGAGCGGGTTCGATAGCGGGGAGGCGCTCCCCCGCAACCTTGCTTCTGGCCCCCGTGCCCAATGCTCCAAGAACAATCAAGGCTCAATCTTCCTCTATGTTTGTGGCTCTATTGGAAATTCCTCCTTTGTCTGTATAATACTCCAAAAACTCTCCTCCCCCTCTTATGTGCTATTTTGTCCCCTTATATTTCCCCCTACACCACCGGCTTTACCTCCAGTGAATTCCTTGCCCTCCGACAAGTGGAAACCTGGAATGATCTTTTCCCCCCTCTGGAGGCGATCACACTTATATTGTTTAAATGTGTTGACAAAGTCTGTCTGTTTTGTTAAAAGATTTATTACAATGTTTTTGTCATGTGTACTATTATTTATATGTTATGTTATATTATTTAAATTTCATTCAGTCCTTTTCATCGATTTAATGTATATAATTATATTTCTTGTCTGTGTTTCATTTTCTTTTAATTGTAAGATAGCCAAAGTATGCTTACTTTTAGTTAATATAATATTTATATTAAACTTTCTTTTTAATTTGTATAACAAAGTAATATGTATATATTATATCCCTAATATACTTTGTATAACCCAATATATTTACTTTAATATTGTATGATATATTATAGTTATATATTATGATGGTGATACATACATTAAGTACCCACTGGTACTTTTTCGATCTACACGGCTCCCAGCCCAATCTGTGTCGGTGAACCCACTCAACCTGATGTCATTGCCTTTGGTGTATTTCAATCCAAGGTTGGTTGTTCCTTGTAAATATCTGAGAACATGTTTGGTTGTTGCCCAATGAGCCCTCCTAGGTTCCACCATGAACTGACTGAGGGTATTGACAGCATAATAGATGTCTGGTCTAGAGTTTACTAGATACATCCGAGAACCTATGAGCTCCCTATACAAAGTAGGATCAGCCTCATCATCTTCGGACGTGTCAATTTTCTTCCAGTTGGTAATCATTGGAGTAGCCACTGGTATACAGTCCTCCATCTGAAACCTTTTCAGAACTTCTGTAGTATATCTTCCTTGTCCAAGGAAGATCTCACCCTTCTGCTGCTAAACTTCCAACCCCAGAAAATAATGCATCAGCCCTAGATCCTTCATGTCAAATTCCACAGCTAAATTCTCCTTGCAGTCCTTGATGAGCCTAGATGATCCTGTTAGGAATAGATCGTCTACATATAGCACCAGTATAAGAGGCTCATCCCCTACCCTCAGATAGTAGAGATTGGGATCTGCGTCACTCTTGACAAATCGCATTTTCTGCAAGTAGCTGTCAATTCGACCATACCAAGCTCTAGGGGCTTACTTCAGTCCATACAAGGCCCTCTTGAGCCTGCACATGAATTTTTTGTACACGTGTCTCAAAGCCCTCTGGTTGTTCAATATATACTTCTTCCTCTATCACCCCATTCAGGAACGCATTCTTGACGTCCATCTGGTGAATCTCGCATCCCATCTGCGCAGCAAGGAATATCACGGATCTAATAGAAGTATATCAAGCTACTGGTGAGAAGGTCTCTTCATAATCTATCCTTTCCTTCTGAGCATACCCCTTAGCCACAAACCTAGCCTTAAATTTCTCAACGCTGCCATCTGCAACATATTTGTGTGAAAATTTCTAAATACAATAATGCAGAAACCCTACTGTATTATCTTGGTTTACTTCTCCTACTTGTGATTAAATTATACAAGTTATTTCCAGAAAATATTTAGAAAATACCGTAGTAAACACAACTAACAGCTTACACACATACAAATCATTTACTGAATATTACACTCATTCAACAAAGTGACACACAGAATTTCAAACAATAGTTCCCCGAAAAGCCCAATGCGGGAAAACCGGTGCAGCAGATATGAGGGTTTATTATTATTATGTAGATTTTGAGTACAACAAATCTAGGCACCCAACTGGTTAACCCAACAGAGAAAATAATAGATCTGCAGCAATACCTGTTGTTCTGAGACCAAAATCTAAATGATCCACACCCTCAAACGGGATTTACAAGACTCAGCTAATTTTTGGCCCTAGAAACCCCAGCGTAGCCCCTAAAGCCCTAGCATGAGCCCTGCTAGGTTCTGCATGCCCCTGCGCTGCTCAGAAGGGGACTGCGTAACCCTAGACTAGGTAACGCAATCCTTACGCTGTCCTGGAAGGCCTCTGCGTAACCCTAGTGGCATCCTGAAGCTGCAGCACTGCCCCTCTTGGGTCTGCGTAGCACTTGCGTAGCGGCAGAAGCCTCTGCGCTGCGCAGCTACTGCTGCTGCCCTTGCTCCTCTGCGCTGCTCCTGATTGCTGCTCCTCTGCCTCTTGCTGACTCTTGGCTCCAGGATCAGATCATCCCCTCAACCAATACTACCCCTCGCTGCAGAAAACTCTTCTGGAAATTCTTAGCAAACTAGCCCTAGAATTCAGCTCAGTCTCTCAGCTCTGCCTCTATGTGTGTGTCTCCAACTGACCCTCAAGCCTTTCTCTTATACTTTTTCGTTGACACATCAACGGTCATGATTTAATCTCTTATCAACGGTTAAGATTAAAATACTACTTGATTCGCATCACTTAAAACATTTCAGCACATGTGTTTAATTAATTCACTTTAATTTTGATATTAATAAATATAAAATTTATAGGTCTGAGCGCTAGGTCTTGCAGGTTTTGCAGGTTGGGGCTTTTTGGCCGCGCGGCGGCGGATCCTCCTGGGCGCGCACTGGCAGGGTCTGGTACCCCAGTTTCCATGGCTTTCGACTCCATGCGTGGGCAGCCTCCGAACTTTGGACATGCATTGGTTTGTTGCGGAGCTTGGGATCTGGTTTTTTCGGCGCCCTCCACCAGAGATCCACAACCTTCCTTCGCCTGCCATGGGCACGAATCATGGTCTGTTCTTGTTTCCTCGCACCCGCATCTGGTAACTTCTGTTGTTTTTTACGCTATTTCTGCACCAATCGCTTGTTTGCTGCCCCTGGACGGCAGGATTATTGCGAGGGCCGATAGCCCCTGCGGGCTTGTGGCCTTCAGGGTTGTTGTCATTCCGAGCAATCATTCTTTGTATACTAGCTGTGGGTTATTGAGTGACAAGAGGCCGAGCACCCTGCCTCTCTGCATGCGTTTCCCTCTACTTCCAGCCTACTTTTGGGGCTCTGACGCTGAGAGCAGTCATGATGGTAGAGAAATGAGTGGTTTTAGCGCTGGAAGTTGGGAAAATTTGGCTCCTCGCCCAGCTAAGAAGCCAGCCACAGCATTCCCTACTCCGAAGGCTCTCTTGCCGCTTTGGACCTCGCAGGTCCTCTGTCCTGCATCATCTGCTCCGCTCAGGTCCTGCTTTGCAGATCTGACTTGGCAGAAGCATCTTGCAGGAACAAAAAGACGGCAGCTACAGAATCTTAAAAATTGCAAAGATCGTGTTTTCAGGCAGGAAACGACCGACTGGCTCTTCAATCACCCTGCTTCCCAGTCCTCTGTCTCGGTACTGTTTAAGCCCAGCAATGACAGTTTCTTTTTGCAGGGGAAAGTTCCTCCCCATCAAAGCCATGGCAAACATGCTCTTGGTAGCACTAGCAATCCTGACACTGTGGCAAGGAGCCTCTTTGAATCTTTTCAGATCCAAATCGCTCAACCATCTGGCAACACCATCCTGCAATGGGTCTGTTCCACCAATTGGGTGCTGGATCTCAAGCTGGTTCTTGAACAGCGGATTGGGATCCCTTCTGGCCTTCAGCGCCTTCTTTTTCAAGGGAAACAACTTGAAGATCTTCTACCCTTCTCTTCTTACAGCATTAATAGGAACAGCTCTTTGGTGTTAACCCTTCGTTTGAGAGGGGGTGCTGCGGGACAGTCGTCCTCCGCTCCTCCCTTCTCTTACAAAGATGCAGTTCATTCCGAGATCCCCAAACCCTCGGATGCCCTTAAATCCAAGCCTTTTTTGGTTAACAAAACTGAGGAAGTTCCCTCTGTCGAAATTTCCCATGCTGATCCTTTAAATCAGCTTCAAGAATATGCAGAAAGAGCCATCATTTGCAGATTCAACGGACTATGGCCGCGATCTCAGGACCTTTATGCTTGGGTTCATGCAAACTAGACACATCATTGTAAGGTCAGTTTCTGTTCAAAAGGATATTTCATTGTTCTCTTTGATGAAAGTAAGCATTATGAAAAGGCTTTAGAAGAAGGCCCTTGGTTCCTGGGAACTGCAGGGCTCTTCTTAACGCCTTGGTTTCCAGATTTTGATCCGGAAACCGCAGTCATCACCAGGACACCTGTATGGATCAGACTTCCAAACCTGCCTGTCCACTTATGGCATGTTGCAGTCTATAAAGCTATAGGCAACACCTTGGGCAGTTTCATTACGGGAGATTACAGGAGGGAAAGAGTAGGTCTCTACACATATGCCAGAGTATGTGTGGGGGTGGACTTAAGCAAGGGACTTCCAGACCAAATCATTCTCAAAATAAACGACTTGGTCTGGACCCAGACATTGGACTACGAAAATACAGCGTTCCGCTGTCGCCACTGCCACCAAACAGGGCATCTGCAGTCCACCTGCCCTTCTATTCCGGCAAAAAAGAAAAAGGAGAACCTCTCCAAGCACAAATCCAAACGATGGGCTCCTTGCTCTCCACCTCCTGCCGTGGATTCTGAATCCTCTTGCTCTGAAGATGATGCCAGCGATGCAGATTTGGATCATGCCCCTCCAACGGGGATTCCTTCCAACGATGGACCGGCTCACTCCTCAGACATCGCCATAGCCCAGAAACGTGCTCACTTGACCTCCTCCTCTGACTCAGAAAAGGAGGGGCCCCCCTCGGAG
Organism: Pinus albicaulis; assembly: GCA_034641835.2. NCBI lineage: Eukaryota > Viridiplantae > Streptophyta > Pinopsida > Pinales > Pinaceae > Pinus > Pinus albicaulis. The sequence continues at coordinate 1,327,806,102 of CM076583.1, forward strand.
ATCCCCAGTCTTCAAGTTATTGTTGCTCATCCGCCCCTGGACGGTTGGGTCAAAGTTAAAAACAGGAAAGGGAAAAAGCTTCGTGTTGAGGCCTCTACCCACTCCGGGTAGGGTTCAGTACTTTAGCTTTCCAGTCCTAGGTTGTAGTACTTTGCTTATTTCTCTCCTCCGGAACCGAGGTTGATAGTCCTATCATTGCCGGTTGCCGGTTTTCTGTCTCTCTTGATTGTATCATCATCTTGTAACATATTTTTGCTTAATAGAATTAGTCCAACTTCAGAAAAAAAAAATTCACTTTAATTTTTCTAATTCCCTAAGTTAGACTTAGGGTTCTCATTAGAAAAAATTAATTATTTGAATAACTTCAACACCAAATGAAATTTCTCCAAACGCTTTATGGGTTATGGAGGTGATGTGTTTCTTAGCCACTCCACAAAGTTTCAGGGCTAGAGCACATCCGATGCTACCCCAATACACAAAATCTCAACACTCCCTCTTAGCACAGAGTGTGCTCTAGCAATACATACACACCATGTATCGCAAGATCTTGTCATTGGTCTTTGCGTTGTTGATGCTTGGCCTGCTGCCCTTCATCCACTACGTTGCTGCTCTTTGTACTGTTGCCCATGTCACTGCCACATCTGTACTGCAGCTCCCTCTCAACTTGTTGCATCAGCTACCCATAGCACTGCCACCACTAACTGTTGCACTGCAACTCAGTTGTCGAGAAGTAAGCAACTGAAAAACTCCTGCCCAATCGTTGACAGACAAGTCAAGTTGCATCCCATCACTGAAACCTCCTTAGCTGCTTCTTTACGTTGTCCTCCTGAAGCCACTGCACTACTACAGCTTTGCACTGCGTGAGCACTGCCTCTCTGCATTGTTGAAGTCCCATCAGCCTCTGTGTTGTTGTTGCCTCTGCACTGTGTTGCTCCCTCTACAACATCTCAGCACTGCCCTCCGCTTCACTGTGAACTTCTACATCAATCTACTTATCCTGCTACCGTCTTCAGGCTCCCGTAGGTCGTATGTGATTCAAGAGTAGGGCTAACTCAAGGATCCTGCCAAGTTGATCTATAGTTGCTCTACAGATCCATGTCACCCCACTTACGTGGTTCATGAGCACTCATGGCGACGTCATCATCACTCCCATCGTCCTTTGCTGCTGCAACCATGGAATCAAAAGCTCCTTTGTCCTTCTTCTTGGGTCAAGTGTTGGCGAAGTGTCCAAGTTCACCATAACTAAAGCACCAAACCTTCAAGAGGTCTCTCTTCTTCTTCCCTTGCTGCCTTCGTTCCTTCGATGCCAGTGCTGCATCAACTTCCTCCTATTTCTTCACCCTGATTGTTCCGCTGCTGCTGTTATGCCTCTTGGTGATTCTCCTAATCTCCTCTTGGCAAAGGATTGCCCACATGTCCACCCAGGATGGTAACACTGCCCTGCCCAATATGCTTTGTACAAACGTTTCCCACTCCTCGGTGACTGCATTCAGGGCAATCCTTACCAAGATCCCTTCGTCCAGAGGTGCACCCATGGCAATCAGTTGATCCCAGAAAGTCTGAAGTCGAGAAAGGAAGGGATCTACCTCCTCACCCTTCTGCATCTGGAATAGCCTCATTTGATTCTCTAGAAGCATCTTTCATTGAACAGAGCTTCCCTGATACATCGCCTCCAATGCGGTCCACATCTCATTTGTCGTCTTCTTTCCGACAATGTGTGGCACGACGTGATCTTTTACTCTGTCCATAGTCAAACACTTAACTTGCGTTTGATTTTCATTAAATTTCTTAAGAGGATCAGGATCTGCAGGCTCAGCTAGGACATTCTCCACATGGTTCTTGATGTCGTACTCATCCAGGACTGATAGAATCCTGGCCCTCCAGATGACGAAGTTGGACACACCGTCCAACCTCTCTTGATCTCTCAGCCCATGAGAAGCCATCTACCTCAAATCTGACAGAAACAGTACTCTTCTCCCTCTTTCTATGGCAACAAAAAACATTGGACTGCTCCTTCTGAAAACTGATTTCCCTCCTGGAAATTTTCAGCCAAAAAAAAACAATCGGACATTTCTCTCTGATCTTCCTCATCGAATCTCAGATCTGTTGGGTGACTATCTTCCTCCCGCTCTTTGTTGACTTAGCTAGGCACAATTCTGCACTGGCGGAATCTCCACCACACCAGCACTGCTGAAGAACTGAGGCACTGCTTTCGGATCTTGGCAAACAAACAAAAGATTGGACTGCATCCCTCTAGCTGACCTCTACATGAGCAGACTAGCCCAGCACAGCCTCTGCACTGCTTAGAAGTGGACGGCGTAACCCCAGACTGGGTGACACAGTCCTTACGCTGGCCTGAATAGCCTCTGCGTAAGCCTGATGGCCTTCTGAAGCTGCAGCGCTGCCCCTCTCTGGGTCTGTGTCCTGCTGTTGAGCTGCTCTCTCCGGATCTCTGCTGCTTCTACTCCTACCATGCAGAAAAATATTCTTCAGCTAATTTGTTGGAGATTAAGCTTGATCTGCGATCGCTTTGAAACAGTGTGAAAAATTCTGAATACAATAATGCAGAAACCCTACTGCAATATCTTGGTTTACTTCTCCTACTTATGATTAAATTATACAAGTTATTTCCAAAAAATATTTAGAAAATATTGTAGTAAACACAACTAACAGCCTACACACATACAAATCATTTACTGAATATTATGCTCATTCAACAAAGTGACACAGAATTTTCGGACAATAGTCCCTGAAAAAGCCCAATGCGGGAAAATCGGTGCAGCAGATATGAAGGTTTATTATTATTATTATGTAGATTCTAAATACAGCAAATCTGGGCACCCAACTGGTTAACCCAATAGAGAAAATAATAGATCTACAGCAATACCTGTTGTTCTGAGACCAAAAGCTAACTGATCCACACCCTCAAATGAGATTTACAAGACTCGGCTAATTTCTGGCCCTAGAAACCCCAGCGCTGCTCCTGAAGCCCCAGCGTCAGCCTTGCTAGGCTCTGCGTGCCCCTGCGCTGCTCATAAGGGGATTGCGTAACCCCAGACTGGGTGACGCAATCCTTACGTTGCCCTAGTAACCCTGGTGGCCTCCTGAAGCTGCAGCACTGCCCCTCTTGGGCGTGCATAGCACTTGCGTAGCTGCTAAATCCTCTGCGCTGCGTAGCTGCTGCTTCTGCCCTTGCTCCTTTGCGTTGCTCCTGATTGCTGCTCCTCTGCCTCTTCCTAACTATTGGCTCTGGGATCATATCATACCCTCAGCCAATACTACTCCTCGCTGCAGAAAACTCTTCTGGAAATTCTTAGCAAACCTGCCCTAGAATTCCAGCTTAGTCTCTCAGCTTTGCCTCCGTGTGCGTGTCTCCAACTGACCCTCAAGCCTTTCTCTTATACTTTTTCGTTGACACATCAATGGTCGTGATTTAATCTCTTATCGACGGCTAAGATTAAAATACTACTTGATCCGCGTCACTTGGAACATTTCAGCACATGTGTTTAATTAATTCACTTTAATTTTTCTAATTCCCGAAGTTAGACTTAGGGTCCTCATTAAAAAAAATTAATTATTTGAATAACTTCAACACCAGATGAAATTTCTCCAAACTCTTTCTGGGTTATGGAGGTGACGTGTTTCTTAGCCCCTCCACAAAGTTTCAAGGTTAGAGCACATCCGATGCTACCCCAAAACACAAAATCTCAACAATTTGATCTTGTAGATCCATCTCAAACCTACAATTGATCTGTCCTAAGGCCTGGTAACCACTTCCCAGACATCATTTGTCATGATGGAGTTGTACTCCTCCACCATCGCATCGACCCAAACCTGGTGCTAAGCTGCCTCCCGAAAACTAGATGGCTCTCCAACCTGCGCTACCAAATCTTGGTACCTTTCAGGTTGTCTGTGCTGCCTCTTCTCATTTCGGGGGATCCAACAAAATCTTCTGCATCCCTCAAAATCTGTCGCAATTCCCTACTCGTTTTACCACTAGTAGTGGGTGGATCCACCTGCTCTCCTTCCTACAAGTCCTCGAGAGACGTATCCCTTGGATCCCCATGCCTTGGAGAGGCACTCGTATTACCCTCCGCCGGTTGTTGTGGCTGGACCAGCGGATCCTCCTCAGACTGCATAGCAGAAGGCATCTCTCGGGATTTTCTGAAGGCCCTCTCCTGCATGAATTTCACATCCCATCGTACCACAATCCTCCTGCTCTCAGGAATGTATATACGGTAAGCCTTTGTGTTCTCACTATATCCCACCAGATATCCCTTTTCCACAGTCTTATCCAGCTTCTTCCTCTTCTCTCAGGCACATGACAATATGCCGCACTACCAAAGATCCTAAAGTGGCTCACTTCAAGCTTGCTACCAGTGAAGACACTTTTGGAGTGATCTTACCCAATGCATTATGAGGAATCATGTTCTGCACGTAAACAGCTATATTACAAGCTTCAGCCCACGGAAATTTGGGCATGTCTTGATCGTACAACATTTCCCTTGCAACTTCGACAATAGTTATGTTCTTCCGCTCTGCAATACCATTCTGCTCCGGATTATATGGAGCAATCCACTCCTTTCTGATGCCTTCCCTTACGCAGAACTCTATGAAGTTTTTATCCGTGTATTCTCCACCATTGTCTAAACGCAATGGCTTGATCCGCTTTGCCATCAAATTCTCTACTAGAGCTTTAAACCCCTTGAATCGACCAAAGACTTTGTCCTTGGTCTTCAGAAAGTAGATCCAAGTCTTCCTGGAATGGTCATCAATGAAGGTGACGAAATATTCAGCACCACTAAGAGCTCTAGTGAACAGGGCCTGCAAATGTCTTAGTGTATTAAGCTCAACACACTCTTAGCCCTATTGTTGCTTTTATGGTATGTTGCCTCGGCATACTTTCCTAATACGCACCCTCTACAAACATCATCTCGCTTGGTGCTCAGTTCTGGAACTCCTGTAACAGTCTTCTTGAGAATCCTTAATGCCCCATGATGCAAATGCCCCATTCTCCTGTGCCATAGCTCATTCAATTCCTTCTCATCAGTGTTGCCTATTAGTCCCATTGGGGATTCGAGTTGTAACTTGTAGAGTTTATTGCTCTTGACTCTGATTTGTGCTTTCTTCTTCCAACTTGGGTGTTTGACGTATACTCTATTGCCAATGAAGTAAACGACATAACCTTTGTTTTGAAGTTCCGACACCGAGAGTAAGTTCATTGCCAAACCAGGCACATGCAGTACATTAGTGGCCCGAAGCTTATTACCAGCTTGCGTTTGAAATACTTGTGAAATTTTCAAGTCCGAAAATTATTACTGCCATGATTGATTTATTTCTCCTACTTATGAGATAAGTTATTTACAAATGCTTCAGTAAATTCTGAAATAAACACATTTGCAGTACTTCACTCTAATCAAAAGCATAAGAACAGAAAATTACACAAGTAGCACAATAGAAACAACCATATGAACACAATTATTTTTGGACAACTGTCTCCGGAAAAAACCCAATGTGGGAAAACTGGTGCAGCAGATGAGGGTTTTCTATTTATCTTCAATAATGGAAATTTCATTTACAAGAGTCCTGATGAGCAAAGTAAAACTAGCATACACTTGGCTAAATTTTCTGGAACCTTCAGAAGAATTTCAAACCCTCAGGGTGACCTCCTACACCCTGTGCGTCATCCATCTTGAGAGCTCTGCGCAGTCTCTCCCTAGACTGCGTAACTCTGCGTGGAGGGGTTCTTGCTATCGATCAGCTCACCCTTCCCTTCATCCTCCGGACTTCTGCTTCTCTGTTAACTGAATCCTCCCTCCTCCTTCTGCCTCTACAAACCCGCCTCTACAAACTCACCCACTGAAATCGAATTCTCGCTTCAAAATCAATTTCCTTCGGGTACTAAGAATGTCCCTAGCTTGATTTCCAAATGACCCTCAAGCCCCTTCTTATAGTCTTCTCATTGATGAATCAACGGCCAAGATTATATCGTTAGATCTAAGACTTTTGTGATCCATAAAATGATGTGATTAATCCGAAAGTACTTTTATCTACAAGATTATATCGTTAATCAATGGCTCAGACTAAAAGATGACTTGATCTTCGTTTTCTAGAAGATTCACACTCTGCTTTATTAATACCCTTTAATTACTTAATTTCCCTAAGTTTAGACTTAGGTTCTGCATTAAAATAAATAATTATTTTAATAAAGCCATATCTGAGTGGAATTTCCACAAACGATTTCTGGGTTCTCTGGATAACTGTTGTCCAAGCCTCTAAACCAAATATGAGACTTGGAACACTTCTCGATGCTATAAAATCAACACTCCCTCTTATCGAGGAAAGTGTTCAAGAAAGATACCGCTGCACTGCTCTAACTCTATAACATATGTTGCGTTGATGTTGTCCTGGCAGTTGCCCCTCATCTCTACGATGTTGCCCTTTGTACTGCTGCCTGTGACACTATCTCTGCCACTGCCTCATCCATACTACAGCTCCCTCTATGTTTGTAGGCCACCCTTCCCTCTAATGGAAAGGGTTCTCGACCATCCCCATCTTCTCTCTGAAGTAAGTGAACTTAATCTTACTCAAAGCCTTGGTGAGGATATCTGCCACCTGTTCCCCTGTAGGAGTGTATTGCAACTATACTGCTCCCCTTTGGACATAGTCCCTGATGAACTGGCACTGAATGTCAATGTGTTTCGGCCGGTCATGAAACATAGGATTGTCAAAGAGCTTAATGCAACTTTGATTATCACACATAATCTCGATCCGTTCCATCCGCTTCTTGAGTAGGTTCAAGAGTAACTTGCGAAGCCATATGGCCTCGCACGAAGCTGTGCTTGCTGCCATGTACTCTGCCTCGACTAAACTTAGTGCTACGGACTTCTGTTTTCTGCTGCACCAGGAGGTCATTCCTGATCCAAGACTAAAACAGTACCCACTTGTACTTTTCTAATCCACTGTGCTTCCAGCCCAATCTGCATCTGTAAACCCACTCAACTAGACCTCATTGCCCTTGGTGTACTTCAACCCATACTCGATTGTCCCCTTTAGATATCTGAGAACATATTTGGCTATTGCCCAGTGAGCCCTCCTTGGTTCCACCATGAACTGACTGAGGGTATTCACTGCATAATAGATGTCTAGTCTAGTATTGACCAGATACATCAATGATCCAATGAGCTGCCTATACGAGGTGGGATCATCCTCATCATCTTCCGTTGTGTCTATCTTCTTCTAGTTAGTAATCATAGGCATGGCCATGGGTCTACAGTCTTCCATCTGAAATCTCTTTAGGATTTATGTAGTGCATCTTCCTTGCCCCATGAAGATTTCCCCCTTCTGCTGCCAGACTTCTAATCCAAGAAAATAGTGCATCCACCCCCTTCATGTTGAATTTTGTAGCCGGATTCTCCTTGCAGTCCTTGATGAGCTTGGATGATCCAGTGAGGAACAAATCATCCACATATAGTATCAGAATTAACGACTCATCCCCTACTCTTAAGTAGTAAATGTTGGGGTCTGGATCACTCTTGACGAACCCCATCTTCTGCAAGTAGCTATCAATTCGCCCATAGCATGCCTTGGGGGCTTGTTTTAAACCATATAAGGCTTTCTTAAGCCTCCAAACATGAGTCTTTTGATCATGTGCATCGAAGTCCTCTGGCTGTTCTATGTACACTTCCTCCTCTATCACCCCATTCAAGAACGTTGCCTTGACATCCATCTGGTGAATCTCCCATCCCATCTCCACTGCCAGAGAGATGACGGATCTGATAGAAGTGTAGCGACCTATAGGGGCGAAAGTTTCCTCATAATCAATGCTTTCCTTTTGTGCATACCCGTTAGCTACAAATCTGGCCTTGAACTTCTCTATGCTGCCATCTCCAACATACTTGACCTTGTAGATCCACCTGGATCTTACAATTGATCTGTCATGTGGTCTAGGGACTACTTCCCAGACATCGTTTGTCATGATGGAGCTATACTCCACCATGGCATCCACCCACACTTGATACTGAGTTGCTTCCCGAAAGCTGGAAGGTTCTCCAACCTGAGCTACCAGTGCCTAGTATTTGTCTGGTTGCTTTTGTATCCTCTTCCCATCTCTAGGGGCTCCAACAAATTCTTCTGCATCCTTTAGAATTTGTTGAAGTTCTCTGCTCGGTCTCCCATCGATGGTGGACAGTCTCCCCTGCTCTCCTTCCTGTTCTTCGGAGGAACTCTCCTGAGAATCCTTGTGCCTTGGAGAGGCACTTGACCCATCCTCTGTAGGTCGTTGAGGTTGTACTAGTGGATCCTCCTCAATCTGCGTATATGTAGCCATTTCTCGGGATTTCCTGAAGGCTCTCTCCTTCATGAATTTCCCATCCCTCCTTACCATGATTTTCCTGCTCTCTGGTATATAGATGCGATATGCTTTTGTATTTTCACTATAGCCTACAAGAAAACCCTTTTCTACAGTCTGATCCAACTTCTTCCTCTTTTCATCTAGAACATGGCAGTACACCATGTTGCCAAATATCCTAATGTGGCTCACCTCTGGCTTGCTGCTTGTGAACACACTCTCGGGAGTCACCTTCCCCAATGCTCTATGGGGAACTCTATTCTGTACATATACCGTTGTATTGCAGGCCTCTGCCCATAAGAATTTGGGCATATCTTGGTCGTACTGCACTGCCCTTGCAGCGTCTATTATGGTCTGGTTCTTCCTTTCTGCAACTCCATTTTGCTCTGGAATGTATGGATTTGTCCATTCTCTCTTGATGCCTTCCTTTGCAGAGAAAATGGTGAAGTCCTTATCGATTTATTCTCCACCATTATATGATAGCAGCTTCTTGATCTTCTTTCCCATTGAGTTTTCTACCAAAGCTTTGAATTCTTTGAACCGATCAAAGACTTCATCTTTGGTTTTCAAAAATTAGATCCAAGTCTTCGTGGAATGATCATCAATGAAGGTAGCAAAATACTTTGCACCACTGAGAGTGGTTGTGGACATTGAACCGCAAATATCCGAGTGTATTAACTCCAATACACTCTTGGCTCTGCTACTGCTTCTTGGAAATGCTACCTTAGCATACTTCCCTAGTACGCACCCCCTGCAGACTTCATCTTTCCTCGTGCTGAGTTCAGGAGCCCCTATGACAGTATTCTTGAGAATCCTCAAGGTTCCATGATGTAGATGCCCCATCCTTCTGTGCCATAATTCATTCAGATCTCTATCGTTCGTACTGCCAATCAGAGCCACCGGGGATTCAAGCTGGAGTTTATATAGCTTGTGACTCCTTACTCCAATTTGTGCCTTTTTGCTCTAGCTAGGGTGTTTGACATACACCTTATCTCTAATAAAGTATACGTCATAGCCCTTGTTCTAAAGCTGAGACACTGAGAGTAAATTCATCCCCAACCCTGGTACATGTTGAACATTCGTGGCCCGAATCTTGTTGCCATATTCTGTCTGAAATGCTATGGTACCTCTTCCAATGGGGGTACATTTTTCCTTGTTTCCCATAGTTATCTGGAAATTCATCTGTTCTTCTTGGTAGCTCGAAAAACATTCTCGAACCCCAGTCATGTGAGCAGATGCTCCACTGTCAATATACCAAACACTTGGAGGAGTTGTGCTCGACATACAAGCAAGATCCTCCTCTAGTCCGGATGCCAACACTTTCATGTTGTGTTCCCTCTGCATTTCTGCATGCTATAGAGGACTGCGTTAGTCCCTCTGACTGTGTGAACCCTTCTAGATGTCAGATCTTTGGTCCATGGAAAACCCTCCCTTTCTGTCTTTAGCCTTTTGCTCTGATACCATGCGAAATTTTCAAGTCCGAAAATTGTTACTGCAACGCTTGGTTTATTTCTCCTACTTATGAGATAAGTTATTTACAAATGCTTCAGTAAATTTTGAAATAAACACATTTGCAGTACTTCACTCTAATCAAAAGCATAAGAATGAAAAATTACACAAGTAGCACGATAGAAACAACCATATGAACACAGTTATTTTTGGACAACTGTCCTCGGAAAAACCCAATGTGGAAAAACCGGTGTAGCAGATGAGGGTTTTGTATTTATCTTCAATAATGGAAATTTCATTTACAAGAGACCCGATAAGCAAAGTAAAATTAGCATACACCTGGCTGAATTTTCTGGAACCTTCAGAAGAATTTCAGACCCTCGAGTGACCTCCTACACCCTCTGCGTCATCCAGCGTGAGAGCTCTGTGCAGTCTCTCCCTGGATTGCGTAACTCTGCGTGGAGGGGTTCTCGTTGTCGATTAGCTCGCCCTTCCCTTCATCCTTCGAACTTCTGCTTCTTCATTAACTGAATCCTCCCTCCTCCTTCTGCTTCTGCAAACCCGCCTCTACAAACTCACCCACTGAAATCGAATTCTCTTGCTTCAGAATTGATTTCCTTCGAGTACTAATAATGTCCCTGGCTTGATTTCCAAATGACCCTCAAGTCGCTTCTTATAGTCTTCTCGTTGCTGATTCAACAGCCAAGACTATATCGTTAATCAATGGCTCAGATTAAAAGATGACTTGATCTTCGTTTTCTAGAAGATTCACATTCTGCTTTATTAATACACTTTAATTATTTAATTTCCCTAAGTTTAGACTTAGGGTCTGCATTAAGATAATTAATTATTTTAATAAAGCCATATCTGAGTGGAATTTCCACAAATGATTTCTATGTTCTCTGGATAACTGTTGTCCAAGCCTCTCCACCAAATATGAGACTTGGAACACTTCCCGATGCTATAAAATCAACAATGCTATGGTACCTCTTCCAATAGGAGTACATTTTTCCTTATTGTCCATGGTGATTTAAAATTCATCTACTCTTCTTGGTAGTTTGAGAAACATTCTCGCACTCCTGTCATTGAGCAGAAGCCCCACTATCATGTACCAGATCTCAAGAGAAGCAGAGCTTGACACACAAGCAAATTCTTCTTCCAATCTGGATGCCAGAACAGAAACATCGTGATCCATCTATTCTTCCATGCTTCCCTTCTTCTCTAGATAACTGCATGAACCCTTCCTAGTTGTTGCAACAACGTCTCATTTACCTTCAATCGTCGGTTCTCTACTCCTGTTACTCATCTCTGGCTCTGATACCATGTGAAAATTTCAATCCAAAAAAATCTTTCTGAAGTGATAGATTTATTTCTCCTACTTATTATTTCAATAAGTTATTTACAGAATTCTTCCAGTAAATTTCGAAATAAATGTTACTGCAGCATTCACTTATGTATATGCAAAGAAAGGAACATTAAGAAATATAAGCTTAAGAAACAATCACATGTACACACTTATTTTTGGACAATTGTCTCCGAAAAAACCCAATGCGGGAAAATCGGTGCAACAGATGAGGGTTTATATATTGTTCTTCAGCAATGAATTCTTTACAAGAAATATACTAGCAAATTTTTTTAGAAAACACCTGAGATAGATTCTCTGGTTCCTTCTGGAGAATTCCTGACACCTGGAAGACCCACTATCTCCCTTTGCGTCACTCTGTGTGCTTCTCTGCACAGTCCCTGTGCTGGACTGCGTCACTTTGCATGGGCACACTGCGCTGCCTTCTGTGGCCCTCTGTGTCCCTCTCTCTTCCTTTTTCGTCACTGTTGACTCCCTCTCCTTCTGCGTTTGCAACTTTGCCCTGCAACTCTCCCTCTGAAATCAAATTCTATTCCTTCATAATTGACTTCCTTCGGGTTACTGAGTGTATGCCTAGCTTGCTTTCCAAATGACCCTCAAACCTTCTTTTATAATATTCTTATTGACGAATCAACAGCCCAAATTAGAAGTCTAATTAATGGCAAAAATTAAAACTTGACTTGATCTTCGGTCTCTAGAAGATTCACGCTCTGTTTTATTAATACCCATTAATTATTTAATTTCCCTAAGTTAAACTTAGGGTCTACATTAAAATAATTAATTATTTTAATAAAACACAAACCGAGTGGAATTTCCACAAACGGTTTCTAGGTTCTTTGGAAAACTGATGTCCAAGCCTTTTTACAAATTTTGAGACTTGGAACACTTTCTAATGCTACAAAAATCAACAGTATCAGAGCCATAATCCTGGCTCAGCCTGTGGGAAATCCTTCATTTTATGACAAGACCAGAATAAAAAACTAAGAAATCATGGGATCCCAAGAAAGGTTAAAATCAAACAACATGGCAATAACCTTGAATGAGGTGATTAGGGTGCAACAAATGATGGTTGGTGTGGGAAAGCAACTGATTCGTGCAACAATTGGGAATCAAGACCATTTTCAATTTTACAATAAATCCACTATGCCCAAAATTGTGGATAATACATCAAGATGGCAAGACATGATTGCAACTGATGTGGAGTTATTGGCAGCAAATTGGAGGGCATACCAACCAATGGGACATGGCATTCAAGCGTCCCTCTCTTTTTGGGAGTTTTTGAACTAAGAGACATGCACAAAACAATGGGAATTCAATGGAATTATGCAGGGATGATGAGGAGGATTACGAAAGAAGATGAAAGAGTAGTTGAAGGGGCCATGGTTGGCAAGGAGACAGTTGAGCATATACTCATTGATGAGGCGCCATCCATTGTTGAGGTATCCATTGATCAGGTATCTAGGGTTGCGACCGAGTTTTCAGGTGATAGCAACGCACCACAGGTTGATGAGGTGTCGAGAGACAGCTCCACTGTTGTTGAGGAGCCAATATGTACAGAGGCCTCCAGGTCTATGATAGAGTTGTCAGATGACAATCACTACAGCTGACTAGTGTGCTTGTCTTGCATGTTGGGTTGTCTATGGAGGAGCAGTTGCAGGCTCATGTTGAATCCATGATGGAGGAAGATATGCAGCCATCCTTTGGGCTAGCCCTTGATGAGGGGCAGTAGAGAGGCCATGCGTTGGATTTTCAGCACAGTTCGCTGCAGAGGCACATTGGCGGGATCTACAGCGTTATTAGCCCACCCTTACACATTGGACTGAGGGAGGTAGATTTGTCTAGACATACCCGAGAGGATGGCTAAGTTAGCAAGACTGAGCGACATGAGCTGAGCATGACACCACATCAGCTTGGAGGGCTTGTTCCTTCTACAGAGGATTGCATATTCGATCCTTCCTTTAGGATTGGATGGCAAGAGATACTGAGTTGGTACCCGATGGAGCAGGCTAGGTGGTTGGATACATCCATGGCCACATTTCAGCAGAGGCCATGGATTACTAGAGGGACACGAGGGCCAGATTGTTGTTGGGATCCAGGTGGGATTTCCCATCACATAATAGAGTCAGTAGGTGATGGCAGTAGTTGCGCAATGGATCTGATGTTCGGGGGCACACACATTTTCAAATCTCCATCAGAGCCTCGAACAACACTAGTGATAGGATTGTTCGATAAGGGGAAAGACACATTTCATGAGCTGTCTCGGCATATTGACTGTGTGTGGATTCACAGGGTGATTTGCCTACTTTGGCAGGAGTTGGTAGGAGGAGGTGGCATCGGTAGGCCACCAGACAGAGCATTACATGGAAATGGTGCTCTCTCATTGGTATATTGATATACTGGAGCTATTGAGGATAGGCGCAGTAGTGTCATTTACGTTGGCATGTGAGGAGTCGGGCCACTCAGGTCTTTCAGAGCAGATGGGGAGATGTAGCCCACAACATGGAGGGTTTACTAACAGAGTGGTGGATATTTTGGCCCAAGTAGGATACTGTATGTTACAGGGTGTTACGACAGTGGACAATGGTACACAGGACTACACAGAGTTATGTCATAAGTTCCAATGTTATGTATAGGGATGGATACTGATGAGTAGAAACCCAGTGTAAGGCCATAGCCTCCAGTGGTGTGCAGGCCTATGCAGTGAAGAGCAGTGGCCTGCAGAGGAGCATGGAGATGTAGGGTGGTGTGTCATAGCCTATTGGTTTACACTATGGAGTAGGAGGAGTAGCTCACATCGCATTGAGTACCCGCGAGGAGTGTCAAGTACGGTGACACAGGTAGGACAAGAGGTGATATAGGATGGGACAGCAGTAGCAGGGGTATCCAGCGATGTACAGGGGTAGGTCGTGATGTACAGTGGCATGTCCAGGAGTACAAGGATGATCGGTGGTATGCGGGGGCATATGGTGCTACACAGCGGGGTCTTAGAGTGTTGCCTCTAGGGAGACTCTGTAATATCCCAGAAGGGAATTTTCAGCAGATCATGCCAGAAAAACGCATTCCTCGGGTATGAGGGCTTCAGCTATAATATAATATCTCTGAAAATGTTTAGCAACCAAAATAAATAGCAGCAGCAACCTTTACTCAACTTTTAAGGGCAAAAAGGTGGGGAAAAGTGAGTATTTTGGCCCTAAAATGAGTGAATAAGGAAATCTGCGTAAAATGACAGGTCAAGGTTCTGGAATATGTTATAATAGGTCAAGAGGGACGTCCATGTCGAATTTCAGCTCAAAGGCGTTTTGCTAGGTTAAACAGTTCCTCCTTCCCGACTAGTCAAGAAAAACCCTGATTTCCCAAGACTTGAGTATGCAGAATTTTACTGAAGCAAGGGCTGCGTTTTTTTTCTGAAGGAATAAGATGTATAACAGTATTCCTCCTTCCCGACTAGTCAAGAAAAACCCTGATTTCCCAAGACTTTGAGTATGCAGAATTTTACTGAAGCAAGGGCTGCGTTTTTTTTTCCTGAAGGAATAAGATGTATAACAGTATGGATGATCAGAGAATGGGTTTGGGAACACGGCATAGGCATTCAGCAAGGTTAAACAGCAGTTTATATAGAAAACCCCTCAAAATAGAGGTGCTGCAAGACCAAGATTGATCCAGAAATACTTCAGCGTTTTATCTAGGAGGCTGAAGCTTATATTTATTATATTATAGATCTGAAACTGATAAGTACATGGAAACAGAGATCTATAATGAGACAAAATGCCCAAAGGGCTCTTTATTACTTTCCCCTTGGGGATTTCAGCAATACATGAAAATGCCGGAGCAGATCTGAGTTTTACTGCAGCAGATCTGAAGAATGATTCAGAATTTCTGAAGCAAACTTCAGTATCAAATCAGAAATATACTTGGATTGGTTGGCCAATCCAAGGATCACCCTCAATCAGAGATCTAACTCCAAAATGATGCCAAAACCCTTGGAACGCTGCTTCCTCAGCAATAACACAGATCTGGGGAAAGAACTGCGCAGTACACCACGAAGAATATATTGCCCTGATGCCAAGATCTGAAAATGAGCTCCAAAGTCCTCCAATCTGATCCTCCAAAAGGAAGAAAGACTCTCCCTCTGAAAAACAAGAGAAGGAAGTGGTGTTTGGGAGTCACCACTCTTCAACACCCTACAAATATTAAGACAGTCACAGAAGAATAACACTGTCTCCGAGGATGGTAAGCAGAAATAACCTTGTCTAAGGTGTTCCTGTCCCCCCCGAGGCTAAGGTGAGATCTCTACTAGGAGACACTCTGGCATCAAATAAGAGAAGAGATCAAGCAATAACAACAGGCTAAAGAAAGACAAATGTCTCACTCAATAATCAATAATCCAAGAATCCAAGCATGAATGAAATGAGGAGGCTCCTCCATCTTTTATAGTGTTGGTTTCCCTCCAAAACCCAACGTAGCCTCTCTCTCCTCCACATCCTCATCCTTATCCACATTCTCACCCTTATCTGCATAGAAGCTTGGAGAAACTTCTAGAGTGTACATAGGCTCCCTCCTCCACGTGGTGTTGGGTCCCCCCTTGACTCCCACTTAAGTCACAATGTTGTGCTACTAGGTGGATGTCTTATTTTATGTAAGTGAGTTTAGACCCTCTTTACTCACTTTTTATTTATTTATAAACTATAGACGGCAAAATAAACAAAATAGAATATTCCAATTTGTTGTTGCAAATTAGGAATATTACAGTCCCCCCCGACAAAATGTTGCTTGCCCTCAAGCAACTTCCTGAGCAAGTCTCCTCCTAGCGGATGCTCTCCACCGATACTGCAAAATATGCCTGGGTCCCAGATGCACCACTGAATCTCCCCTGTACTCTGCATCATCCTGATATGAAGGGATCTCTCAATGCCAGGATCCCAAACTGATCTCTCATGGTACCAGCCAACCAACAATCCTCCCGGATCCCATCGCCACCATGGCCAATAATAGCCCAAGTCCCATGGCTCAGACTGTGCACTGCCTCTAGCTATGACTGATGAAGACCATGACTCTGGTTGTGCTATATCTGTGATGGTGTAAGCTACCCCATCGACTATGTACCAGCTCATCACCTCTCTCCACTCAAGGCATGAAGTGAGGAACATCTCTCTCATGTGGATCCTCCATCCCCAAGCAATCATCCAAACAAAATGAGCCACCTCCCGACAAGGCAACTCCTGAAAATCTCCTTCCACCTCAAGCTCTGGTAATGAAGGTGGGCTGAAAGTCTGATCTTGGCAAGCATCATAGCTTACCCCATGCTGTCCCTCTCTCCACTCATGACAAGTGTAGAGTGTATGCTGATCTTGGGCTGCAAAATCATTGCCCTCCAATGGCAAAGTGAAGAACAATCCTCCACATACCAACAATGAAGAACAAATAGGCTCCAAACAGTCTTATCCTACAAGAATAGACATGTGTACCCATGCCACATCCAATGAGATAAGTCAAAACCAAGGTGTTATGCATGAGGATACATAATGTAAAATAATCACACAAGAGTTACACTGAATCTCATCCGCATCGTAATCTCAGAAAATTACATGGCAAGCAATGTACAAGATTCATCACACCTACTAATGGATAGTAAATGGCTGAATATGACAACAACATAAGACCAAACACTTGCCCATGGCTGTACAGTGGATGAATATCAGTCTCATGGCCCACCTCAAAAGAGAACACATATGTAGTAGTGGTGGCCATGCCCCCTCCCATGCTCCCATTAGAACATGTAGTGCAGAGAATGTGAGAATTCTTCCCACTCAAAGACACATCCAACTCATGTGTCTCCTTCATAATCAAGCCTCCCA
The DNA here is from genome assembly GCA_034641835.2 of Pinus albicaulis. NCBI lineage: Eukaryota > Viridiplantae > Streptophyta > Pinopsida > Pinales > Pinaceae > Pinus > Pinus albicaulis. The sequence goes on from CM076583.1 coordinate 1,327,823,119, forward strand.
TACAAATCTGATCTATATCAGCAAATGGAGACATGATCAGCAGCAAAATGAAGGAAACGCTAAAGGTTACATGTGATGAAAAGAGGTACCAACACCTTCCCCAACAAGTACAGGCGCAGTTTTACAAGTTGCCGCTTGATGAAAGTACAAGGCAAATGTTTCTTCTTGCATGGTTAATCATGCATGTCTTCATATGATACATGATATAGTGCTGCAAATGAACATACATGAGGTGATAAAACATTTTCCCAAAGCCACAAAAGAGATGGTTGCCTCCATCATGTAGATTGGCCCAATAAAACTCATGGAGCAATATGACAAGCTTGCCCCTTTTTGAAGCAATGCACTGCATAGGAATGGCAAGAGTGTGCAAATCAATGAATGTATAGACAAAATCCTCACCATATGCTGGAAGTAAGATGGTACATGGATCCATAAATGAGTCCTCCATAGTGTTTTGGCATGCTATGAAGAAGAATGAACCATGTGCTACAAGAAGATAATCCTCCTTATGCTTGGAAATCCAAGTTAAGAAGAATATGCCATAGTGATAAATGTCTTTATCATCATTACCTCCTCTAAGTGCAACAAATATGAAGTGATCCTGGGACCTATGGGTTATAGATCCACCATATCTCTGCTGGGCACACTTTATCCATAAGTTTCTGCTCCCAAGTGACAGCGCTGTGAGCTCATGCAAGTAAGCTCCTATCAATACAAAGCTCTGTTCTTTGACATGCTCCTTGTCAAAGACTCCTCCAATAATGCTGCAACAAATGTGGAATACTTCCCAAGATGGAAGTGCTTCCAAGCCATCATCAAAGATCAAGGAGATAGTGCCATCCCCTCTTCCTGCAACATCATACAAAGTGTGAGAGCAAATCTCCCCTTGCTCTCCTAGCAACAAACCAAGCAACAAGACATTGTGTTGCCTCCCCATACCTCCATCATACAACTCATGTGATGAAGACACAATGAATGATATGAGTAACACATCAACACCATGCATCCATACTCTATGCTGCTCAATGATGCAAGTATCCATCCATCTTTTCCCCATCCTCCTACTCTTAAGAAGAGTGTTTGCCAAGTGATGGCCAAACTCTTTCAAGAGTAACCAGCGCAGCCAAGCCTCCTGCTGCCTTGTGTCATAGATCTGCAAGTAGCCCCCTAGCTCCTTGCTCATCAACCGCGTCCACTCAATCACTTGTGGATGCCTTCTTCTTCTCCTCATCCTGGTATTCCTCCCATGAGGGCTACCATCCTCCCAAATCAAGTTTCTGACTTTGCACTTCATGGGCTCTTGAAATATAAACTTCTCAAGGATCAATGAGACCCTATCAAGAATCAAATAGGTGGTAGGCAAAAACCTCCCATCATGATGTGTATGGCTCAAGGGATGTCCAACACAAGCATGAGAGATGTTATCCATCCTAAGATGTCCTCCATCTTCTATCCGCTCTTGTGCGAAGGGAATGAAAGCATTGCATTTCATGGTGTGAAGTGCATATCCAATGAGATCTCTCCTTGAGACCTCCCTCTCATCCATAGTCTTCCAAAACCAATGAGGTCTTGGATCTGAAAGTAGAAGTTTCTCTTTGAGCTGAGAGGAGATTATTGAGAAAGTGTCATCTTGAAGGGAGAAAGGATTTCTTACTCCAAGATGTCTACCATCCATCTTCAAGGCTTCAAACCCCAACCTCCAATGTAATGTACAATCCAACAATGGCTCATGAGAATGATGGTTCGATTCCTCCTTGAGTGTTTCCATGTTGCACAATGTAGTGCAACCAGGCTGCTCTATAGTAGCAATGAGATTTGACCCTTGATCTACAAGAGTCCCATCCTCAAAAGTGTTGGCTGCCCCAACTGTCGATGCATGTGGCTGCTCCTCCACAAGTGTGACAGTGTTTCCACAAGCCTCCTCAAGATGTGATGTGATCTCTTCTCCTCGATTAGAATTGGAAGCGCCTGGTACTTCCTCTTCTTTTTCTTCATTCTTCTTGACCTCCTCAAAGGTGGATGTATCTTTTCTAGATCTGAAAAAGAAATAACTATCCTTCTTCACCGCTCCGGTCTTCTTGGGCTTAGACTCACAGGGACTAATGGATCCCTCATGCACGGGAAGAGGTGATCTTCCAGTAGTATGCTGCAACTTTGAACTCTGTATGCTAGAAACTCCATCCTCTCTGAGCTGACAGTAATCTTTGAAGGGCAAAATTGCTTTGAAGTCTTCCCTCATGGACTTCCATTCTCGGAAATAATCTTCAAGAGGTATACGACCATGTTGCCTCGGTACTTCAGGTAAGAATGTAGGCATTGTGATCCTCATATTTTCCATAGATAGCCAGCTCCACAGGCTGAGCCAGAACTATGCTCTGATACCACTGTAATATCCCAGAAGGGAATTTTCAGCAGATCATGCCAGAAAAACGCATTCCTCAGGTATGAGGGCTTCAGCTATAATATAATATCTCTGAAAATGTTCAGCAACCAAAATAAATAGCAGCAGCAACCTTTACTCAACTTTTAAGGGCAAAAAGGTGGGGAAAAGTGAGGATTTTGGCCCTAAAATGAGTGAATAAGGAAATCTGCGTAAAATGACAGGTCAAGGTTCTGGAATATGTTATAATAGGTCAAGAGGGACGTCCATGTCGAATTTCAGCTCAAACAAAGGCGTTTTGCTAGGTTAAACAGTTCCTCCTTCCCGACTAGTCAAGAAAAACCCTGATTTCCCAAGACTTTGAGTATGCAGAATTTTACTGAAGCAAGGGCTGCGTTTTTTTTCTGAAGGAATAAGATGTATAACAGTATGGATGATCAGAGAATGGGTTTGGGAACACGGCATAGGCATTCAGCAAGGTTAAACAGCAGTTTATATAGAAAAACCCCTCAAAATAGAGGTGCCGCAAGACAAAGATTGATCCAGAAACACTTCAGCGTTTTCTCTAGGAGGCTGAAGCTTATATTTATTATATTACATATTTGAAACTGATAAATACATGAAAACAGAGATCTATAATGAGACAAAATGCCCAAAGGGCTCTTTATTACTTTCCCCTTGGGGATTTCAGCAATACATGAAAATGTCGGAGATTTATTATATTTCAGATATGAAACTGATAAATACATGAAAGCAGAGATCTATAATGAGACAAAATGCCCAAAGGGCTCTTTATTACTTTCCCCTTGGGGATTTCGGCAATACATGAAAATGTCGGAGCAGATCTGAGTCTTACTGCAGCAGATCTGAAGAATGATTCAGAATTTCTGAAGCAAACTTCAGTATCAGATCAGAAATATACTTGGATTGGTTGGCCAATCCAAGGATCACCCTCCAACAGAGATCTAGCTTCCAAAATGATGCCAAAAACCATGAAACGCTGCTCCTTCAACAATTACGCAGATCTGGGGAAAGAACTGCGCAGTATACCATGAAGAATATATTGGCCTGATGCCAAGATCTGAAAATGAGCTCCAAAGTCCTCCAAAAGGAAGAAAGACTCTCCCTCTGAAAAACAAGAGAAGGAAGTGGTGTCGTAAAGTCACCACGGCAACACCCTACAACACAGTATTACGCTGCTGCAGCAATAACGCTGTCCTGGAGGATGGTGCTAAGAAATAACCTTGCCTGAGCAGGCACTCGAAGTCCCCCGAGGCTAAGGGTGAGATCTCTGCACGGAGACACTCGGTGCACTAAACAGTGCAGCAGACGGGCTAAACAGCCAGCGTGCCAAAGAAAGACAAATGTCTCACTCAATAATCAATAATCCAAGAATCCAAGCATGAATGAAATGAGGAGGCTCCTCCATCTTTTATAGTGTTGGTTTCCCTCCAAAACCCAACGTAGCCTCTCTCTCCTCCACATCCTCATCCTTATCCACATTCTCACCCTTATCTGCATAGAACCTTGGAGAAACTTCTAGAGTGTACATAGGCTCCCTCCTCCACGTGGTGTTGGGTCCCCCCTTGACTCCCACTTAAGTCACAACGTTGTGCTACTAGGTGGATGTCTTATTTTATTTAAGTGAGTTTAGACCCTCTTTACTCACTTTTTATTTATTTATAAACTATAGACGGCAAAATAAACAAAATAGAATATTCCAATTTGCTGTCGTAAATTAGGAATATTACAGACTCATGGATGGAGACACCAGGCATACCTTTGGGTGTAGTTCACCCAGGATCGATGGGGACACAAATGAGTGACACTTGATGGTATCTGTGGAGACTCACATGCCTGACCCTCCTCTGCATCCCTTACAGGCATGGTCAATTTGCTTGTTGTCCTTTGGCACTCTGGGCATGAGTAGCGGGGGACGAGGAGCTCACCCGAGATATTTGGATGACACTCGGTGCACTAGGGGAGAGACTTCTCAACAATGGCATTGGGTCGGTGCACTAGTTGACAGCCATAGGTTGGGGAATGAGGTGATCATCTACAGGGTTTGGCATGTCATTCATCACTGAGCCTACGACTGGGGAGTTGGTCACGAGGGAGACATGTGTCACTCTTTTCTTAGGGCATGTCGGGACCATGCATGAGCATAGGATACCAAGTACGACTGAGGTAGTTTCCCAATATGCGTCTGGGCTCCAGACATTGTATTGGCATATTATCGAGAGGGCGGATGGTAGACACTGTGGAGATGGTTGGTAGGAATAGGAGGGATCCACATATCTTGAGTCGATTGTGAGTATCAGATACCCATCTACTGGTTGCATTCAGGGGGTAGCTATTTGGCATATGTGGCTTCCAGCGGTCATCGGTATTACATAGTGGAAGGAACAGGGTAGATTAGCATGCATCAGATTAGCCCATGATATATGGAGCCTATATATTGATCACATGGAGGAACTAGAGATGAGGCACAGATGGATTCCTGTAGTTGCCAGAGTTATGTTGCAACCAGTCCGACTATGGGATGCAGGGATTCAGTTGATTCATAAATCGCTCTGTCTCGTGATGGTCGGAGTCATGGCAGAGAGTGATCTAGTTCACTCTTGGGTTGGCACATGGGGGTACAAAAAGGCCTTCATCGAATGGCAAGGAAAGCTTTCTTTGTTGCTGCACAAGTTCGGAGTTAGATTTGGATGGGTAGGCTTTGGCGTCATTGAGATTTTTAGGCAGGATGTGTCTCGCCTCTATCAGTGTTTCACAATCGAGTTCCAAGAGAGGAAGATATAGTGTTCGTACGATGGGCAGTCTGTTAGAGCCAGAGTGGCACAATGACAACATGGTGGCACCCTTCTGAGGCTAGCATGGGACCCAGGCATCACACTACTTGACAGCTCAACGACCATTAGCAGTGAGTTGGCTGCTACAGGGGGAAGTCACTTAGATCTTCCTTTGGGCTTTAGCGAGTCACCCATGGCGTGGGGCACTTCTAGTATTTATATCAGACAAGATAGTGAGTGGAGCGAGGGGAGCTTCAAGTGGGACAAGATGGCTTGGAATGCCAGTGTTGAGGGATTCTTTCATGTCAAGACAATACAGAGGTCAAGGACGATTCAGTGGCGCATTTGGGACCCTGGCACATTTTTGCAGTGACAGTGGGGAGCAACAACTAGAGAGAACGCTTGTTCAGCAGTTGCTTGAGCACAAGCAACGTTTTGGCGGGGAGGACTGTGATATTCCCACTTAGCAATATTGCTAAGGGAAATATCAATCTTGTCCAACTTTGACTTAATTCATGTTTGCACTTAGGAGATATGGGTTCAAAGGCCCCACATGAATTTTGGGATTAAGTGGGGGCCCAAACATTAAGAAGGAAGGGAAATATTGCGGCTCTAGTGGAGCGTGGGGTCCACCCCATGGAGAATTACGACCCAAATGAGGAATACGCTCTCATTGGAGCGAAGTTGGTGGGGAAAAGTCGAGTTGGGCCCACATGGGCATTTGGGGCATTCATGATCATTTGAGAATTTGTCTTAGACAAGCACGCTTGAGCTAAAGCCAAGTCTGCCAGTGTTGTTCAGCACACGGGTGTTTCCAAGCGAAAATCCCAACCCTTGCTTCGGTGGACTTCAAGTGCTAACCCAAGGAGGGAGTCTCACCTATTCCAATTCGTACCAGCTGCAAAGGTTGCGAGTTTGGGGAAGTTTTAGCAGAAGCAGCTGTGAGAAATCAATAAACCTGAACACCTACTGCAGTAAACTAATATTACTCCTACTTGTTAATTCCATGCAAATTATTTACTGGGTAAATTGTAAATATCGAAGTAAATATAACAACAGCGTTCACTTAATTAAAATTATATGTAGAAACAAGAACTGAGCAAGAAGAAAACAAACACGCATATGACACTGTGTTTTTTGGAATAATGTCCCCGAAAAACCCCAATGCGGGAAAACCGGTGCAACAACTGAGGGTTTGTATTATTAAGCAGTAGTTCTGAATACAATTCTTCGGATGCCCAAACTAGCAATCCTATACAAACATCTAACTAGACAAAAAGATAGTGAGATGATCTCACCTCGTCACTAGAAAATATAGCACTGATCTGCACTAGAGATGAGCTTATGCGTTGTCTTTGCGCAGTACTACGTCACTCCTATGCAGTTACTGCATCACTGCAGCTGGGACTGCACTGCACCTCCTCTCGATCTTCTGCTAGCTAGAAACTTCAGCCCTCTGGCCTCCCGGTCTCACACCCGAGCTTCCGCACTAGATCCTGACTGTTCCCCAGCAGAATTACAGACTCCCTCTGAAGCTCTTCGCTAAAACAACAGCGCTATCTTTGCGTGGCATTGCACTGCCTCTCCATGCTACTCTCTGCCCTCTCTGCCTTGCACTCTCCAGATCAAGAAAAATCTTCCACTGGAAACTATCTCTGCCCCTCACTGCAAGAATCTTCTCAATGATCTCTCTAGCTACTCTTTGTGTGGCATTGCACTGCCTCTCCATGCTACTCTCTGCCCTCTCTGCCTTGCACTCTCCAGATCAAGAAAAATCTTCCACTGGAAACTATCTCTGCCCCTCACTGCAAGAATCTTCTCAATGATCTCTCTAACTACTCTGTATTGCTCTCTTGAGAAATCGATCTCATGATTCCACTCAATGTGTTTTCCAAATGCCCATCCAAGTCCTTCTTATAATCCTCTCGTTGAGAAATCAACGGGCCAGATTAGTTTCTAATCAATGGCTCAGATCATATTGATTTGATCTCTGTCTTTTCTAAAAGATTCACACCCAATTCTATTAATAAACTTTAATTGTTTTAATTCCCTAAGTTTAGACTTAAGCATCCATTAAAAATAATTAATTATTTTAATAAAACATCCTCCAGGTGGAATTTCCCAAAACGATTTATGGGTATTCTGGAATACATGTGTCCAAGCCTCCCTGCAAATTTTGAGACTTAGATCACATCTGATGCTACTAGAAATCACCACTCCCTCTTAGTGAGTGATGTGCTCTAGTAATGCAACCTGCTGAAGCATCACACTGACTCTGTAACATCGCCCTCTGCGATGCTGATGTCCGAAATCACTGCCCACCAACTACTGCGTTGTTGCATCTGTGTTGCTGTTGACCTTGCATATTGTTTCCAACTGCATCTGCACTGCAACTCTGTTGTTGTTGAGTAGAAAAACATCCAAAATACTAAACTAAGTGTTCAGCATGATGCATCTGATACTAGAGATCTGGCTGCTGCTAGTCTCTACACTGACCCTCTGAAGCCTCTGCGCTGCTCCTGACTCTGCACTGCTGCCAACTCTGCTCAATCTCTGGCGCTCTCTAGTCACTACACTATCACTCCGGCACTCCTCTGCACCAACTGACACTGGTCCATCCTGCTACTTTTGATATGGGCTCCCATAGTAAGGTATTGATCCAAGAGGTGGACTCAAGGATCCTACCCAACTGCAGCTCTTTCGAAATACAGTTCTAGATCACCCCAATTCTCCCCTGGAGATCTGTGAGCAATCATAGCAAACTCTTCCTCCTCGATTCTCACAGTTGCAGCGTACAGATCATGCTTCTCATCCTTGTCCTTCTTTTTGAGAGGACATTGGGTAGTGTAGTGACCAAGCTCACCACACCTGATACATTTGATCTTTGAGACGTCCTTCTTCTGCCTCCGTTGCTCCTGCTGCCCTTTTGATGTACAGGCTGCATTCTCCTCCTCCTTGGGCTTCGTCCCACTGTTGTTGCTGCCATCAAGCTTGCACTTGACTGAGTCTCTCCTCATCTCTTCTTGCTGAAGAGAAGCCCACATCCCTTCCTAATCCAGCAACTTCTCTTTGCGCAGGATACTCTGGACAAAGACTTGTCATTCTTCTGAGACTGAATTCAAGGCCAATATAACCATCTCCGTGGCCTGAGGTGTTGACCCTACAGCTGCCAGTTGATCTTGAACATCCTAAAGCTTCGATAGGAACAGATCTATGCATTCTCCCTTCTGCATTCTCATAGATCTCATCTTCTCCTCCAAAAACATCTTCCACTGCTCTGAAGACCCCTGGTACAGTGTAGCCAATGCATCCCACATCTCCTTGGTAGTTCCTTTGCCAAAAATGTGTGAAACAATGTGATCCCTCACTCGGTCGAGGATCAGCCTCTTGGCTTTTTCCATATCTTTCTTGTAGCCTTCGATGGATCCGGATCTACAGGGATAGCTACCACACTTTCGATGAAGGTCTTGAGATCATGCTCATCTAAAAGGAAGGAGATCCTTGCCTTCCAGATCACATATTTGGAGGCACCCTCCAACCGATCCTAGTCTCTCAACCCAATTGCTGCCATCTCACCCAAACAAATGTCAAATGCTGCCTCTAACCCTCTGTGCCGCTGCCTCTACACACTCCCTGCTGGAGTGTCTCGGTTTCTGTTGCTTCTGCATGAGAAATCAGAATTTCTTGGGCAAGAAATTCTGTGAGTTCAGAATTGCCTCAATATGCTCCTTCAGAAGAATTTGATCTCTTAGACCCACTGTGTGTGTTCTCCAACTGACCCCAAGCCCTTCCTTTATATTTTTCTCGTTGACACGTCAACAGTCGTGATCTAATTAGTAATCTCTAATCAACGGCTAAGATTAGAATTAGCTTAATCCACGTCACTTAGAATGTTCTCATCACATGTGTAAATTAATTCACTTTAATATTTTAATTTCCCTAAGTTAGACTTAGGGTCCTCATTAAAAAAATTAATTATTTGAATAACTTTTACACCATATAAAATTTCTCCAAATGCTTTTTGGGTCTTGGAGATCTCATGTGTTCCAGCCCCTCCACAAAGTTTCGGAGCTAGAGCACATTTGATGCTACCCCAAAATCTCAACACTCTCTCTTAGCGAGGAATGTGCTCTAGCAATACTTCCACACTGAAGCATTGCCCTGATCTCTGGCATCGGTCTCCGCGCTGATGCTTGGCCTACTACCCTTCATCCACTGCGTTGATGCTCTAGTACTATTGCCCATGTCACTGTCACTGACACTGCCACATATGTACTGCAGCTCCCTCTCAAATTGCTGCATCATGCTACCAACTGTTGCACTGCAAATCAGTTGCTAAGAAGTAAGCGACTAAAGGACCTCTACCCAATCACTGACAGACAAGTCAGTCGGGCTGCATCTCATCACTAAAGCACCCTCGATTGTTGCGTTGCACTGCCTCTCTAGAGCCTCTGCGTTGCTACTTCTCTGCATAGCGTAAGCACTACCTACCTGCGTTGTTGAAGTCCCATCAGCCTTTGCGCTGCTGCTTCCACGCTGCTAATGCCTCTGTGCTGCTCTACTCTCCAGTGTCCAAGCACTGCCTCTGCTTCTCCATGATCTTCTGCACCCACTACTCCAATTATCCTGCTACTGTCTTAAAGCTCCCATAGCTCATATGTGATCCAAGAGTCCGGGCACCTCAAGGATCCTACCTTCCCATCTGTAGCTGCTCTACAGATCAATATCGCCCCACCTCTTCTCTCGAGCCACATGAACACTCATCCCCACATCATCCTCACTACCACTGTCCCCTCCAGTTGTTGTTGTCTTGGAATCTGAAGATTCCTTGTCCTTCCTCTTAGGACAAGTGTTGGCGAAGTGTCCAAGTTCGCCACATATGAAGCACCGGACCTTGGATAGGTCCTTCTTCTTCGCTTGCTGTCGTTGTCCCTTCGATGCTAGGGCTGCATCCTCCTCCTCCTTCTTCACCTTGATACCTCTGTTGTTGAATTCCTTCATGGTCATCCTCCAGATCTCCTTCTGTCGAAGGATAGCCCACATGTCACCCCAATTTGGGAGTTGTGCTCTGCCCAAAATGCTTTAGACAAAGGTCTCCCACTCATCAGTGACTGCATTCAGGGCAGTCCTCACCAAGAGCCCTTCATCCGGAATTGCCCCCATGGCAATCAGCTGATCTCGGATCGTCTGTAATCTGGAGAGGAATGTATCGATCTCTTCTCCCTTGTGCATCTAGAACATCCTCATCTAGTTCTCTAGAAGCATCTTCCATTGGACGGAGCTACCTTGATACAGCGTGGTCAAAATTATCCACATATCATGTGTCGTCCTCTTCTCGACAATGTGTGGGACCACGCGCTCCTTCACCCCATCCATTATCAAGCCCTTTACCTGCGCCTGATTCTCGTTGAACTTCTACAGAGCGTCTGCATCAGTCGACACAGCTAGGACATTTTCTGTGTTGTCTCTGATACCGTACTCCTCTAGGACTGTCAAGATTCTGGCCTTCCAGATCGCAAAGTTGGACACACCGTCCAACCTATACTGATCTCTCAGTCTATACAGGGCCATCTAGCTCAAAACTGTCAAAGCGAGTACTCTTCTCCCTTCCACTGCTGATGCACTCAACAGAAGAACGAATCTAGGTTTCTTGGCGATAGAAACCCTCTAGAGTAGCTGCTCCCTCTGACAACTGATTTCCCTCCTGGATATCCTCTGCCAACTCTACTGAATCAGTCCTCTACGATCACCCTCCTGATTGAATCTCAGATTTCTTTGGCACAAATCTGCTGAGAGACTGTTCTCCTCAGTTTTTCACCTTTGCTAGGCACTGTTCAGCACCGACAGAACCGATGCCTCACCAGCAACTTCTGAAGATCAGAAGCTGCAATTCCAGCCTCGGCAATCTACACAGCAACTCTCCAACTCGGACTGTGTCAGCCTCTTGGTGCTGCCTCAACCTCTGTGTGAGCAGTCTGGCTTAGCGTCCCTCTTCCGGTGCTACGTCAGCCTCTGCATGAGCAGACTAGCTCTGCGTCACCTTTCTGGAGCTGCATGAGCAGACTAACTCTGTGTTACCCTTGCAGGGTCTATGTTGTCCCTTTGGTGTTGCGCTGCCTTCTCCTGGATTTGTGTTGCTCCAGCTGCCCTTCCTGTAGTAAATATCTTCAGCCCCTTTGCTGATGGTTCAGCTTGATCTGCAATGCTCTGATACCATGTGAAAATTTATGAGCACAGAAATCCTACTGCTAACTATTGATTTACTTCTCCTATTTGATTTATTATACACAAGTTATTTAACTGAAATATTCAGAAAAACTTCGAACTAAACACAACTAGCAGCCTACACAAATACAGATCATTTACTGAACATCACACACATATGACAAAGGACACAGATTTTTCAGACAAATGTCCCCAGAAAAACCCAATGCGGGAAAACCGGTGCAGCAAATATGAGGGTTTATTATTATTAAGTAGCAGTGTTCTAAGTACATCTAGGGTGCCACATACCAGCTCACCCAACAGAGAAAGCCTCGGCTACATAGAAAAATGTGAGATATACCTCACTCTCGCAAGCCTCGGCTAATCCGGTTGAGCAACTGGTGAAACCCTAGCTAGCTTTGTGCAATCTCTACACTACCACTGCATACAACTGCGTGGCCCTGGCTGAGGGACTATGTCACCCTAGCTATGCGCTGATCAGCTTCTCCCGGATCTGGTTTCAGCCCTACCGGCTTAGAAATCCCAGTTTCCAGTGAATTTCGTACTTTTCCTTGGAGGCTCTGCGCTGCCCCTATGTGAGCCCTAGTTGGGACTGCGTCACCATTCCTAGGGACTGCGTCACACCCTCTAATGGTTGCGTTGCCTCCACTGCGTCTCTGCTGCCCTTACTCTGCGTTGTACTCTTGGCCCTCCTAACTAATCATTGAATCTGCCCCTCACTGCTTCTCTGAATCACTCAGATCTGATCTTCGTCTGAGCACTGCTCCATTAGAAGAATTTGATCTCTTAGACTCACTGTGTGTGTTCTCCAACTGGCCCCAAGCCCTTCCTTTATACTTTTCTCGTTGACATATCAACAGTCGTGATCTAATCTCTAATCAATGGCTTGATCCACGTCACTTAGAATGTTCTCATGACATGTGTAAATTAATTCACTTTAATTTTTTAATTTCCCTAAGTTAGACTTAGGGTCCTCATTAAAAAATTTAATTAATTGAATAACTTTTACACCAGATGGAATTTCTCCACACGCTTTCTGGGTCTTGGAGATCTCATGTGTTCCAACCCCTCCACAAAGTTTCGGAGCTAGAGCACATCCGATGCTATCCCAAAATCTCAACATTTAATCATAGCGAAAACATTTTACATCTACGATTTTATTATCATCCCCTAGAATCTCATATCAATCTCTACTAGGGTTTTGTTGTAAACCCTAGCCACAATCATCAAAACTTTAATGTTAGATTATACAATAACTTGATCAAGCAAGGGTTTCAATCATACTGAAGCACATACTATTACACAGGTTTTGTCATAAACTCTAATTTAACAAACCCTAAGAATCTAGGGTTTTATCATTAACAACAAACCCTAAAATATTAGGGTCTTATATTGAACCCTTAAAGGTTAGGGTTTCACCATAGTAAACATAAGAAAAATAGAGTGGTAAGGATTGATCTAATCTAAAGATTAATCACCCTAATAAACAAGAATCTTTATGATTCAAAACCCTAGACATGGGATAGTTAGTAATATAAAACAATTTTTAAAATGATCATACCTTCTTATAAGAAGAACATCAACTGTAAGTCTGAATGCATACCTTAAGTTGCTTCTTTTACAAACCTTGTAGGGTTTCCTATTGAAAGGCTTCCTCTGCAACAAAACTTCCTTCTTCTCATTTGAGTCACCCTTTGAATCTAGACATAATCCTTATTGCAAGCTCCTTTTTGTATTTAGAGTATTCCTGCAAACTTTTCCTTCCAAGGAAAGCACAAGAGAGAGGATTATAAATAAGCATAAATGAAACTTTAAACCAAATAGAGGGAGTCAACGAAGATAAAGATACTTATCTTTTGTAAAAAAGTGGGGAAGCTCCCTCTTGATCTTACATCGATCTAGTCTTTTGAGGGATCCAAAACAATTCAAGAGCAAAACATATTAAATTTATAAACCCTAGAAATCAAGTATAAAGGAAAAAACTAAAAACAATAGCCTAAACCATAAGAGGACAATATCTATAAGACTTAGTAGAATAAGTCTTCGACTTCAAGGTCCTCACTTTTAGACTTCTTTTGAGGATTTTCATCGGTTGCAACATTAGCTTGATAACTTTCTCTTTTCTTATTCCTAGGATGATCAGGACATTGACTCTTGAACTATCCCATCTTATTGCAATTGTAACATTTTATTTTGGATAGATCAATCTTCTTCTTTGGCCCTTTGAACTTCTTAAATCCTCCTTTCTTCTTACCATGAGCAGAGTAGGCATTTGAGGTATTCTCTTCATTTTCTTGTTTCCATTGTGTCATGGATAAACGAGCTTCTTCTTGTATGCAAGCAGACCACATCTCTCCAAAGGTGTTGATTTCGGGTAGCATCAGAAGTGCTCTAATTCTCAAATTTTGCAGGGAAGCTTAGGCACATGTATTCCAAAGAACCCAGAAAGCATTTTGGGAAATTCCACCCGGATTGTATTTTATTAAAATAATTAATTATTTTTAATGGGACCCTAAGTTTAAACTTAGGAAATTAAAATAATTAAAGGGTATTAATAAAATAGGGTGTGAAACTTCTAGAAAAAGATGAATATCAAGTCAAGTTATTCTTAGTCGTTGATTAGGGATTTAATCTCGGTCGTTGAAGACTCAACGAGAAGATTCTAAGGACTTGATGGGGCATTTGGAAATTACGCCGACAGGGTCTAGAGATCGAAATTATTTAGTGAGCAATGCTCAAGGAGAAGATCGATCGAGTTGATTCTTGCAAAAAAGGGCAAAGATAATCTCTGGTTGGAGATCTTTCTTGATCCGGAGAGTACAAGGCAGAGAAGGCAGAGATCAGTCCGGAGAGGCATCGCAGAGCCAGCCATGCAAGGCCACGCAAAGGCTACACAAAGCTTCAGAGGGAGTCTGTATTTCTGCTGTGAGACAGTCAGGATCCAATGTCGGAGATGGGGTGTGAGACCGAGAGGCCAGAGGGCTAAAGTTTCTAGTTGGCAGAGAGATCAGAGGAGGTGTAGCGCAGTCCCAACAAAGGTGACACAGTAACTACGTAGGTGTGACGCAGTACTACACAGAGACAGTGCAGAGGCTTATCTCCAACGCAGATCAATGCCAGATCTTCCAGTGACGGGGTGAGATTATTTCACTAGCTCTTTGTTCAGTTAGATCTCTGTATGGGATTGCTAGTCTGGGCACCCGAAGAATTGTACTCAGAAATTACTGCATAATAATACAAACCCTCAATTGTTGCATTAGTTTTCCCACATTGGGTTTTTCCAGCGACTTAGTCCAAAAATAATGGTGTCGTGTGTCTATTATTTCTTCTTGCTCAGATTTTGTTTCCGTACTTATTTTTTCCGCAGTTTAATTTTGTGAAGGTTGTAGTGTATGGATTTCAATATTTACCGTAGAACACAGTAAATAATTTGTTCAGAAATTAACAAATAGAAGAATTCTCATTAGTTGTTGCAATAGGATTCCAGATCTAGGAATTTTCACATGGTATCAAAGATTGCATAGCAGTGTAGGAGAAGCAAGAGAGTAAACCAGAAGGATCCAGCGTTGAGCAGAAAGCAAGAGATCAAAGAGTTGCGTAAGCAACAAATCGATTTCCCCAGTAATTGTGCAGTCCAAACTAGGAGGGCTAGATTTGCAAGGAAATCTCTCTCTGAGTGAGTCGACAAAGAGGTAGGAATTTCCAGTTTGCAGTTTGTTAGAGGCAAAGGGAGCAGCACAGCAAATTCAGTGTAGATCAGTTACTGGTGGGACGCAGTTTTCTTGTAGCAGCAGTTGTTGGTGCAGAAAGCGTTAGAAGACAGAAGAAGAAGACACTTTTGAGGGAATTCTGACCTTAGAGAATTTCTTGCCCAAGATATTCTGATTTCCCGTGCAGAAGCAGCGAGATCGTGACTTATTTGGCTGACTCCAGCAGGGAGTGCATAGAGCCAGTTGCACAGAGGGTTAGAGGCAACAGTTCGACATCTAATTGGGTGAGATGGCAGCCAGTGGGTTGCGTGATCAGGATCGGTTGGAGGGTGCCTCCAACTATGTAATTTGGAAGGCAAGGATCTCCTTCCTTCTCGATGAGCATGAGCTCAAGGCCTTCATCGATAGTGCAGTAATTAAACCTATAGATGCAACATCGTTGAGAGCCTTCAAGAAGAGCATGGAAAAAGCCAAACAGTTGATCCTCGACGGAGTGAAGGATCACATAGTTTCACACATTTTCGGCAAAGGGACTGCCAAGGAGATGTGGGATGCATTTGCTACATTGTATGAGGGGTCTTCCGAGAAGCGGAAGATGTTCTTGGAGGAGAAGATGCGTTCTACTAGGATGCAGAAGGGAGAACGCATTGATCCATTCCTTACAAAACTTTAGGATGTCCGAGATCAACTGGCAGTTGTAGGAGCACCTCCTCAGGCCACAAAGATGGTCAGACTAGCTCTGAATTCTGTTTCCGAAGAATATCAAGTCTTGGTCCAGAGTATCCTGGGAAGGAATGTGGACAGCTCTTCAGCAAAAAGAGATGAGCAGAGACTTACTCAAGTGCAAACTTGATGGCAACAACATCAGTGGAACGAAGCCTAAGGAGGAGGATGAGAATGCAGCCCTTGCATCAAAGAGGCAGCAGGAGCAGCGGAGGCAGAAGAAGGACGTCTCAAAGATTAAATGCTTCCGGTGTGGCGAGATGGGATATTACGCTACACTATCCTCTCAAGAAGAAGGACAAAGATGAGAAGCATGATCCACAGGCTACAATTGTGAGGATCGAGGAGGAGTTCGCAATGATTGCCCACATATCTCCAGGGGAGAATTGGGGTGATCTACAGTTGGGCAGGATCCTTGAGGAGTCCACCTCTCGAATCATCACCTTGCTACGGGAGCCCAAATCAGAAGTAGCAGGATGGATAAGTATCAGTTGATGCAGAGGTGACAACGTAGTGGCTAGTCAGCGCCAGAGTCCGAGCAGCATAGAGTAAAGTTGGCAGCAATGCAGGAAGGCATAGTGCAGAGTCAGCAGCAGTGTAGTAGCTTCTGAGGGACGGCACAAAGACTAGCAACAGTCAGATCTTTAGTACAAGATGCATCATACTGAACACTTAGTTCAATACTTGGATGTTTTTCTGTTGCAATGAGCAATGAAGTTGCAGTGCAATAGCAGTTGGCAGCAGTACACAGAGTCAGCAACAACATGGACACAGCAGCGCAGTGTTGGTGGGCAGGAGTGTGAGACATCAACAGCGTAGATGGAGATGTTTCAAAATCAAAGCGATACTTCAATTGGATGTATTGCTAGAGCATATTCCTCGCTAAGAGGGAGTGTTGATTTTTGGTAGCATCAGATGTGCTCCAAGTTTCAAATTTTGTAGGGAGGCTTAGGCACATGTATTCCAAAGAAACCAGAAAGCGTTTTGGGAAATTCCACCCGGATTGTATTTTATTAAAACAATTAATTATTTTTAATACGACCCTAAGTTTAAACTTAGGAAATTAAAATAATTAAAGGGTATTAATAAAACAGGGTGTGAAACCTCTAGAAAAAGACAGAGATCAAGTCAAATTAATCTTAGTCGTTGATTAGCAATTTAATCTCGGTCGTTGAAGACTCAACGAGAAGATTATAAGGACTTGATGGGCCATCTGGAAATTACACCAACAGAGTCTAGAGATCGAAATTCTTTAGTAAGTAGTGCTCAGGGAGAAGATCGATCAAGTTGATTCTTGCAGAGAGGGGCAGACATAATTTTCGGTTGGAGATCTTTCCTGATCCGGAGAGTACAAGACAGAGAGGGTAGAGAGTAGTCCGGAGAGGCCGCTCAGAGCCAACCACGCAGAAACCACACAGAGGTTACGCAGAGCTTTAGGAGGAGTCTATATTTCTGTTATGAGACGGTCAGGATACAATGTCGGAGCCAGGGTGTGAAACCAAGAGGCTAGAGGGCTGAAGTTTCCAGTTGGCAGAGAGATCAGAGGAGGTACAGCACAGCCCCAGCACTAGTGACACAGTAACTGCGTAGGTGTGACACAAAGAGCGCAGAGGCTTGTCTCCAGCGCAGATCAGTGTTGGATCTTCCAGTGATGGGGAGAGATTATTTCACCAACTCTTTGTTCAGTTAGATATCTGTATAGGATTGCCAGTTTGGGCATTCAAAGAATTGTACTCATAAATTATTGCATAATAATACAAACCCTCAACTGTTGCATCGGTTTTCCCGCATTGGGTTTTTCCGGGGACTTAGTCCAAAAATAACGATGTCGTGTGTCTATTATTTCTTCTTGCTCAGACCTTGTTTTCACACATTTTTTTTTCCGCAGTGTAATTTTGTGAAGGTTGCAGTGTATGGGTTTCAATATTTACCGTAGAACACAGTAAATAACTTGTTCAAAAATTAACAAATAGAAGAATTATCATCAGTTGTTGCAATAGGATACCAGATCTAGGAATTTTCACAAAAGGATGGAGAGTTCTTCCAACTACTAATTCCAGTTGCAAGTTCTTTCTCTGGGACTTCTCATCTATTGCTTAAACATCATCCTTTATACAAGAAATTCTTACAAAATAGGAAGACAATGTATCATCCTTTGTCATCTTAACTTTTCTAATCTCATTCGTTAAGCTTGCCACATGTCCAATATTTTTTATTGTAAATAATTTTGAGAGAGCATCACG
This sequence comes from Pinus albicaulis, assembly GCA_034641835.2. NCBI lineage: Eukaryota > Viridiplantae > Streptophyta > Pinopsida > Pinales > Pinaceae > Pinus > Pinus albicaulis. The sequence goes on from CM076583.1 coordinate 1,327,841,198, forward strand.
CATATTTATTGAAGAGTCTAGAGTGGATATGTAGGGAATCAGATTGTCTTTGACACCATCCACAATTAAGTTCATGGCAAGGATATTTGTTTCCTTCTATTTTTCTTTCTGGAGGTTCCTTGACTTTTCCTTGTACAAATTCCAATACCTTACACTTTGCAAGGATGAGATCCATCCTTGTTTTCCATGCCCTATTGTTAGAGGCTCCTTGAAGCTTGTTCTCATATTTCATTGATGAAGCCATAGGTGCACTTACTCTGTAACCTTCTTCTTTTTATAACCTTCTTGACAACTTCTTCTTTCCTAGGGATGATGAGAGCTTGTTGATCTTACTGGCTGCCTTTATACTTTCCTCTTCATCTTAGCTTTGATACCATGTTAGAAAATCAGAAAGGCAAAAACATTTCCTTTAACTTGATAATTACTTGTGATTACTTAGTGATATGTATTAGCTTCTTTTATGTCTTCTTGTAACTTTTGTCATCAAGCAACTATCGAACAAAAAATATGAAGATCAACACAATGATGACACAGGATGTAGGGACTTTGCCACCAAAAATTCACTTCTCTTCCTTAGAACAAAATCAAATGAGATAACCAAGACCTTTGACCAGACCAAAATACCTCCTTTAGCCCACCCAGTCAGCCTCCCAAGATGATTATCCAAAAACCAAAAGTCAACTCAAGTCAAACTACTTCAATCCTACAATAATCTTAAATTTTGGCCCTCCTGCAACAAAATTTTGGCCCTACTGCAAACCTACAATTTCATCCCTTCTTTTGCAACCCAGAAACTCGAAAATGTGAGCCGAAGACAAGAGAAAATCAACTTTTAACTTCGTTAGGGTTCCTCCTTCCTTCGCTAGGGTTTCTTCTTCCTCTTCTAGGTATTTCGCACTTCTTTTCACTTCCTGCAACTACAGATCGAACTTGCTTAATTGGATGTCCAAATGAGGTCAAGTAGTTGCTTATTTATAGAGGTTCAGTGTGGTCAAATTCCCTTAATGAGGCCGACTTGACTGGAGGGTAATCGACTTAGTGGAGGCATAAATGACACTTTAGACTCAAAAATAAATTTCTTTCTTGACACACAAAGCCCAAGAAAGGTCTATTACATAATGATATATGACACAAACCCTAGAAGCCTTTAATGGAGGCTTTTGACCTAGAAACAAAATAAACAAAGCATGAAACCCATGCTTATAAATAATTTTCTTTCATAATAAATTTTCTTTTTCTTTTATTTTGACAAACATATTCCATCATGTCTCAAATACAATTATGAAGACCAATATTAGTTACATTTCTCAACAAATCTCTCTTCAATAATCCTTCTACATTAGCCACAATTACTAAACCACATCTCACCAATGCTTTTAAACCTCTTCATATGAGCCTCATTCTAGGATAAAAATGCCTAATAAATTTGAGTGGTTGCCTAAGTTCACAAGAAACAATGTTGTCACAGTCGATCAACACAAAGATTTATTTTGTTAGCATGTTGATGGTCGTTATATTGAAGAAGAGTATATTGTCATGAAACTCTTCGCTCTATATTTTGAAGAAAGTGCTAAATCATGGTACCAAGATCTCCCTAATAGAGGGATCAATTCCATGATGATTTATCAAGAGATGGGCATCTAAAAAAGATGGAAGATTGTGGATTGCTCAGTTTCATGAAATAAAAAAATAAAAACATGAAAATTTCCATGAATTCAATCAAAGATTTGATAGTTTGGTCAAGGAAATACTGACTAACTTTAGGCCCACTACAAATACTATCCTATTACGATACATTATTGCCTTTGATGGTAAATTTGACTATGTACTTAGAGAGAGAGGCCCTACTACTTTGGTTCAAGCAAAAGAGTATGTTGCTTGTATTAAAGAAGACCTGTTAGCTTCCAAAGTTGACCTCTTCTCACACCCTCAAGCCAAGGTTGAGACCAAATCTAAACCCTGTTAGATTTTGGGGTGTTGGGGTAGCATCAGATGTGCTCTAGCTCCCAAACTTTGTGGAGGGACTAGAGTACATAAGATCTCCAAGACCCAGAAAGCGTTTTAAGAAATTTCATCCGGTTTAAGAGATACTTAATTAATTAATCTTTTTAATTAAGGACCCTAAGTCTAAATTAGGAAAATTAAAAGATTAAATGTAATTAAATTAAACATGTGATGAGAATGACTTAAGTGACGCAGATCAAGCTCTTCTAATCTTAGTCGTCGATTCAAAATTAGATCACGATCATTGATGTTTCAACGAGAAAAGTATAAGAAGAGGGCTTAGGGTCAGTTGGAGAACACACACACTGGCAGAGCACTGAAGCTAAGCTGAAATTCTAGGGTGTGGTTTGCTAAGAATTTCATAAGTGTTTCAGCTGCAGCAAGGGGCAGTATTGGCAAGGGGGATGGTGTAGTCCCAGGCCAAGAGTACAACGAGGGCAGAGAAGCAACAAACCAGAGCAGCGCAGAGGAAGAAGCAGCAGCTATGCAGAGCATCCTAGAGCCCAGCAGGAGCATCAGGAAGCCAGGAGGGTTGACGCAAGCCCAGCCAGGGCAGCGCAGAGGAAGCAGCAGCTACACAGAGCATCCTAGAGCCCAGCAGGGGCATCAGGAAGCCAGGAGGGTTGACGCAGGCCCAACCAGGGCAGCACAGGGGCAGCGTAACCCATTCTGGGGTGACACAGGCCCTGACTGAGCAGCGCTGGGGTTTCTAGAGGCCGGAAGAGGCTGAGTTCTGTAAATCCCATTTCAGTGTGTGAATCAGCCAGAGATTTTGTCTCCGGAATAGAGGTATTGTTGTAATTTACTTCTCTGTCGATTAACCAGTTTGGTGCCCAGCACCGGTTTTCCCACATTGCATTTTTCCGGGGATAGTTGTCCAGAAAATCCTTGTGTGTCACTTTGTCATTGAGCATGTTATTCAGTTTAGATCTGCATGTGTAGGTTGTTAATGTATTTAATTCGATGTTAATGCTGAAATTTTCAGATTAATAACTTACGTAAGTAGGAGAAGTAAATCAAGAATTTAACAGTAGGGTAATTGTTTAAGTATATTCAGAAATTTCACAAAATGATGGCTAATTATGGAACTTGATGCATCTATGCTATTTAAACCTTTGGTTACATTGATTTTTTCACCTTTGTCCGGATGATGAACCACATTAGATGGTTTGAAACGTCGACCATAACTTAATGATGTGATTAATCCGAAAGACAATCTCATAACCATGAATCATGTTGATCCTAAGTTACATGCCTTTGCACAAAAGTTTCATAAAGTGACTAATGAACTCATGGTCAAATCATTATGATGAATAAGCTAACTCTTTTGGAAAAGGATGGAGGATCATGCCCAAGCTATCCTCCCAAGCCCCATTATAATACTTATAAACCATTAAGAAGGAACCCAAGCCCCACCAATAGTAAGCCTCACCCTCAGCAAAATGTTACCAATACCCTTGTTCCTACAAACATGATCAATCAAGAAGAGATTCCTCAGTGTCACTATTGTAATGAGTCTCATAGTGAGGATCAAAGTCCTTACAATCAAGCAAGTGAAGAAGAAATTTCAAAGCATTTGAATTTAATCAATGATCCTTGTCCTATCTCCATTTTTCCTCATAAAACTTTCCCTAATGCTAAGCAACAACATGAGAAAATGGTCAAGGGTTGTTTTAAAACCCCACTTTTAGGTGTGAATGGTATTGAAGTAAGGGACAAGTTTAAAGGGTTGCATTATACTAGAAACAAACAACCAAAGAACCCTGAGGCAAGCAACAATAATGCCCCAACCAAACAATAGGCTAGGGAATCCTTACCTTTGGGCGCTAGTCCCAGTCCCACTCAAACCCAAAAGGACAATGATGTTGCTCCAGATGTTGACTTGGGAAAAGCACTTCCCAAGATAAATGTTTCAATACCTTTCGATAAATGTTTCAATACCTTTCCTTCAATTAGCCAAATTGGAGCCTCAAAGAAGTCAAGTGAAGAAATTACTTAAATTTGACAAAGAACATGAGGATCCTCCTGTCATATTTCATATTACAGATTATGAATTATGACCAAAGAAATGGACATGCACCTTTCTTCCTCACATTTGTTGTGAATAATTTACTACTTCATAATTGTATACTTGATTCTGGTGTTTTCGCTAATGTGATGCATTTACAAGTCATGAATTAATTAAAGTTTCAAATTACAAGACCTTATAGAAATTTGTGTGGCCTTGACTCAAAGTCTATCCAAGTTCATGGTCCTATCCAGGACTTAAAGGTTTGTTTGATTGCTATGTTAATGGATGTGGTTGGCATAGATGTCCCTAATGCCTGGGATATTCAATTATCACGAAAATGGTCTGTCACTCTAGGAGGGCATTTTCAAATGCATCTGTCCTATGCTACCATACCCACTCATAATGGAAAACCTTTTATCCTTTATAAAGAACTGGAAATTTTCGTAGATGTTCTTGCTTGATGCAACTTTTACTTTATACCCGATATCAAATAGCAATCACATAAACATGAAAGTAAAATGCTGATAAAACATGTTAAAGTCGGAATATGCATTCTGCCATCAGTGATCAAAATCACTCATTTCATTATCATTTTAGGTGTCTCACTCTGAAATTTTTATATCATTCCATTAGGTCATGCTAAAAATTGTTTCACTGATGGCAGCCCAACTCAATAAAACTTCACTCTCCCTCAGAAAATCACATTTGTTGACTCACCTTCATGTCTTCTTGAGAATAATAACACCTATGAAAAGCTCATTTCACCATGTCTTGTCTCAGTTAAAGTCAACCATGGAAGTCAGGTCATTCAAGGTCCTATTAGGTCATTAGGTTTCATTGTTCAAGGTCCAAAAATGCATCATTTCATTTGCATAAGGTCAACAAAGTATGAGAGTGATCCCAATAATGTCTCTCTACCATGTAAAGATGACCTCCAAGACAGTTTCCAAAGTTGTAATTTGATTTCAAGTGTGAGTTTCATTCCAAGATGTAATTTTTATTTATTTATGTAATTTTATGTCAATTCAAATGTAATAATTATTCAGTCTCCCAAAGGCTGCCAACTCAGAATTCCACATGCCAACACATAAAATGTCAAAGTGAAAGAGTTTTTAGTTCATCAATTGATCAAATGTCAAAGGGAGTTGTCTTTTCCCAAAGGTGCCCAAGTCATCATTGTTCACAAGCACTAAACCCTAGTTTCCTCTCCCACTGAGCTAGGGTTTGCTATGGAAACGAGACATTTGAGCAGAGGAGCCATAAGGTAGGTCATATCAGTAATTATGAGGTCATTTCAACTCATAAACATCATGTCTCCATCATTTTTTGAGAGGTCATTCCAAGAGTCAAGTCATTTGCCACTCATAGGGTCAGTTTTTCTTCAAACTATGTTTCTGACCAAACAAAGATGAATTTAACAAAAGTGAGAGAGGTTTTTGTCCGTCATAGGCCCAGGAAGAAAAACCTCCTTCCTTTTTTACACAAGTGTCATGGTTTTAGAGAAATGTCAAAAATACAGGTGCCATAGGAGAGTTGTTGCACTTCTAGAGTGACCTTGGGAAAATCATGTTTTCTCATAGTTGGAGTGTCCAAATGACATTCTTGATGAGTCAAATGATAACTAGACAGAGACAGATTTCCAATGAGCTATCATGAGCTCAATTTTGAGTTGAGGAAGGCCTCTAAAAGTTGTCTGCAATCTCACTCTTCATCTCTGCACCCTCATTCAGCACTTTTTGACCAGTCTTGGGAAAATCAATTTTGGAAAAGACAAATCAACTCCAGTCAGAAAACCAAATGGTAGATTTGGAAAGTAGATAGGATAAGCCTTCCAACGAGCTATCCTAGGCCCAATTTGGACACCGGGAAGGCCCCCAAATGTAGTTTTCAAAAAGGTGTTGCAAGGACGCTGCGCGTTCAAGAATGGTGTTGCGCGTTTGAGAGGGGTCGCTGCGGGTTTGCAAGGGTCACTGCACGTTTGCTCAAAAAGTCAAAAAACTGTCTTTCAACCTCCCACTCCACCAGCAAATGCCAAATCTCTGCATGGGTTTTCTTCAAGGTTCTATTGATCAGTGAGTAAGCCCTATACATTATCTCAGTGATACATTTTGTGTTTTATAATCATTTGAAGCTTTTTCTAAGGAAGAAACCCTAGTTTTCATTTCAAAACCTAATCCCTAAACTATTATATATTTCCTATATATTTTTCCATGTCCCTATTCCCTAATCATACCATTCCTAATACCTCTAAATTCTACGGTTTTCACTATCCTAGGTTCCCATTCACATTTCCATTCCCTCAATTTCCCAAAAAACTTCCTTTCACTTCACATTCCCTCCATTTCATTCCATCACCCCAGGGTTTCAACTTCAAATATGTTTGAAGAGGAGAACAGAACTATTAATGAGGAACAGAGACAGAAGAAAAAGTCATATAAAAAAGGAGGGAAAGTCATTAGACATGAACCAGCAACCACTAGAGAGCTTATGGCATCTCCCCTCACTGTGTCATGTTTCAAACATGTAGGTTGTTTTGAATTTTGTGAGAAGGTGGAAAAGATCTAGTATCATCCTATGTTGTCAAGATTGATCATTTCAAATCTTCATGATAGACAGGTCACTCTTCTGAGGTTAATTTCACTATGTCTACTAATATCATTGCAACTGCTACAAGGATCCCAAATGTAGGAGAAAAATGGTTTAAACAAGGAAACCTTGATCATTGTTACTATGAGCCATATCTTAAACCAAGATACAAGGATGACAAAAAGACAATTTTTCCTTTCTCTCATCTCCTTGACAGATATGTCCCCATGATGAAAGTCATCAAGAAATACTTCACCTGTGAGGGGAGGTTTTCTAGACTCTATTCTTATCATATCTAGCTCCTCATGCACTTCACTAGAGTCGAGACTCAGAATGCTTCACATACCCTAATATCTCTCCTGCAGCATTGAAAAAATGGCATATATTGCCCAAAAGAGAGATTTTGGTCATCAAATGCAGAGTATTTTCCACCACTCCCTCATCAAAATGATAGTCATGTATCAGCGTGATCAAATGAACATTCCATGGGACACCTTCATATCAAATAAGATTTTTACTACCCCACCTAGTCAGCATGACCATAATGCCCCTTCATCATCTCATCCACCAAGTCAGTTTCATTCACCTCATATTGATCCTTCTTCTTCACCTTTCTATAACCCTACATCATCATCACATCATGATTCAGAGTCATCAAGCAGTGAGGAAGATATTGAGGCAGCATGGGCTAGTTTGACTGAGGTTGACCCTTTTCCCAAAACTTACCAGAGAGGCTATAGGCATGTGTTTGCTTCACTGGGAGTGAAAGGGGCCATGCCTTCTTCATCAACACAGCAGGTAGACAAAGGTAAGGAAAATGAAAAAGAGCCAAACATTGATGATCAGGAAGGCAAACATGAGACAGAGGATGAATTTCAGTTGATTGACCTAGGTGAGGAAGATGAAGACAAAATCACCAATACAGCAATTAAAGGCTAAGAGGCAAAGATTAGTGAACTTGAAACTAATCTTGAGGAGGCCAAGTATGCAATTGACTTCCTTGAGCAAGAAAATCAACAGCTGAAAACCAAGCAGGCCATCAAAGAGGTGAAATATATCAAAGCACAAAGAGAGGCAAAAAAGGCTAAAGCCTTGCTTGAGGAAACATTGGAAAGGTTTGGTGAACCTGATGATGAGGAGGATCAGCCTCCAAGACAGAGACCAAGGACTAGAGAGCTAAAAAGATCTCTAGCCCTTGAGAGACAAAGGGAAGCTGAGCTAGCAGACTAGCTTACCTTAAATCAACAGCTTGCCCTAGAAATCAGCAAGGACATGGAACCATGGCTTGATAGAGCCAATCTACATTTGGAGAGGTTGCTAGAGAAGGCCAACAAGGACAATGACTTGTTGAGGACAAGGGTCAAACTTCATGCACGGAAAGAGAGAATTGCATTGGCCAAGCTCAAAAGAGCCAATGATAAAATTGAAAATTTGACCAGGCAAGGAGAGAAAGAGAAGTTAGACATACTTGTTGAGGTGTCACTCCATGCCTCAAACACTTGATGAGCAAGTACCCTCACAATTTTGACAAAATTTTGGCACACTTTGCACTTTTGTTCGTTTCTGTGTTTTTGGGTATTTTTGCACACACAAAATTTTCCAAAGGCACAGCGACCTGGATGCTATTCTCTTTTTTGGGGCCTCCAAATGACAAATGGCCACCACAAGCATGTTCATATTGATGAGGACATCAACCCTAGCAAGTTTCAGAGCTTTTGGAGGAGAACTAGTCCATCAAAAGTGCCAAAAACCATCAAATTTTCATGTTTCTGCCTCCAAATCTGCCTAGTCGCTGTGCGTTTACCAGTCTTGGGAGAACAGGTTTTTGACAGGGCAAATGAGCACCATTTTCAAAACTGGAGGTAGTTTTGGAAAATAGACTCAAAGGGCTTTCCAATGAGCTATCTTGGAGCTGATTTGGACATCGAGAAGGCACTCAAAACCAGCCTTGAACAGAGGTCTTTTTTTTGCCTGGACACTGCGCGTTTGACAAGGAAAATGCATTTTTCACAGTCTTCGGTAATTTTTTTATTTTCACTCCAGTTTGACTTTTACCTTGGGAAATGAGGAAATTACTTATGTAAATGGTCAAGATGAATGTAAATATCATGTTTTTACTTTTATCTAGGGTAAGTACATTAGGTAAATCAATCAGTTGAGTTGTAATGAATCAGTTCATTAGAGATAGGATTGAATCACTTTTCTCACCCTATACTCTAGCTATCAGTTCAGCTTTTTGTGCAATATCTCCCTCATCTCATGAATTCGACCCCTATGGATGATTGGAGGTGGTTTTGAAGTCTATTTAGCTTAGATCTTCACAGGAGTCAAAGGTTGGCATCAGTTTGAATGTTAGTGTATTGATCAAGAAACACTTTGGCTTGGATATTAATGAAAAATTGCAGCTATTTCTTTGGGATTCATGTGGTATGAATGTTTGGCATAGTTTTTTTCTCTGTGATCATTTGTATGAATGTTTTGTAAGCTCATAAACCTTTTCATGTCTATTATATGTTAAATTTCAAGCTGAAAGGCAGAATACATGTTTTTCATGCTCTGTTTTGGGAAATTTTTCATAATCTGTCCATTTTCTTCAATTTAGGAAGAACTCATTCCCTATGCTCTTCCTAGCTCCTCATCAATCTTTTGAGCCTTCTACCTACCTTGCCCCATCGAATGGATTACAATTCCATCTCATTGGCCCTAATCTAGTCCCCTTGACCTAATCCTCATTCAGTGAACCCAACCCCAGTCAAAACAAAACCCCTGCATTTCATACCTAGCCTAAGACCTTTTTCATCCAGCCCTCTTGGCTGTGATTTTTGTGTAGAGAGTCCTCTCCGACTTGATAGGGCTAGCTATCAAGTCAAAAGCTTGGTTTGTGGTTACCTCTGTTGGGATTCCTTCCTCAGCCTTGCGAATCTGGTGGAGTGCTAATAGAACATACAAATAGATCAACGACAGACAAGCCAAAAATACACTTAACTTGATCAGCAAAATATATGTGTGGTGCGTTATGGCGGTCAACAGGATGCTTCAACCAACAAAGTCTACTCACGGTCAGCCAACCAAAATGTGTCACACAACCGTCTCGAACAGCTTCTACAATGGTCAACCCAAAGTCAACAAAAGTCAATGTTTTCTAGTCAACGCAGCCAAGTCAAAGTCAACGTCCAACCTCAGTGTTTGTGCCAAAAAATGAAAATTGAGGAGATCAAAGTTTTGGGAGAGTTTCGGCTCAATTTGACCAGCGTTGACTTTGGTCAACGCTAGTCAATTCTGTGCTGGAAACCCTAGAACAGTCTGAAACCCTAGCTGTTTTTTTTTCCCGCGTGTGAGTGAAGGGAAGCCTCCAAGATGATGATCGAACAAATCAGATGCAGAGAGAGAATGTGTGATGAGTGATGGATGAAAATGACCTCCAACGTTGACCTATATATATCCATCAGTGAGGGTGTGTGACACATCTGTTGGGGCTCCAAGCCTACATTACAATTATGGCCGACCTTGCACATAAGTGGAATTAATTCAAAATAAATGTTCTGCTCATCGAACCAAGATGATCTTTAGACCGATCCTGCACATCTCCGAAAGAGGAATCCAATAAAAATATTGGCATTGCCATCTGAGCATCACAACATGGAGTTTGGACCTAGTTGCCCAAAATTAACACTCCCTCTCAACTAGGGAGAACTCCATCCACCTGTGCCATCCAAACATCGTGCGTCATCCCGCCATAACTTGCTTTGCTACCTTCTTTATTTCAGAACAAAAAGGTGAGTCACAAAGACATCACTCTCGGCTGACAAAATTAGCTCAGAGGTCTGAAACCTCTATAGGACTCAAAGGAGTCACATACCAACCCGAAGTTGGTTTAACTGACCTGAACGAAGTCAGTTGGAGGTCCGAAACCTCACTAGACTTGATCCCAGATCAAGTGGTTGGACACGTGCCATCCTAGACAAAGAGAGTACGGAAATCTCCGATGCGTCCATCATTCTTGCTACTGGTCTCTAGCTTTTCCCACCTCATTGGCCAAGATGAGAGGTACTTCCCATGAGTTCGGGACTTCATGGGTAGGATGCATACGGGGCACAGATCAAAGAGAGGTGAACCAACTCAATATCATAACGATGGGGCAAAAGCACACCAACAAGGTTAGGCAAGCCTAGCCATGTGGTTGCTTATAGCTCCAAGAAGCTATCCCCAAAGCCCCCTGGAGCTCCCAGAGCTCATCGTCCAACAGGACCCTCAGCATAGGGTCGATCCACGATTCCAAGATTATCACAAAAGGTTAGGAACATGACCTTCCCCAAGGGCTTTGTGAGAATATCTGCGACCTGCTCATCAGTTCCTATATGATCGAGCCTTACGACGCCTTGCTGTACCATATCCCGAATAAAATGGTACCAGATATCAACATTCTTGGATCGATCGTGGAACACGGGATTCTTTGACAAACGAATCCCCCTCTGGTTATCACAAAAGATAACGGTGGCATCTAGCACATGCTCGAACAGCTCACTAAAGAGCTTTCGCAACCAAGTGGCTTCACAACAGGCCATAAACGCTGCAATGTATTCGGCCTCAGCGGTGCTCAAAGCTACCGACTTTTGCTTCTTGCTCGAACCATAACCAAGTGTCAAGAAACATCCAGATGTGCTCTTACGATCCACCACACTACCAGCCCAATCAGCATCAGTATATCCACAGAGTCTCAAACTCCTAGTAGTGTATCTCAGCCCATGGTCTATCGTGCCCCCAGAGATATCTCAAGAGTTTCTTGGCACCAACCCAATGAATTTTATGAGGATCAACCATGTGTTGACTCAAAGTGTTCACTGCAAAACATACGTCCGGACGGATGTTCACTAAGAACATCATGGCCCCTACAAGTTGACGATGCTCGGTAGGATTTTCTAGCATGGGCCCAACAGCGCTTCCACTCAACTTCTTAAAGTTGAGCTCCATCAATGTCGACATGGACTTACAGTTCACCATTCCAAATATTTCCAGCAGCTTCACAATATATTCTCCTTGAGAGAGGAAAATCTCACCAAGTCTTTGCCAGACCTCCAGGCCTAGGAAGTAATGCATCAGTCCTAGGTCCTTCATCTCAAACTCAGAAGCGAGCTCCCTCTTACACTGATGAATGAGAGGTTCAGCACCTATCAGGAAGAGATCGTCCACATAGATAACCAGAATGATAGGCTTTTCTCTATCAACCTTGAAGTAAAGGTTCGGATCAGCATTACTACGAGTGAAGCCCAGCTTCATCAAGTAGCTATCTATCCTCTTGTACCAAGCCCTGGGGGCTTGCTTCAACCCACAAAGGGATTTCTTCAACCTGCATACATGGGTGTCTCTACCCTAGACTTCGAACCCCAGAGGTTGCTCCACATACACCTCTTCCTTTATCGAACCATGCAAAAGGGCAGTCTTCACATCCATCTGATGAAGCTTCCATCCTTGCGTAGCAGCAAGGGCTATGATAGATCAGATGATGGTATATTGGGCCACAAGTGCAAATATATCATCATAGTCTACGCCTTCCTTTTGAAAGAAACTTTGGGCAACGAATCTTGCCTTGAACTTTTCAGCGCTACCATTAGATCCATGCTTGATCTTATAGAGCCATTTCGAGGTGACAACATCTTTGTCCTCCGATCTCGAAACCACATCCCAGACATCATTCTTCATAATGGACTCGTACTCTTCGTGCATAGCATCCTTCCAGACTTGATGCTTTACGGCTTCTTCAAAAGATCCAGGGTCAGATTGTATGATTGTACTCATGGCTGCTAGATACCCTTGGTATCCATTCGGCTTCTTGCTTTCACGGAATGTCCCCCTTGGGGCCATATGTCTCTCGGCATCTTCGAGAGTATCCTGGAGCCATGAGGGTCTTCTCTTCATTGAAGGATGTGGATCAATGAGGTCCATCGGTCCTTCAATATCAGGCATCATATCATCCTTCGATTCTTCCTGATTCCCAGACCTTACTTCATGATCTTCCTCAGAGCTCGGAAGATTTATCACTTTCCTGAGGGAAGCATCTTCATCAAAGGTAACATTGTGGCAAATCTCCACTTCTCTTTGAAAGGCACATAAACTCTATAAGCCGAAGTTTCACTGTAGTCCACAAACATTCCCTTTTTCCCAGAAGCATCCAGTTTGCTCCTCTTTTCTTTCGGCACATGAAAATAAATGGGACAACCAAAAACTCTAAAATGAGAGATGTTAGGTTTCTTACCAGAGAAAACCTCTTCGGGAGTTTTGGAGTCCAGAGCGAAATGCGGCCATCAATTTTGTATGTACACAGCAGTGCTCGCAACTTCTCCTCACAGAAACTTCAGAACACTGTGGTCACATAGCATGGCACGGGCAGCTTCCACAATGGTCGTGTTCTTTCTTTCAGCAATGCCATTTTTCTCAGGAGTATATACAGTTGTGGTCTCCCTCTTGATGCCAGCTTCTCTGCAAAAGTTAATGAACTCATTCGTCTCATATTTAGTGCCATTATCAGTCCTCAAAATCTTGATCTTCTTCCCTATTTGATTTTCCACTAAGGCTTTGAAAGTACGAAACCACATGAAAGCCTCATCCTTCTTCTTCAAGAAGTATATCTAGGTCTTGCGAGAGAAGTCATCTATAAACGTCATATAATAAGAACATCCTCCAAAGGATGTCACGGGCAGCATACTAGACAAATCAGAATGTATCAATTGCAAGACATCAGATGTCTTTGTGACACTTGAGGGGACAGGTCTCCTTGTATGCTTTCCTTCGGCACAACCCTGACATACACCTTCATGATCATTTTTGAATTCGGGCATCCCTGTCACCACCTTCCTTGCTTCGGGAAGGGCTTTGTAATGAAGGTGTCCAAACCTCCTGTGCCATAGTTCGGTTTCACGAATAGTATCACATGTCATAGCCCCCAGTGGACTTCCTCCAACCTAGTAGAGTGTATCAACTCTAAACCCAATCATGAGAGCTTCCTTGAAACTACTCTTCCAGATGCGTACTTTCCCATCGATGAATGCCACCTTGAAACCTATCTTCCATGGCCGAAATAGACGCAAGGTTCTTCTTCAAATCAGGTACATATAGTACATCTTGCAAGCGGAGGACTTGACCTTAAGATAAGTGGAGGGTCACAATGCCAGTCCCTTCCACAGGATAGGTGGCATTATCTCCAAGGATAATTTTCATATTAGTATCCTTCTCAATCAAATCAAAAAGTGCTTCCTTAAACCCAATGAGGTGCCTTGAAGCACCACTATCAATCAACCAGACATCCATAGAGGGCAGATACAAGAGTGAATTCATTTTTCTTATCATCAACAACATTAGATTCCTCATACCTGGAATTTCTTGACCTTTTGAAAGGTTGCCCATTTCCATTGCGACCAGAGGGAGCCTTTCTCTTTCCTTTGAACCTACTGTTCCTTTGATTTCCATTCTTCTTGTTGTTGTTGTTATCATCATCCCTGGGAGAATCCCTTCCATTAGGGCATTCTCTAGCATAGTGGCAAGTCTTGTTACATGTGTAACATCTTCCTTTCTTTTCTCGGGCCCCTGCTCTTCAATAGTTCCTCGGACCACCATTGTTCTTCTTCTTAGCACGATCGGTTAAGGCAGCATTACCTTCATTTTCATATTCCATCATTCTTGTTTCCTCTTGAGTGCATCTCAACAACACTTTGTCAAAATCAGGAATCACATTGTTATTGAGAATGGTAGTAACGAATACATGCCATTCAGAGGAGAGACCTCCAAGTGCGGTGAGAACCATTTCTCGATCAACTATTGTCTCCCTAATGGCAAGAAGGTTATTCCTGATTTCAGTCAACTTCAAAAAATAAGATTGAACGGATTCATCCTTGTCGTTCTTGAGATTCTTCAATTGGTTCTTAAAGAAAAGAACTTGATTTGCATTGTTGGCCCTGAACATATTGACCAACTCATCATACATCTCCTTAGATGTGCGCAGCTCAGAGATGTACGCAACCAGACTCTTATGGATGGAATCCCGGATGATCGGCTTTGCTTTGATTTCCCCTTTCCTATACTTTGAATTGGTGGCAGCAGGTGCAAATGATGGAGGCTCTTGGATTTTACCCTGCAAATAGTCCATGACATCTTGGTCTTCCAACATCAAATCCAAAGACATCTTCCAAGCATGAAAGTCAGCCTTGCCAGTCAACTTGTCATCAGCTTTGAAGCTATTATAATTTGAGGTACCCATGGGTCCTTGACAAATGCTACTTCTTCGGTGATTGCTCTCAATACAAACTTGGGCTTTGTCTTCACCTTAGTTCTGATACCATGTAAATTTTCATAGATGTTCTATGCTTGATGCAACTTTTACATTATACCCGATATCAAATAGCAATCACATAAACATGAAAGTAAAATGTTGATAGAACATACCAATAGATCAACGGGAGACAAGCCAAAAATACACTTAACTTGATCAGCAAAATATATGTGTGTGGTGCGTTATGGCAATCAACAGGATGCTTCAACCAACAAAGTATCCTCACGGTCAGCCAACCAGAATGTGTCACACAACCCTCTTGGACAGCTTCTACAACAGTCAACCCAAAGTCAACAAAATTCAACGTTATCCAGTCAACGGTCAACGCAAAACAGCAGCAGAAAGTCAATGTAGCCAAGTCAAAGTCAACATCCAGCCTCGATTTTTGTGCCAAAAAATGCAGATTGAGGAGATCAAAGTACTGGGAGAGTTTAGGGTCAATTTGACCAAGCGTTGACCAAAGTCAACACTGGTCAATTCTGCACTAGAAACCCTAGAACAGTCTAAAACCCTAGCTGTTGTTTTTCCCACGTGTGAGTGAAGAGAAGCCTCCAAGATGATGATCGAACCAATCAGATGCAGAGAGAGAATGTGTGATGAGTGATGGTGAAAATGACCTCCAACGTTGACCTATATATATCCATCAGTGAGGGTGTGTGACACATCTGTTGGGGCTCCAAGCCTAGATTACAATTCTGGCCGACCTTGCACATAAGTGGAATTAATTCAAAATAAATGTTTTGCTCATCGGATCAAGATGATCTTTAAATCGATCTTGCACCTCTCTGAAAGAGGAATCTAATAAAAATACTGGCATCATCATCTGAGCATCACAACATGGAGTTTGGACCTAGTTGCCCAAAATTAACAAGAACCCATGGTGAGATACCATGTGGAAGACATCAAGAAAACTAATAACCAAATATCTGATATTGATAGGTTTAGGGATGGCCATGATTCTACAAATCCAAGGAAATAAATAGAAGACCAATTTGAAAATTTGCATTTTCTTCTTCTCATATAAAAACATAGATGATAGCGTGGAAAGTAAGGATGATCATGTTGAACCTTGAAATAGCTTGGAAGTACTTTGAACCTCAAACCTTTAGGACTTTTGAAAATCCAAAGGAGAAAGGAAACGAAGAAATTGGAAGTAATAAAAGCCATATAGACATTTTACCTTCTCCAAAGGCCAATTGTTGTGATCAAAAGATGAAAAAGCAGAGGAGGTATAGGGTCAAAAGGCAGCCTAGTCGCAACCTAGAGGACTTTGAGGTAGGAGATCTTGTGTTTGTAGAAGACGACGCTAACCATATGAGATACATGGAAAGGTTGGAATTGATTACTTTTACTAATCCAACCTTGATGGAGTGAAGTTTACATTACCAATAGATTGCAAAATTCTTGCACTTTATATTGGGACTTGATTATTTCATTTTAGATAGCTTAGAGTAGGTAGGATTGTGTGTATTGCATTTTTTATTTTGCATCCTCCCTTGTTTTCTATAATTTTTATTTTCTTGAATAATTAGTCATTAGTTCATTTCATTTTGATAATTTAGTTTGAAATTTTGATCATCCTAATTCCAAGGTGACAATAAGCACCTTGCCCCTTTTATTATTGATGATTTCTTTAGAATGATATAGGTAACAGGTCTACGAGCACCAAGGATTATTTGGAATATCCTGCAATCTTCATTCGAGCACATGGATCATGCACTCTATGGTGAGCACGTCCAATAGTTGGAACCAAATGTTATCCACCCATATGTCTAGGTAAACCCTAGGGGGGGAATGTTTCTCCTGTGATGCAATAGACCATCCAACAACCCTATCATGATCCATAGATAGCCAGCCTCAGATGTCTCTCATCCACTCTCCGGCCAGTGCATTCTTTCATCTAGCTTGCTCATCTAATGAGTGGGTCATCTATTGTGAGGTACCTTAACCATTTTTATATTCAAATGCTTTCATTCAATGTAAGGGCATTCCAGTATGGATCACAAGTTGAATTGGATAATATACGAGTTTTGGTTGTACACTTGTTCCCATGCTTCACATTAGTGGTTATCACTTGCCTCTAGTCTGTTATATTTTGTGGGCACTAGACTCAGTGCACCTGGGCTTGCTACAGCAAGCATGCAATACCCAGGTGAATATGTGTGAATCTCCTCATTGGAAATGGCTAGACTGACTGTTCGTTCTGCTCAGGAGTTTTTTGCAACTACTGCTGGAGGCAATATGTTATTGGGGCCTCAAACCTGCTCCAAAAATTTTGCAAAATTAGGACTGAGCTCTTCAACACCTAACCAACAAAACCCAGAAAGCTTTTGGACTAATTCCAACTGCCCGGAATTACCCAAATTTGTGTGTTTTCTTCCAACTGTTGGCCCAGTGTCCAGCCTAGAAATGATGCTATGTTTCTGCTCCAATGCTCCCTCAATTGGCCGGAAATTTCCTGAAATATTTCCCCAGGAAATGTAAGTGAAATCCCTGCCCCAATCCGGCACAAGTCCTGCTCCAAATCTGCTCTGCAAATTAACCCAGAAATACCCCTGCGCAGGCCTTAGGAGAGATAAATTCAGCCCTCACAGTAGCAGCTATCTCCATCTCTGCAACTCTACAAAATTACTCACCCTTCCTCAAGGAAAATTCCTGCAAATTCTTCAAGTAAAACTCCTCGGGAATCTCCTCCTCCAAGTACCACAAACTTCTGCTACTACGTCCTCCCAGAAACTCGCAATGGTTGAACCAGTGATAAAATGAACTCACAAAAGCTGGGATTTGGCTCTCCACTCAACTCCAAAAATCTCTCTTAGGGTGACACTCTAGGTTCACCGAAGGAGAGTTGGGATTTTCCGCTTGGAAATCTCTGTGCTAACCAGCACCAGTTAACTTGGCTAAACAGCTCAAGCAAACTCTCAAACTGAAATACACAACCAAAAAAACCCCTAAAATGAGTTTGCTTCTCCTATATACAGTTGTTGCCCCTTATATTCCTTGTGGGCCCACTAGTTTGAACTCCTTCCTTGCCTTCTTCCTCATGTGGTACGAATTCCTCCAAGGGGTTCGATTTCCTTCTACGGGTGGGCCCCCACAACCCACTAACTATTCAATTATCTCATTTCTCCGAAGTTGGTCACCTTTTTCCTCCTCAAAATTAATTCGATCCTCCACCCCTTTTCTCCTAAGTCAAACATTTAATAATTATCAAAATTGCAAAATTGTGAATTCACCTTATCAAAATTTATTGGTTGGGGTCATGACACTTACCTCTTTCATTCACCTCATATATATTTTCTTTGCCATTGTGAATGGCATCCCTATGATATTGCCATGGCTTGCCTAATTGCAAATGACAGAAATCCATATGCACAACATCATACAATACTTTGTCCTTAAATGGTCCAATGTTAAATGCAACATAACATGATTGACTAACAAGCGTTCTATCATCCTTTTTCAACCAAGAAGTCTATATTGATTCAGTTTTGGACTACAAGCAAGCTGAAACTTACGTATTGTCTATGTACTACTCTGCACACGTGCACTGGGCTTTAAAGATGCTTCTCATCCTCCAACCAGCTTCTAGAATTGCTCTACTTCTGGTCATGAATGTTCTTTGGATCATTAAGCCCTCTGCAGTTTCAGCTTAAACCTCTTCTGCTTGGGCTTCTTCTTGAGTCACCATAATTCTATTTGCAGATCCTATACTCTGAGGGGAAATTTGTGCTTTGTGGACTCCATTGCATATGTAGCACTTTAATGGAATCCAATAGCCATATGTTGGTTCTCCTCTACCTCTACTTCTACCTCTGAAACCAAAATCTTTTCCTCCATAATTACTATTTTCACTTGAGTCTTCACTTTCCTGACTTTGATTACCCTGACATCTTGCTTCTCTTCCTTGTATTCGCAAGGGTCTTCAACTTCAACATATCTTGAATATCTTCCTATTGTATTCAATGGTGCACTGCTGCCACCTTTACTCTCATTTTTCTTTTTCTCCTGCTTAGTTTTTTTCTCAGCCTTTAAAGCACACTGTTATGCTTCATCAAATGAATTTACCTTTACCAAAGCCAACCCATCTGGTGCTGAAAATGCAGCCCATTAAGATACCTAGCTGCTGCCTGCTCTTCTCCTTTCTGAAAGCCTGTCCTAATTTGTCATCCAATAAACTGCTCGGTATAGGCTTCTACTGATATCTCCCTTTGTCTTAAATTTTGAAACTCCATAAATGATTTTGCTAGTAATCAGAAGGAAAGAGCCTCACTCTTAGGTGCTTCAACATCTTGGGCCACAATCCGATTTCTTCTTTGCCTTGCCTTTTCCTGAGGTTCTGCTAATTATCGCACTATATAGCGACATAAGATTTTATTGACACTGGAAATTTGACCTTTTAGAGACATCTTCAACAATACCCTCCAGGCTCCATCTCAAAGAAGCCAATCTATGAATAAATGTGGATTGAGTTCACCTCTAAATTCTGAAATCTCAACTTTACCCTTGATTGCCTGCTTGGACCCTATCATTCACTTGTTTCTCTCCTGAATCATCCTGATGAATCTAGCATCAAGAGCTTCTAACCTGCTGCACAACTCTTCACCAATATTTCTTTTATGCCCTACCCTCCTTCTGCCTCTCCTGCACCAGTTAACATGGACTCACCTTTGGGCCACTGCGAAGATTGTTCAGATGCCAAAATGATGCAAGTCAATTCTCCCTTGGCTATATCAAACCTGCAACTCACTGAAGAATTGGAAAGGACAGCGGATAACAATGAGCTGGGATCAGAAAACTCAGCAGAACTGTATATGAATGACAATCAGCAGAATGATAAAAGAAGAACCAAATGATAGCACCACAGCCTCCTCCTTGTCCCGAGAGATATAAGAGCTAGAATTTTAATCCCGAAAATGATCATTAACAGACTTGAATAAAAACTATCGTTACAGAAAAGCGAAAAAAACTCCCAAACTACATAGCTACCCACTATCTTAACCCAAAAACAGAAACATTAACTAGACACTTCACTAAAAGGTGACTGCTGGAATGGGCATTCCTGGGTCTGCCAGGTGTTGCAAAGAGCTAATGCCCATGTTCTGTATCACTACTAGACCACCCACTTTGGACAAAAACAGGAAACAAGGAACAATATAGCATGTTTTTTAATTTGTACCATCTTACAAAGGAGAAGCTTGGGACAATAGGTTGGTAGGAGGGTGCAGAGAAGAGAGAACACCAATTTGGCACTTAATGACCCAAATCACTCAAGGATAAACAGATTATTTTTGTGCTTGTAGCACAGCTAAAACAAGAGGTTTACCAAGCCCTCGCAAGCCTCTCATTTCAGGGGTACTTGATTCAAATTGAACAAATCGAGCAAAATTCCCTTATAATCAAATCCAAAAAGATATGTAGACTCAGAACAAAAGAATGAGCAGTATGGAGAGGGGCATCTTCCTCATCAGGAGGAAGTATTCAAGAATCAGGCAGCCTTTTCAAACCTAGACTCAAGGATGAGCAAGCATTTAAAATTCTCTTAAAGGAAAGATTTCATGACGAGTGATTATTGAAGAGGAACTAATGCAACCCAAGGATAATAACTAGAACACAAATAAAAGTCAAAGAGCAAAGAGGAATTATTCAAACCTCTCTCCCGTCCAACAGTATTCTGATATTATTATATTAGCAAGAAACAGAAAAGGTATGTATTTGCTTAAACTATTCAGACCCCTCCCCATTGTTTGGATTTGAAAACAAGAGAATACTTATTTAACCCTTTTGAAGTTACCCTGCAACTACCTAAATCCCAGATCTGTGAATAAAAATGCTCATGACACATCACATGAATCCAATAAATTCAAGAAAATTTAAAGAGGAAAGCCATAAGTTCAAGACATTTAGAGGCAAGATTCGGACATTCGGCATATCAAAAAGTGTAATGATCTTAAAATTGTCTTTATACCTGCAGAATAACAATAAAAAACACAAGATTAGCCAAGTGAAACTAAACTAATTCAGACTAAACTGAATTGCTTTCCACAGAGTCTTAGGCATGTCTTTCCCATACCATCATACTTTTCAAATCATTTATTTCCTCGGTGAAGATCATAAATCTCTGCCACATAACATAGATAAACAATGTGCGCAAACTCTGAAGGACCACTTGGAGAGGACTTCCTCCTTTTCCAATATAACACATACCTATATACATTTTTACTTCAGCAGTTTATACATTACATTATGACATGAGATAATTTCTCACATTTGCAAGCTGATTATTTAGAAAAGGAGGTAAACTTTAGAACCCTTTTTTAACACAAAGCTTACCTTGTTTGCAAGAGATGTTGCAATTAAGCTTGCTGTTGCAATAGATAGAAAATTGAAGATGTAACTTAGCTGATCACACAGAACTGTGCCTGGTCCTGAAAATAACATGTCCAAAGCAAGCAAACTTAAAAAAACTATAAAGTACGACTTACATCACAAAATAACGAATAAAGGAAAAACCACCACATAAATACCATATCTGCTCCTTCCTGCAAAAAAAAAATTGGAGATATTTTGTTGGCAAAGTCAAGTTTAAGAGACAGCATTCGTACATAACTCCCAAAGCAGTCCGAGAACATATTAGTTCAATGTTGTTAAATAAGGTAGTCGAAAACTTAAGAGAAGAAAAAATTCAGGCCCAGTCTAGTTCAATATAGTCAAAGACGGTTTAATGAATATTTTTGGACTGATATTGGGAGAATTTGCAGACAGTTGTTCAAAAGATCAAACAAAAGGAAGAGGGAGCAGCAAGGCATGGTTGCATTTACGTTTTAACATCAACGAGGCCACTTTGGTTTATTGGCAAATGATATCCTAGCAACCCCTACTCCTAGTTCAGTAAGAACTTTTTGAATGAAAAAATGACCCCCGCTAAACTTGGGTGGTTTTAGGATTCTTCAACTGCATAGCACAGCCTCCACCAATGGCTTAATCTCTGCAGTTCCGACTACAGCCATTCTTTCTTGAGGATAAAATTACAGTGATTCCTTCTTGACTGTAAAATTAAGATATATCGCTACCCTAACGCAGTCCTACTGCATTAAAAAAGGGCGAATTAAACAACAGCTGATTGGAGCAACTTTTCGACGAAACAACATTGACAAAACAAATTCCTGCTCTCCAAGCCCAGGAAAGAGTAAAGTACCAAGAGCGGCAAGTTCCAAAGAGCTGCAATTGCCTATAACGGCTGTGTTAATGAGGCTCATGATATGTGGAGATAACCAAATCCCAAGCGCTGGTCCTGCAAACCCTACAATATCTTTCATCTGCTGCCAAATATCCTTAGATTCAAGTTCCCCGTCCTCTCTTGTAGAACTAATCCTACTACCAGCAGGTTGTTCCGCCACAGTCATCTCATCCGAAAGACATTCATTAGATAATTCTTCAAGATCTGCATTGTTCTTGATTGATTTTTCACTTCGAGACTCCATTGATTGCAGACCGTTTACAGAGCTGGAACAGTATGCCTCTGTGCTAATCTGCCTCTCCGCGCCATTTTGGCTTGTATCAACTGAAGGTCCAGAATCCATCCTACTCGGACCTTTTCGTTCATCTCTAAACTGTTTGCTCGATGATACGTTGAAAACTTCTTCTGTGCCTTCCAAGGATTTCATAATTTCTAGCTCAATCTCATCGCTGCAATTCGAAGGAGCAAATTCGCTTGAGGTTGAGCTCGAACATGAAGTTACTGCTGAATTTTCAGTTTCAACAATTTGTTGTGCCTCTGGAGTACATCTAACGACTTGACCAAAGGTAGCGCAGGTGCCACCATTTGATTTTTTGTATAAATGTTCGTGTCTGAAAAGCACAGTCGATGCAGAACAAAATCTCAACTGATTTTGCTTTAAACTGGGGTCGGAAACATCTGACCAGAGAGTAGAAGAGTAAACTCTGGTCTTCGCAATTGGCTGGAAAACTCCATACGACCCAGAGACTATAGATTGGCTCGGTAAAACGCATCGATTAATGCAACGCTCCATAATTCTTAGTATTCGTAACTTTGAACCTTGGAAATCTTCAAGAGGAGTTTAAATTTGAATGCCTATTTCAACGACCCAAAAACACATAGGTATAGCTTAGGAACAGTCCGTTTCAAAAATGCTTCTGAATTCCGAGCCCAGCCCCAAGATGAGAACTATAAAACTGTATCTTCCAACATAATCGAATTCAACACTGCTATCAGTGAGTTCAACAGGATCATAGAATATCCCCACACAATCGTCTGCGTTAACTAACAGTCAGTTTCTATGGCTAAAGATCAAACAACATGGCACATTCTACCATCAGCATCTATGGGAGTCATGTGATTCACGAGCAATTTTATTTTTTTAATCATGCTATTAATTTTTAATTTAATGTTACCTCTTCCTCTCGGATTTCTTTCCTGGACCCTAAAGGGGTAGAATTAGCCATACATTACATATCGAATCAATTATTGTCCCATGTATGAAGTAGCAAAAGGCCAAGTTTCGTACATAAACAAATACCTAAAAGCAAGAAACATTTTTCACATGAACAATGTCGTCATAGCGAGAAACATTATTTACATGAAATGTTATCATACTTACTGAACTCACTGTCATCCTCAAATATTTAAAAGCCAGAAACATTATTTACATGAACAATGTTGTCGTACTCACTGAACTCACTGGCATCCTCATGTGAGTAGGGAAAATAAAAATCACAGGTTTATAAACCCTAACCCCTATAATTAAATTAAATAAAACAAGTACTGCCACGGAAGAATCCATCCCATATGACAAAGGACTGGTACTGCGACCGTGGGCTCTGCTCACATTGCCAATTGTCAGTCTCGTTGGTTTTTTTACAATTTTCTCATGTGCTAAATACGGACAAACAACTAGACCTGGCTATGGATTTGTTCACATCATCAACCTCTAACCAAAAGAAACCTGTATGTTTATTTCGAAACCTTAAAAAACAATAGAATTATGTAAACCGAGTATCTGAAAAAAATAATGGAAAAACCTGTAAAGAACATCCTCATAGCCAAATTTGGAGTAGAATCAGAGTTTTATTTAAAAAATTATAGTAAAAATTTGAAGTAAAATCAGAGTTTTATTTAAAAATATATAGTTAAAACATGAAAATTGAAGTTACAGATTTGCTAATAGGAACTTTAAACATTTGTAAGATTTCCTGCTCGAAACTTTAAACATTTATAAGGTTCCAAATACGTGACAGATTTCCTGCAGAAAAACCTTGGACATATAAAGGTTTCAAACAGAAGTCCTGGTCCTATCACTTGAGCAGGATTTTGACGTGTGATTAAGGCTCGCCATGAAGCTTGAGCAGGCTTCTGACGAGTGATTAAGGCTGGCCACGTAAAATCTGAAGCATTTAACATGCTATGAACGTTGCGATGACTGAGACACTAATGTGATGGGGCTGCAATCCGGGCCACGTATCTGATAAATATGTGGACACGCACGTGATTGGCAGGTGAACATCAAAAGCCGATTAAAGAACTTATGGGTACTTCAATAATTAGCCGAACCCCACTCTTTGCAATTTGATACTTCTCGCACTGCTTTTAAAAATGGCGTTGATGAAATGACTCTTCTCATATGAATTCATTAAAATTTGGCCAAGAATGTAATTAGATAGGATCAACTTGCATTCATTTATGATGAATTTTTTTAATGAGAGATTTGATTAATTTCCTATGATTTTTTTAATAGTTTATTGAACAATTATTGTATAGTTACAGAAGTGAAGAAGTGGAATTGAAAATAGTGAAATGAATCAGAATTTTTAGGAGGTCACTAATCCCACATGTCATTTATTTATGACGATAATTTATAAGAAATTTAACTAATTTCTCATGATTTTTTGAATAGTTCACTGAACAATCCTTACATACTCACAAAGATGAAGAAATAGAATTGAAAATAATGAAATGAACCAGAACTTCCTAAGGTGTGTAGCCTTACTAACTCAAGAAACTTAAATGTAAGGGAAAAAAATAAAAATTTTTATGAAATTTAAAAATCCAGATTAAAATATCTGTCAAATTTAAAATTTATATGGAACTTATATATTTAGACAGATAGGCCTTTTCTTTTGAATTGGTTCACTAACCATTTCGTCAATCTTTTTAATTTACATCGTCAAATACACTGAACTAATTTTGATCGTTGATCTTTAGGCCGATAGGCCTTTTTCTTTTGAATTGGTTCACTAACCATTTTGTCAACCTTTTTAATCTACATCGTCAAATATGGTTTCAACTGGTAATTAATTAGATTGGGCATTCGAAGAAATTAGGGGTGGGTGACATCTTAAATGTCGGGAAGTGGTGAGTCGGGGAGTGCGCTGGAAGTTGGCGGAAATGGCGTCACGACGAAACAAACGGCCCAAAACCCTCGACGATTGCAAGAGGTGATTAATTTCCTTATTGGCTTGTGCGGGTATGAATTTCCTTCTCTGCTTTAATGTTAAAACTAGTAGATCATCTATTTTTTTTATAATAAGAAATGGTTATAAAATAAAATAAAATATATATATTTAAACAAATATGTAAATTTGTGGTATATTTTTGTAAAATATTTAATTAAAATACAAATAAAGTAAAATTAAAGACAAACTAATTACACATATATTTTATTTTTAGGAAGTCATTTATATGTCACCTATAAATAATATTCTTTTGTTGAAATGATGGCCATCTATAAATAATCTTCTTTAGTTGAATGAATGAATAAATGTTTATAACTAAATTCTAAACTCATAACTAAATTTTAGAATTAGAAATCAACTAAGTAATTTCAAAAAACTTTTAATAAACAAATACTCATAATTTTTTATTTATACATTTTAGAAAGCAATAAATTTAATTACATCAAAGTATTGACATTCAAAATATAGAATTTTAAAATAATAATCAAGATTTTCACAATTTTACATATCAATAGTTTCCAAACAACCATTTGCAATCCCTGCAAACTTTCATTTATGTTATAATATTAAATAAAAAATTGTTCATGGTAGCTTAATTTGGTAAACAAAACTTAAATTCTTCATTCTTCATGATAGCTTAATCTGAGAAACAAACAAAGTCTAATCTTATATGTAATCAAGTTCTACATCTCAACAACACAAACACATTGGGGTCAATTGTTTTCAACAACACAACAAATTTTAATTAATTATGAAGAGAGCAATGATGTCTCTCTTATACAATTAAATCCAATCATACATTCAGTTATTCACACTACTCAAAATCAATCTTAGATGTCACACTCCAAACACTCATCAAATAAATTTCATGTTCATTAAAATAAATTTCATATTCATGATATGAATGCAATTAAAAAAAAACACCAATACACTAAACAATCTAAATTTAATATAACAATTATTATTTCAAAACCGAGTATAATTATTTCTATTTCGCACTCCTATCGGCCTTTCTTTGTACCTTTTGAGGCAACTACTAGTCTATAACCTAACCAATTACGATGGCAACACGTGCTTTATTACTCGACCGCAGACTTGAGTCGTGATCGCATTTGTCGCTTTCTGGTTTGTGCAGGAATTGGAAAATTCGTATGTTTACTAGATTTTTCATAAGAGAGTAACGTCGAATATTTTAAAGTTTGCTAGAAGATAGTGAAAATCATAATTTAGTGTTATTATTTTTTCCAATTTATTAAAAATAATAGATTTAGTATAATTAAGAGAAATTATGATTATATAATATTCTGCAATTTATTTTAAAAATAATTACATAGTGATATAATTAATTTGATTGATAAGTTTTTATAAACATTAATTTATAATAAATATTTAAATATTTACTTATAATATATCTAATATTAAAATTAACTAAATTATAATTTTATTTTAAATTATTATTATCAATTATAAAAATAATTAATATATAAATTATATATATATATATATATATATATATATATATATATATATATATATTTTAAAAAATAAGTAACAATATTCTTAAGTGTGGAGATTCACCCTATTACTCTAAAAATTGTGAACATATAAATATTTTTTTAAGAAAATTTTTCAGTGAAAATCACATGTAGATAATTTTTGCCGACGCATTTCGAACCAGCCAGTGTGGTTCATCATCAGGACAAGATGAGAAATCTGAATCATGAAACCAGAATAAATAGACAGGAAAGCTCCAACTAGCCGTTTCTACCATAACGGCTAGTTTGACTAAATTAATAAGTTTCTATCAAATCAAACTATATTTTGTTATATTTAATTTCAATAATATTTTATTATTAAGGTTATTAATTTAAATCTAATTTTATATTAATGATTACTAATAAATATAATGTTAAAATCATTTTATATTTTTATTTTAATATTTTTAAAAAGAAAAAATAAATAAATTAAATTAAAATTAAATTAAAATTAAAAAATATAAAAATAAAATAAAAAATAAAAAATAAAAAATAAATAAAAACAAAAAATTAAAATATATAAAAATAAAAGAAAAATAAAATAAAATAGTAAAAATGAATATAAAAATAATAAATAATTTTTAATAATTTGCTAAAAATAATTTAATTTCATAGCTGTTAAAAAAAAGAAAAAGGCAACTAAGAGTAAAGGGCGGGAATTTTTATAGCTTAAAAAAAAAAAAAAGAGAGAAAGGCAACTAAGAGTAAAGGGCGGGAATCCAGCGAATTGTAATACCTTCAAAATAATGCTAGAGAGGCTCTTCAAGAAGGAGGAAATCCCATCTCATGGCCTTCATAGTCACAGATTAACACATTTAATTCAAAGCGCACTTGCTGAGTGCAAAAGAGCAAAAATTAAGAAGTCCGAAAAAATTGCTTTCCGGTTAATGCTTGGTTTGACGAGGAATGCAAAAAGGCAAGGAGAAGGTGGAAGGAATCAGACACGGATAACATAAAGCTCAAAGCTTACAAGCAGTTAGTAAAAAAGAAAAAAAACCGATTTTATGGTTTCAAGGAGAGAAGAACTAATCTTCCTCGGGAAAAATAACCCCAAATTATTTTGGAAGGAGCTCCAAGCGAAAAAGGTGCAAACTGAAAACAACATTACAGCTTCTAAATGGTTTGACTATGCAAGACAACTTTATGAGCAGGATCCCGAGGTTGACCCTCCTCCCTTGGTCAACACAGACACAAAACTCTTCACGGTGCAAGAGGTAGAGATGGGTATCAAGAAGTTGGGCGCTGGAAAAGCAAAAGACTTAGATGAACTCCAAGCAGAGTATCTAAAGTGGGGCTTAAAATTTCTTTCACCTCACATCACAAAATTTTCAACAACATCTTACAGCACGGGTTCCCCACAGATTGGACAACTAGTATGGCAATACCTCTTTTCAAGAGTGGTGACGTCAATAATCCTTCCAATTATAGAACCATAATGATAAACCCCTTGTTTGCAAAGTTATTTGGAAGCATGTTGGAAAAGAAAATTAGCAAGTGGGCAGAAGAAAGAAATAAACGTGCTAAAGGGCAAGCAGGTTTTAGACCTAAACATTCCACAGTTGATCATTATATAACTTTAAGGCACATCATTGAAAAGGTTGGGAAAATAAGGAAGAAGTTTTTTGTTGCTTTGTTGATTTCAGAAAAGCCTTTGACACGGTTCCTAGGGATAAGCTTTGGGGCAGAATGGAGGAACTCGGGGTTCCCAAGCATTTGAGAGCAGCTGTGCATAAGTTTTACGAAGAGGTGAAAGTCAAAATCAGAACTTCAGCTGGCATTTCTGAAAGTTTTAGAAGCGATATCGGGGTCAAGCAAGGTTGCCCATTGTCTCCTACCCTTTTTGGGTTATATATTGACAAGCTTGAAGAGTGGCTAAATTCGCAAGGGGGTGACGGTATCCATTTGGGCAAGTTCGTTATCAGGCTTCTTTTGTACGCAGATGATCTTATATTGATTGCTAATTCGGCTCTTGGTTTGCAAGAGCATTTACATTCCCTTGAGCATTTTTGTAAAAGGGTTGGGATGCAAGTCAATATTAGCAAAACAAAAGTAGTGGTTTTCTCTAACAAAAGAAAGCATAACCAACATAAGTTCTATTTTGGAGGCAGCATTTTGGAAGAAGTTGCAGATTACAAATACCTCGGAATTGACTTCAACAAAAATTTAAGTTGGGATGGTTGTAGAAAGAAAAGAACTTTAGGGGGTTGGAAAGCATTTTATGCTCTTCAAAACAGGTGTAGAGAGGTAGAGTTGTGGGACTGGAAAACCACCCTAACACTTTTTGGGCTTCTAGTGATTCCAGTGATTCTTTACGGTTTTGAACTATGGGCCAACAGCACAACCAAGATGCAGTGGAAACAAATTGAGAAAATTCAGAAACGTTTGATTACAAACAAATTCAAAATTAAAAGTGCAGTTCCTTATGCTATCCTGTTAAGTGAAACATGGGCTGCTTCTATTGAAGCAATTGCTATGTTGCGAGTCATAAGGTATTTGAAAAAAATTGAGCAAATGGAAGAGGATAGATGGCCTAAGGTTGTGTTTAGTGACAGATTGTGCAAAAGACAGAAGACTTGGATGCGGCAAAATAACAAATGGTTTAGTAAATGGGGTATTTGCTTGAGCATATGTCCTACAAACAGTAAAGAGATAAAAACTTTTGTTATGGATAAATTCCATAAACATACTTGGAAGAAAGAGCTAGAGAGAAAGAAGAAGTACTACATAGAAGAGTTTAACCCCACACATAACCATCAACAAAAGGGATACATAGGGGCTGATATTTCTTGGAGATCTAAAATTCTTATTGCTCAATTAAGGACTAATTCTCATCAACTCCGTTGTGAAACAGGGCGCTGGAAAAGGCCAAAAGAAAGGTGGGAAGAAAGAGTATGTATTTTTTGCTCATCCGGAAAAGTGGAAACAGAAAAACATTTCATTCTAGAATGTGAGGCCTTCAAGGACACCAGAGAAAACTATGCAGGTATTCTGGCAGCTAATTCTTGGGATAATCTATTCAGCGAAGAGTTTGTCGATAAGCTGGGAGTGCTCATTGTAAAACTTCACAGAAAAAGGGCCGAATACAAGAGTCAGATAGAGAAGCAATCTGTCCCATAGGCTATTTTTAGCCTCGTGGACATTACAAATTCTTTCTTTCTTTCTACTGATACTCCACCCATCATCCCTATTAAGGTTGACTGGCCTCTTTTCAATCTCCAAGGCTTCCCTCAACTTGCGGTGGTGGAAGTGGTCAATATTTGCAATAACCTCAGCATTCTCAATACATATGTGATGATTTGTTTTATCAACATGCTCTGCTAAGGCGGAGGACCGAGATCTACAATGTCTGAGGTCAGCGATATGTTCCTGAATTCTGTGATTAATCAAAGAATTCAGGAACATATCGCTGACCACAAACATTGTAGATCTCGGTCCTCCGCCTTAGCAGAGCATGTTGATAAAACAAATCATCACATATGTATTGAGAATGCTGAGGTTATTGCAAATATTGACCACTTCCACCACCGCAAGTTGAGGGAAGCCTTGGAGATTGAAAAGAGGCCAGTCAACCTTAATAGGGATGATGGGTGGAGTATCAGTAGATGCTGGATTCCCGCCCTTTACTCTTAGTTGCCTTTCTTTTTTTTTCTTTTTTTTTTAGCTATGAAATTAAATTATTAAAAATTTATTTATTATTTTTATATTCATTTTTACTATTTTTTTTAAGCTATGAAATTAAATTATTAAAAAATTATTTATTATTTTTATATTCATTTTTACTATTTTTTTATTTTTATTTTTAATTTGTTTATTTTATTAAAATTAAATTTATTTTTCTTTTATTTTTCTATATTTTTAATTTTTGTTTTTATTTTATTTTTATTTTTTATTTTTTATTTATTTTTATGTTTTTTAATTTTTATTTAATTTTATTTTTATTTATTTTTATTTTTATTTTTATTTTTTTTTCAAAATATTAAAATAAAAATATAAAATGATTTTAACATTATATTTATTAGAAATCATTAATATAAAATTAGATTTAAATTAATAATCTTAATAATAAAATTTTATTGAAATTAAATATAACAAAATATAGTTTGATTTGATAGAAATTTATTAATTTAGTCAAACTAGCCGTTAGGTTACAAATGGCTAGTTGGAGCTTTCTTGTCTATTTATTCTAGTTTCTTGATTCAGATTTCTCATCTTGTCCCGATGAACCACACTTCATCATCTTGTCCTGATGATGAACCACACTGGCTGGTTCGAAACGCGTCGGCAAAAATTCTCTACATGTGATTTTCACCGAAAAATTTTCTTAAAAAAATTGTATGGATCACAGAAGCAAAATTCCTAACATATAAATAGTTTTTGTTACAATATCATGGTTTATTAATACCACATGTCCAATATGATTGATTGATATAGCATAACTAACTTGGAGATAAGTATTAACCATTGATTTGTGAATACTACTATGAATATTTTGGCATATTCTGTGGAGTTTAAATCTCTACCATCTACTTAATAATTCTTGATAAATAAATTTAAATTCAGGAAGACATATTTGCCTATATGCATAATTAAATTATCAAAAAAAGTGAATAACTTATCATTTAACTACTCAATCTAGATTTAATTGAGAAAAGTATTTATTTTTGCACTAGAGTGCAATTCAAGCCCCTTATTATCTTCAAGTCCCTCCATGGCAAACTTAGGTATTGGACACCCTCACAAGAATTGAACCTTTGTCACCCATGAAAAATCATTATCCCCTGCATTGGATTCAATCCATTTCAACGACTATAAGCCCTTCTTATGAAGAACTAACTCGAATCCACTATGCCTATGGACCCTTCTTGTGAAAAAAAATGCATGAATCACCTTTTCATCAAATTGAGAATATATTAGACCTGTTCTCAATAACATCCAAGCTAATGGTGTTGCATAAATTACTTTATGCAAGGATATGTGTTGGGCCAGTCCTAAATAAACCTTGGTTGTTCTCCATTAATACACAAATTATGGATTTATTTTCAATGTAGTCAAGCATTGTACCCTTTGGCTCCCAGGCAAGGGTAAGATATTGTTCAAGGCTCAAGGCAATTCAATAATAAGGCTTGAAGTCATTACAACAATATACTTAATATGAGTTCAATATGTCACTCAAGGGAATTGTACATAGGTGGGGAGGATAACAATCATTCCTACCAACCACCCAAGATAAACTCAATTGACAATACACAAACCATGGATCATATAAGTGGCAACTTAATTTATTCAAGAGGGATAAAGAGGTAGAACAAATTAGACAATTCACATTCGAAATTGGAAATGATCTCTTCATTCAAATCAAAAAAAGAATTATAGTTGATTTTATTAATGTCTATCAACATCAAAACATTAAATTGAGTGGAGAAAAATTAGAAAGAAAACCAGGAAAGAAGGTATGTCAATCAATTAATAAGATCCTCGATTAGGAGAAGTGGATGTAAAAGGCATACATTTGGAAATTATAATATTAATAATAGTAATTTATTTTTTCCTAAATCGGGTGTTCGAAAGAGTGGCAAGACCCGATGATGGAGTGCAATTTGGATTTCATCGACCCTTGGACATGTGTCACCTCTATCCATCCACTCTGCATACAGATGTCAGACATGATATTAATAGTAAGTTATACATTCTCAAAGGCTCTCCTACTCAACCAATGTTTGAATATCTACATCATGATCTTAGTACTTACAACATTGATGTTGAAAATGATCAACATTAATCAACCCAACATGTGGGTTGTCCAATACACTTGGTACCCTCTCACAACCATGGATATTTTGGTAGATTCCTCACCAGTTTCTTTGACCTATTCGACCCTCTTTGCCTCTTTCAATTTTTTTTTCCCTCCACACCCTTGTTTGTAGTTCTTGATTCACTCATCCCTCCATGGCTATCCATCCAAATCAATGAGGTAGATGTTGATTTTTCAAGTGCAATAGATACAAGCACTATTTTTTGAAAAAATTATAATCACCTACAATGATGTAGATATTTTTTTAGCACTTCCAATTTCATAATTAAGCAATTACACTTCATAAATTCAGCCATAAATGCACAAGGACAGTATAAATCACAATGCAAAAAGATAACACTAGATTTACCCTCAGAATACCCACTTTGGGGGGGGGGGATAACAACCTTTTCCTTAGAGAAATTCTTAAGTTCAACAAGAGATACACTTAATTATGCCAGTCAAATATGACGGTCAAACTGACCAACAATGTTATGGTCAAATGTAACCTTTTGTCAAGTCAATCTTTTGCCCAACAAACTCGTCTCTCTCTGATCTACCTAGGCCGAAACCAGTGTTACATAATAATTTGTCACCCCATTCACTTCTCGTCCCTGATCCTAAAGTGACCTAAGATGACAATTGTGCAGTATATCCACCATGGAGAATACATCAAGATATGCCTTGAAGACAACCATAATTTTTTTTGAAGATTTTCTGAAGAAGCTCAGCTTAAAACCTAAATTTCTGGGCCAACTCTCTATGCTAGTTGCATGCACGTGTTGATGACATCTTGCAACAATTTGACCTAGCATTTCCATCGCGCTTTTTGATAGGTAAAAGCATGTTGAAACTCTTTTAGCAGTGTTTCCTCAAATGGAAGGGAAGCTTCGTGCACTAGAAGCTTCTAGAACGACGTGTTGGATATGGTTCGATGTAGATATGCTCGATCTCTCTCATTTGGAGATCTTGATCTTATAATTAGGGGATTTTCCCTTGAGAAGTGGCCCTTCCTCCCTCTTTTATGGATCCCTAACTCCCTCTCCCTACCTATAAATTGAATCTCATCCTTCCACTACGGGTTGGTCTTGCATGGTCATTAATCATTTGCATCCCTATACTGTGATTATGCCCCAATTTCCAATTGGGAGAAGGATTTCTTGAAGAGCCTCGGTTTGGACTTGGACATCACCAAAGGGAGGTCTCCAACATCAAGGCCATGGTTGTATGCTTCCTCATTTCTATAATTAATAATACATATGATGTTTCACTTTCCATATTTATCTAGATATCTATGCAAGTAGCCTAATACTCATTGATCTGTTAGGTAGTTTGTATTTGATGTATGCTATGTATCCTATCATGTGTTCTTGTTTTTGTCTCTTTATTTCCTACAGGTATTCAAATGCCACAAGCAGCGAGGAGCGATCCCGAAGGATCTTGGAATCAAGGTCTTCACCAAAGGACTCGACAATAGCATCAGGAAGAGGTAGGTTCTTCTTCTTCTTCTTTCATCTTGAATACAAATTAGGAAATGGTTCATTAGTTGGTCTCATGCGTTGCTTGACCCACTCAAGGGCTAGAGAGATCGCCTATGTCCACAGAGGGGATTGTCTTCACAACAAAATTGGTGACTCCACTGGGGAGATATAGCCTCTTTGTCTCTCCTTTTCTGATTTGGTTTTTTTATCAGTTTGACCGATCGTCAAGATCTGAGTCTATTTGGATATTTATAGGTCTACATGGTGCTTTATTTTTTCTTTAGGGTGTCAAGTCTAGTCCGATTGTTGAAATTATTTTTATTTTTTCTTTTATTTCTCGCCCGACGCGTTTTCTATCCTTACAGAAGCATTGTCAGCGTTGTTTTATATAAAACAGTCGGCTGATCTACCTTTCAGCACGATTTTTCCCTTCAAAGGCGCATTGATCCCAGAGATTAGAAAAATTAGGGTTTCCCTTCAGTTTCCAATGTCTCTTGGCCTCTAAGGTGTCTTTCAAGTCTCATATGATCTGGTACCACTATGTTTAACTTGATTGCCTTGCTTGAGTGATGAAATTGTCTCTTTGACCCTGTTTGTGTTTGAGTGGAGTTGGATCACCATCTACGGTAAGATATTGTTCAAGGCTCAAAGCAATTCAATAATAAGGCTTGAATTCATTACAACAATATACTTAATATGAGTTCAATATGTCACTTAAGGGAATTGTACATAGGTGGGGAGGATAAAAATCATTCCTCCCAACCACCCAAGTTAAACTCTATTGACAATACACAAATCATGGATCATATAAGTGAGCAACTTAATTGATTCAAGAGGGACAAAGAGGTAGAACAAATTGGCCAATTCACATTCAAAATTGGAAATGATCTCTTCACTCAAATAAAAAAAAACAACAACAAAGTTTATTTTATTAATGTCCATCAACATCAAAACATTCAATGAGTGGAGAAAAATTAAAAATAAAACTAGGAAAGAAGGTAATTCAATCAATGTTTAACATCCTCGATTAGGAGAAGTGGATGTAAAATGCATATATTTGGAAATTATAATATTAATAATAGTAATTTATTTTTTCCTAAATCAGGTGTTCGAAAGAGTGACAAGACCCGATGATGGAGCACAATTTGGATTTCATCGACCGTTGGACATGTGCCACCTCTATCCATCCACTCTGAATACCGATGTCAAACATGATATTAATCGTAAGTTATACATTCCCAAAGGCTCTCATACTCGACCAATGCCAAAATATCTACATCATGATATAGAACTTACATTAATCGACTAGGCATGTGGGTTGTCCAATACTGTTATGTGGATAAATCCTTCTTGCAGACAAGAACGATCTCCCTAGTATCCTAAGGATATCTAGAAACAAACAACCAAATGCAAACCATTTTCTCTAGATCATTTATGATTCATAATTATTAGTAATAAAGTACGAGGATATGTCCCTACCTGAAGTTTAATGCTTGCTGAAATCTTCTATCTAGTCGCTCCAAAATAGGTCACTTCAACATGTGAAACCTGTAATCAAAGATAGATAAAAGGATTAAAATCACCTGCAAGATATAATAATTGAGAAAACACTAATCTATCTCAGTGATCTTGGAATCTAAGAATTGAATTACTCAAATAGATACATGAACAATTCAATGAGAAAATGGAATCCATTTGTATTAACTTGTATAATAATAAGTAACCTTACAACCTTTCGCCTTGATGTTATACAGGTTATTCCGGGGTCCTGAACAATCGTTCCTCCTCAGATTGACAAGCCTTCTTCTCTCTGAACTAGCATGGAATTATGGACATGAGTGTGTGATAATTCTCATATTAAAATGGCTATTATAGAGAGTATTCTCTCTTAAGAATTTCTTCTGCAATTACCACATGTGTGTCTCTACCATTTACAAGCTACCATCTACCCTTGAGACTAAAACATGAGCTCAATTTATAGGGAAATGGAGGTAGTTTCAGTTCCATGAAGAGGGGGATGGATTCCTCTCATGAAGGGATTTGAGCTCCATATACCAAGGGATAAACTCCATGAGTGAAGGGATAGAGCTCATGAGTATAGGATAAAGCTCAAACTGAATGTGCTTCTAGAAGCTTCTAGTTGGGAGAATATTCGACCCGCTGGGCTTCTAGAACTTAGTTTTTCCTTTATTTGACTGTTTACGGTGGTCTGCAGGTTTTATAAGCAAAACGTGCGGGATGTGCTGCAAGCTATAAAGCAAATATCTGTGGATCCGCAGGCAAGGGCTAGGAAAAATGCGGAGTTAGACTTTTTAGGGTTTTAATGAGCTTTTCTCCAATTCCAAGACTTGGTTTAGGAACATTGGGGTTTTTGACTTATAAGGGAGCGTAATACAGGTAATGATGAACCTATATTGATAGTCAAATGTCATGGTGAAAAAAAAACGTGTAATAGATTGCCCCCTAAAGTGTGAAGTTTGAGGTAGTTCTGAAGAGTGAAGTGCTTTACCTTTCCAAGGATTGGATTGCGGACAAACCGGTTGAAAACCTGTAAAAACATTCAATGCAAACATATATATGTATATCATCGCTGAGGTAGGCATTCCCATACTCAGATCAAAACTAACTACATGTTATGGTATAGAAATGATTTTAAAATTACATCGATAGTAGACACAGCATGGACGCAGCCATATGAAATAAGTAGTCTACTGTATCATGAATAATAAAACTCCTCGCATCCTGGATGGTGGAAACTAGATATAGGGTCTTGATTTATGCTTCCCGAACTAGTACGATTCTATCCATGTGATTGATTGTGTCGAAGTCGAACATGGTAGAAACCACTTGATTACCAGTCAATGATGTGAATTGTTAACAAGTGTGAGAGAAACCACCAGTAATGATAATGGCTCTCAAAGTACTCAGTACAATCCACGAAGTGTGAATAAATGATTTGTAGTCGAACACTTCACGGAATCATTTGATCGAAGGTCAATGATGCAACCTATCGTTGAAGGCAAGAAACCTGTCATTAGGGAATGCAGATCCCAAGGTACTGATAGGATTCTAGATCAACTTTCTAGATGATGAGCTGTCGTCGATAGAAAGCGATCCATCGCAGGAAATCCCACGACACGAAACCATTAGATAAAGTTTTGTTTTTTTTTTAGCAAGGACTGACTCAGGGATGGTCAACGTGAATGGAGACAAAAGTTTGCAATGAATGGTTTATATGAGCTGTCTCTTGAACACATAACGACACTGTAGATGGTTTGGTTACAATTGACCTAAAGCTAATACCCAGAAACTGGTTGAAGACTTTCAATGTGGTTTGATTAACTTTTAGACAAAGGATTTTCCCAACCCAGGTACAAGTGTGACAAAAGGTGTCGTGTTCAAGAGTGGTATACTGCTTTTCAAAATAAAGTGTGACAACTGGATTCATTTTATCTTTTTTCCCCCACCATTTCTGGCAAATACCTCTTTATTTTTGACAAGCTTGAGGAGGATAACATTTGCTTGTTGTGTAAGCTCATCCTTCGGATGAGTCCAACTTAGTATTAAAATTGAACCCTAAGAAGGAGTGGTTCGTTCCTGTTTGTAATCGACAGGTCCTTTACTGTTAAATTTTAACGAGTCCAGTATAGGTGAAACTCGGTGTTTTTCAATTTTAGGGAGTCAGAAGAAAAACATAAGAAAACTCCATGGTTGTACTTTTTCATAAATTTAGTCTCTCATGCCCGAAAAAGGATAAATTAATACAGGAGAGAACTCTATTGACCATAATTATTCAACGTATACCTTTTTCGTAAATAGTCCATTTCAGTTCAGAAAAGGGGTAAACTTATACTGAAAGGACGACTGTTCATTTCCTTTAACAAGTTCGAATAGTCAAGTACTCGACGTTCTTTTCATATTTAGAGAGTCTTAA
The DNA here is from genome assembly GCA_034641835.2 of Pinus albicaulis. Lineage (NCBI taxonomy): Eukaryota > Viridiplantae > Streptophyta > Pinopsida > Pinales > Pinaceae > Pinus > Pinus albicaulis. The sequence goes on from CM076583.1 coordinate 1,327,879,336, forward strand.
AAGGGCTTAAAAGAGAACTGCAGGGTTTCACTTTTTCGTAATTTCAAAGAGCCCGAAAAAGTGATAAAAGTATACTCAGTTGACCGACTTTCAATTTAATTTACGAGTAGGAAAAGATGGAAGGAACTCGGCATTTTCATGTCTTTTACGAGAATGAAAGATAGCAAAATAATCTCGGGATTTTCATGAGTTTAATCAGTCTTGAAAATAATAACCGAAATGGACTCGAGATAGGTTTCATTTTTATACAAGCTTGAAACAAAGAAAATTATGCTTGAAAGTGGGTTTGTTTTATTTTTACACAAGCTTGAAACAAAGAAAAAATCATGCTTGAGATTAGTTTGTTTCATTTTTACACAAGCTTGAAACAAAGAGAAAATTGTGCTTGAGATAGGTTTGTTTCTTTTTTACACAAGCTTGAAACAAAGGAAAAATCATGCTTAAGAATGGTTTCAATGCCCAATCATGCTTGAGATAGGTTTCAATGCCCCCAAGCATAACTTTCTAGAGCATATGCCCCCCAAGCTTCATTTCATTCACCTAAGTGGACTACTGGTTCATAGGTGGATGGAATGAAGGTACATTTACGAGATCATATGAAAGACTCAACTTAATCAGGAGAGGATTTGTTTCATTTTTTAGCGATCTTGACACAGGAAAAGAACTATGCTCATTGCCTGATTCATTTTTTAACGAGGTTGACACAGTAAAAGGAACTATCCTCAAAAGGGTCTATTTCATTTTTTAACGAGGTTGATACAATAAAAGAAATATCCTCATGGGATCTGTTTCATTTTTTAACAAGGTTGACACAGGAAAAGGAAATCTCCTCATAAGCTCTTGTTTCATTTTTTAATAATATTGACACAAGAAAAGGAACTATCCTCATAAGGGTCTATTTCATTTTTTAATGAGGTTGACACAGGAAAAGGAACTCTCCTCAAAGTGAAATGATTCATTTTTTAACAAGGTTGACACAGTAAAAGGAACTCTCCTCATAAGGTCTTGTTTCATTTTTTAACGAGGTTGACACAGTAAAAGAGCTATCCTCATGGGATTTGTTTCATTTTTTAATGAGGTTGACACAGGGAAAGGATCCTCATAGACCCTTGTTTCATTTTTTAACGAGCTTGACACAAGAAAAGGAACTATCCTCATAAGGGCCTATTTCATTTTTTAACGAGGTTGACACAGGAAAAGGAACTCTCCTCATAAGTGAATTGATTCATTTTTTAACGAGTTTGACATAGTAAAAGGAAATCTCCTCATGGGGACCTTGATCATGGCTTCAAACTGGAATAAACACATGTCAAGGAACACTCCTCTATCATGGCTTCCAAGAGGTCTTCATCAGATGGAAGAACAGTTCTCTGGAAGGAACACATGTCAAGGGACTCAATAGGGATAAGAACATCACGTTCAAATAATCCCATAGGGTTTTCCATGCCAATTACTAGATCTAAGTCAAAGGAAGTCGAGCAAACATTGAGAGCCTCGCTTGCATCGGTAACTGAAAACATGGGACTGGTTGCCACATAATTAACCCGTAGTGGGGTGGATACCACTTCCATATAAGGAAAATTCAGGGATGTCAGATTATTGGTAGTCGAATCAAGGCTAACGAACTAAAGATGGTCAACAGTCACAATGTTTCCATTGTGAGGGAAAGACATCGCGCAAAAGAGTGTCGATACGACATCTTTCATTGCATAGACATAGTCTCTCCCAAGGAGAAAATTGAAATCCAAGGGGCCTCAGACTACCATAAGCTCAATACACACAGTTTTTTCTTCCAAGGTAATAGGAAACTTTGGAAGAATCCATAAAGGTTCACTAATGGTTCTGTTAAAATATGAAAGATTCTGTGTAACAGGCATAAGTTGAGGGGAACCCAAAGCTTGTCAAGCAATTGAGGATAAAATACTAATAGAAGCACCTTCATCTCCATTTGTGCGATGCACATTCTTACCATAAGCTTTCACAATGATTTGGAAAGGGATGGAAGAATGAAGACAAGGTTCTGTCAGTCTATTCCAATCAAAGGAAAATACCTCGGTACTTGGAGGGGGTTCTTGTAGAAACAGGTGAAATTTTCCCTGGCGTAGAAGAATCTGATGTAATAAGAAGAACCTGAGAGGTATGAATTTCACTCTCTACAGGGAGAGTGTGATCAATCGGATGTGAAATCAAGTCGACCACTTGATCAACTAATGGATCATCAACCTGAGTGATACGAGTTTCACTCTTCAATGGAAGAGCGGGATTAAATGTACTTTGAATTAGATCAATCACTTCGTTAGTTGATGGTAGGTTGGGAGAAAGTTTACGGTAACCAATTGGAAGTTGTGGAACAGTAAGGTTTTCCAACAATTTTGAGGCTTCATCAATGTGCGGGCAAAGGTGAGTTTGATGACTCCCTTTGCATAACCTACAAGGAAACCTAACTTTACCATTTTTCCCAGGAACCTGACAATCACTGGTTGATGGATCAACAGTGAGTTGATGAGATCTTTCTGACCATACTTCCAAGACCTTTGGAATACTAGGACAATTGATAAGGAAGTGGTCACCCTTACAAAGCTTGCAAGGGTATTTGGGTTTACGATGCATGTTGTAGATTTCCTCAACATTACCAATACTTACAGCCATGGTTGGTTGGTTGACGTCTTCCTTATCTTTCTTATTCTTCTTCTTCCCTTTCGTCTTCTTCTTAGCCACCTAGTTACTAGCATCAAGGATTTTACCAAGCGAAGAGGAAGAAAGGGAGGAAGACATGTTGGGCGAAGAAGGTAAAGGGTCAACATGATGTTGGTGATGTTGAGATGGTGAACTCTGTTGAGGTGAAGCATCCAGTTGAGGTGGAACAATTGGAGTATTCGAGGCCAATGAAGTTGAAAATAACCATACCGGTAAACCTATAGTAAATCCAAGTAATGACAATGTAGCCATATAAGGAGGACCAACATTTACAAAGTAAGAAAAAGTTCTAAGATTCTCGTTAAGAGATCTTCCTTGGTTGGTAAATTCTGGAACTTTTTCCATTATATTCAACTTCAGTGAATTTTATTAACAATTTAAAAATATTAACAATTCAAATTCACAATCCACACCTATGGTCTCTAAAAAGTAAAAACAAACAAATTAACATGCGCTATCAAATCTATGAGTCAAACCACACACAAACAGTTTGTTTTCACCGTAAAATCACTAGTTGGTGATGAAATCCAACATCGCGTAGATCAATGTGAAAAACTAGCGATCGAAACAGTTTCCCTGACAACTTGCTTAATGAAACAATCTGGTGCAAGTATATCCACTATGCCATGTCAAAGTGAAGAGTACCCTCCGGAAAGTCCAAGTGAGTCTAACCAACCTCTGTTCCAGGTATAGTGGGACCTTCCCTCCACCGTCACCTTGGGAAAAATCCTAAAGATTATGGCCACTAAGGTCACCAACTGAGACAATTATACTTGGGGGAACAATCTAGGATCTGATATACATGCAAGGACAGAGTAATAAGCTCAATCCTCTTGAAGGCTCCTTGATACAATCCAAGATTTACCAACAAGTGATCCCAGGCTCCTCAACAATCATCTATCCGAGGTTTACCATTTTTAGTATGTGCACATCTGCTATCTTTCCCAATGAGATAGGTATGATTACCTCACTGGGTCCGACATGATCTAATGCTTGACTCTTTTAACAAGAGCTTCCCAGAGCACAATTGCAACAATTGGAATTTTTCCTACCGCAAGATGCTACTGTTTGTTTAGTTGCTTTGGAAAATTAACTACTCCTTATTCCAAAGCACTAATCCTAAGCTAGATTAGTGGAAAGAGCCCTAAAAATGTAAAAAATTCTAGATGAATTTTACTAAGCGCTGTTTTATTTGGGTTGTTATTACTCAAAAGGTAAATGGATATGAAACCAATGGTGTTATGACCTGACCCAAAGCTGAATGCAATCGAATATGATAATGTAATATTTTCAATTCGATGAATCCTAACTAAAGTAAGGAGAGAGGTTCCATTCACTTCCAATAATGGAAAGATTGATCAATAAGAGAAAATATAATAAATTCTGTAATGCACTAATTTCATCAAGAAAAACTAATGCTAATCAATTACAATTTTTATTTTTTATGTTTTTAAAACAAGCATAAAAACATGTAAATTCAAATCAAAGAAACTAATATAAATCTACAATTATTTTTTTCAAAATGTAAACTATGTAGCTGTAGTCTATGCACAATTCACTTGAAAACTATGCAAATGTAATCTATGCACATTTTTCATTCAGATTCTGAAAATGAGAATTCTAATTATGCAAATGTGATCCATGCAAGAGAATTCTCGGACACAAGATGATTCCAATGTAATATAAAGAACCAATAAAGTGTAAGTAAAGAAAATTGGGTGAGAATTCGAAAGGTCAAAAAATAAAAACACTCAAAGGCGATTAACATTTAGACACAATTTAGCCCCACCCCGACGAATGAGGGGGAATTTTTTTTTGCAAAAACAGAAGCAAAAAGATGCAAAATTGTTAAGAGACTGAGACAAACCTTGAAGTAATGACCAAAGGAAATCAAATTAATAATTTCTCAAAAAAGAAACTCAAAACACCCAATTAACTTAACAGAGACTGACGCAAAAGTTGTTGAAAAGAAATTCATACATAAGAATTTGATAGTCAAGACAAATTGGGGCAAACACAAAGAATCTGGTAATTTGGCTCCTAAAAGGAGAATTCTTAATTTTTCAAAAACTTTCCACAAGTCCGCAGGTTCTAATGAAGAACAGAGCGGTACCGCATTGTTCTGAACTAAAAACTGCAGAGGCTACTGCACTGTTTTCAAATAAAAACCGCAGAGGCTAGGTAAAGTACAGAAAAAAATAAAAATTCAGCTTTCCTTTTCAAGGATTCTCAGAAGTTATCTACCCAACCTAGTCTCAGACTAATCAAAATCAGAAAAATCTTAAAATTCAAACTAAAAAATAAAAAAGGAAAACTAAGTTCTATTCCCCAGCGGAGTCGCCATTTTGTTATGCGGATAAATCCTTCTTGTGGACAAGAACGATCTATTTAGTATCCTAAGGATATCTAGAAACAAGAAACCAAATGAAAATTATTTTCTCTAGATCATTTGTGATTCAAAATTATTAATAATAAAGTACGAAGATATGCCCCTACCTGAAGTCCAATGCTTTCCGAAATATTTTATCCAGTCGCTCCAAAAGAGGTCACTTCAACATGTGATACTTGCAATCAAAGACAGATAAAAGGATTAAAAGCACCTGCAAGATATAATAATTGAGAAAACACTAATCTATCTTAGTGATCAAGGAATCTAAGAATTGAATTACTCAAATAGATACATGAACAATTCAATGAGAAAATGGAATCCATTTGTATTAACTTGTATAATAAGAAGTAACCTTACAACCTTTTGCCTTGATGTTATATAGGTTCTTCGAGGGTCCTGAACAATCGTTCCTCCTCATATTGACAAGCCTTCTTCTCTCTGAACTAGCATGGAATTATGGACATGAGTGTGTGATCATTCTCATATCAAAATGGCTAGTATAGAGAGTATGCTCTCTTAAGAATTTCTTCAGCAATTACCACATGTGTGTCTCTACCATTTACAAGCTACCATCTACCCTTGAGACTGAAACATGAGCTCAATTTATATGGAAATGGAGGTAGTTTCAGTTCCATGAAGAGGGGGATGGATTCCTCTCATGAAGGGATTTGAGATCCATATACCAAGGGATAAACGCCATGAGTGAAGGGATAGAGCTCATGAGTATATGATAAAGCTCGAACTGAATGCGCTTCTAGAAGCTTCCAGTTGGGAGAATATTTGACTAACTGGGCTTCTAGAACTTACTTTTTCCTTTATTTGACTATTTATGGGGGTCCGCAGGTTTTATAAGCAAAACATGCGGGGATGTGCCGCAGGCTATAGAGCAAATATCTGTGGATCTGCAGGAAAGGGCTAAGAAAAATGCGGAGTTAGACTTTTTAGGGTTTTAATGAGATTTTCTCCAATTCCAAGACTTGGTTTAGGAACATTGGGGTTTTTTAATTCTAAGGGAATGTAATACAAGTAATGATGAACCTACATTGACAGTCAAATGTCATGGTGACAAAATAACGTATAACAAATACACTTGGTACCCTCTCACAACCATGGATATTTTGGTAGATTCTTCACCAGTTTCTCTAACCTATTCGACTCTCTTTGCCACTTTCAAATTTTTATTTCCTCCACACCCTTGTTTGTAGTTCTTGATTCTCTCATCCCTCCATGGCTATCCATCCAAATCAATGAGGTAGATGTTGATTTTTCAAGTGCAATAGATACAAGCACTATTTTTTGAAAAACTGATAATTACTTCTAATGATGTACATATTCTTTTAGCACTTCCAATTTTATCATTAAGCAAATACACTTCATAAATTCAACCATTAATGCACAAGGACAATATAAATCACAATGAAAAAAGATAACACAAGATTTACCCTCAGAATACCCACTTGGGGGGGGGGGGGGTTGGGGACAACAAATTTTTCCTTAGATATATTCTTAAGTTCAACAAGAGATACACTTAATTATGCTAGTCAAATATGATGGTAAAACTGACCAACCATGCTATGGTCAAACCGAACCTTTTGTCAAGTCAATCTTTTTCCCAACAAACTCATCCCTCTCTGATCTACCTAGGTCGAAACTAGTGTTACACAATAATTTGTCACCCCATTCACTTCTCATCCCTGATCCTAAAGTGCCCTAAGATGACAACTATCAATTACATCCACCATGGAGAATACATCAAGATATCCCTTAAAGACAAATAGAAAGTTTCCTTGAAGATTTTATGAAGAAGCTCAGCTTAAAACCTAAATTTATGGGTCAACGCTCTTTGCTAGTTTATGCCCGTGTTGATGGCATGTTGCAACAATTTTACCTAGTGCTACCAACGCGCTTTTTGATAGGTAAAAGTGTGTTGAACCTCTTCTGGCAGTGTTTCCTCAAATGGAGGAAAAGCTTCGTGCACTAGAAGCTTCCATAACGACGAGTTGGATATGGTTCGATGTAGATATGCTCGAGCTCTCTCATTTGGAGACTTGATATTATCATTAGGGTATTTTCCCTTGAGAAGTGACCTTTCCTCCCTCTTTTATGGATCCCTAACTTCTCTTCCTGCCTATAAATTGAATCCCATCCTTCCACTACAGGTTGGTCTTGCTTGATCATTAATCCTTTGCATCCCTATACTGTTATTATGCCTCAATTTCCACTTGGGAGAAGGATTGCTTGGAGAGCCTCGGTTTGGACTTGGACATCACCAAAGGGAGGTATCCAACATCAAGGCCATGATTGTATGCTTCCTCTTTTATATAATTAATAATACATCTAATGTTTCACTTTCCATATTTGTCTAAATATCTATGCAAGTAGCCTAATACTCCTTGATCTATTAGGTATTTTTTATTTGATGTATGTTATGTATCTTGTCACGTTTCTTTTTGTTCTCTCTTTATTTCGTACAAGTATTCGAATGCCACAAGCAGGGAGGAGCGAGCCTCAAGGATCATGGAATCAAGGTCTTCACCAAAGGACTGGACAATAGCATCAGGAAGAGGTAGGTTCTTCTTATTCTTCCTCCATTTTGAATACAAACTAGGAAAGGATTTATTAGTTGGTCTCGTGCGTTGTTAGACCCACTCTAGGGCTAAAGAGATCGCCTATGTCCATTGAGGGGATTGTCTTCATAACAAAATTGGCAACTCCAGTAGGGTTTTATAGCCTCTTTTTCTTCCTTTTTTGATCAGTTTGACCGATCGTCAAGATCTAAGTCTGTTTGGATCTCTATAGGTCTGCACAGTGCTTGATTTTTTCTTTAGGGTGTCAAGTCTAGTCTGATTGTTGAATTTATTTTTATTTTTCTTTTATTTCTCGTCCAGCGTGTTTTCTATCCTTACAGAAGCAATGTCAATGATGTTTTATATAAAACAATCCCGTTGACCTACCTTTGAGCACGGGTTTTCCTTTCACAGGCGCGTTGATCCCAGAGATTAGAAAAATTAGGGTTTCCCTTCAGTTTCCAGTGTGCCTTGGCCTCTGAGGTGTCTTTCGAGTCTCATAACATTTGGTACCATTGTGTTTAGCTTGATTGCCTTGCTTGAGTGATGAAATTGTCCCTTTCACCCTGTTTGTGTTTAAGTGGAGTTGGATCACCCTCTAGGGATTCTAGGTCATTTTTCCTTCACTTATCGCTTGTGAGTATCACCAAGAGATTGGTTGGCTCTGCCTGAGAGCTCTGCTGGAATCATTCGAAAAAATGTTTCATATTACTTTTGGCTTGTATTTGCAAAATTGTTTTCATTTGCACTGAATCATTATTGCACTTCAAAATCACCTTTGATTGACTGTCGAACATAGATCACCATTGTTCGATTTGTGAGCTTGATAGTGTATGTTTGTTTTGATTTCCCATTTCAAAAGAGAAAAAGTGAAAGTCATTTTCATTTAGAAATTTTGAATTGGTTTCTTCTTCCTTAATTTTGAAAATAAAACGCGAAATTCATTTTCATTCAAGTACTTTTGGAACAATTTGTTTTCCATTCGAAAAAGAGGAAGTGAAAATAATTTTCATTTCAATTCTTTGTCCATTTGGTTAGTTTTGCTTTGATTAGTTCATTAAATTGCATTATTTTTCATTTGAGCATCCAAGGTGAAAGAAAAAACAAAACATGTTTAGTTCATCTTAGTGAAGAAAGAAGTGATTTTGTTTTCAATAAGATTGCATTTGGGATAGTGAAAGTGAATTCGTTTTAGAGTTTCATTTCAGTCATTTTGAGCTAGTTGGGGGGCATCATTGCTTGTTGCATTGCTTGTTTTTTGAATTCTTGTTTGCACTTTCTCCCTCATTAGTTTAGAGTTCATCGAAATGAAATGAATTCTTTTTTGCATTTAGCTGCATTATAGGGATTCAGGTGACATCGTTATTGAGCCCAAAATTGAAACATATCAAAGATAAACTTTAAAATTTACTCAATTAACCTTAAGGAGCATTTGGAATTAACGCAAACATCTAGAGGTATAGGCTAGAGACGTGTTCCAGCGTCATTAAGCGTAGCAGCTGTCGCTAACAACTTGTGTTACATTCCGAGGGTCATATCCCGTCCCACATATGGAAGTATATAGGACTATACTCCACATATGAAAATTATAAGGGGACACTCTCATCGAACGATTACACATTAGACAACACTACTACAAATTGGGCTCCCACGTACCGTTGAGTATATTTTGGGAGACCCTGCTAGGTTGCAAACTTTCCATAGGTAACCGAGTCGGACGCCTTGTAGACGTGATACACTGAACACATCATTTTGGGAGATTGGCTGCAATACATTAAATCCTTGGTAATATCTTTTTCCAAGGTGTATATTGTAGTTCATTGATACCTGGTAATCCATTTTGCCTAGATTACCCTTTATTATTTTTGTTGTTAAATTCTAAAAGTTACTGTCCAAGGAATAACGTCTTCCATAGTGCACAACTCCTTAGCAAATCTTAGGTTGGGACTAATGGAAATAGTTCCTGAGTTTACCAATCAAGGAATCCCCTCAAATGAGAATCCATGTCCGTTTCCTTATTTTGGAAATGTTGGTGCTCCCTATATGGCAACGTTGTCCCTCAAGGAGGAAAACCATTGGTTTACCAGTTTCGTTATTTTCAACCCCCATGGTTCCAAATGTCCAAGATACTTCTCAAACAAGTTCCCCTCCACCTGAATAGTGTCAACCTCATGTTGATCCTAAATTTTACCCCTCACCCTCTTCTCTTGTTTCTTCACCCCGTTCTTCCCATTCGCCTAGTGAAAGTATGGATTCTAGTAACCAGGAGGCTAAGAAGAAGAAGAAGAAGCAAAATAATAAAGGGGGAAACCAAGCAACCATTGCTACCAATGAAAATGATGTTGAAAAATATTCCATTCAGTCCCACAAAGTAAAATTCCTTTACAAGTTATGTAAGTGTGAGCACCTTCTTAGAGATTTTCCTGCTATTCCCAAGATATTAGAAGTGTGGTCCACTGGATTACATCAGCCTTTGGAGATCATGTTAGTGATAAATCCTCAACTAGTGATAATAAGGCCCATGGGAAAAAGGATAAAGTCAAATTTACATGTAGGTTATGTGAAGGGAATCATCCCATTCACCTTTTTCCTTTTATGGATGAATCCACAAAAATGTTGGATAACCTTACAGCTTCTCGACCTTGTCTTTCGGCTGGTTATCAGAAGCTTTCCTCTGATCCTCTGCTAGTTGATCATGTGATTGATCATAAGTCATATCAGGTCAATCTCACTCTCTCCGAAATGAATCACATGAGTCTGTTCTCGACCAACCATTGGTTGAGAAAAAAGTTGACATGATTCCACCTTTAATTTATCGTACCTTTCCCATAGAGAGTGAACCTCATACCACTCAAGTTATTTTTGTTTCTTCAGATTGCCATGAATTGGACGGAAATCCTCTCGTTCCCATGCTACAGGAGGGTGATCCTCCCGTTCCCGTAACACAAGGGGCCAGTTCTCTCGTTCCCACGACACCCCCTCCAAGTCGTTTGGTTGCTTCCTTTGATTGGATTCTTCTGACAGGATATCGTCTTCCTTCTTACGTGCCCTTTGAGATCACGGTATAGGCTTATAATGTGTTTGTACCTAGCATAATAATATATGAAGGCACATATGTTAGTATTATGTCATAAACTTCTTGGCAAGCTTTAGGTTCTCTACAACTTGCGCCTGTTACCTAGAATTTGTTGGCATCTAACAGAGGAACCAATCAACCATTAGGGATCCTTCCTAAGTTTACAATTAATTTGGGAGGAAAGATTGTCTATATAGACACTATGGTTTTAAAAGTCCCATTATATTTCATCTTACTCCTCGGGTGTGACTATACTTATGTCATGGGAGCTCTTGTCTCTTGTCTCTTTCATGTGATTCGTTTCCCGCATGAAGGAGGAATTGTGACCATTGATCAAATTTCGCTCATCAGTCCTAATTTGGCCCCCATCCAACCAACATATATAAACATGTCAGTGGAATCATCCTCACCACAGGTCAATTAGGTGGCCACCTGTTCCATGCCTGCGTCCAATGATGATCTGGTTAGTGATATAGTGCATCATGCACTGGGGGCATTGGACCCTGATTTCCAAAGTGTTTTTCTCCCGTCTGATGAGAGCCTCTTGGGAGCCATGACCTCTTATGGGCCATGAACAAAGTGGCGAATCAGAGTTCCTTGTATTGTGTCAAGATTTTTAAAAAATTAAACAAGGTGTTAGAGCAGAGTTCCTTGTCTTGTGTCAAGCTCCTTAAAAAATGAAACAAGTTGTCGAAGCAAAGTTGCTTCTCTTGTGTCAAGCTCCTTAAAAAATGAAACAAGGTGACATGAGCATAGTTATTTTACTATTTCAACCTTGTTAAAAATGAAATAGGTTCCTATGAGCATATTCCTTTTAATGTGCCAAACTCGTTAAAAAATGAAACAACTCCCCTTTCAATTTCGAGTCTTTGATTAGATATCGTAAATTCATAGTCGAGTCTTTCACTTGATCTCGTAAATGAAGCTAATTCATTTCCTCCACATGTTAGTAACCAGTAGTATACTTAGGTGAATGAACTGAAGCTTGGGGGGCATGTACCTCGAATTTAGTCACCATGCTGGGGGGCATGCAAACTTATTTCAAGCATAGTTTGTCTCTGTTTCAAGCTTGTGTGAAAATGAAACCATCTTCAAGGGTTTCAAGCATAGTTTCCCTTGTTTCAAGCTTGTGTAAAAATGAAACCATCCCCATTCCACCTCTCTTGATTTCCATTTATATCTACCTCTTCTGTTAGATGAGCCATGTTTTTCTCATTCCATTGTCACCACTTGCTTGGTCGATCATATGCTCTCACTTGGTTTTTTTACCCTTGCCTTGGGAACCGCTGTGATGAGTGGTCTTGTTTGGAAGCCTCTTGAACTTTACTTGTTTTGAGAAGTTCCATCATCACCGGAACTAGTTTCTACCTTGTATACCACTTGTTCCTCCAGGAGGAGTCCTCTTTCAGTTATTTTCAGACTCCCAAAATATGAAAATATTGTCGAGCACTTGTCCTTTCGAGCTTATTAAATTAAATTAATTGACATTGTCTCAGTATACGTTTACCCCTTTTTCGGGTTGAGATTGACTATTTATGAAAAATGAATACCTTGATCGAACATGGTCAATAGGTTCTTTCAGATATTGTTTTCTACCTTTTCGGATTTGAGGGACAATTTATGAAAAGGGACCTGATGGAGTTTTATTTTCTGTTTCTTTTTCAAACTCCCTAAACATGAAAAAGACACTGAGTTACTCTTTCGTCGAACTCGTAAAAATTAAAATGGCGAAAGACTTGTCACCATGACAAGACCGAGTTACTCCTTCCTAGGGCTCATTAAAACTACTAGGATGGATTCATTCAAAGAATGAACTTATATGATAAGAATATGCTATCCTCTTCAAGCTTGTTATAAAAAATAAAGAGGTAGTCGTTAGAAATAACGGGGGAAAAATGAAAGTGAAACTTCCCATGTGTTTTGAGGTAGCATTTCGCTCTTGAACGTGACACTTGTCTGCATTTCAAGTCAGGTTGGAGATATCCTTCATTTGTCACTTGCCTTCCTAGGTTTGGGAAATCTATTTGCCTCTTTTCTTATCACCATTTTGTCATCATGACCTCTGATCCCATTTTTGAGTCATATATTTCCACACTCTGGAGTCGTTTTGCTGATATGTTCAAGAGAAGTCCTCTATAAAATTCAAACATCTTCTTCTTATTTGACCCTCTCTGCAACAGTCCTGAATCAATCCTATCATATTGAGAAACCCTTTGTTTCGTGTCAATGATGCGGGAATCCTTATGGCCATCCTTCGACGGATCATTTCCTATCGACTTCAGCTCATTATCGAGGAAGATGATTTAGAAACTCCTTTTCATTACCTTGGAGATTGCATGCCTCAATGGTAAGTTCTTTGCGTTCGACGACAAGTTCGCATCACTGGCCTTCGATCGGATGATTCTGCAAGTGTTTAACTTCAACTCATTCATTCACACTTGTAGATTGTGAGGTCATACCTTGAGGGCCATCATCATTATTGGTGGTTTCTATCATGCCTGGTAATGGTTTACATTATTGACTGGTAATCTGGTGGTTTCTACCATGTTCGACATCAGCGCATCTATTCACATGGTTAGATTTTTACAATGGGTAGATCGAGATAGAGACAAAGACCCCAGATCACATTTATTACTATCCAGGCTGCATGGAGTTATTGATTATTCATGATTGTACAGATGATCCTTTCTGTACATATGGTTGCGACCATACCGTGGATCCATTTCCATGATCTCTTTCAGAAGGATGGTTGCGACCATACTGTGGGTTCATGTGTTATTTAATGCCTATTCAGAGATATGTTATTAGGCATGTTTATATCAAAGATGTCACATATTTTATTGTGTTTGATTTTTCAGGTCTCCTACCAGTATTTTGAGCCTTTGCCTTAGTTCGTAAAGAATTTCACCCATCACTCCTTGTTTTGCCTTCACGCTTTAGGGGGCATCTCTTAAACATTAATTTGTCACCCCATTCACTTACCGTCCTTGATCCTAAAGTGCCCTAAGATGAAAAATATGTTTTATATCCACCATAGAGAATTAATCAAGATATCCCTTGAAGACCAATAGAAATTTTCCTTGAATATTTTCTGAAGAAGCTCAACTTAAAACCTAAATTTTTGGTTCAACGCTCTTTGCTAGTTTCCTGCCTGTGCTGATGGCATGTTGCAACACTTTGACCTAGCACTACCAACATACTTTTTGATAGGTAAAAGTGTCTTAAACCTCTTCTGGCAGTGTTTCCTCAAATGGAGGAGAAGCTTCATGCACTAGAAGCCTCCAAAATGATGAGTTGGATATGGTTCAACGTAGATATGCTCGAGCTATCTCATTTGGAACTCTTGATCTCATCATTAGGATATTTTCCCTTGAGAAGTGACCCTTCCTCTCTCTTTTATGCATCCCTAAATCCCTCTCCCTTCCTATAAATTGAATCCCATCCTTCAACTACGGGTTGGTCTTTCTTGATCATTAATCCTTTGCATCCCTATACTGTGATTATGCCCAAATTTCTACTTGGGAGAAGGATTGCTTGGAGAGCCTTGATTTGGACTTGGAAATCACCAAAGGGAGCTCTCCAACATCAAGGCCACGATTTTATGCTTCCACTTTTCTATAATTAATAATACATCTAATGTTTCACTTTCCATATTTGTGTAAATATCTATGCAAGTAGCCTAATACTCCTTGATATGTTAGGTAGTTTTTATTTGATGTATGCTATGTATCTTGTCACATTTCTTGTTTTTGTCTCTTTATTTCCTATAGGTATTCGAACGCCAAAAGAAATGAGGACCCTGAAGGATCATGGAATGAAGGTCTTCACCAAAGGACTAGTTGATGTTCTTCTTCTTCTTCCATTTTGAATACAAACTAGGAAAGGGTTTATTAGTTGGTCTCGTACATTGCTAGACCCACTCTAGGGCTAGAGAGATCGCCTCTGTCTGTAGAGGGGATTGTCTTCACAACAATTAAGCCTCACAAAATCTTCCCATAAACTCAACCCTGCGACAGAGAATATGTTGCCCATAAAATTTGGACCTACTGTGCAGAATATATTGTCCAAAAGTTTTACCTCTAACCCAGGTTATGTTGCCCAGAAGTTTTACCTGTTGCCAAAAATATGCCCATAAAATTTCACATGTGAAACTACAGGAGAGAGAACCACAAATGTGAAGTCAAGGAGAGATAGAAAATATACTTGAGATGTATGCGTCATTCTTCTTCTTTTCATTTTCTTGGAAGCCCAAAAGATGTCTTATCTTGTGAGAGATCGAATTCTTATGCTTGAAGGTGGAGGTCGAGTGCCTTATATATAGTGTTTTGGCTGGCTTGAATGGGTGTCTCTTCACTGGGGCCGACTTGACTTGAAGGAGGGTCGACTTGACAAGTTTGTTGCTAAAAAATCAAAAATCAAAATTCAAAATTTTCTCTTTTGAAACCAACATGAAGAACATCTCTTATATTAATCATTTCAAGGACTAAAATAAAATGACATGAAGAACATGTCTTACATTTTTCATTAAATATATTTCAAGGACTACAATATTAATTATGAAGACCAGCCATAGCTACAAAAATCAACACTCCCTCTTAGCTAGGCAAGTATTTATAATGACTATTAAATGTTCCCTTGTTGACGGAATTCTCTAAGAAAAAGGTTCATCATTTATCATAAGCATCAACATCATTCAATCATCCTACTCTTGGTTAACGTTTTTGACCTATGGTAAAAATATATAGCATCAACAAGGTACCATAATTCTGGTCAGCATCTCTAACCTATGGTAAATCATTAGCATCATCTAGTCACCATGATTTTGATCAGTGCATGTCTGGTTTCACCATCATCCTAGTCAATATCTTTAACACGCGGTGAAACCCTAGGGACACACTCAATCCATTTGAGTATTATAGTCGCAAATCCAAAGGCCTCGTTTTAGGCCATGATGCTAAATGTGTTCACTCAACCTATATAGAGTGTAAACTTAACATGATACTAAAAGGCACCTACTCAAATCTATGTTTGAGTAATTTTGTGCCTCTAGGACCATTCTTCCTAATCTTGGTCAACATACTTGACCAGGGAAGAATGTTTGTCCTCTTTGAGACCATTCTCCCTAATCCTGGTCAACATACTTGACTTAGGGAGAATGATTGTCCATGAATGAGCTAGCTATGTTGATGTGTCAATCTAATACCTATGGAAATCATCCTACATCAGCATCATGCTCAACAATTCATCACTTCGAGCAATTCACCAATTATCCAAGTCGCCACTTGGAACCTAGTCAACACTTGTGACCTATGTGAAACCATGGGCCATTACCATTCTTGCAACTAATTGAATGCTAACTCTCTTTCCTGGTGCTAGAGGCACTCACTCGCACACATAGGGAGCACTTCGGGCCTTGATGCTCTCTAGGAAATTATCCTTACCCACATTTTGTGGCCCCTAGCCAATACTTTGACATGTTTGTATTCTGACTTAGGGATAATGTCTACCCCTTGATGCAACAACATCACCATTCGCTCTAACCAAGTAAAATATTCTCAACCACTCTGACTTGTCTTTGAAGTATACAAACTTCTCAATCTTGTCCCTGAAGTATACAAACTTTTCAAAAGTGTCCCTGAAGTATAACAACTTCTCAAGCTTGTACCTAAAGTATACAAAATTCTCAAGCATGTCCCTGAAGTATACAAACTTATCTCTAGGACAAAGGCTTTGTGAACCTCACTGCTCTCTTATGTGCTTTTATGTGTCATCATGGTTGTCTCCTGCACCTTATTAAACAATCCTGTGAGTTGTTACTAAAGCCACACTACTTCACAATTCGCCAAATTAGTTGCAATATACTCATCTCTTGTAGTCCTTTGTGCGACAGATGTTTGCTTCCTTCCCAAGCAAAATCCAAAGTGAATCATCATCTTAATGTGCTCTTCTTGTCTTCAACACTCTCTGACCAATATGAATTTTTATATCCCTGTAATTGCTTCCTTCATTGAAAACCATCAACATAGCTACTTGATAATGAAGCAAACATTGTTGTAGCAATCTAGTTGCTCCCTCTACCACTTAGCTTCTTCATATTAGTTAACATGGAAGTGGGCATGGATTGGTTGGCTTTCATGCCAAATATTTGAAGGATCGTGATAATATGCTTACCCAATTTCTGCCACATTTCTAGTTCTAAGAAGTAATGTATTCAACCAAGATCCTTCATCTCAAACTCAAATGTTAACTCCTTCTGACACCGAAGCAGACCTGGAAGCTCTCTTTATCACCGAAGAAAATTCTCCTCTCATTGTTGCTCCCTTTTTCATGTGAGTATTTCTTCTCTTATTAGAAACAAGTTAGGTAATAATAATATCAACCAAGATCCATCAATACAAGAATACCAAGCCCAATGTGTCTGCTTGTGATCATACAAAGCTTTCTTTAGTATGTAATCATGAGACTTCTTCTTATTCACCTCAAAGCCATGAGGTATATTTATGTACACTTATTATTCTTCAATTATCGAGAAAAGTGATCTTTGGATCTCCCTAGTGCAATTTTCAAAGCAATATAAATTTTAACAAAAGTGTACCTAACAACTAAACCAAATGTCTTGTCCCTTCTACCTGGTGCAATTTTCAAAGCAATAGAAATTTTAACATAAGTGTACCTGACAATTGAAGCAAACGTCTTCTCCCTCTTTCTAGGAGAATCGTTGAATCTTGCTTTGTACTTCTCTATGTTTCCATCTACTATATACTTGTAGATCCACTTGGAATTTTCCACTTACCTTCCTCAAATCTCGACATAGTCTTCAATATGGCACCCTTCAAAATTGTTGGCCTTCCTACTCCTTCTAGACTAAGAGCTCTTCCGCTCATCAGACATGGTTCTAGATGTAAATACAACATCTCCCTCTTGAGCACAAATCACTCTCAAAGAATCCTCTTGTCACAAGCTTTGCTTAATTCTTCCTAGTGCATTAATTTGATGCCAAATCCTTAACAACATTTACGATTTACCTACAACCCCCACTAGGATGTCATGGAAGAAATGATTATAACCTAGAAAAAAGGAAACGAATACAGGAGGCTAACAAATAATAATCAAGGAAGAGAGATATAAAGTACTTATCTTTTTAGGATTGTACGGAATTTTAAACTCCCTTTTGATCCTTGTCTTCTTGCAGGAATGAAATCCATTAGAAATCTCATCATCCTCATACTCATCATCAACATGTTTCTTTCATTTTCTTTCTTGCATGAGCTAGGATTTATTATTTCAACGAAAACATTGATTTAGGACTAACTCTATGGTTTTATCCACAAACCCTAGGGTTTTCTTATCAACAATTCTAGATTTCTAGATGTGAAATTTCCTTAATTACAGTTTACTAGAAATTATTCTTTTATATTATGCAGATTATTTATCTTCAGAAATCAATTATGGAAAATAATGAATAAAACCACTACTACAATTTTCACCATTAATAACAAGAATTGAGGAAAGTAACGCACACACAAAATTTAGACACCAATATTTTTGGACAATAGTCCCTCGAAAAAACCTAGTGTGGGGAAAACCAGTGCAACAGATCATGATTTTTATTATTATTCTTTAGCAAAATTTGTGATTGAAAATTACAATTGCTTGTCATAAACTGGAAACTCTCTGGTAATTTTTTTCTTCAACTGCCAACACATAAAAAATATCTGGAAGGAACTCGACCTCCCTCTGCAAGTGCATACAACCTCACACGTGCGGCATTGGCTAAAGAAAATTCGACCCTACGACCTGTGGAAAACTCGGCCCCCTCTAGAAACTAAATCGGCCTCACCTCTCAGCTGGAATAAATAAGCCTCATAAACTGCCACTTTGTCCCACATGTGCGACTGCAAAATCGGCCTCCTTGAAACCCTTGCACACCAAAATAATTTCGGCTTCCTACAAACAAGTTGAACTAGCATTTTTTTCTCCCTTTGGATCTAAGAAACTAGAAGAAACTAATGAAGAAATTTTCTTTGGAAATATTTAACTCAAAAATTTTTTATTCCTCATTTCTTGGTGTCCTCCACACTATCATTTTTCCCTTGCTCTCACTACAATTCATTGTGTCTCCATAATCCCCATCGAAATTCTCTTGTAATCTCTCATTGACGAATTAACAACCACAATCTAACTCCATTCGATGGGTAAGATCATCTTGACTCCATATCATAACTTTTATAGAAGTCACTAGAGAAAATCAATTTTGTCTCAATTAATATGATTTAATTAACCATATTTCCTAAGTTAGGAAAATAATTATAAATTGGATAATTCATCTAGTTGAGACATTTCCCTTAGAGAATTTTTATGGGTCCTGGAGATAATTATCCTCTTGTGTTCCTTAGCCTCATAGACACCAATAGAGACTAGAACACTTGTCCAAGATAAAATAATATAACACTAGGGTTTACAAATAAATTCTAAGAAGGGCTCATAAGTGTTATGACTTCTCTTTTTATGTGAGAGACCCCTTCAGCTCCCTCTTTCTCCTATCCTACTTGCAGAAATCAAAGATCTATTTGAAATTCTAGTAGAATAGGACCTTATCATTAGTTGCTAAAGTTTTTGTAGTATCTTTCTTGGATTTCTTCTAATGAGGATGCTAATCATAATCATTGCCCTTCCTCTTCTGATCGTTCTTCCCTTCATTGCACTAATTTTTATAATGACTAAACTTGTGGCAACGAAAACATTGAATATCCTTCTTTTGAGGAGTTGGTCTTCTACCTGCATTCCTTTTAAATATTCCAAAATTTATCCTTCCTTTTCCTTTTTTAGAGTGGGCTATAAGCGCTTGAGACTCATTGTCTTGGGTCTTGGAATACTCTCCTTTGAGACAATTTTGGATTCTTCTTGAGTACATGAGGTCCATAGTTCTTCAAAACTTGAAGTTTCCTTTCTGCCACATATATTAGATGAAAATGAATCCCATGACTCAGGTAAACCATTAAGTGTTGTAGTCACAAGTTCTTTATCATAAATGATTTCATCACTTGTTTAAAGTTTATCTCTTATTTGAGAGATCCTCATGAAATATTAGGCCATAGTATCATTTCTTTTCATTCTAACATCCTGAAGCTCATTCTTCAAACTCATTTCTTGACCAATGTTGTTGATGGTATATAATCCAACTAGGGAATCATACATATTCTTTGATGTGTCAAGATTTGCAACATATGGAATCAAAATATCTCTTATAGAATCCACAATAATACTCTTGGCTATGATGTCATACTTTTCATATTTTTCTTTCCATTCATTATTTTAAGGTTTAGTGACCTTGCCCTTCATAATATCCAAGACATAATTCTATGCAAGAATGAGGTCAATCCTTGTCTTCCAAGACCTGAAATTTGTAGCTACTTCCAACTCGTTCTCTAACTTCATAGAGGAACCCATGGTTATAAATAAGTGATTAGATTACATATATCAATGCTATTTCCTTTGTCAAAGCTTTTCAAGAGCGATCTCAGTGTCCTTTCCTTCACCAAAGGTCTAATATGATGTTAAATTTTCAGGTGCAATAAATACAAGCACTAATTTCTTAAAAAATGATAATTGCTTCTAATGAAGTGGATATTATTTTAGCACTTCTAGTTTTATCATTAAGCAATTACACTTCATAAATTCAACCATAAATGCACAAGGACAATAAAGATCACAATGCACAGAGATAACACAATGTAATACTCCTAAATGGAAATAGTAGGTGTAAACATAAGCATGCACTAGACAATTTTAAAACAACACAAGGCACAAACACCCAACACAATTTCATAACAACAGTTGAGCCATTTTGCTAAAATTTGGAATATATTGGAGTACAATAACAAGGAATAACTGCACCTAGGCTTGCATAAGCAAGTTGAAGCAAACGTAGGTGAGATAGATATCTCCAATGAGTAGAAACTTTGGCCCCATATGGCCTTTGCGCTGAACCCTAGAATCAACTGTTGTTGCTGCTAGAGAACAACTCGAATCTCCCACTGGATTACGCAGAATGGTCTAAATTATTGTAGCCTCCTGTTAATTTTCCCCACATGACCCAGAAAGGAATTGATCCCAATCGTCACATAGGAAAACCAACAAATTGGGGAAAATTACGAGTTGAGTAGCAAAACACACTGCTAAACAAAAGGGGATTTTGGCCTGAATACTACCTGGAAAATTCTGAAAATTTAACTGAGGCCTCTCATCCAAATACCCATAAAAACCCAGAAATATTTGGGTCTTATTCCAACCTTCCAAAATCACCCACAATTCTTGTGAGCTCCTCCACTGACTGGAAAATTTGTCCTACAGGAAATCAACCTCTGTAACCCCTCCAAAATATTGAGAAAATTCCCTCAATAATCCTTCTTTCACCTCCTAACAAACTAGCTCCAAAATCTTCAACCAATTCTTCCCCACAAAGAATTGTGTAGTCCAAAACTCCCTCTATGCAGGCACTATCTATCTGGTGGCCTGCCAATGCCACCTCCTTCGACAAACTCCTACCAGAGTATGATGATCATATTGTGATCCTGTGTACAAACATCATACCCAGATAGCCCAATGAGTTCATCCATAAACTGGTTGGCCATTGGTGTTAACTGAAACTCCCCTAGAGAATGTGTGCGCTCAACTGCTAGGTCAACTAAATGACAAATGTCGTATTCAACCGACATATCTGGAAAATGATGGGTGGTCCCACCTAGATCCCAATGCTATTCTAGCCTTTCGGTATCCCCATTGCATGGAATCTCTTGCTAAGATTCAACCTGATCCACTACCATCTCCATAGCCCACTCCATCGGGTACCAAATCAAAATCTCTTGTCATCCAACCCCAAGAGAGGGATCGAATATACACACTCCCACATGGAATAATCCCTCCATCCTGCAAATGTTGTACCCTGCACAACTCATGTTACCTCATCTCACCATCCTAGTCAACACATAAAATCTGTCCAGGTGACTCTGCCTCTCCCTCTCTAATGTGCAAAGGCAACCTACCAGTGCTACTAGCCTAATCTATGTATGTCTTAGCAGGGTTGCCCCATTGCTCCAATGTGCACTCCAGTTGAACCATTAGGGAACCCAAGTGTTCCCCGACACAAGTTATTTTGGCCACTGACTCGGCACAAACTAGTCTCATGCCCTCCAACTCCTCATTTTGCTGCAGAATGACCTCTCGCACTATTGTGGCCTTCTTTCTCAATGTTAGTAGGTAGGCCTGGAACTAATGAAACTATTGAGGGAAATTTTCATCTATAAACTCGGTCACAACTTTGGCCCCTCTGTCTCTTATAGTACTTCTTTAACGATAGGTATGCCTCTAGGCACATCATCAATATGTTGTGGGCAGTCATCGTCTAGAAACACGGTCATAACACTTGGTACCTCATCAAAAGATGGCCCTATGAGTATATTCTATACTCCCTCAACAAAGATGTTAGTCAAAACTATCAAATAGGTCCCCAACAATGGTGATTCATGCGCCACACTGGGTATATCGATGTGCCCCTCACCATCCTGTGTGCCCTCTTGCTCAACCTCCTCATCAAGCTCCTAACATCTAAATCCCAGTCTCCACCAACATAAATCCCCTTGGCCTCACCCTATAAATTTCCTCATCTTTTCCACTCCATTTAAGGGGGTCTTGTGTCCTTTCAGTCAAATTTCTCCACGAGACTTTGTGTGAACTTTGTGTAGGATGTGATACGTGCATGACCCAAACAGATCAACCCTCGATACCACCACTACATATAATCTCCATACAAGTCCAAAGTGGCATGTCTAATAGCATCTTCCTCCCTCATGAGGTTTAGCCGGAAATATTTGTCTCGCTCTTGCACCCATTTTCTAATAGAAATCCTAGCTGAGCCATCAAAGTGGGTGAGGGTCATTTTTCTCTCAATGCTACTCACTCTCCCTCGAGTCTATGGTTCACCCATCACAATGCATACATGCCTAACACCCTCCTGACCCTTTTAGCTTCCCCACAGTTGGCCAAGATCATGCTCTAATACCACTGTAATATTCCTAAATGGAAATATTATGTGTAAACATAAGTATGAACTAGACAATAGCAAGAAATTATAAAACAACATAAGGGAAAAACACCTAACACAATTTCAGAACATTCGTTGAGCCATTTTATTAAAATATGGAATATATTGGAGTATAATAGCAAGAAATAAGTGCACCTATGCTTGCATAAGCAAGCTGAAGCAAACCCAGGTGAGATAGATGTCTCTAATGAGTAGAAACTTCAGCCCCAGATGGCCTCTGCGTTGAACCCGAAAATTTGTAGTTGTTGCTACTAGAGAACAACTTGAATCTCCCACTAGAATGCCCATAATGGTCTAAAATTGTTGTTTTAGCCTCCTCTTAATTTTCCCCACAGTACCTAGAAAGGAATTGGTCCCAATCCTTCACACTGGAAAACCCACAAATTAGTACAAATTACAAGTTGAGTAGTAAAACGCACTGCTGAACAAAAGCGGATTTATGGCCTAAATACTAGCTGAAAAATTCTATAAATTTGACTGGGACCTCTCCTCTAAATACCCATAAAAACCCATGAATCTTTGGGCCTTGTTTCAACCTTCCAAAATCACCCCAAATTCTCGTGACCTCCTCCATTGAATAAAAAAATCATCCTACAATAAATAATCCTCTGTAACCCCTCCAAAATGCTAAGAAAATGCCCTCAATAATCCTTCTTACACCTCCTGACAAGCTAGCTCCAAAATCCTCAACCAAGTCTTCCCCACAAAGACCTGCGTAGTCCAAAACTCACTCTGTGGAGGCCCTAGGAGGAATATTTCAACTTGGGAAGTATTCACACCCTCAGCCCACAAATCCACCTGAAATTTGTTGTAGAATGCTCAAGTATTGGACCTGCAAAACCTGGAACCAGCTCAACCCAAAATACCTCTCCATAAGAATTTGTGGCCCCTTTTTCTGTGCCTAGACGTCTCCTAATAGAAGCTCTATTTCCATGTAATTCTCTCAGGGATGCCTCCAATCATTATTGTAATTCCCCCCTAGGGTGGCACTCAAGGTCCAACGAATAAGGAGTGATCATAATGTCTTGATGAAGACATCCACTTTCAGATTGCAGATTTTGTGCCAAAATTTGGGACAAATTGTACCCAAGATATTTTTTTTTCATAGTGTTAAAGCCATGGCAACACATCAAACTCTTTCCTTCCCATATCATCACTAGTGATGAAGTGGAATGGAATGAGTTCAAGGCTCTCTTGGAAAGGTTGGAAGAAAAGGGATGGGAGCTCATAATATTGTGTTCATGGACTTCGATCCTTAGAATACAAATGGTTGCAAAGATCATCCATTTGATATCATTACAGATGAACCATCCAAGCCCACTCCTTCAGACTCTTAATTCCAAGTCTTATGTCAAAAACAAATTCACAAGCTAGCAAAAAATCGAGTCTAGAAAAGGAATATTGAAGAGATTGTTGCAATATGTATAAAAATTTCATATTTTGCATTACTCAAAGAGAAGGTGGTTCATCAATTCATCGATTTGTATAGTGCCACATGCCTTGGTAGCCCTGAAGTGAAACAATCAATGCTGGAACATATTCTTGATTCTATTTCATAGGAATACAATGACGTGCTGACAAAAGAACCCACTAAAGAAGAAATCCACCAAGTTATCTTTTCCTTCAATCTGGAAAAGCACCAGGACTACATGAATTCTCTGCACATTTTTACAACCAAATTTAGGAGGTAATAAAATTTTGTTTTTGTAGAATGGTAGGTTATAGTTCAAAGAACAACTAAATTGGGGGAGGAATTAATTCTCCCTTTTCAGCCTTGATCCCAAAAGATCTAAATCCTGCTTCCTTTTCAAGATTTTGACCGATATCACTTTGTAATGTCTCTTATAAAGTGATCTCAAAATTTTGCCCAAAAGTCTTAAGCCTATTACGCCCACAATTATCTCAAAAAATCAAGGAGGATTCGTGCATCAAAGACAGATATTTGATAATATCATCTTAGTTCAAGAGGCAATCAACTCTAACCAAAATCGGGAAGACAAAGACATAGTCATCAAACAAGA
Source organism: Pinus albicaulis (assembly GCA_034641835.2). NCBI lineage: Eukaryota > Viridiplantae > Streptophyta > Pinopsida > Pinales > Pinaceae > Pinus > Pinus albicaulis. The sequence continues at coordinate 1,327,904,189 of CM076583.1, forward strand.
TATTTCAAATGCCTTTAATAAAGTAAGTCATGAATTCCTCTTCAAATTAATGGAAAAATTTGGTTTTGATGCTAAATTTACTTAATGGGTTTCTTTGTGTATCAAAGTGACATGGATTTCCCCTTTGGTTAATGGAAGAGTGGTTGGTTTTTTCTTATCCTCTCGAGGGATTCACTAAGGCTTCCTTCTATATTATTTAATATATATTATCATGGTAGTTTCTCTTAGTCAAGGGGTGGAATATGAAAGGATATGTGTGAGCCTTCAGAGAATTATATTTTCGAGAGGTATCAAAAGCATCAATCACTCTCAATTTGTTGATGACTTGATCTTTTTGGGGGTTTCCTCCACAATAATAGCTAGAAGGTTAAAAAAAAAATGAATTCCTTTCATGAAGCATCTATAGGCCAAACAAATTTAGGGAAATCTCATATTTATGCATGGAATGTTTCATTAAGGAAGTATAGACAAATTGTAAGAATTTTTGGTTTTCAAGTAGTTGAATCATGGAAGGAATTCAAATATCTAGGAATTCCAATCTACCTGAAATTGCATAAATATCAAGCATGGGAAGGATTCCTAGAAAATTTAAAGGGAAATTTCCCTCTCGGGGATCTCGATGGATCAACCTTGTTGGGCATGTTGTTATTATCAAGGTAGTTCTATCTGCTCTATATCTATACCAATTCTCATCTCTCCTTGCTCCAGATAACATCCTTTCGGCTTTAGCAAAATAAATCTGGAAATTCCAATGGGAACGTGGTAAGAAAAGCTCCAAAAAATTTCATTTGCTTAAATGGACTTTGGTGAAGAACCATAAAAATCATGGGGGTTTGGGAATAAGGGATTCATTGCTAATTCATAAGGAAGTGGGAGAAAAACTAGTGAAAGCTAAGTGATCATAATGTCTTGATGAAGACATCCACTTTCAGATTGTAGATTTTGTGCCAAAATTTGGGACAAGTTGTACCCAAGATATTTATTTTTTCAGAATGTTAAAGCCATGGCAACACATCAAACTCTTTCTTGCCCATATACTCACTAGTGATGAAGTGGAATGGAAGGAACTCATGTCTCTCTTGGAAAGGTTGGAAGAAAAGGGATGGGAGCTCATCATATTGTGTTCATGGAATTCGATCCTTAGAATTGAAAAATGGGTGCAAAGATCATCCATTTGATATCATTACAGATAAACCATCCAAGCCCACTCCTTCAGACTCTTAATTCCAGGTCTTATGTAAAAAATAAATTCACAAGCTAGCAAAAAATCGAGTCTAGAAAAAGAATATTGAAGAGATTGTTGCAATAGGTATAAAAATTGCATAGTTTGCATTACTCAAAGAGAAGGTGGTTCATCACTTCATCGATTTGTATAGTGCCACATGCCTTGGTAGCCCTGAAGTGAAACAATCAATGCTGGAACATATTCTTGATTCTATTTCATAGGAATATAATGAAGAAATCCACCAAGTTATCTTTTCCTTCAATTTGGACAAAACACCAGGACTACATGAATTCTCTGCACATTTTTACAACCAAATTTAGGAGATAATAAAATTTTATTTTTGTAGAATGGTAGGTTATATTTCAAAGAACAACTAAATTGGGGGAGGAATTAATTCTCCCTTTTCAGCCTTGATCCCAAAAGATCTAAATCCTGCTTCCTTTTCAAGATTTTGACCGATATCACTTTGTAATGTCTCTTATAAAGTGATCTCAAAAATTTGCCCAAAATTCTTAAGCCTATTATGCCCACAATTATCTCAAAAAATTAGGGAGGATTCATGCATCAAAGACAAATATTTGATAATATCATCCTAGTTCAAAAGGCAATCAACTCCAACCAAAATCGGGAAGACAAAGACATAATCATCAAAATAGATATGTCAAATGCCTTTAATAAAGTAAGCCATGAATTCCTCTTCAAATTAATGGAAAATTTTGGTTTTGACGCTAAATTTACTTAATGGGTTTCTTTGTGTATCAAAGTGGCATGGATTTCCACTTTGGTTAATGGAAGAGTGGTTGGTTTTTTCTATTCCTCTCGAGGGATTCACTAAGGCTTCCCTCTATCTTATTTACTATATATTATCATGGTATTTTCTCTTAGTCAAGGGGTGGAATATGAAAGGATATGTGTGAGCCTTCAGGGAATCAGATTTTCTAGAGGTATCAAAAGCATCAATCACTCTCAATTTGTTGATGACTTGATCTTGTTGGGGGTTTCATCCACAATAATAGCTAGAAGGTTTAAAAAAAAATGAATTCCTTTCATGAAGCATCTAGAGGCCAAACAAACTTAGGGAAATCTCATATTTATACATGGAATGTTTCATTAAGGAAGTAAAGACAAATTGTAAGAATTTTTGGTTTTCAAGTAGTTGAATCATGGAAGGAATTCAAATATCTAGGAATTCCAATCTACCTGGAATTGCATAAATCTCAAGCATGGGAAGGATTCCCAGAAAATTTAAAGGGAAATTTCCCTCTCGGGGATCTCGATGGATCAACCTTGTTGGGCATGTTGTTATTATCAAGGTAGTTCTATCTGCTCTATATTTATACCAATTCTCATCTCTCCTTGCTCCACATAACATCCTTTCGGCTTTAGCAAAATAAATCTATAAATTCCAATGGGAACGTGGTAAGGAAAGCTCCAAAAAATTTCATTTGCTTAAATGAACTTTGGTGAAGAACTCTAAAAATCATGGGGGTTTGGGAATAAGGGATTCATTGCTAATGCATAAGGAAGTGGGAGAAAAACTAGTTTGGTTATTTGTCACCCAAGAAGAAGACTGGTGGAAAGTAGCCTTGAAGAAAAAATATATATAAGGAGAAAGAGCTCGATGCCTAGAATCCGTCCAGACAATGAAAGAATTTTCTTCGATCTGGAAATTATTTATTTCATCCCCCCCCCCACTCATCTGCTCAAGGCTATATTGAAATCTAGGAAATGGTAATATCATTAATCTATGTATTGATAATATTATGAGTTAGAAACCTCTTGAGTGATTTCCTAAGTTCCTTCCCCTACAAGAATATTTTTGTGCTTAAAGGAAATTTAGATTGGTTGGAATCTCTAGATGGGATGAATTGGAACTTAAGGAATGCTCCACCAAATCTCTAGCTCTTTGCTGCCAAGCTCCATGAACATTTTCTAGGTTATGCACCTTGGAGAAAGGAGGATGAAGGCTAAATCGATTGGAATGCTTTAGATTATTTAGTCAAGAAAGGCTATGTGGTTTTTCTCTTTTACTTTAATGTGCCTCCAAAGCTCAAAATTTGGAAATAAAAATGCAAGACTAATGCTAATACAAAGGTGAATTCCTTTAGTTAGCTCCTTACATATAAGAAAATCTTGACAACTGAGAACTTTAGAAAGTGAGGTATATATGGCCCTTGAAGTTGCTCTCTATACAAGAAGCAAGTGGAATATATCTCTCGCATATTTTAAAATGTGAGTGTACAAAAAAGGTGTGGATGGAGGCAACGTCTCCTCTCCACAACGAGGTTAAATGGCCATTTGCTCTACAAGAATTCTTCTCCTCTTAGGAAAAATATTAAAAAGGTGGTCTTATATGGAAATCTCTTCTCAAAATGTATTTTGAAGCCCTCCGAAAATTTATATGCTGGAAAATTTAGCTCACCATAAATAATGAAATCTTTAGTAAAAAGCTTACTCTTCCCCAAAGAACTGCATTTAAAGTGATATCACTACGTGTCGAAGTTGAAGCTCAAAAGTAAGGTCATAGCTCCCTTATGAAAGAGTTAGATAAGTCAGAGCAAGCATGGATCAATAAATTTGTAGGTGTGGTTAAAAACCCACAAATTACTGGTTGGAATCAACAAAACATGGGAGAATTATGGAAGCTTAGAATGATATATGTAGAGTTCAAAACTTGGAAGAATAATAGAGAAGGACAAATTCTTCATTTTGATGGGGCATATAAATGAAATCCAAGAGTGGTAGGAGGGGGAGGGGCTCTTTATGGCCCCGAGGAAGATGAAGTGATCAGGTACTCATGGGGACTTAGTCATATGATAAATAATCAAGCAAAGATTCATGGTATTTATTAGGGTCTCTTGATTTCCAAAGAAAATAAACTGAAAGAGCTCACAATTTAGGGATACTCCCTCGTTATATTGCAAAAGTTAGTTAAAGGCTCAACGTCGAAGGAAAAATATTTGGAAAAAACCATGAAAAGAGCAAGGAAAATGGTAAAAGACATTCCATCGATAGTATACTTTCATGTCTCGCGTGACCATAAAAATAAGTGGGCAAGATCACTAATGATGGATGCAAATTGAAAGTGGGAGAATTATGCATCAACACCCAAATTAAGCCATCAATTATCCCTTAATGGAGTCTAATAACTCAAAAAATAATTTAACCCAATGCATATCATCTCACCAGATCATGTTCATAGTCATTAAGGACTTTATTATCAATCAATAGTTTTATGTTTTGTAAATGTTGTGTTATTCTGGGGGGATTCTATAAGGTATACACCTACAAAAACCCCATTTTTATCACTTAGCAGCATCCCCCTCGGGAGAGTTTAGCATATCTCTTGGATAAGAGAAAAATGATAGTAATTGTGAAGAAATTGATATGTAATTCCTTATGTATTTGTCGTGATCGAGGAATGGATTTATATAATATAAATACTCTTTCTAGGTAAGAAATCACAAACATTCCTCCCAAGCACTCGAGATAAATCAAACTGACTATGAGACTACCTTGTTTATGGGACAAGGGACACCCTTTATGTAGTGATTCCACTACTTGTTAATCATAGTTTGTAATTTAAAAATATAATATTAGATCATGGAATATTTCAAACGATAAGGATAAAAAAGATTGGAATCTGAACCTGAAAGAAAGTAAGTCTGCATATAGATATTTATATATAAAAGATTATTTTCAAAAATAACACAATGTATTTTATTTACTTCCCAAAAACATATAAAATATGTATATCTTAGTGGACTAATGCATTTATTTTTTAGGTCTATTAAGTTGTGTTCCAATAGTTAACCATTGAGAGTTTTCTAACACTAGCCTATGTTTCATTCTTAAAGGGATGATTCCTTTGGATTTTAACTTATGAATCCTCATAGTGACATGTTTAAGGAGTGACAATCCATTAAATCCAAATCTCAAACCCTTGATCCTAATAAATATAAATAGATTCATTTATTTTAATAAGAAGAAAGGAGGATATGAGAGGAACTGACTCCATATATTTAACCAAAAAAATAAAGAGTGTAAATGATATTTACATGCATATAGGTTGTGCAAAGCTTTTCCCTCTATATTATAAAGTAGGTATTTTTCCTTACAATTTGTAAAATTCAATCAAAATAGCATTTATATTATCTGACCACATAGTGTGAGGGGTTCACTAACTCATGCCCCATAAACATGGATACCCCAACCTGTGTTATGAGTATAGTCGATGACGTTGTGGAATGGTATCTAAGTTTGGAGGGAGTTGCATTTGGTGCATTTTCCCATTTCTTTGCAAGTCGAGGAAGCTACAAAAATTGTTACAGGTGTGACCGCCCTTTTGCCTTCAGGTCGCCAGGCAGCACATGAGTTGTTGGCGGGGGTGGGGGAAGTAGTTCGCAAGGATAACAAAGAGTGAGTATTTTCGGTTAGGATTCTGCTGCTACGTTTTTAAATGTTGTGCCGCCAGAGACAAGAAGAGAAATTCAAAAGTTGGAAGCCCAAGTTGGGGTGGAGAGGAAATCCCACTCAGATTTTGAAATTATGGACGAAGTATCTGCCTAGATTCTAGACCTTGGCCACACCAAGGAACGAAATACGTAGTATTTTAATTTAGTGGCTTTCCAATGACAGATGAAAACTTTGTTGAGGTTGGTTTGAAAGACAAACAAGTTGATAGGTATAATATCTTTTCCTCCTTGGAATACATCTAAATAATGTTGAGGAACCAATGACTCACCTTGGACAAGTTATATGCAAGGCTTTCCCATGTGGAGGAACATTTAAATTGCGACTCTAACATTGCTGAACCTCCATGATCGAGTGCCAGAGCCCCAAATCCCATCTCATCCTCTGAGTCTGAATGATTTCTCTTGCCTGTCATATACCTAGTTTTTTTTTTTTTTTTTTTGTCTATTATGTATGTTTTGGGCAACCCAATAATAAGGGCTTTTATATTCACTGTTGTAATCTAGATATAGTTGTATGGCTTAGTTTTGTGGCTAAGGTGTTTGTAGGAAAGTTTTGGTCTTCTGGAACTTTGGTAGCACAAGTGATACATAGAGAAAACCTTTGTTGGATAGATGTTATAACAATGTGTATCTGGGTTTTTGGTATTATAAAGTATTAATTTACAAAAAAAAAAACATTTAAATTTTCTTAAAATGTAGGTTTTTACAGTTGGAGATCATATTGTCTACAATGAAACTAGATGGCTCCCCTACAACCTCCTTCAAAGACTGCAAATACTTGAGGGATATTTTTTCCTCTCCTCAAAGAGAATCCATCCAATAAATTCATAAATTTAAAAGGGAATACCCCCTTAATGGAGGGGGTAAAAAAAGAAGAGCTCTCTAAGGTTCTACACAATTTTCAGAAAGGGAAAATCCCTAGAACGAATAGTCTCCCCATTGAATTCTATCTTGAATATTTTGAATTTATAGTTAATTATCTCCTTTATTATATTGAATACTCTAGAACCTCGGGATATGTATTTTCCCCCTTCAATTCCACCTTCATTGCCCTTATCCCCAAATCAGACTCTCCTACATATTTCGACCTCTTCCATCCAATCACCTTGTGTAATTTTATCTACAAGATCATATCAAAGCTCATTTCCCTTCTTCTCAAGGACATATTTTCTGAACACATCTCTCTAGAACAATTTGGGTCCATGTTGAGATTCAACAAGATGATGAGCTTAGTGAAAAGTAAGCACCTTCACTAAGTGGGGCCCGTAGGCTATTTTTAGGTGTATGTCTATTTTTAGACATGGTGAGCATATTCTATAAGTTTCAGGATGTTATTTGTAGATGGTTGATCAAATGTGAAAAATAGATGAAATTCTATTTTTAGAATATTGGGCGAAGTCTATTTATAGATCGTCAATCTAAATATAGATGCATGTCAATTATTATTAGCCCTTAATAATAATCCGACAAAAAATATCAGCTTATTCTCATGGAGCACTTTGTTTTAGTGAACATATTTGGCAAATTAGTGGGCTGAAGGAATTACAAAACTCCTAGGGTGGTTGGTGACTCATGCATGGAGGACTCAGTTAGAACTGAAGTGGCAAAGTTGTGACAGAGTTGGAAGAGTAGTTATGGGGTTTGTTATTTATTTTAACTCAGTTAAGTGAGTTAAACTCAGTTGAGCTAGTTGTATCTAGTCTAACTGAAAGATACACTAGTGAGAGTTTAGTGAATTAATTAGTTAATTAATTCATAACTAATAACTCACTTGCAACTAAACAAATACAATAGTTAACTACTTACATGTCAGACCCAGTGGAGAGATAGGTGAAAGGGTGAGATGGACTATCTGTTGTGACTATAGTGATGCATTCAATGCATCTGACACACATTGGAGATGCCAATGAGGATTGTGAAGTCAAGGCAAGGCCAATTTGAATTCATTCAGTGGTCTTCTTCAACATGGATTGCACAGTGGAGGCAGGCTGTCAGGAGGCAAGAAGGTGGTGCATAACTATGAAAAATTTTGCATGACAATGTGTAATGATTGTTGATTGTACTAAGAGCTTGATGTACTAAGCTTTGTATGAGATTATTACATGATTCCATTGATAACATAATATATGATAGTTGGGTTTTTTAGCTTTAAGATTTCCTGTTAAACAACTGTGTTTATGTGCGATTGATTTGCTTCATATGTTTTTCAATTGGAAATTTAATTTTCGCAAAGAATTAAGTGGAAGGATTATGTATTTAACATAAGACTAATTTTTTATATCAGGAGGATCCGGTAATAATATCAGTATTAATAAATTTATACATGGCATCAGAGCAGTGTTAATCACTGGATATTTCATTAGTGAAGCAGTGCTGAGATTTGTGCTGGTGGACAATTTGAATTTGCTGCAAAAATTTCTTGGTGCGACAGTTGAGTATTGATTGAAATGGATTTCAATGGGTTGCAATTGGAGTATTCCCTTGAGGGTAGCTCTAACTACATAGTCTGGAAGGACAGGATGGAGACGGTGCTTGAAGATAATGGACTGAAGGATTTCATCGATAGCGATGTTCCTAAGCCTACTTCTAGGGATGCTACAGTACTTGACGCATGGAAAAAGAAGGTAGCGAAGACAAGAAGAATTCTGTTGGAAGGTGTGAAATACTATATTGTGTCAAGCCTTCACATGAAAGCCACTCCATTTGCAATGTGGAAGGCTTTGATAGATATTTTCCAAAGCAACAACAACCATAGGAAGTTGGCGCTGAAAGATAAGCTCAGAAAAATCAAAATGGAGAAGAGCGATAATATTCCAAAATATCTCACAAAGTTTGTCTAATGTAGGGATGAGCTAGGGAGTGTGGGAATTACAATTTCCGATGATGACTTGGTGAGCTTGGCTCTCCTTGGGCTTCCGAAGAGTTGGCATAGCTAGGAAGACTATGTCAATGGGCGAGAGAAACTGCCAGATTGGGAGCGACTTTGGTCGGATCTTGTGCAGGGGGAGATAAGGCAGAATACCAGGGATGGCTCTTCATCGAAGAATGATGATGAAGAGAATTGCGCTTTGGTAGCCAAAGCAAGGAAAGGGAAGGGGAAGAAATCCCATCCAAAATTCGAGGCTAAAGGCAAGAAGTTGGATTTGTCCAAGGTGAAGTGTTTTCACTTTCACAAACATGGGCATCTCGCCACTAACTTCCCACAGAAAAAGAAGAACAAGAAGGTTGCTAGAGCTGCAGCAGGTGAGGCCTTAGCCTCACAATTTGAACTTGATTTCTCTTTGATCGCATGCTTGGTTTCAAGCGCAATGGGATCGGTGTGGTATCTTGAAAGTGGTGCTTCCTTCCATATGACGGGAGACAAGGAGTTGTTTAGTGACTTGGAGGAGAAGGATATCTAAATGCATATAAAGATGGGCGACGATGGTAGATACAGTGAGATTGGCATTGGAACCATTACCTTTGAGAGGAAGTCAGGTAAACGATTTATGTTGAAAGGTGTTATGGATGTTCCAGGTCTAAAGAAGAACTTGGTCTCGGTCACTATGTTCGAGGACAAAGGTTATGACGTTTTTTTTAGCGAGGGAAAAGCCTCCCTGCGACATAAAACAACGGGTAAAACCAAGAGGATATGGATTCAAGTTAAGAATCTATAAAATCTAGAGGTAGATGGTTGCGCTGCAATGATGGGCAAAGCAGAAGAAGTGGTGAGCCGGGATAAGGGTGAATTATGGCACAGGAGATTGGGCCATCTTCACCATGGCGCCTTGAAGATTTTGCAGCATATTTCTACTGGACTTCCCAACGGTACTATTGCGCAGTCATATCAGTGCAGGGGATGTATTATGGGTAAGTTTTTGAAGACCACCTTTCATGAGAAGGAGAACCATGCTTCGGTGATCTTGGAGAGAATTCACACAGATGTGTGTGGACCTTTCTCAGTTTCTTCAACAACAAAACACAGGTATTTTGTTATATTTGTTGATGAATATTCTTGTAGATGTTGGATCTTCTTCATGCAGAAGAAGAGCAAAACATTCTCAAAGTTCTGTGAGTTTAAAGCATTGGTGGAGAAGGACTCGGGGAAGCAAGTGAAGGATCTTCGGAGCGATAATGGTGGTGAATATATCTTGAACGAATTCAAAGACTTCTATAGCAAAGAAGGAATTCGAAGAGAACTCATAGCACCTCATAAACCACAACAGAATGGGGTCACATAGAAGAAGAACAGAACGATCGTGGGTGTTGCACGAGCTATGCTGCATGACCAGGGCCTACCAATGCACTTATGGGTGGAAGCACGCAACACTACAGTTTATGTGCAAAACCGTTGTCCTCATAGAGTACTTGGCATGAGTACACCTGAAGAAGATTTTGCTGGTAAGAAGCCTAATATTTCTCATTTGAAGATTTTTGGCTCATCTGTTTACATTCATGTGAAAAAGGATGCCAGGAAGAAGTTGGAGCCGACTGCAGAAGTTGGGGTATTTGTGGGGTACACAGAAACACCCCATAATTATCGTGTGTATTTTCCAAACAGTCAAATGAATGTGGTACGACGGGATATAAAATTCAATGAGGTGAAGGCCATGGAGTTGTCGCTTGAGAGGGAGATACACTTGCATGCAGAGGAGGAGCTACTTACTCCCAAAGTTGATTCTCTAGATGTGGATCAACCATAGGAGGAGATTCATGGAGTGGAGGAGTCCACTCATGCAAAACCAAACATCAGAACAGGCAGAAAGCATACCATAGAAGCTGAGAGACTGAAGCTTGATGCGGCACAGAATGCAGGAGTCCCTACATCACAGTGCAGACAGAGACAGTCACCTAACCGATTTGCTGGATACATGGCTCTTATGAGCAAGTGTATTGTGACAGAGCCATCTTATTTTGAAGAAGCAGCGCAGGAGCCCACATGGGTAGATGCCATGGTGGAGGAGTATGACCCCATTGTCAGAAACAATGCTTGGGATATTGTTCCAAGGCCAATGGGTAAATTAGTGGTAGGTTCAAGATGGATCTACAAGGTAAAGCAAGCTACTGATGGGAGCGTTAAGAAGTATAAGGCAAGATTTGTTCCCGAGGCTTCTCACAGATTGAGGGGATTGATTATGAAGAAACCTTTGCATTTTTTGCACGGTATTCTTCCATAAGGACCAGCCTTGCTCTCTCAGTGCAGATGGGTTGGCACATTCATCAGATGGATGTGAACACTGTGTTCCTTAATGAGATCATTGAGGAAGAAGTATACATTGAGCAGCCTGAAGGATTTGAGATCTTCAGCAGTGATTCACATGTGTGCAGACTCAAAAGAGAGTTGTATGGGCTGAAGCAAGCACCATGTGCTTGGTACACTCGAATCGACAGATATTTCACTAGACTTGGCTTCACCAAGAGTGAGGCGAATGCAAACCTATACAAAATTGTGTGGAGGGTAAGATTTTAATCATTTTTATTTATGTTGATGATTTAATACTAACGGGTGATGAGCAGTTGATACACTCATGCAAGGCAAATCTTGCAAAGGAGTTTGAGATGAAGGATTTGGGCCTCCTTCATTATTTCCTTGGATTGGAAATATGGCAGCGAGAAGGTGAGCTGTTTGTGTCTCAAGGAAAGCATGCTTGGGAGTAAGTTTCACATGGAGGACTGCAAGCCCATGGATACTCTTCTTCCAGGAAATTGGAGGAAATAGGATGCTACATCGGTAGAGGTAGTGAATGCCACTGTTTATCGACAGTTGGTGGGTTCGCTCATGTATTTAGTTAATACAAGACCGAACGTATGCTATGCGGTGAACCAGCTTAGTTAATCGATGGTTAAGCCTACCAAGCTCTTTTAGAAGGCAGGAAAGCATGTCCTGAGGTATCTCAAGGGAACATCTGAGTATGGATTATGGTACAGACAGATAGATGAGGTGAAGTTGCATGGCTTCACAGATGCAGATTGGGCAGGCAGCCCAACGGACAGGAAGAACACATTAGGAGGGGTTTTCGGTATCGGATCTACAGCAGTTTCTTGGTACAGCAGGAAAAAAATATCTGTGGCACTCAGCTTAGCAGAAGCAAAATACATGGCAACAAGTCAAGCTGCACGTGGGGCTATCTGGATGAAAAAGATACTAGTCGATTTGTTCGTTTCTCATTTAGATCCTACAGTGATACATTGTGATAATCAAAGTTGCATTAAACTCTCGATTAATCCTGTGTTTCATGATAGATCTAAACATATTGATATCTGGTATCATCATATCAGAGATTGTGTGCAGCGGAAGATCATGTTTCTTCAGTACATTCCTACGGAAGATCAGGATGCAGATATTCTGACGAAGGCGCTTGACAGGAGAAAATTCAAATACCATAGAGGCATGATCAGGGTGAAGGATAATCTCTATCTTGTTGAGAGGGAGTGTTGAGATTCAACAAGATGATGAGCTTTCTTCTCCCAAGTGGGGGCCAGAATATTTTAAGAATATATATTTTTTAAAACCCAGTGACATACTCTATAAGTTACGAGGATGCTATTTGTAGATGGATTTGATCAAATGAAAATAGATGAAGTCTGTTTTTAGAATATTGGGAAAATTCTATTTATAGATCGTCAATCTAAATATAGATGCATGTCGATTATTATTAGCCCTTAATAATAATCCGACAATAAATATCAACTTATTCTCTTGGAGCACTTTATTTCAGTGAACAGATTTGGAAAATCAGTGGGCTGAAGGAATTACGCAATTCCTAGGGTGGTTGGTGACTCATGCATGGAGGACTCAACTAGAACTGAAGTGGCGAAGTTGTGACAGAGTTGGAAGAGTAGTTATGGGAGTTGTTATTTAGTTTAACTCAGTTAAGTGAGTTAAACTCAGTTGAGCTAGTTGTATCTAGTCTAACTGAAAGATACACTAGTGAGAGTTAGTGAATTAAATAGTTAATTAATTCATAACTAATAACTCACTTGCAACTGAACAAATACAACAGTTAACTACTTGCATGTTAGATCCAGTGGAGACCTAGTGGAGAGATAGGTGAAAGGGTGAGATGGACTATCTGTTGTGACTATAGTGATGCATTCAATGCATCTGACACACATTAGAGATGCCAATGAGGATTGCACAGTCAAGGCAAGGCTAATTCGAATTCATTCAAAGGTCTTCTTCAGCAGGGATTGCGCAGTGGAAGCAGGCTGTTAGGAGGCAAGAAATTGGTGCATAGATATACAAATTTCTGCATGACAATGTGTAATGATTGTTGATTGTACTGAGAGCTTGATGTACTAAGCTTTGTATGAGATTATTACATGATTCCATTTATATACATAATATATGATAGTTGGGGTTTCTAGCTTTAAGCTTTCCCGTTAAACAACTGTGTTTATGTGCGATTTATTTGCTTCATATGTTTTGCAATTGGCGATTTAATTTCCGCAAAGAATTAAGTGGAAGGATTTTGTATTTAACATAAGATTAATTTGTTAGATCAGGAGGATCCGGTAATACTATCAGTCTTAATAAATTTCTACAGTCCCTACAAAATCATTAGATCCATGATGCCATTGGCCTTGCCTAAGAAAGCCTTCATTCTATTCACACTAAGAAACAAAGAGCCATTCTCTATGAAGTTGATTTGCGAAAGAATTTAATCGAGTAATTTGGCTCTAACTCAGACTTCTCCTTATTCATTTAGGCTTTTTCCACTCATTTGTAACCTAGGTGCTGAATTGCATCAACGCAACCTCTTTTTCCTTGTTGGTTAATAAAGAAACCTCTCCTTTCTTTCATGCAAAAGAGGTCTCAAATAGGATTGTCCTCTATCTCCTATTTTCTTCCTCCTAGTGGTAGAAGTCCTAAGTAGACTAATTATGGATGCAAAATCAAGAAGGGGATTTAAAGGGATTACTATCTGTCAAGGTTGCAACCTCTCACACCTACTCCTTGTATATGATATTCTGATTTTTTCCGAAGGAAACATATTGCATCATCAATCTTTAAGAGATCCACTATCCATATTTACTAAAGCTATATGAATGAAGATAAGTGATGCAAAATATACCATTTATGGTTGGATTGTATCAAAAATGGTAAATGCCTTTATGGAGATTTTTTTCTCAACTATAATCAATCAATTAGAATCAGGAATAAGATATATGGGTTTCATTATAAAACTGATCAATTACCTAAAATTGGATTAGAAATGGTTTTAAAACAAAATAGAAAATATAATTCGAATATGGTGCAATAAATGGCTCTCAATGGTAGGGCAATTGGTTTTGTGTAAAGTAGTTGCGGAAGCCATCCTAGTCTTATGGGATTCATTAACTTGGATCCCTTTGGGCATTATACAAAAAATGAAAAAAAATCATCAGGAATTTTATGGGCATGCAAGAAATACAAAAAGAAGTTTTCTCTCACAGCCTATAAGTACATAGTCATCCCTAAAGACCAAGGTGGGTGGGGATTACAAAATTTCACCTAGTTCTCCAAATCCCTTGCTGATAAAGGGGTGTGGAATATCATTCATGGGAGGGCCTTTGAGCCTAAATCACTCAGCAAAAATATATCAGACCACTTTCCTCTTTAAATGGGTTCATATCCTCCCAAAAATCTACAAAAATAAATAAATCGTAAGGAAAACAATTATCAAATTTTTTCCTATAGTTGATTACTATCTCTGTTGGAAGATAGGGAATGGCACACAAGGAAAAGATCCTTGGATTGGAAGTCATCATTGGTATAAAGTGCCAAAACCCCTTATCCACTTGCTAAATGAAGAGGGTTAACACAACTTAAATCACATAGCATTAGCCCCAACCTCACTTGGACAACAAGAATGGGTCTCCGCAGAGAACTTGCATCAAGAAGGAGAGAATGTTGAAGCTTGGTCATCATACATTCGAGGATTATAATTCTCTAATGTTATTATCACAGATACCGAAGACAATCTTATTTGGACCTTGAATCCAAGGGGGTATACTCTCCTAAAGTAAGGCATATGATTCTTGTTGCAAAAAGCGTCCCCCTTGACCTTCCTTAGTGGAGGAAAAAACTCTGGAAACTAAATTTCCCTCTCAAATATAAATGATTTATGTGTTGGTTGTTAAAAAATAAGGCTCCTACTTAAGAATTTGCAAAAACAATCCTTTCATGGGCCAATATATTTCTCTTTGTGCAAGGATAATTTTGAAACAATCTTTGTCTCTTTATATATTTCCCTTTCTCCAAATAAGTATGGAAAGAAATAAGCGAGTGGAGAAACAACACTTTCCTTGGATGCCACTTTAGTTGAAGAAAACTTAAGAAAATGGCTACAAAACACAAAAAAACCAAAGCATAAATCCCTCTTATGGTTGCTTCGAGTATTTGGCTTGAAAGAAATCTTGCAATTTTTTAGGACACAAATCCAATCCTAATCAAAGCGACTATCAACATTATTTTAATATTCAGGGAAGTAAGTCCACGAGGTCTTGGATAGAAGGTGATCGGGTGCTCTGTTAAGGTATAAAGTGCTAAAACCCCTTATCCACTTGCTAAGTGAAGAGGTTTAACACAACTTAAATCACATAGCATTAGCCCCAACCTCACTTGAAGAACAAGAATGGGTCTCCGCAAAGAACTTGCACAAGAAGGAGAGAATGTTGAAGCTTGGTCATCATACATTTGAGGATTAGAATTCTCTAATGTTATTATCACAAATACCGAAAACAATCTTATTTGGACCTTGAATCCAAGGAGGGAATATTCTCCTAAAGTAAGGTATATGATTCTTGTTGCAACAAGCGCCCCCTTTGACCTCCCCTGGTGGAGGGAAAAACTTTGGAAACTAAATTTCCCTCTCAAATCTAAATGATTTATGTGACGGTTGTTAAAAAATAAGGCTCCTACTTAGGATCATTTGCAAAAACAATAATTTCACGGGCCAATATATTTTTCTTTATGCAAGGCTAATTTTGAAACAATCTTTTGTCTCTTCATACTTTTCCCTTTCTCCAAAGAAGTATGGAAAGAAATAAGCCAGTGGAGAAACAACACTTTCCTTGGATGCCACTTTAGTTGAAGAAAACTTAAAAAACAAAACACGAAGCATAAACCCCTCTTATGGTTGCTTCAAGTATTTGGCTTGAAATAAATCTTGCAATTTTTAGGACACAAATCCAATCCTAATCAAAGAAACTATCAACATTATTTTAATAGTCAGGGAAGTAAGTCCATGGGGTCTTGGATAGAAGGTGATCGAGTGCTATGTTAAGGAACTCCTTGATGTGAAGTCACTCGTTCAATTCACCGCCCCGTTCGGGGTGATATATTGGACATGTTGAAGATGTAGTCCTGCCAAGCTTACAAAAAAAATAGTCAGGTAAATAAAACAATCCATAATTGGAAAGGTCCACACCCAATATAGGAACCAATTATACAAAAATACTACCCTTGGGTTATTTTTGATGGTGCAACTCAAGGATCTCCCTTTATTGGAGAGGATGGTGGAATTTTAAATTTAAATCGCACTCGTCCTTTAGCATATCAACAAACATTGGACTAGCCACAAACAACTATGTATAACTCTTTGCTCTAAATTGATTTTGCAACTAGCAATAGACAAGGGATCTCAAAACTTCATATATATGGGGACTCTCAAATGGCAATAAAATGGATGTTGGGAACAACATAATTGAATAATTACTCTCTTCTACCTATGTTTCAAACAATATGCAACTTAAAGGGCACTTTCTTTGAGATCTCTTTTGATCATGTTTATAAGGACAAGAACATGAAAGTTGACTCCTTCTCAAAATATTGACTAGATATGGAATGAGGCGTATTCAAGGTCACAAAAAAAAAAGGCAAGATATATTTTTGACCTTTGACAAGAACTACAAATTATGGAAATTTTATTTGATGCTTTTGTTATATTGTTGATGAAATACTAACTTTAAAAATAATTTTATATAAAAGTAAATTAGCAGTTCCTTTTTGGATGATCCTATAGAAAAACATTAATTATATAGACATGCAATTTGTAAATGAATTATTGTAGACACTCTTTTTATTTTTTTTCTTGTGATATTAAAAAAAACACTTCTATCTCCTAGGCTAAAGCCATTTAAATGCTTGATGTATAAGCCCATATAATTTTATTTACTACTCATAAATAAAATATCATTTAAAAAAAAATTGATATAAAAAATATCCATTCAATATTGATATTAAAATAATGTATTTGTTATTAATATTTTTAATGATAATTTTTAACTGAATATAAAATTACATTTGTAATATATTACATTGTATAAATACTTTTCTATACATCAAACACACTTCAAAATTCGTACATTAAACATTCGTACATTAAACAAACTGCAAAATTCTTATAAACTATGAAAACCAATTCAAATTTTTCAATGCTCTTTTCCGACATATAAATTAGTAATAATAAGTACCCGTACCTTTTTAATATGAATGGTTTTTAAATACTTTGTTGACATGCCTTAAGGGATATTATGTGGTTTACTGAGGATATTTGTTGTTTTGGCTCGGTTTTAGTATAATTTATATGGTTCAAGTATAAGTATATAATTGATATTGTTGATGGTGAAGAGTGTGTTGTTAAGACACTTGTGATGAAAAGGTCATCGGTTTCAATTTCTCTGAAGGCAAAAAAAAATTCAGCTATGATAAGGGTTGGTGTGATTGAGGTCGAGGTCGAGTACAATCCCTAGAGAATTTTGACAGTTTAAATGTCCCTCGATCACAATTTTTCAGACCATAAATTTAGTGTAAAATCATGTAAATACCCACATTACTATGCAAGCAAAAAAACATTAAAAAAATATTTGTATAATTTTAATAGAAGGCATTTGGTGTTTATTTTAGTGATGTGGTTATAGGTACTTTGTTTTATTTTAGTGATGTGGTTAGAGGGCACGAGGGCACCAATTGCAAATTATTGTTATACTCAACTACGGTCACTTCTACGTGGAATATGTGACGGTTGCTGAAAGGTGCTTGCAATGTCTCATTGAAACCTCCGAAGAAATTATTGAAAGCACCAAAAGGAATGCCGTGGTCATTAAATGATACTTGCAATGTATGAGGGAAGTAGTTGAGAAATTATCGAAAGCGTCAAAATAGACTCATACTACAAATGTCATTTGAAAAGCACCAAAATAGTTTCATAATGCAAGTTTAACAAATCCAAACATATTATATAATTTATAGCCACAAGCTTGGCGTACCATGATCATGATGGAACATCAAGTTTTGTTAATTGTATTTCAATATTATAAATAAAATAATATATAAATGGATTTTATAATAACATGACAAATTTATTTATTGAGTTTTAAATTTATCACAATGTATTATTAAAATCTTCTCACTTTTTATTATAGTCATAGTTGTGAGAAAGTGATTTTTTTGGACTTTTGGTGCGCAATTAACTCATGTCTGATGTTTTTGGATGGTCTTATTGCACATGACAAAATTTTGTTATTTTACACATGAGAGCATTCTATGTTCTATGATGGTCAATTTATGTCTTATGATGGTCAATTTATGTCTTACAATGGTCAAAGTGTGGTGGACTATGTTATAAGCTTAAAGAAACTTATGACAAGTTTCATAGACATAGCGGTGAAGGATTGTCCCATAGAAATGAAATGAAATCACAATCCATTACATGTAAAAATCAGCATACAAAGAGATAATCAACACTAAGAGGAGATGCAACAAAATGAAAAGAAAGAGGCTACCCAAGCTACAATATTTTGATGCATGAAAAGCAAGAAAATTTTCGAACAACCCTCAAAAAGCAATTGCACGAAGGGGGAACCAATGGGATGGTCAACTCAAATGTAATTATAGACAGTATAATGTTGACCTCTATTATCCTCAAGGCTCTCAATTCTTGCAAAAGGTCTAGGCCTAAAAGAAGCAACAAAAATAACTTTCCAACAAACCCATGGTATAATGAGGACTGTAAGGCAACAAAGAAAATGGCCAAAATATGGGGTACTAATAGGGAATATGCAAAGCTACTCAGACTGAAAAAATAAGCTTATATGCAAACAAGAAGAAAGGAGTTGAGTGCACTTGGGAGGCACGATCCAAGAGACTTTTGGAAATAATTGCAACAAAATGTCACAAATAAAGAAAGTAATATCACAGATCTTGAATGGTTGGAATATGCAAATCAACTATATGAGAGAGTGCCAGATAAGGATAGCCCTCCGATAATCATTTCTAGAACTAAACTTTTCTCTTCAAAAGACATTAAAGATGGAATAAAGAAGCTTGTTATGGGTAAAGCTCGAGACATAGATGGTTTATAGGAAGAATACTTAAAATGGGGCTTGGAGGTGCTCACGCCTCACATTAAAAGAATATTAAATGGGGTCATTTAGAATGGGTTTCCGACAAATTAGACGATTAGTGTTGTCACCACCTTGCTCAAAAGTGGCGACATCAACAACCCTTTAAATTACCAAACCATAATGATCAATCCTCTTTTTAATAAAATTTTTGGGAGCATGATAGAAAAACGGATCAATGTTTGTGATGAAAAGAAGGGAAAGAGGGTGAAAGGACAACCATGCTTTAGACCAAAGCATTCTACTATCGACCATTGCATTATGCTTAGACACTTGATCAATAAGGTTTGGGATAAACAAGGACCAAAGGTATTTTGTTGCTTTGTTGACTTTAAGAAAGATTTTGATATAGTACCTAGAAGCAAATTGTGGAGTAGAATGGAAGAGTTAGAAATTTCAAACAATTTAGGGCTATTGTCCATAGGTTGTATAACCAAGTTTGGGCTAAAATTTGAACCAAGAAAGGTTTTTTAGAATGTTTTGGAAGTGATATTGGGATCAAGCAGGGATGCCCATTATTTCCTACTTTATTTGGGATATACAATGATAAATTAGAGGATTTGATAGAGAATTTTGGTCGTGGGAGGGTCCACTTAACCAATTATGTTCTAAATTTGCTTCTTTAGGATGATGATCTTATTTTAATGGAAAAATAACACAAGATTTGAAGGAGCACCTAAAATCCCTAGAGTGTTTCTGTCAAGAAGTGGGGATGAAAGTGAACACTAACAAAACTAAGGTCATGAATTTTACCTTGAAGAGAAAGAAGGTTCATATAGAATTTGTTTTTAAAGACAACCCCTTATAGGTGGTTAATGAAAATGAATACCTTGGACTTGATTTCCACAACAAACTCAACTCGGTAACATGTAGAGTAAAAATGATACAAGGGGGATGGAGAGCTCTATACTCATTGCAAAATAGATGTATAAGAGTTGAACTATGGGACTATAAGACTAAGAAGACTCTTTTTGAGCTTCTAGTTGTTCCAGTGGTACAATATGGATATGAAGTATGAGGTAGCAACACTTCAACAAGAAAATAGAGGCATATAGAAAGATTACAAAAGCATTTAATTATAAACAACCTCTAAGAAGACTCTTTTTGAGCTTCTAGTTGTTCCAGTGGTACAATATGGATATGAAGTATGAGGTAGCAACACTTCAACAAGAAAATAGAGGCATATAGAAAGATTGCAAAAGCATTTAATTATAAACAACCTCTAGATTAAATCAATTATTCCATATGAAATTGTCCTGACATAAGCCAGGGCTTTCCTCGTTGAAGCGTCGACTATGTTCTAGTTTTTAAGTTATCTAAAAATATACATAACATGGAGACTCATCGCTCACAAAAAATGACAGCTAGAGAGAAACTAGATAGAAGAAAGAGTGCATGGATGAAACAAAACATCAAATGGATGAATAAGTGGGGTATTAACATAAGTGAATGTCTAGATAACAAAGGAGGAATTAAAAAGTATGTGCAAGGAAAATTCAAAGAGAACATGTGGAAAGGGTTGTATGGGAGGAAAAAGGAATACTACATCAAACATTTCAATCCTACATATGACCATACACAAAAGTCCTACATAGGAATTGTTAGTGTTCTGTAATTCTGAGGCTGAAACAAAACTACAGAGGCAACATCAAACCAACTTTGGAAACTGAGATCTAGCCATGCCATTTTCAGAGAGGGTTCTCTCTTTAAGATTTAACTTTGTTTGGATAAGTTTTTAGGCTAGTTATGATTGTGCTTGGGTTTTGAGTGTTGTTTTGGGTTTTGGAAAATTGATTGTATTCAATGGATTAATGTCTATTGGGCAATGGAATCAAAATTATGTGGATAGTTGCATCAACTTTTCACAGAGTAAACATAGGGAAATCTAGGTACTCAAAAGTAAATCCTATTCATCACACTTTCTGCTTTACAATTGGAATTCAGACGATTACAATGAAAGATAACAACGAAACAAAATAATAGAAGAAACACATCACCAATATTTAAACCACAAGAATCCTATGAATGGTCTAATTATTATTGATGCTCCAGTGCTTTGAAAAAGCGTATAGTAATTCAATAGACAAAAATAGTTCTTATCTCAATCAATTGACCCATGATACTTCCAAAACTGAAGTATTTATACAAAAAGTAAAAACAAATTACAATCAATGCCTACGTGACAAGGCAATCTATAATTTCTCAGAATGAACTGAAAGGAAAGAAATTGATCTAAAAGGAGTGCACCTGCATTTCTAGCCCTATTCTGCTGGAAGACTAGTGCTGAGTCATCACCTTTTTATGACTGTGCTGGCAAAATTGATTGTTGTGTTGGCGAAACTGTTGTATGAATGCCCTTTGCATGTCTTGACCCGTGGTGTCTATTTGCTACCCGAGTCCTTTCGGCTGTGTTTTTCCTATTTCTTCATAAAATGGCACACAAAACTCATATGCCTAGACCTAAAATCCTTTATATTTCATCTTGGAACCACATTGCATCCCCGCCAACATCGCACTTCACATTTCACTCTTTTTAACTTTTCTTTAGCACTTATCTTCTAAGCCCTGCAATGTGCGCTATGCGATCGAGTCCCACTTGGCATCGCACATCGCAGTTCGATGAATTTGACTCTTACCTTCGCACTTATTCTTTACACTTTGCGATGTGCGATTGCGATCAGGTCCCACCGTCGTTTCATATCACACTTCGGTGATTTTAACACTTACCTCCCGCGCTTGTCCTTTGGAACTTGCAATGTGCATTTGTGATTGGGTTATATCACAAGTTAAAACATTTAACTTGGGGGTGCTATGTGCACTATCCTCCTGTGCTTGCGACGTGCGATATGCGATCGCGTTGCAACTCAAACAAAATAACTTGTGGGCACTTAAAAGGTAAGTTATAAAATGTGCGAAGTGCGAAATGTGACGCTCTAAACGCTGGAAAGTGCGAAAAGGAGAAAGGTAAGGAAAATGCAGAATACAAAGGTTTGCATGTGGATTCGGTAATGTATAAAGGTTGGATGGGTCCCACCAAATCGCATTAGCGAAGTTTTATGTTTCAGTGATGACTTAATAAGAAGAGGTTAAAACTTCCAGGGTGCGAAGTGCCAGCAAAAGGTAAGGTTTATGGTATAGTGTTGTATAATACGACTGCTCGATGGGTGAGCAGAGCTGCAACATTAAGAATTCAGACTTAGATATAAGTGGGTTTATAAAAGGATAAGTCCAAAAGGTTATGTATGTGGGTCTCGGGGTTTAAATGGGATTTAGGTCGTTGGAGTCCAGGAATTAGGAAAAATGAAGGGTAGGAAGAGGGTAGATGGAATGAATGGGGGTAGTATGGAGTTTCCTCACCATCACACTTAATCAGCAACACTTTCCTCTTACAAATGAACTGAAAGGCCGATAGATTCATTTGATGCTCTTGATAGTCAGGATTTCCCTTTTTTCCTGAAAATAAATAATAGCCATGGAATATTATTTACAATATGAAAGATCTGAAATGAAATAATCAATCATCTTGAGTTCCTATAGATTATAGGACCCTAACAGTGGCTTCAACTGAGGATGGCACTCTCCTTGTGAGGTTCCAAGAACACCGTAGACTAGTAGCCTGATACATTGGGCTGATCCCAAATCTGCAACATGTTCTCTTATAAAACCTCTGTGACTAAAAATATCAAACTAAAATCAAATCTTTCTTCATAATGAAATCTGAAATACAATCTGAAACTGAAACTGGAAAGAATGCTTGAAAAAAAATATGCTCAAAACACTGAGCTTATTTGCACACTTCTACCTGCCCTATACTGTTGAAACTTATGTTGGGTCAAGTAATACAAAAATGCTAATAAAGTCAGTCAAGTAGTTGCATAAACAAATGGAAAACTTGACCGCTTGTTAGCAAAATCAGAAGTACAAATTGATTATTTGTCCACATAATCAAATTTGCGATGTGTAATGGCAGCTGCTGATGTATTTGGTCCTTATAGAGAATACATGTTTGTAAACTTAAGCTAAAAAGAACCTCCATATACTCTGTTTCAGGATCAATAAAAGCATGATGTATGATTTTTGCTTCTAGGCCTTCAATGACTAGTTGATTAGTTATGTCCTCAGTATTAAACCTTGAAATATCATCTTCAGTTTGGTACTTGAAAGCACAATCATCCTCAATATGTAAGTCAAGAGGTAGTAAAATTTCCTCTTGCTTAGGGGAAGGGAGACTTTCCAAGAATTCTTTAGGATCTCGGAAATTATATGACTGAATTTGAGAATTCAAAAGTTCAATACTAGTTTCATATCTTTCAACAACTATCTCCAGAAAACATGTTTTAGCTTCAGGACTAAATTTTCTTGATTTCAAAATGAGAAAGACAGCCCCTAGGAAATCTTCATCAAGCTAAAATTCTGATAACTGATTCTTTGTCATCTTGTTCAGCAGGAACTCTAGTTAGCATGTTGTGGAGGCGCCATGAATGCTCAAAAGCTGGGTTCTTTGAATCATGGAGTTGCCAGGTAAATAATGCAGCCTTCTTGTGTCTGGTCACTGTCCACCATCAGTAATCAGATCCAAACTTTAATGTAATTTTTGAGGAAGATAAATTTCGTTCCCCAGTATGGTTGCCACTATGTTAGTGTTCTGTAATTCTGAGGCTGAAGCAAAACTATAGAGGCAACATCAAACCAAATTTGGAAACTACAATCTAGCCATGCTAGTTTCAAAGATGGCTCTCTCTTTAAGATTTAACTTTGTTTGGATAAGTTTTTAGGCTAGTTATGATTGTACTTGGGTTTTGAGTTTTGTTTTCGGTTTTGGAAAATTGATTGTATTCAATGGATTAATGTTTATTGGGAAATGGAGTCAAAATATAACTTGATAGTTGTATCTAATTTTCACAGAGTAAACACAGGGCAAGCTAGGAGTATTTACTGGATCTTTCGAATTTATAAATGGATTTATGACAAAAATATGAAAATATTCAACAGAACTAAAGAGAAATTAAGAATTCTTTAGTTTGGCCTTTAGAGGAAAACATTATGATTGTAAACAAAGCCAGAATAAGGTACTCAAAAGTAAATCCTGTTCATCACACTTTCTGCTTTACAATTGGAATTCAGATGATTACAATGAAAGATTACAATGAAAGATAACAACGAAACAAAATAACAGAAGAAACACATCACCAATATTTAAGCCACAAGAATCCTATGAATGGTCTGATTATTATTGATGCTCTAGTGCTTTGAAAAAGCTTACAGTACTTCAATAGACAAAAATAGTTCTGATCTCAATTAATCGACCCATGATACTTCCAAAACTGAAGTATTTATACAAAAAATAAAAACAAATTACAATCAATGCCTGTGTGACAAGGCAACCTATAATTTCTTAGAATGAACTGAAAGGAAAGAAATCGATCTAAAAGGAGTGCATATGCGTTTATGGCCCTGTTCTGCCGGAAGACTGTTGTTGAGTCACCACCTTTTTTCAGACTGCGCTAGCAAAACTAATTGTTGTGCTAGTGAAACTGTTGTATGAACACCCTTTTCCTGTCTTGACCCATGGTGTTTATTTTCTACTCGAATCCTTTCTGCCGTGTTTTGCATATTTCTTCATAAAATGGCACACAAAACTCATACGTCCGGATTTGAAATCCTTTAGATTTCATCTCGTAACCACATCCGCATCTGCGCCAACATCGCACTTCGCATTTCGCTCTTTTTCACTTTTATTTATTACTTATCTTCTAAGACTTGCGATGTGTGCTATGCAATCGAGTCCCACCTGGCGTCACACATCGCACTTCGGTGAATTTAACTCTTACCTCCACACTTATTCTTTAAAATTTGCGATGTGCGATTGCGATCGGGTCCCACTGTCGTCATATATCGCACTTTGACGATTTTAACACTTACCTCTCACGCTTGTCCTTTGGAACTTGCGATGTGTGATTGCGATCGGGTTATATCGCAAGTTAAAACATTTAACTTGCGGGCGCTATGTGCACTATCCTCCTGAGCTTGCGACGTGTGATATGCGATCGCATCGCAAGTCAAACAAAATAACTTGCGGGCACTTAAAAGGTAAGTTATAAAATGTGCGAAGTGCGAAAAGCGACATGCTAAACGCTGGAAAGTGCGAAAAGGCGAAAGGTAAGGAAAATGCAGAATACAAAGGTTTGCATGAGGATTCGGTAATGTGTAAAGGCTGGATGGGTCCCACCAAATCGCATCAACGAAGTTTTATGTTTCAGCAATGAGTTAAGAAGAAAAGGTTAAAACTTTTTGTGTGCAAAGTGTGGGCAAGAGGTATGGTTTATGGTATAGTGTTGTATAACACGGTTGTTCGATGGGTGGGCGGAGCTGCAGCCTTAAGACTTCGAACTTAGATATAAGTGGGTTTATAAAAGGATAAGTCTGAAAGGTTATGTATGTGGGTCTTGAGGTTTAAATGGGATTTAGGGTGTTGGAGTCCAGAATTAGGAAAAATGAAGGGTAGGAAGAGGGTAGATGGAATGAATGAGGGCAATATGGAGTTTGCTCACCATCACACTTAATCAACAACAGTTTCCTCTTGCAACTGAACTGAAAGGTAGATAGATTCATTTGATGCTCTTGATAGTCAGGATTTTCCTTTTTTCCTGAAAATAAATAACAGCCATGGAATATTATTTACAATATGAAAGATCTGAAATGAAATAATCAATCATCTTGAGATCCTATAAATTATAGGACCCTAACAAGAATGAAAATAAAGTGGAAAGCAAAAATGTTAATCGCTCAGACAAGAACTAGTTCACATCAACTTAGATGTGAAACCAAAAGATAGATGATACCCAAAGAGGAGTGGGCAAACCAAATGTGTAGTTATTGCACTCAAGAAGTGGTAGAGAAAGAATGAAATTACATCATGGAATGTTCAACTTACAAGGATATCTATATCAATCATATTGAGGCACTAAAATAAACAAATTGAGTAATTTGTTTGAAGAAGAGAAGATAATAAGAATTGCAAACTTCTTGGTCCATATACACAGTAGAAGATTCAAGATGCAAAAAGAAAAAAAATAAATAGTCGCAATGCTTTGGGTTGTGTAGGCTTTTCTTTGTTGGCTACCTGTTTGTCTATGTCCAAGTCTCATATGGTGCTTGGTCTCGTGGACATGATTAAAACACTTCATTCATTCCTTCATCCCCACTCTCTTACAAAACAATCTCTAGGGCATGTAGGGATAGTTTTTAATTCCCATGTTAAAATGGTATATCAAAGACAATTTATTTTATGATTAATGTAATTAGATAAATTAAATAGCTAATAAATGTTTTTACTTTATCAAAATATTTGAAATTGTTAAATTAAAAAAAATCCATAAAAATAGTTAAATTATAAATTTATTTAAAATAATAATAACTATTAATGATTGTAAAAAGAGTATATATATATATATATATATATATATATAATCATGCAGATTCACCCCACTTTATTATAGAGATTTTTAATTTGTAAATAAGCTTTTGTTGATGATGATGATGGTTAATGTCCACTCGGACCAATCTTTGGTCTATCCGACCAATATCACATGTTTAAAAAATCATAGCTAATTATATATAGTACTTGTTTATATGTGTTTTTTAATTGAATTTTTTTAAATAGCAAAAAATAATAATTATTTTGGAAATAAATCTTAATTTTTACTTTATGTACAATTTTAAGAATATTCTAAAATATTTTATGAAAGTTAAATTTCTATTCTTCATTTAATAATAATATTTAAATTAATTTTATAAAATCTTAATCCAAAATAAACCTAAATTAAAAAAAATAGAAAACACAATTAAAACATTAAATTAAATTAAATTAAATTAAATTAAATTAATATATATATATATATATATTGGAAAATTTCATGTAAAATATTTTTTAGGTTACTCGTAGTGTGTTAAATTTCTGTAATGCACACCATGTTGAGCTTCATGGCAAACATTTCATTATCGGGCATATGTGTTGATCCAAGGGCTTAAAAGTGGTGCATGAATTTCAAAGAACCATCTTTAATTCGTGTTAGATTCATCACATCGAGTTTCTTCACAGTTTCCAAACACGCCAAAATCATTTCCTAGGTAGGGTGACCCTGTAAATTTGCGAGGGTTTATGAAATATTATTTGTTCAGAATGACTTCATGGAACATTTGATATTAATATTATTCCATGCGGTTTGATATCTTGTCTCTCGTGAACTTTATTTTCTAAGAGAAATATGTTTTATAACTATGAATTTCTATAATAAATGGTTTTTAGGTTTTTCGGATAATTATGCTCAATTATGTTAATTATAATTTTCTTTTATATTTAAATTTAACTAACATAGATCTATTTAAAGCACAAATCTAACATGAGATTAGAAAGATCAAATTTCTTTTGTTACAAACTTATTTTAGAGTGCAAAAAATAATGTGTAATTTATCACTGTTTAAATTGCATTTTTGAATGTTATAAAGATTACATAACATGTGTATTGAGGGATTTTATATTAATTCGTGTTAAAATATTTTATTCATAACTCGCATTGGATGTTTTATCTCTGTAAAATTATTTCTCTGTATTTTTTTGTAAGTTAGGCTAACCTATATTAGATCATAAAAGAAACTTTACATAGGCGTTAGGCTGAGATGGTAAGCGGTGCTTAGCCTATCCCAGCCTTAAAAGCTTTCAAAATAGCGCAGGTTTGGCGCTGCCTCCTAGGAGGAAACTAGCCCCTTAATAACATCAAACAATCATTATTTACAAAGTGTTCCGTAACACATATAAGAACAAAATATTTGTAGTATGTGCCGAAATGACAAAAAACAGAAAATAACCGAGCAGTCACGTAGTCATGGTGTTCCTTCATCATCCTCTGTAGCAGGGTCCTCCTCCTCGATGAGGCATCCATATTCATGCACAATGGCCTCCTCCTTAGTAGTAGGCTCGTGCGGGGCTTTGGGGGTGTTGTGCGGATGATAGGAGCAACAGGGTACTCAGCCTCTGGAACTCTGGTCCAAACTCCATCCGAATCCATGATCCACGCATCTGTATCCTCCTCCGTGGGTTCGTGAACAGAGAGAGGCTCAGTTTTCCGAGGAGTGGGTGGCTCAGAGTGCACAATGGTAGACTTCCAGGGGCCTCTTCTACCCCTTTGATTCTCCGGAGATAAGACTATCTCATCCTGGGTGCGCTCAGACCTTTGAGTTTCCTCCCTGTCATGGCTTCTAGAAGAGGAGCCCTCAATGGATTCCAAACAGTGGTCTTGACCGCTTTGATAGCGTCCCGAGAACGTATCTCTTTGGCTACCCCTGATGGTCTTTTGACACTATCGCAGAGCCATGGGGAGGCTAACAAGCAAAGGGGGGGATACCGGGTTCAAAGCAGTGAGGTGCGCCACAGGAGGATGCGCAGCAGAGAAGCACAACGGGGGGGAGGGGGGCAGTGCGCAACAACGCGTCACGTAGCAGGGGGGCGCGTAGCAAAGGAGCCTACCTCAGAAAGCACACATCACAGAGAAACAAAAGAGGAGGGGTTTTCCCTAAGGAAGCGCACAGTTGGGGGGTGCGCGGCCAGGAGGGACTCAGAGTGAGGAGCGCACTATAGGTTGGCACACGAGAGGGGGCGCGGGTTAGGGGGAGCACGCAACAGGTGGAACGTGCAGGGAAACTAGAGCAGCAACGAAATCGTAAGGGAAGAAGTAGAGATGGATCTGGAGTCCGGCTGGAGCAGTAAAAGGATGACAGAATGAGGAGTAACAATGCCTTTTGAATACCTATGGCACAAGCGCAGATTTTGTGGCAAACTCGCTTATGCGAGTTGGGACAATTCACAGGAGTTCGGGTGCAGCAGAGTACCAGTGTGAATGATTGTTGAGTTGAGGTTCTGCATCAGGTTAAAGCTAGATTTGTAGGGCGTCGTCATCTTGATCATGGGAAGATCTGGCTTCGCACGATCGGGGCATGTCACTCGCATCTGGGGATATCTCTGTATTTTATTACTTGAAGAGTGAAAGTGAAATATCAACCACTGAGTTAATTGTTTTGTTAATAGATTTTCAATTGTTTATTTATATGGTTATTTATTTTTTGTTTTTTTCTTAGCTGACATGAGCAAAAAATATTTTTATTATTATTTTTAGGACGTGACATACTTACACATTTCCCTCATACTGATTGTAAAATGAGCCTTTCGGCTCAATTAGTTTTCTATTTTTATTTGTTTTTTTTAATATTATGTTTTATAATTAATCATTTAAACCTATCCCTTATCTTTAGGTAAGGGTTTATGATGGTTTAACATTACGAAATATCATTTTTTAACAGTAAAAGGATGCAAGTATATATATATATATATATATATATATATATATATATATATATATATATATATCTGAATAAGACTAATTCTATTAAGCGATCATATGGCACAAGATGAGATTACAATCAAGAGAGGCAAGAAACAGGCCAACTGGAAATGATAACCTATCAACCTCAATCCCGAAGAGTGAACATGAAACAAGAAAAAGAGCCATGAAGCGTGACTAGGAAACAAAAGAAGATAGAAATTGGGTTCTACCCAGAATGGGCTGAAACCTCCATGTGAAATTTTTTCCCTTTCTTTTTGTTGACTTTGACCCATCCAACATGGTGTGGATGGGCAAGAACCATTTGTAGATTGTTGTTGAATGTGAGAGGCATCTCCTTATCCGTATCGAAAGAGGAGGACTCGTGAGTGTGTTTATAAGAGATCGTCGTGGCTGGGGGTCCCTCAGGGACAACATAGGATGAATCTTTCGTCTGCTTTGCATGCTCCATTTCTGCATCAATCTCCTCCTCATCTGAACTTAAGGACTCAATGTCCTCCATGGGAGGCAGATGACATGGTATCCATATTTTGAACTTTGATTTTATATTGTTTTCCTTTTTTTGGGCAAGGAAATCTGAAGGTGCCCTGTTTGGTGACAGTGGCGGCAGCGGAAGGCAATATTCTCATAATCCAGAATCTGTGTCCACAAGAAATCGCCAATCTTGAGATTAATTTGGTCGGGCAGACCTTTACTTATGTATATTTCAACACATATTCTACCATATGTGTATAGACCTTGGTACTCCCGAAGGGGATCTGTTATCAGATAACGGCCCAAGGTGTTTCCTATTCCTTGGAAGACAGAAGGGTGCCATAAGTGGGTAGGTAAATTGGAAGCCTGACCCAGACTAGAATCTTGGTGATGACTATGCAATTGGATATATTATCATTATAGACAGAAAGTATTTTATCAATACAAGTTTGGGGTTTGACCAGGGTACTAATACAAAGGCCGAGTTGTTGGTTGTATGGGGTCTCATGCGCTTAGCAACTTCTTTAAACATTTATGTTTTAACAATTAGTGGTGATTAAAAAATCATTATAGATTCGATCTTTGGAAAGATCGAATTGCAAGTTTTGAATCTGGCTTACTAGAAGTCGAGATTAAAGAACTTAATCAATGGTTTTCACAACATTTCCTTCTTCCACATTTATATGGAATTCAACATTCAAGCCGACACACTGTAAAAAAAGGTCTTATGCTCCAACCAAGGACTTTCCACTTAGAAGAATGGCTTGATGGAGTAAGGATCCATGCTAGTCTAGACGATCTGTTCAAGTTTTTTCTCAGTCATTGTCTTCTGGGTTCTTTGTCCTTGTTTGCATGACATCACATGCTTTTTGTCTCATTTTTGTGATTTTTTTTTTTTAATGTAATTCCTAAAGAAAATGTTTAGCTTGGTTTTGATTGAATTAAGACATGTCAAATTCTAATTTTGATTCTGAAACCAATGTTGGTTGCCTGGTTAGATGTTGTAATCACCCATGTCAGGGTTGTCATTCCTTCTTAGTCGCTCTGAGGATCATATATAACTGTATTTTTATGGCTTAGTTGAGCTCTTAAGAGAGCACGCACTTTGTAAATATCTTTGATTCTAAATAGAATAATAAGATATTGTCTTCTTCTAAAAATTAATATATTTCTTGAAGAATTTAATTTCCCAATATATTGATGACTAATTATTGTTGTAATGGTCGTACAATTTGAATTGATATCGTATTGAAGATTACTTATACTTAATATTTTGTATGGGTTTAAATTTATGGTGGTGGTGGTGGTTGGATTATGACTAGACTGATCTTTAGGCATTTCAAAAATAATATGACAACTAAAATGAACAATATGAATATCTAGACATTGGAATGATCTACTTACAATTAGCATGACTCTATCGGAAACAACAACAATATTACAAAAAGAAACTAGAAATGATCAAGGCTAATCATAAGATTTTGAGGTGAGAATGATAATTATTGATAGAGTGACCTCCTAAGGGTTGACACTTGGAGCTAAGTAAACCTATGTAGCCACCACCTTGCCTCACCCCTTCTCCCCCTTCATAAAAAATCATGTACCCCTCAGCTTCCCCTCCTTTCATTACCAACTTCCTAATTTTGATGACAGTGTGCTCATACTAGTGGCCCAAATGATCCACCATCTCCTCCAGTTGATCCAACTTATTCATAACCACCCTTTGTTGAGTTATTGTCTCTTTCACTATCAGGGTTATGAATACTTTCATGTGTTGGTACATTTCAACCATCCTCAATAATTTAGTATCTTTGTTGTGTAATAATCCTATATCAGATTTTTTGGTGCGCGCGCGTTCTCTTCTTCTCGGCAGCGATTAGGTCAGGGATTGCTGCGTGGACTGTGCAGCCGCCATGGACGCGCCAGGGGGCGGGGAGCCCTTTCCCCCCCCTCCAAAATCTTTAGCTGATGCATTCCGCAATCTTCTGTCTTAGAAAGGGAAAAAACGCCCATTACCTGAAGTCCCAACATTTATCAAAAAACTTGAAGAAATACCTGAGATTGCCCTGCCTGTTGAACAACCGATAAAAATAGCTCTTGCCTTAGCTGACAGAGGTTTGGTCAGGCAGTTTATGGGTCGATGGCCATCAACAAAATCGACAGATGACTGGGTTCAACGAAATTGGAGGCCTCTGCTGTCGAACAACGTGATCTGTTACGCTGTAGGTAGAGGATTCTTCATTTTCGAATTCACTACCAAAGAAGACCGTGACCT
This sequence comes from Pinus albicaulis, assembly GCA_034641835.2. Lineage (NCBI taxonomy): Eukaryota > Viridiplantae > Streptophyta > Pinopsida > Pinales > Pinaceae > Pinus > Pinus albicaulis. The sequence continues at coordinate 1,327,936,400 of CM076583.1, forward strand.
GGTGTTCAGAAATGGTCCGTATTTCATGGGAAATCAAGGTCTGTTCTTCAACAAGTGGACCCCTGATTTCGACCCTTCTGTCGATGTCCCAAAGGAGGTCCCTGTTTGGGTCCGGCTCCCCAACCTGCCGATCCACTGCTGGAGCTACCAATCCCTGCAAAAGATTGGTAACGGGTTGGGTCGTTTCATCGACAAAGCTGACAATAGGGGCCAATACACCTGCGCAAGAATCTGTGTGGAAGTTGACCTAGAAGCTGGTCTGCCGGAAGCCGTTAAACTTACAGTTGGAGATTGGCATCATTTCCAGAAACTGGATTACGAGCAACTGCCTTTTAAGTGCAGAATCTGTCACGAGCATGGTCACTTCCAACGAAACTGTCCTAAAGCCCCACCAAGGGACAAGGTGGAAGAAGAAGGATGGAAAGAGATAAAAAAGGGCAAGGCAGTATCAAAGCCTTCCGAACAGAAAAAATCTGGAACAATGGGGAAACCCCAGTCCAATTCTCAGGCCAAACCAACCACAAAAGAAGGCCCCCCATCAGTTGAAAAGGTGAATGCTTCAGAGAACCACGAAGAAACTGAAGACCAATCAAATAAACTGAAAGAAACCGTCGAAAAATCATCTGTTCCTCTAGCAGCTGCTGATCAAAGAGGAACCGAAGGTACTGAGGAGCACATCAGCCTAGCCTCTGACTCAGGAGAAGAGTCAGAAGAGAGAGACACCGATTCAGATGGTTCGCAAATCACTCCTATCAAGTCGACGAGGGGTCGGAAATCCAAGAAAAAACAAAGAGAGGAGAAAACTTATCTGGACGTCCTACAAGGCTCCCAGAAAACTCTCAAAGGAATGATGAACACCAGATCAGGGCGCAAGCAGAACAGGGCTCCAAAAGGAGCCACCACCTCCCAAATCAGTAAATAATGAAGTACGTCTCCTGGAACTGCAGAGGGTTAGGCAGCAGGCTGAAAGAAGAAGCCCTAAAAGACATTGTAAGGATGCATTCGCCTGAAATCCTTCTCATCCAGGAGACAAAGATGGAGGATAATCTGCTCCTCCAAACTAGTAAGACATTCTGGCGTAAAGGGCCCGGAAGAGCTGTCAGTGTTAGAGGCGCCTCTGGCGAGCTTGCCTCCTTCTGGGACAGCTCCAAATATGATTTGATTCAAGAAGAAATCTGCCCTCATTGGATCTTCATTCAGCTCCTCCACAAAGACTCTGGCCAACAAGTAAGTATGTTCAATCTTTATGCTCCGATCCTTCCATCGGAGAAAAAATATTGCTGGGACTCGCTTCAATCCTTTCTTTTATTGCACAAGCCAGAAAACATCATTATTGCAGGTGATCTGAATGTTACTCTAGCCATCGATGAGAAAAAGGGGGGTTCCCTAGTAAGGGATCCAGCTAGAGAATGGGTGGAAGATATTATGCTTGACTGGGATCTGGAGGATATCAAGCCTTCTGCTAGGAAATATACCTAGACTAACAAAAGAGTAGGGCCCAACCACATAGCTGCTCGACTGGACAGATTCCTTGTCCATTCCTCTTTCCTTACTTGTGGTCTTATAGCCTCTTCTAAAATACTCCCAAACTGCACTTCTGATCATAAACCCATCATCCTCGAGCTCTCCCTTGATGGAAACCTTGGCCCGATTCCTTTTAGATTCAGTCCTTTGTGGATTCAGCAAGATGGTTTCCAGGAAGTGGTTTCAGAAGCCTGGAATCGGCAGATCCTGGGATCCCCATTCTATGTGTGGGAAGAAAAATTGAGGGGCCTTAAAAGAAAACTCAAGGAGTGGGCTAAATCTCTGAAAACACCCACTGCCAAGAGAAAATAATCCTTAGATAACCTTGCTGCCCATCAATCAGCAATGGAAAATTCTGTTGTTACTCAAAGTCTGCTTCAAAGGGAAGTGGAGTTGCAAAAATATCTCCATAGAGCTAGTAGGGAGGAAGAGGAGTACTGGAGACAAAAATCTAGAAACTTATGGTTACAGGCCGGCGACAAAAATACCAGCTTCTTCCATAAACAAGCCGAAGCCCGCAAGCAATTCAAATCTATTTCAGAAATCCGCTCCCATGATGATGTGGTCAAAGATCCTGAAGGCATCAAAAGGGTTGCTTTCACCTTTTTCAAAGAGCTTTATACAGCTCCTGAAACCCCCCCTATAGACTCCCAAGCCTATCCCTTTGTCCGAATTCCTCATTGTGTTCAGGATTCTGTTAATTCTATGCTGACCGCTCCAATCAGCATGGAAGAGCTCAAGAAGGCTTTGGACTGCATGGAGCCGGATAAAGCTCCTGGGCCTGATGGGTTTAATGCCAGGTTTTATCAGACTTGCTGGTCTATCATTAATAAAGACCTTCTGAGAATGATCAGGAAGTCTCAATCATGTCCCAAGATCGGAGGCAGCATCAACTCGGCCTTCCTTGCCCTGATTCCGAAAGAGAAAGGAGCTTTTGATTTTGGTAGATTTCGGCCTATTTCACTGTGTAACACAAGTTATAAACTGATCACCAAAACAATAGCCAACCGTCTCAAGAATATTTTGCCGGACATCATTCTGGAAAATCAAGGGGGTTTCATCAAAGGGAGAAAGATTCTGGACAATATTGTGTTGGTGCAAGAAGCAGTTCATTCAATTTGCCAATGCAAAGAGAAAGGAATGGTGATAAAGCTCGATTTGGCAAATGCCTTTGACAGGGTGAAACATGAGTTCCTCTTTGCTGTCATGAAGAAACTGGGCTTCTCTATAACCTTCATAAATTGGGTGAAAGCTTGCATCGCCTTCCCTTGGATTGCACCGCTGGTTAATGGCCGATCAACAAAGTTCTTCAATGCCTCAAGGGGCTTAAGACAGGGTTGCCCGCTGTCCCCGCTCCTCTACGCTATTCAAGCCTTTGTGCTGAGCTTCCAACTTGACTGCTGTCAACAAATCCATTCACTTCCAGGCCTCAGAATTGTTCCCAATGTTAAAGACATTAACCATGCCCAATTTGCAGACGACACTTTGTTGCTGGGAGGAGCGAGCATAAATTCAACAAGATCGTTTAAGAAGGAGTTGGACATCTATAAGGAGGTCTCGGGCAGCAAGATAAATTATTTAAAAAGTACTATCTTCGGCTGGAACTGCTCAGTCAAAGAGCTGGCTGATATTTCCAGACTCTTAGAGATGAAAGGTATTCAAACATGGGAGTTTTTTAAATATCTTGGGATTCCTATCTTCAAATCCACTCCTAAAGTTGCCCACTGGATGCCCCTGCTTGACAAACTAAAAATTAGAATTCAAGCTTGGGGAGCTTCTTGGTTGAACACTGCAGGGAAGATTATCCTGATGAAATCTGTTCTCACAAGCATGCCTCTTTACCAACACTCCATTCTGCTTGCTCCCAAAACCTTCCTCAGTAAAATGGATAGTCTGCTGAGAAGATTCCTCTGGGAAGGGGGGAAAAATAATGAAAAAAGACTGCATTTAGTTAATTGGGACACTATTAAAAAGCCAAAACTGGAAGGAGGTCTTCAATTAAGAGATCTGGGTGCCCAGAATCTCACCCTGGGCTCCAAAATTCTGTGGAATATTGTTGCTGGAAAGGCTAGCTGGAGTAAGAGAGTATCGTGGAAGAAATACTTCAAAGGACATCGGCTAAGGTGTCTGGACCAGCCTCCAAAAACCATCAAAGGTTCTCCGGTCTTCAAACTCTGTCTTTATGCTATGGAGCATTTCAATCACAACCTTTACTGGATACCAGGTAATGGGAAAAAAATCAGAATCTAGGATGATCCGATCCTTGGTGATCAGCCTCTGAACCATATTGAAGACCTGACAAACATTAAAATCTGGCTTCAGTCCAATAACTTGAATACCCTGTGGGACATCTCAACTTGGACGGATGATTCTGGAAGAAGATGGGACAATTGGTACCTGGGAGAGATTCCCCAAAGGCTGCAGGTTGAAGCATCGATTCTTTTAGATAAGCTCCAAGGAAAATCTCCGACCAAAGCAACAGCTAAGGACAAAAGAGGGTGGGGCTCCCTTACTGGCAATTTCTCTGTCTCAGAAGGTTATAAAAGTATGACAACAATTCCTAATGTTCCTCCTGACCCTACTAAATGGAGATTTATTTGGGCCTTTCCTTCGCTCCCCAAAATTGACTTCTTCTACTGGACATTAGCCCATAACAACATCCTCACCAAAGATATTCTGAGAAAGCGAGGAATGGAAGGGCCTTCCAGATGCCCGCTGTGTGTGTCAGAGGAAGAGTCTACCAATCATCTGTTGTTGCTTTGCCCTTATGCCCGTGATGTCTGGAGGGGGGTTCTGAGGTCAGGGGCTGACAAAATTGTGATCCCTGGTAATATGCCTGACCTGCTTCACAACTGGGCCAACTTATCACCGTTCTGTTTCACTAAAAAATGCCTCCTAAAAACAGCCTGGATGTGGATCCCTAAATTCACTTGCTGGAAGCTGTGGTTGGAGAGGAACAATAGACTGTTCAGGGATGAAAAATGCACTCCTGGTAAAATAATCACTAAAATCCAAGCTCTATTGGGCGAGACTTTGGATTCCAAACCTACATTAAGAAATGAAGCTACTATGGACTGTGAGGAGGAGCTCTGGCTCAAAGACCTTGCTCCAAATCATGTTTTCAAGCCCCTGCCCCCTGCTATTCCCCATGCTAACTGGGAAATCCGCCTTGAAGAGCAAAAGTTTATCAAATGGCGTTCTGCTCTGGATGATCATTGCCTCTTCTTCGACGGGGCCTCTAAAGGCAACCCCGGAGCTGCGAGTGGAGGTGGGGTTCTGCTGAATCCGGACGGATCAATTGAGTTTCGGTATCATTGGGGGCTGGGAATAGAAACTAATAATAGAGCTGAAGCTCTGGCCCTGTGGCAAGGGCTTACGCTGGCTATCAAAAGGAACATCCTGTCTCTGACGATCTTTGGAGACTCCAGATTGCTCATACAAGCGTTGAATTTCAAATCAAATCCTAAGTAGATTCAATTAGATTCCATCCTCAAGAAAATTAAGTCTTCTCTGGCCCAGTTCCGACAAATCTCCTTTTTCCATATTCTGAGGCACCTAAACAATCAAGCTGACCTTGAAGCCAACCTGGGCTCTACCCGTTGCAGAAGATCCCTGTTAGTCAATTCTGATGAGTCTGTTTGCATCATCCCTTAATCTCCATGGGGTCGGCCTGTTCACAAATGGCTCTCAATTCCAGACCTGTAAGTTCCAGATCATGCAGTCAAAGGTTTTAATCTTGGTTGTTCTCTGGATTGACTCGCCATACTCTCTCCTGACCATTCACGGCTTCTGTTGTCTCAGTAGTTGGGCTTGTAATGGACGGAAACCTTCTTTTGACTCTAAGGGCGAAATCTCTCTGAAATGGAGGTTCGTCAATGTAAAGCAACAACCTATTGCTTCAGGCTTAAAACCCCGCAATCCTTTTATTGTTAAAACGAAGTGTGGGCCCGCATACGTCAGCAGGTCCGAGGGGGTAAGCTCCTCCATCGGCCTGGCCTGTTGGACCCCCGCGGACTTTGCTTGCCGCCTAATCTCGTTGCTGCAAATTCTGGCTGGGACCTATATGTTTTCCGACCAGCTCTATCAGCATAAGGGCGTCCAATCCGAGTTCATTTTTGCGCAAAGTCTTCCTGGATCGATTAAAATCCATCCTCAGCTTCCAAATCTCCATTATGGAAGAGGCAATGGCTTCGTTGGACTGTTAAGATCAACTCTGCAAGATTTGGGTTTCATTTAAGATCTCAGACTTTTTATGGCGATCTCTCTAGCTGCTTCAGCGAACAAGACCCTTTCTATGTATCTGGAATCTAAGCTCCAGGCTATGATGTAATACTCCAGTATGCGGCAGCTATTTTGCCGCCCATTAATCCCACTAACCGTTACAGTCTAAAAAAAATAAAAAATCCTATATCAGAAAACCACTATGTAATTTCGTGCTCTACATAAGAGTAGAGGTCACATAATGCTACTCATGAACCTTACTTTCATTTTGATCTATCTCTGTCTTCACTTCCTCTAGGAAACCCTTGTGAAAAGCCTTTATTGTTTCTTTTACCACTGCCTCTACCCTACAAACCCATGGTCTACCCCTATGGTTGATTTCCCCTTTCTCATGCCTACATTTCCCCTATGTCAACCAAAAAATTCCTCCACCAAACCACTCTCAAGGTTGCAAGATTCTAACCTTCTTTTTTAGTCATTCTTGGTGGGTTCCCTTGCAAATACTGAACATTAATATTGCCACACATTGTAGGGACCAACCCTATGATGCCATTTTTTTTTGGTACAATTTAGACTCAAGATAATGGCAACAAGTTCTAGATATGGGAACCAACCACGTATTTAACTAAATACCAAGTGATGTGATTTAAGATAAAATTTTGTAATTAATAAGCAATTAGACATTCCCTTTTAACTAGTCATTCGTTAACCACAACCTTTATGAAATTACATATTATTTAAAAATACATGAACATCGAAGATACACAAATGTAATATACACCAGCCTAGATCCATCTTAGCTCCGGATCTATCAAGCGCCAAGAGGGATCAAATCTCTCGAGGTGCTTGCACTAGATGCATTGATTTCAATGTAGATAATTCCTAATCCTATTTGATTGTTTGCACTAAATGCATTGATTTCAATGTGGACGTTATTTTCTAATCTTATTTAATTGCTTGCATTAAATGCATTGATTTCAATGTAGATGTTGATTTCTAATTTGATGTAATTGGATATATGATGGTACATTAATTTTAAAGTGATTGGATTAACAATATGCATTGATTTTCAAATTGATTTTTGTGTTATAGTAATTTAACCTATTAATATTGGAGAGCAAGAGAGACAAGGTATCATGTTTACTACAACAACTCGAGCTAAAGATTATTTATATTTGATATATTTTTATTTATTTACCTTACTTCTTTATACCTCTTTTATATTTATTTATTTACCATAGCTCTTTATACCTATTTTATATTTATTTATTTATCATACCTCTTTATACCTTTTTTGTATTTATTTATTTACCATACTTCTTTTATAAATATGGTCTTTGGCCCATGGTATCAATATTAATTTGTCCCATGGTATTCGTCCCATAGGCTTCATCTAAATAAAACCTCGCTTTTTGAGTTTTTGTAAATATAAAAAGGTTTATGGAGTAAATATAAAAATAATTTTTCTATTTATTTACCATACATCTAGCTTATATATATTTTTATTTATTTACTATAGCTTGGAGTAAGTATAAAAATAAGTTTTATTTATTTATGATACTTCCGGTTTATTTAGGTTTTTATTTATCTAAATTTTGAAATATTGCAATTTTGAGGGGGAAATGTTCATATCTTTAAAGATTTTAATTTCAAAAAGTACAATATAGTTTCTTTTGTGATTCATTTTACAAATATTTAATTAAAATAAATATTAAAATATTTTGGATTTTGATTGTTTGTATTAATTAACTTTTTCTGATTTAGGAAATGGTATTGACTTTAGGAATATAAAGATAATAAAATGCATTAATTTAAAATTCATAAAGGGGTAATTTTTTGTTAAAGGTAAATTTGTGATCCATTTAAATTCACGTATATAATAAAACAAGTATTAAATGGGTGAGATAATTTACTATCCATTCAAATTATATAAATAATACATAGTTGTATTTTAATAATTAATCTCAGCCCATTAATAAGTTAAAAAAGTTATATATAATCTAAATATTCTAGTTATATAAAATTAAAGATTAGGTTAATGCTTTGGCCGACATTAGTAAAAATAAAATTTATTATTTTTTGAGGAAGTGACATACTTGACATCAGGGTCATAGGGCTATATATTGCGCCTCTTGGCACAACAAGTCAATAGCCATAAATTTTAAATTAAACCATCATAACATTCACTTCTCAATTTGGTCACTTTAGATACAACAACAATCATGTAATGGAACTATATGAATAGACGAGGTATCGTTCACTAAGAAATGGAGATTCGATCTCGGCTTTGCTGCTGCTTGTGCTCCCTGGTTATTGTTTGCTTTCACATGTGAAGGATGATGCGTCCCGACCAAATGTTGTTAACTCATTGATTGACCTCTCATCCTTCTCCTCAGGTACTCTTCTTCCCCACGGACCCCCAAGCTACGATGGGGCTGTAAGTAGAGGAAGAATACCAACCTATGTAGGCGAGCACCCCTAGCTCAAAATATCCCTCTGTAATGACCTCCACCTCACCAAACTCACTATAGGCTTCATATTCACACACAATAACATTATCTCATCCATCCAATAATAGGGAAAAAAGGTCCCTTCCCCCATAACTTATTCCTTCTTTTATAGGAAGCTTCATAGATGACACTTGGCAGTTCATGCAAAATAACTATTTTTATTAATTTAAAAGTTTGATTATTCCCCCACCCATGTGTCACCCTCTCACCAAGGCTCCTAAATTATTTACATAAAAACTTGTTCAAAAATAATATTTTTCCTCACCCCAACATGATCCACTTTTCTACTCAATTTGTGTTCATTACTAAAGTCAACTGGTAGTTCTCAGATTTGGTTCCCAAACTACCCCAAGTTTATCTCAAATTGACTCTTGGATGGAGATCCTTGTGTTGGTTATTGCCATATGGAGGTTTTCTCATGAAACTAATTTTCTCTAATTTAAATTATTATTCTTTATTTTCATTCACTAGCCTATTTTCTTAATAAGGTTAAACTATACTAGGATTAATGTTTTTAATTAACTCTATGTCCCTTTCTCCATTTTTCCCATTAAACACTTACATACTTTGGAGTTAATTTATATGCACATTATCTACGTAAGATTTTATTAATGTGGGAAGGGTAGAGTTACTCAATTGGTCAAATATTTATATTTTTTCCTATTCTCCCTTTACCTCGAGGTTTATTCTTGATTTAGATAACTTGGTTCTAAAACCTCATTTACCATATTATGTATAATAACATTGTGATCTTCAAGGCGAAGGTATCCCAACACCTTCCAACCTAAGTCATGGTGGAAGTGTTAGCAGGTGAAATCAAAGACGTTGTCCCACCCCTTGCATGAATTCCCATCTATCTATACAAACCCATCACCCTTGTGTGAGTCATTCATTTAAGCAACTAACATATGCTTGCAACTACTGGTATGTCATTAGAATTTACCATAGAATTTTAAATTGAACTTTAAAAAGTTTTTGAGATAATAGTATGCATTAGGAATTTTGCTTATGTGATCCATAAATTGTGAGTAAAATCTTTCGGTAAAAATCACATCAAAGTAAATTTGGTTGACGCGTTTCGAACCAGCCAGTGTGGTTCATCATCAGGACAAGATGAAAAATCTGATCAGGTAACCCATTTAAATAGATAAGAAAAGCTCCAACTAGCCATTTGTAAAATAACGACTAATTTGACTAAAATAGGAAATAAAATAAAAAAATAATAATTTATTTATTTTTTTAGGAATAAATTAAATGCTTAATGTTTATAATTTGAATTTTATTTATTTTTAATAGAAATAAGAATTATTAATATATTCTTGAAGAATAAATTAAATGTTTAATATATATATATATATATATATATATATATATATATATATATTATTTTATTTTATTTTTAGAATAATAATTAATATATTTTGTTTTGTTTTATTTTTATTTCTATTTATTTATTTATTTTAAGAATAGATTAAATTTTAAAATAATAATAAATCAATCAAAATAAATAAATAAATAAATATTTATAGTTTGAATTTTATAAATTTATTTTATTTTTAATAATATGTTATATATTAGTAATTATATGTTATGTTAAAAAAAAAACACACTAGGAATGAAGGGCAGGAATCCAGCATCTGCTAACAATCCACCCATCATCCCTATTGAGGTTAACCGACCTCTTTTCGATTTCCAAGGCTTCTCTCAACTTACGGTGGTGGAAATGGTCAATCCTTGCAATAACCTTAGCATCTTCAATGCAAATGTGATGATTTTTCTTCTCAGCATGCTCTGCTAGGGCAGAGGAGCGTGATCTATTATGCTTAAGGTCAGCGACATGTTCATGAATTATTTAATTAATTGATCAACCCGTTTCACCAATGTAAGGGGTCCCACACGAGCACGGAATCAAGTAAACACCCTTACCATCCTTAGGGCAAATCGGGTCCTTAACCGATCTAAGCGAACTCCGAATGGTGTGGGAGGGTTTGAAGGTTGAGGAAACATTATGTTTCTTTAGGATCCTAGTGATTTTATCCGTAGTACCTTGGATAAACGGAAGGTGAACTCTAGATAACCGATCACAAGGATCTTTCTTACCTCTAGGACCTTTTTCAGCTTTTTGAAAATCTTTAAGACATTGACTCATGTTGTAACCATTTTTATTAAAACCTTTAAGGAGATGAGTCTTTTCACCTTCAAAGTGGTGTTCATCAAATATTCTAAAGGCTCTGGTGGCTAGGGTGCCGAGAACCTCAAGCTTCTGAGCAGGGAAATGGTGAGAACCCCAAGCTTCGAAATGCGTTGACCAAATTTACTTTGATGTGATTTTTACTGAAAGATTTTACTCGTAATAGTATGTAATTCAAACCAAACCAAAGGTTGTCGACTCATCACATGCAGGTGCATATGGGCAATATCCTACCACACTCAATAATCATCAGTAATACTTGATTCATAAAATTAGCCACCAATATAATTTTGTATGCTAAATCATCATCATGACATAATCATAAACATTTTCATAAATATGAGCATGAACTAATGTACACAGACACATAATGAATCCATCACATGATTAGAAATAGTCATGAATACATTCATCATAATTATTATCATCATAACATCAAACTAGAAAAAAACAATTATTATCATATCCACTCATAGCAAAAGTCAAATACTTGAATCCTCAACCTGAGGTCCTCAAAGAATAATGTATCAAGGCTAATGTCATATCACGGTTAGTCAACTAGAGTGGGCACTACATATTGTTAGAAAAACAGAAACACAGAAAGATTTTATTATCTTGATAATTACTTGTCATTTATTTGTATTCTTACTATCTTCTTTTAGGTTTTCTTTTGTCTATTTATCATCAAACAAATACCAAAACATATATGCATGAAGATAAAAACAACAAGGATGCAGGATGCAGGCTCTCAGCTAGGGAAAAACCAAAAAATTCTCTTATATTCCTTTAGAACCAAATCAAATGAGACAACCAAGTCCCTTTGACCAAGACAAATACCTCCTCCAATCCACCAAGTCAACCTTCCAATAAGGTCCTTCCAAGATAACAAAAGCCTGTTTCTAGTCAACAGAATTCAACTTTCTTTAATCCTACTTCTATAATATCACTCCATTACTGTAATCTTGTTTTGGTTAGATTGGTGGAAAATCCATGAAAAATATTGGAATAAGGATGTAAATAAATAATTTCTAACAAATAAATAAAGGGAGTGTATGTACTTGGGAGTGAGACTCTTAGAAAACGAGATTCTTGCCGAAATAAAAGAATATAATCTTATTGGTAAATGAGATTGGATAAGCGTTCATGGTAAGAATTCTAGAATCAAATTTTATATAAGCTTAATGGATGGGAGAGAAAAATCCATTAAGTTTCTTAGCTGGAGAAAGATTCTAAGCTCGGAAAAGCCTAAAACCATCATAGGAGAGAAAGGTGGGCTTCTATGGAAAAGCCTAGGAAAGTGGATAAAAATATCCACAAAAGCGGGATGTCGCTAAAGGAAAAAATATCATGAAAGAAAGGTATTAAAAACCTATTGAAGGGATCAACAAGAGTTTGTTGAATCCTGGTTCAAGCATTCTCAGCTCGGGGGTGAACTGGAGGGAAGTCGTTCTAGGTTGGGTGGTGGTGTTCGAATCCAAAGTGACTCCTGATCAGCCATTCTGGTTTGAATCAATAGTATTATGTCTTTCAATTCCTTTGGCTCTATTAGATCTAAGACTTTTGTGATCCATATTGTACATAAATGTCTTTCGAATTAATCACATCATTAGGATTTGGCCGATGTTTCGAACCAACTAATATGGTTCATCCTTAGGACAATGTGAAAAAATCAGTCGATCTTCAAGAATAAATAACATGGATGCATCATTGCCCAGAGTTAGCCGTTAGTGAATTATATATTAAGATAAACAAAATAATATTATAAATTGATTGTTGGGAATTATTTATTAAAATATTATATATTTAGTTATAAACTAGCTGTTAGGAATATATATATATATATATATATATATATATATATATATATATATATATATATATATTCATTTTTAATATAGTAAGAATAATTCTTAAATTAATTAAAATAAGACAATAAGAGTTAAGAATTGGTTAAGGAATATTATTTATTGATCATAATTATATATATTAATTCCTAATATAGTAGTAATAATCTTTAAACTAATTGAAATATTATTTATTTATAGAGTAGTTGTTAGGAGCTTATCTATTTTAATCAAATTAAATTAATTAATTTATAATATTGACAAAAAATTTATTATAATAAAGTTATAGGGTTAAGAATTGGTCCAAAATATTATATATTTATAAAGTAGTTAGGAGTTTATTTATTCAATTTAATTATATTAAATAAATTAATCTATAATATTGCAAAATTTAATAATAATAAATAAATAGTTATAGAATATTATTTATTTATAAAGTAGTTGTTACTAGCTGATTTATTATAATTATATTAAACAAATTAAATTATAATATAGCAAAATTTTAATAGTAATAAAGTTATAGGGGTTAAAAATGGTCAAAACAATAGAAAAATAATATAATATTTAGAAATAAATTCTAAGAACTCAATATATTTATAATATAACGAGAAAGGGAGCAGAATCATGAAGAGAAGGCGAGAATCCAACTCTTACTTAATTTCCAACCATCATCCATCATCCTTTAATTCTATATGTTTTTCTATATGTTTTTAAGTTATTTGTTATTTACTATGCCATTTCTATATTGTTAAAACAAACATATGTAGGAATACGAGGTATTGCCGAAAGGAATCTTGAACGTAGTTACTCTGAGAATCCTAATGTAATAACATATATATGGCGATTGGAAAATTCGAGGCTAACCACTGAATGCATGAATAATGGAGATAGGGATTTAGTAGATGGAAATGAAGCTATGACTATTATATGGGTGAACTTTTGATAATGTCTTAATTCTTTTTAACCTGAGCGTGATAGGAAATAACTGATTAATTAATGGGTTGAATATTGTATTTGGAATTGATAGAGTCGTAACCCAAGAAAAGTAACAAATACATGTGAACCAGAAAACAGTAAATAACTCTCTAGGAAAGTTGTTAGGTTGGCTATGCCATAAAAGTTACAGTACACCGACTCGAAATGAATCTTACCTATGAGGGTAGGAGGAAACAAGGAAATTCATATTGAATCCCTGTCAGCAAGGTAATGGGTACAGTACGCCAATGCAAAGAAAAAAAAAACAAATGACTCATTAAGGAAGTTAAGTGAGATAAGGGCTTCGATACCATTTGACCTGTAGGCGAAAATTATCTCCATAGAAGAACATATCTTAAGCGAAAAACATAAGGTTTAGGGTTTGGAGCTAGAGTTTCCACTTTTGGATTACCTTGATTAATCTAGAGTGTTGAACGAAACCCCAACACCGTTCTCAACTTTACTCCATGTGAATCGCAGGTGGAGAAGGAGACATGGAAGCAAAGGATTCGTATCAGCCACCCATGCCTACTCCTCCTTACACGTTAACGGGTGAAAAATTAATAAAGGTTACTAAGTGAACATTTAATAGCCATAGTACTGAGGCGTTGTAAGGTTAAGTTGGATGATGTGTGGATTGGCACATGTTCGATGTTATCTAAGTTGAAATCAATAAAAAAATAGTAGGATTTAAATCTATAGTGAAGAATGTTTATTTTGCACCATGTCAACCCAGATAGTCAATATAACGGCGATAAGGTGTATAACATTGTACAAGGATGGTTTATACATATCCAAGGGGGAAAATATGTTGAGAAATAGCGACATAGCCAAATAATTTCTAGTATATCCAAGGAGTGCTTGCAAAGGATATATATAAGTATGATATAGGTATGCCATGGGGTCGAGCTCTTAGGAGGTATTTGACATCAAACATAGATAGAATGGCTAGCATTATACTAAGCAAATGAAAATTTGAGATAGCTAAATGTATATTTATACATGTGGTAAAAAAAATGGCTAAGTAGAGGTACATGGCAAGTGGTATCATATATTAGGCTTAACCCTTGGGTCTAATGGGCATTATCGTAAACCTGAAAATGGTGGAGTGCCAGTACAACTGTTGAACTATTTTCCAGTCACTTGCTTGATGGTGGCGGTAGGAGGCAACATTTCATGAACATTTTAGATGACTAGGCCTAGATTAGTACCGTAACAACAAGAAGAATGGAAATTATTATAATAACCTGTGATTCTAAACAACCTATTGATGAAAAAGTACACCGAACAAAATAAAGTGCACACCAACCTGTAAGAAGACCTTTTACAACAGTTTTCATGAGAGATGGTTGAAATCAGAATGGGAAAAGAAAAATAATAACTCAACCTTTTAAACTATTGCAGACACATATCTAGGAAGTAACCCACATCGGTAAAGGAGGTGTGGAAACAGTGCTTGAACAAGAAAGCATACCAGTGTCGGTGGAGTTAAGAGTATATACGCTCGAATAAAAGGCTAAATGGATAATGGAGTAAGCAAGTATGTTTAAAGATTGATTGGTTAAAAACGCGCGCATGCATAGTATTAATTTTGAATATTCGCACAATAAAAATCAACATGTTAAGATTAACGAAAAGTAATGTGCCTCGCGTTCATACTTAGAAACTTCCCATTAACACCTCAAAGAGAGTGTGGGCTAAAAAATGTTAGAGTTGTGATACTAAGATTAGTTATGTTACCTAGCAAAATAGCCTTGTTTAAGAAAACATAGAGAATATATATTTGCATAGGACTGTTCCTTGCTAGAAACGTATTGTCAAATTAACAACAGGCTTTAACAAGTGTGTCCACTGATATTTACATGGTGTTGTGAGAATTAAATATGTCACTTAATTATGATATGACAACTGGAGTAAAAGAGTGTCAGATTTTACCAAAGAATCATAAATGTAGGGAAAATGCTTCATCATGAAATAACTTCTAAAGAAGCACATAAGTCATTCTGAAAGGTTGGATTTGATTGTTCAAATTGGAGTCATAATGAATATTTTTCAGAAAGATATAGACATATTTTTTGTGTTAGCTTCCCTTTAATGGGTAGGCGAAGGAATCCCTATGTTCGTTATACAATGTTGCTTATATAACTTCTAAGGAATATTTATATTGATGTAAACATAACATGTGTATTGAAAAGAAAAGAAAAGAAAAGAATTCTATTACATTGATAAGCTGGTTATAGATGTTGATATGAAACTTTCCAGATTTCCGCTCTTTGTTATAGTGCTTTAGAGGTTATAAGAAGAGTGAAGTTGACAATGCAAATTGTCAGTAATTATGTATATTTTACGGTTAAAAGATCAGATTGGTCTACAAACCGCTCTTTTCGTCTAAGTAGAATCACTTACGTCGACCTTATGCTAATATGATTACCTCTAGTATAGCAAGTACATATTACTAGTCCAGATTTGCACAAAGTATCGTTCTCTTCACTACCAATTGACTGTTATTATTAGAAGAAAAAGGAAACTAAGATTTAAGAGATGTTATAGGAAATAAATTGAGTTCAACTCAAAAGTTAACAAAAAAACTATAGATGGAATATTTTGAGAGGATCAGAGAGATAAATTCGAAAATATATGAACTTTATTTCAATCAAAAGGGAGATACATGCTAGACTTGAGAGGAAGTTGATTCAAACATATTCCAAATTATAAAAGTACAGCTTCTTGTTTCTTATGTAAAACCTAAATGTGATAATCATTATTCTTTCTGACCGATTGAGGATGTGTTTAATCAGATGATACAATCTACTCTCTATGGGAATAAGGTGATTAGAGCATTATTGCCGAGTACTAAGACTAAGGAAGTGTGTGTCACTGGTTTATATAAATATATGTAACTATAAAATTGTTGGATTTTGATCTAAATTGACCAAAAGTGGATGTGCCATGCTAAATTTATTAATACCTATAGTCTCGAGTAACGCTGAAAGGTCAGGAAATATAAGGCACATCCAAATGCGTTGCGGAAAATGTGTACCTTAAAGAGATAAGTGTGTTGGACACATTTCTGCAGGAGAATTGAAGGTTGGAATATGCTGGGAATGCATAATAAATCTACCAGATGTATGAACCATTAATAAGGGGCAATGGAAAATAGTAATCTTAAATAGTCAATGTTATGTGATTTTGGGTAACACATAGAATCTACTATAGGTTCTCATAGTAAGATAGAGTTGGAATGTAAGTTGGAAATTGATAATACCCAATATTTTGCTGA
Organism: Pinus albicaulis; assembly: GCA_034641835.2. Classification (NCBI taxonomy): domain Eukaryota; kingdom Viridiplantae; phylum Streptophyta; class Pinopsida; order Pinales; family Pinaceae; genus Pinus; species Pinus albicaulis. The sequence continues at coordinate 1,327,952,945 of CM076583.1, forward strand.
AGAAATTGATTAAGTAAGAGAGGAGCATATAGTACGATCATTAAATATAAGTCATTGTGATATAGATTGGAAATGGAAAAAAAAAAGAATAAGAATCATTAAGCTCATTAATAACATACAACATGTATGGAAAATTAACTTTTCTTGAGCATAGGTAGTATTTATAGTGATACAACTGAAATAAAACTATCAGGAAAACAAATGCTGATAGTATCTGTATTCTCAATAGTGCACCTTTCAGGGTGAGAATTAAACTGCCAAGGATGTTTGAATGCAATTACTAGAACAACTGATAAAATTGTGAGAAAAGGAGATTTGCTACCAAGAAAGAAGATAGTTGGAAGATTCCCTAGATCTCCTCGATTTAGGGAGTTGGGAAACAAAATATTCACCATTATAGAAATATATAATGGAATTAATCAAAAATTCTATGCAAGAAAATAAGTGGCACTATTATAAGAAGAGACTGGAACCAAACTTGGAATGAAATCAACAAGATGACCATGTGTAGAATGTTCTACTTCTAAATATACTAGATCTTTGTGAAGTGATAGTAGAATATCAAAATAATGATTAAAAATGATATTAGGTCCTAACAAAAGCTAATAAACTTTAAATTAGTGGTAAAGATAAGAATGGAACAATCACAAAATTGGAATTAGAAACCTGCAGTGTTGAATGAATAAAGAAAACAAGGTGTCATAAAGTGTGAAATACATTATGTTGATAGTGGGTGAACAGTGAAATATTGGTTAACCACCAGTATTGGTAATGGTGATCAATTAATAATGGGCACAGTTGAGTCCACTTGTAGGTTATTTTAATCATAACCTAATAGTTATAAAAAAAGTAGCTAAAATAGTAGCTGCACAAGGGATAAATCATAGCTAAATTATAACCTGATACAAACAGTTCCTTGTTAATGTTAATTTATTATAAGCAATGCGCAAAATAAGATACCATTATGTATCTTGAAGTTTATAAATACGCCATATTTATGATAATGTACATGGCCTCATGGCTATTAAAGTAATATATATTAATGGTGCTAACCTTATTTGTTTCATGTAAATAATATGTTGAATGCAGTTGGAAGTTATAAAACATATATTCAACAATATTGGAAAAGGGTATGGAATGAATGCAAAAGTATGGGTGTGTTCGAGTTGAGTTATCACCCCAAATGAAAAAAATTTGATTGTAATCATGTCAGACAATGAAAGTGTTTAAGTCCAACAAGAAATTGCAGCACCTACACTAGTGTGGGACCGATAGGTCCAAGCAGCACCTACACTAGTGTGCGACCAATGGGTCTTAGCAACACCTACACTGGTGTGGGCTAAATTTGGTGCATTGTCTATTTTATTTTTCACTTAATTAAAATGGACAATAAAATGTAATCTTATCTCATGATCACTTGTAATAGTTAACTAAGTGCGATAAACTCAGTTAGCTCATGAATTTCAAGTTGAGGGTAGTTGGTGAGGCATGCAAAATAATTCTAGTTGTAACAGAGTTCGAAGTGCAGTTGTTGCATTAGTTTAATGCATGAGTAATTAGTTAACTCAGTTAGGTGAGTTAAAGTCAGTTGAACTAGTTGTAATTGTTTGTTGCACTAGTGAGAGATCAAGTGAATTAAATATTATTTAATTCACAATCAGTGATATAACATGCAACTGATGATTTACTATTATTCGCTGCATGCATGTCAGTTCCAGTGGAAACCCAATTGAGACAAAGGTGAAAGGGATGTTAACTATCTGTTGTAGGATTATTGGGTTGCACCCATGCAACCAACCACACATTGGATTGCCCATGATACTTGCGCAGTTTAGGAAGGCCAAAATTCTTAAATAATAGGGATTGCATTCATCAGGAATTGTGCAAGAAAGGCAGGCTATTTAGAGGTTGAGAATTGGCTAAGTGTTGGTCAGTTTTGTCCAAGACAGTGTGAGACAATTAGCTAAGTGCTGGAGACTCTTGTGAGAAGAGTGCATTGTAATTGTTTCATGTTTCCATGCTGAATATACAATAGAAGATAGTAGGGTTTTGAGCAACAATCTTTCCTCGAGAAATTATTTGTGTTGTGGTTTGATTTGATTCTTTCTTTGCTTCATTTGATTGGCGATTGTGTTTAATTTCCACAATTCATTTGTAGAAGTGATTTAGTAGCTAGCTTTAGTACATCGTTAGATCAGATTGAATCCATGATATACATATTGTTTGTATAATTTATACAAAAATATAGGAAGCATTTTCCTTTTGGTTAAGAGAAGAGGAAAATTCTCTGACAATACGAAGGGCTTCATAGAATACTAAAACTGCACAGAACCAACAAAATTGGCACTGTAGCATACCAATTATTATTTTCTAGTCATATTTAAAATTGTAATGTTTATATATATATATATATATATAAAACAAGTACATGTTAACTTTCAAATAATTGATTGGAAACTTCTACAGATAACGTCAAGGGAGATCTCCTGGAAAAACTTGTGGTATCTTAAATTGAAAAGAGATCTAGTTCTAGAATCGAGCTATTGCTCAAGATAAAAGTGCAGTGTTGCATGGGAGCAAGAAGATGGAAAGAGGAAAATTCATCCAACAAGATTTCAGGAAAAAAAAAAGGAACTGGACAACAAACACTGAGGATGGTGTTAATAAAAGGGGAGGAGAATGTAATATCCCTCCATTACTGTAATCTTGTTTTGGTTAGATTGGTGGAAAAGCCATGAAAAATATTGGAACAAGGCTGTAAATAAATAAAGGAAGTGTATGTACTTGGGAATGAGACACCTATAAATGAGATTCTTTCCAAAACAAAAGAATATAACCTTATTGGTAAATGATATTGGATAAGTGTTCATGCTAAGAATCCTAGAGAAGCTTAATGGATGGGAGAGAAAAATCCATTAAGTTGGTTAGCTAGAGAAAGATGCTAAGCTTGGAAAAGCCTAAAAGCATCATGAGAGAGAAAGGTGGGATTTTATGGAAAAGCCTAAGCAAGTGGATAATAATATCCACAAAAGTGGGACGCCGCTAAAGGAAACATTATCATAAAAGAAAGGTATTAAATACCTATTGAAGGGATTAACAAGAGGTTTCTGAATCCTAGAGCAAGAATTTTCAGAGAGGGGGTGAATTAGAGGGAAGCAGTTCTAGGTTGGGTGGTGGTGTTTGAATCCCAAGTGACTCCTTGTCAGCCATTTCGGTTTGAATTAATAGTGTTATGTCTTTCAATTCCTTTGGTTCTATCTGTTTTTAAGTTATTTGTTAATTACTACATGACTAGACATGTATGCCATTTCTCTATTGTTAAGATGAACAGATGTAGGAATATGAGGTATTGCCGAAAGAAATCTTGAACGTAGTTACTCTAAGAATCCTAATGTAATAACGTATATATGGTTATTGGAAAATTTGAGGCCAATCTTGTAAGGACATGATATTATTAGTACCACTGAATGCATGAATAATGGAGATAGGGATTTAGTAGACGGCAATGAAGGTATGACTATTATATGGGTGAAATTTTGATAATGTCTTAATTCTTTTTAACCTCGGTGTGGTAGGAATTAAGTGATTAATTAATAGGTTGAATATTTTATTTCGAATTGATAGTCTCTTTACGAGAAAAAAGGGAAATTAAACACATACATTTGGATAGTAGTAGTGGGTAGACAATTGAGGAAGTGAAGAGTGACAAGAGGCTAATAGGTTGAAACTCATCCTATTGTGAGTTATCTGAATGTATTTACCAAAAAGTTAGCAATATGGTGTTAAACAATGTAGATAAAACTCGTTGAAAATGAGTTGACATTTTCGGGTTGCCATAAACTATAGGAAACCTTGTGGTTATATATTCTCACTTGAAAGCTCTAGTATTTGTACTTAATTATACTAGAATTAATTATATTATAGAAAAAAAAACATAGGAGCTATGTAGACCATACAGTGGAAGGGATTAAACTCATTATAACCTCCTGGATCGAGTGAGGTCAAAGAAAGTCATTAACTACAAACTCCATGCCATATTTTTATTAAAACCATTAATAAGACGATATTATTGTAGGTTTTAACCTTGTACAAAAATTATCTGCAAACAAATCTCAAAAATAGAAAATAAACAATAGCGAGAGAATCAAACATAAAACATATATACACAGATATTTTCCCTTGGATCCCAAATTGGGACTAACAGCTTGAGTTTTCATTATATTCCTTTTAGTGTTACAACACATATATATACATGCCGAAGTATTCATAAACCCCAATCCATTAACCCTGGATTAGAACATAACAGTAGTTCCCTTGACCAGATCTACAAAATACCAGGGGCCGAAAACCATCACGCCCCAAAACCATGTGGAAACCCATGCACAAAACCATGGGCAGGTCTACCCACCGAAAAATAGGGTCAAACCCCTACTCGCCCGACGCAACATACAATAAGTTCTTTCACCCCCCCCCCGCATGTGTGACTAATCGTGGAAAGAATATAGCACATACCCAACATTCTCCCACTTGTTGTTTTCTTTCCATAGCAGGACACAAGAGAGCATAGTCATTATTCCATCTCTACAACACCCATTGTTTCTCTACACCAAGAGAACTTCTGAGTGCTCACAGACTTCGTTAATGCATCTACAACATTCTTCAAAGTGTCCACATTTACCAACAACGCCCTTTTATCCTCAACCATATCTCTCACAAAGTGATATTGAACATCAATGTGCTTTGTCTTTGAATGATAAACAAGTTTCTTTGCCAAGAAAAATTCAATTTTCCTATCACAGTCTATCCTTATTGCTCGCTGCACCAATCCCATACTTGAACATAATCTCTGCAACCAAACTACTTCCTTGCTTGCATGAGTGGCCACCATGTATTCTGCCTTTGTAGTTGAAAGAGCCACTACAAATTGTCTTTTACTCATCCAACTGACTGTACCTCCAAATAGGCTAAACACATACCCACTTGTAGATCTTATTTGGTCTAGATCTCTAGCCTAGTTTGCATAAAAAAAACCATGGATGTACAACACTCTGTCCAATCATGGTCTTCCCTAGTAGCACAAACCATAATCACTAGAGCCACGCAAATATCTGAAAACCCGCTTCACTACTGTCCAATTCTCCTTCCCTGGTTTTGACATAAACCTGCTCAATACTTCCACTGCATGTGAAATGTTTGGTCTAGTACAGAACATTACATACATCAGGCTACCCACTGCACTTTCATATGGAACAAGGGACATATCCTCCTCTTATTCTTGTGTCTTGGGACAATGTTCAACAAATATCTTTACACCTACAGGAATAGGAACCTTCACCGATTTACTATCTTGCATATTGAACCTCTGCAATATTGTCTCAACATACTTCCTCTAGTTTAACCAGAGCTTCCTCTTTGCCCGATCTCTCTTAATTTCCATGCCCAAAATATAGTTTGCAGCACCAAGATCCTTCATGTCGAATCTGGAGAATAATTGGGTCTTCAAATCTTGGATGATTTCTTTGTCATTTCCAATCAGCAACATATCATCCACATACAAGACCAAATAAATAACATAGTCACCAATTAATTTAAAATAAACACAGTGATCCTCTTTGCTTCTGTTAAAGCCAAGTCCCCATATATAGGCATCAAATTTCTGATACCACATCCTTGGTGACTGTTTTAACCCATACAAAGACTTTTTTTAACTTGCATACAAGTTATTTCTTACCCTTCACCATAAATCCTTCAGGTTGCTTCATGTAGATCTCCTCTTCCAGATCCCCATGAAGAAATGTTGTCTTCACATCCATCTGTTCTACCTCAAAATAAAATGCAACAACAACAAATAAAAGTAATCTAATAGAAGTAACCTTGGCAACAGGAGAAAAAATATCACCAAAATAAATTCCCGGCACCTGGGAATAACCTTTTTCTACCAACCGAGCTTTGTATTTATCTACCTTGCCTTCTACATTCATATTCTTCTTAAACACCCATTTTCTCCGATGGGCTTCCTTCTAGCTGACAACTCCACCAGATCCCATGCCTCATTTTTGTACAAGGATGCCATTTCATCAACCATGGCCTCCTTCCAAAGTTTTCCTTCCTTTGAATTTACTACCTCCTTGACAGTTCTGGGATCATCATCAGTTATATTTAAAGAAAATTTTGAACATAAAGTAGATGGAATATACCTTTCTGGTTTCCTTATTTACCGAACCGGTCTTCTCACAACTAGAGTTTGTGGCTCTTCCTCTTCTGTTGTAGAGTCTGATTCATCCTCTTTTAGCTCAAACTCTATCTTCTCAAGGTCCTTTGGTAGGAATTCATGTTTAACAACATCTTTCACCTCTCTAAACACCACATCTCAATTATACACAACCTTCCTTGTTTCTGGGTTCCAAATCTTGTAACCTTTTAAACCATCCTTATACCCTATAAATATGCACCTTTCATATTTATTATCCAACCTGTTCCTTTTCTCCTTTGGAACATGTACATATGCATCACATCCAAATACCCTCAGATGCGAAAGAGAGGGTTTCTTACCATTCCATACCTCTTGTGGAATCTTATCCTCCAACACTGATGAGGGTGATATGTTAACCAGGTAACATGCAGTTTCCACTGCTTCTACCCAGAATTCATGTCCTAACCCGGTACCACTAAGCATGCTTCTTGCCTTTTCCATCAGTGTTCTATTCATTCTTTCTGCAACTCCATTTTGCTGAGGTGTGTATGGATTAGTCTTATGCCGTGCTATACTACACTTCTTACAGAATTCTTCAAATTCCTTCTTGCAAAACTCTCCACCATTATTTGTCCTCAGCACCTTTATCTTCTTCTCTGTCTGGTTTTCCACCAGAGCCTTAAATTCTTTAAATATATCAAAGACTTTAGATTTCTTCCTCAAGAAATATATCCATGAATTCCTTGAGAAGTCATCTATGAATGAGACATAGTACACAGATTTTCCCAGTGATGGAACCGACAGAGGTCTAAACACATCACTGTGCACAAGCTCTAATATCTTGTTCACCCTTTTAGCACCAGAAGGAAAACTCACCCGATTTTGCTTCCCATATACACAATGTTCACAGAAATCGAAATCCAGAGAGAAATTATACATACCTTCTACCATACCATTTCCATGCAGTATCTAAAGGCCCTTCTCTCCAATATGTCCAAGCCTTTGATGCCATAGCATGGTCTTTTCTCCAGAGATCGCTAGACTTTTCGCTCCACTTTCACGAACCAAAGAACTGCTGCACCCATCAATAACAGTGCTACCCTAAAGCTTGTACAGAGTTCCAATCCGAACTCCCCAAATTAATAATAGTGCTCTATGAACCATCTTGTAGGTATCTTTCTCGAACACTGTTTTTACACCTACATCATCCATCTTTCTTATAGAAATCAAATTTCTAGCCAATGTAGGAATATGCAGAACTCCAGGAAGTTTTCTAATCCTTCCACCTTGTAGCTTCAACTTGAATTTTCCACGTTCGGAAAATTTTTCCTTCCTATCATTCCCTAAGAAGACATCACCACCATCATACTTCTCATACTCGCAGAACCACTCTCTATGGGGAGTGAAGTGAAAGGATGCACCTGAGTCAATCAACCATGCCTCATGATCTACATGTGTATTTGAAGAAGAAGCTAAATACACATCCCCACCTTCATCCGAGGAGGTTTTTACCTTTGAAGAAGGAGAATCATCATATCCCTTTCATTTCTCAAGAGCTTTAGATCTACAGTCCTTTTTGTAGTGCCTTTTCTTTCCGCATTTCCAACACACCTTTACAAACTTTCCTAGAGATTTAGATCTCCCTCTAGATTTAGATATCCCACTCGAAACCTTATTCTTGTTTCTGTTCTAGGACATTCCTCGTACAGATAAGGCATCTCCATTTTGGCCCTCCATATTTCTCTGTCTCATTTCCTCCGACAGCAAGGTTGAGACTATGTCATCAAAATTCAAGGTAGTTGTATTGCTACCTATTGCAATAACCAGATTGTCCCACGAATATGGTAGAGAACACAACAAACTGATGCAATTTTCTTCATCCTATATTTTAATATCAACAGATAACAATTGACTTACCACAGTATTGAAGGCATTCAGATACTCTGTCACCGAGTCTCCATCCTTCATCCTCATGTTATACATCTTTTTCCACAGGAACAATTTATTCACCATAGACTTAGATTTGTACAAAGTCCCTAGCTTGTCCCACAAATTATTCGTCGTAGCTTCCCCAGATACATTCAACAATACTGAATCTGAGACACACAACCATATTGTGCTCTTTGCCTTCCGATCCAACTTCTTCCAGTCTTCATCAGACATTGTCGTTGGTTTAGTACCCGAATCTACCTCGATCCACTGATCTTTATCCACCAGCATATCCTCTATATTGAGCTTCCACAACTCAAAAATATGACCATTAAATTCCTCGATCTCTATCTTTCCACTTCTCGCCATCTTCTTTCACTACAAGAATCGATCCCGTAGATCTGCCACTGAGTAGGGTCTACCACAGGCCCAAGAAATAAACCCCTAAACAACAAAGACGTCCTCTTGAAGCTGAAACAACTCTGATACCAAATGTAGGTTTTAACCTTGTACAAAAATTATTTGCAAATGAATCTTAAAAACATAAAATAAACAATAGCGAGAGAATAAAACATAAAACATATATACACAAATATTTTCCCCTTGATCCCAAATCAGGACTACTAGCTTGATTTTTCATTATATTCCTTTTAGTGTTACAACACACATATATACATGTCGAAGCATTCATAAACCCTAATCCGTTAACCCTGGCTTATAACATAATCGTAGTTCCCTTGATTGGATCTACAAAATACCAGGGGCTGAAAACCGTCATGCCCCAAACCATGTGCAAACCCATACACAAAACCATGGGCGGGTCCCCCCACCGAAAAATAGGGTCCAACAAAAATTTTCCCAAGGCCTTGCCCCGAACCTTGACCGAGGGGGGGATGATGCCCCCCCTGTGACCCCCCTGCTACGCCCGACGCAACATACAGGGCTAGCTATCGCACCCCCTATGACCCCCCCGCGCGTGTGACTAATCGTGAAAATAACTAATACTAACTAGAAAAATCACTAAGTAAGATTATCCAATAATCCTTAGATCATGCAAAAAATGAGTAACGATGTAGATGAACTGTGTGTACTAAAACTTAAGGTTAAACCAGTGTAAATGAAATATTGAGCATGATAGCGTGGTAAAGGAACATAGGGAAAGGGAGTAGGAAAATCCCGGTGTGTAGAAGACGAGTAAAGAACCCATCTGTTGTTCGAAAAATTCCATACAACAGAATGATAATATCAACTGTATATCATTTAGTTCTTGAAGCTTTGGTTAATGGTGGTATTAGGAAATTCAAAAAATTAAATTACTGAAATACTCATAATGCAGTTAATCAAAATATTAGAATTTTTCATGTGCACAAAGGTGGCGTTTATATGATTCTTTATGACATATACTATTGCAAGTGTCGTAACAAACATAACAACTTAAAAATGGAGAATTGTCTAAATTATGCATTACTTATTTTTAAATTCACTATGTCGTGATGGACAAGACACAACGAGTAATACAACTGGAACATTAGGAATCCATAGCAATAAGATAAGTTGATAGATTTATTTTAATACAGGAAAATAAAAGAATTCATAGATACCCATGCCCTCGAATTACAAAGGATATATGTTTACTCTTTCGATACTGAGGTAAGACTACCCCTTTTATACATGATACTTATTATTTGTAGCTAAATTATAGCTACGAAGAAGAAAAAAACATAATCTCAAAGTCTGGAAACTGCTAAATGTGCATATAAACCTTAACATAATCATGAATTTCATTCATTTAAATACACAGTGTGCATAAATGAAATTGATTACAATGATAACATGAAAATATAGGGATATATATATATATATATATATATATATATATATATATATATATATATATATATATATATATATATATATATATATATATATATATATATATATATATATATATATATATATCCTCATACAAATGGGATCTTGGTCATACATAACAAAAAGTATGTTCCGTCATCAGACCAGTATTGCAAAAGGAACTAGTTCAAATTCTTAAAATAAACAAAAACTCTTTGTGTATAGTTTCTTCAACGCAAGAGAAGGAAACTCTTAGTTAATGAACCCTGCATGCCAATAGAATTGGCCTAAATGAAATTAAGCCCAACAGTTCTTGAGGGTATGCAACAAAGGTAACCAATCTCACATCACCACAACCGAGAGAAGGAATATCAGAAGAAGCAGTAGGATTTTTTACTCTTGCGAGAGTCGAACCTAGGAAAAGTAACAAATACATTTTTTTGTAATAAGTTTTCGGGATTCATCCCATTCATGTTGATTTAGAAATCGACGTTTCGAACCATCAACACAAGTTCATCATCAAGATATAAAAATGTATATGGAAAATAGATCAAATTTAGGTTATAAGAAATAGGTAAATTATTTAAGTATGAGGGGTTTCCGCAGTGCATTATATTAGATATCATTTTTGGGATTCAACTGCGTTGAGTAGGTCATTCATCTATGACCATTTCCATGAGAGGTAGTTGTAACTGACTAATTTCTCATGATTTTTGAATAGTCCACTTAGCACTCATTGCATCGGGTGATGCTCACAGGGGTGAAGAAGTGGGATTGAAGCTAGTGAAATGAATCATATAGCGTCAATCATCACTTTCGGGGATTGCACCCGGTAACTAGGACTCCCCCGGAGGTCACCCATCCCAGAACTCCTCTGGCTCAAGCGTGCTTAACTTTGGAGTTTTTCCTCACAATCAAGCCGACAGTTAAATTTTATCAAATTTATGAGTTAATGATTTAATTAAAAATATTGATGTATTATTTTTAATAATTTGTTTTTATATAAATTAGATTTAGTGGTAAATGTTTTTTAGAATTTTTAATATGTTTTATTAATTAATTTTATTGGAAGGTATGCTTTAATTAAAAAGAATATATTATAAAGTTTATATTTTAAAGATTCATTTATATAAATTAATTTCAATGTTTTAATATATTTGGAAAGTTAATTTTATTAATTAATTCCAAAAGGAGATTGATGGTTTTAATGAAAGGGTTTTAATAATCCAAATATGAGGGTTTAATTGGATTCTTAATTCTATCGTGAAGATGGATCCCAATTGGGATTCGAAATGTCGACAATTTTCTTATGACACGGTGGATAATCCGAATCAATATTTTTCAATTGATAACCACAGAAGCTTGTAAACCATCAAGATTTTTAATATGTTTTATTATATTTTTATTAATTAATATCATTGGAATGTTAATTATTTTTAATGATTAATGTTATTAAGCTAATAATTTTAGGTAGGTGTGATGTTATAATTTAATTAAAAAGAATATATTATATAATGTTTTTATTTTAATGATCCTTATAAATAAATTAATTTTAATGTTTAATTATATTTGGAATGTTAAATATTTTTAATAATTAATGAAAATTATTGATTATTTTAGTGAAAAGGCTTATGAATAAGTATGTTGGTCCTGTTCATATTGGAACTCTACGAGTAGCTAGTTCATTAAAAAATGTCTATGCCATTATGCATGCTCCTCTAGGTGTCAAATATGAAGTTTTAATAGGACACTGGGATAAATCTATATTATATGATGTTCAAATAATAAATTGTAGGATTAGTTAGAATGAAATTATAAAGTTTATGAGCGATTATCAGGTGTTACCAGGATTAATCCCTCTTGCGGACAAGAGCGATCTCCCTAGTACTCCAACGAGTAACTAGAAACAAAGATCCATTTGAATATATCTTTCTCTAGATTGTTTGTATTTTAAGATCATTATAACAATAAAGTAGAAAGGACATGCTCCTACCTTGAAATCCAAATGTCTGATGTAGTCCTTTGTCTGTCGTTTCAAACTAGTTCTCCAATGATGAGTAGAAGTGCAATCCAAGACAAGACAAATATCGAAGCATCTGCAATATATAATAATAAAAAAGTAATAATCCAACTTAGTGATCAAGGAATCTAAGTATTGACATCATTCACATGAATTCAGAAACAAGAAAGTGAGAAAAATAGATCCATATGTATTATCATAAATTATAAAGAGCAATCTTACAACTAGATGCCTTGATGTTGTACAGATTTCTCTCGGGGTCTGAGAAATCGTTCTCCTTCAGTTTGAGAAGCCTTCATCTCTAGAACGACCAACATGAAGTCATGGGCACACAGGTGTGATATTCAATGTGTCAACAAAAACTCACTAGTATAGAAATTATGCACTCTATGAACTCTCTCCAACTTAGAAACCATACAGATCAATTTCTATTCACATTAGCAACTCATGTATCTACCCTTGAACCTGAAACTTGAGCTCAATTTATAGGGATATTGAAGTAGTTTCAGATCCATTAAGATAGGGATGGATTCCTCTAGCATGAAGGGATTTGAGTTCCTTGGACCAAGGGATAATCTCCATGAGTGGAGGGATAAAGCTTGAACTAACGCGACTCTAGAGGCTTCCAGTTGGGAAGATATTCGACGAACTAGGCTTCTAGAAGTTACTTTATCTTTTTACTTGCTTTTCATAGGAGTGCGCAGGTTTTAGTGGCAAACAGAGCGGCGATCATCGCAGCTAATGGAAGGATCATCAACGCATGCGTAGGGAAAGGCTAGTAAAACCACGCAGGCATACTTTTAAGGGTTTAGAGAGCTTTTTTCAATTTCCAAGACTTGATTTAGGAACATGAGTGTTTTTGACCTCTAAGGGAGCATGATATGGATGGTGATAGACCCATGAACAGTCAAATTTCATGATGAAAAAATGACGTGTAACATATTGCCCCCTAAAGTGCAAAGTCTGAGAGTTTTTCTGAAGAGTGAAGTGCTTTATCATTCTGAGGATTGGATTGGAGATGCCGGTCGAAAACCTGTAAAAAAATTCAATGAAAATATATATCATCACTGAGGTAGGCATTCCCATACTCAGATCAAAACTAACTAAATGTTCTGGTACATATATGATTTCAATATTACATCAAAATTAGACACAGTATGGGCGCATCCATCTTTCATAAGCAGTCTAATATATCATGAATAATAAAATTCCTCGCAGCCTGGATGGTGGAAACTAGATCCAGGGTCTTGATTTCTGCTGGTCGAACTAGCATGAATATATCCATGCGATTGATTGTGTCGAAGTCAAACATGGTAGAAACCACTTGATTACCGGTTAATGAAGAGAACCGTTCACAAGTGTGAGAGAAACCATCAATAATGAAAATGACCCTCAAAGTACTTGAGTACAATCTATGAAGAGTGAATGAATGATTTGCAGTTGAACACTAATAGAATCATTCAATCGAAGGTCAATGATGAAAAACTATCATCGAAGGTGATAAACCTTCCATTAGGGCATGTAGATCCCAAGGTACTGATAGGTTTCTAGATCAACTTTCTAGATAATGAGATGATGTCGATAGAAAGTGATTCGTCGTAGGAAAGCGTACGACACGAAACCATTAGATCAATTTTTGAAGAAATTTTTTGCAAGGACTGACTTTGGGATGGTCAACGCGAATGGAGACAAATGTTTGCAATGAATGGTTTATTGAACTTTCTCTTGAACACATAACGACATTGTAAATGGCTTGGCAGCATTTGACCTAAATATAATACCCATAAACCGGCTCAAGACTTTCAATGTGGTTCGATTAACTATTAGACAAAGGATTTCCCAACCCAGGTACAAGTGTGACAAAGTGTCATGTTCAAGAGCGACATGTTTCTTTTTAAAAAAAGGACAAAAAATGGATTATTTTTCTCTCTTTTTCCCCCACCATTATTGATAAGTGCCACTTTATTTTTGTCAAGCTTGAGGAGGATAACAATCGGTTGTTTGTGTAAGCTCATCGTTCGGACAAGTACATCTTAGTATTAAAATCGAACCCTAAGAAGGAGTGGGTCAGTCCAGTTGTGATTGACAGGTCCTGTACTGTTTAGTTTTAACGACTCTAGTATAGGAATAACTCGACGTTTTTTGTTTTGTTTTGTTTTTTTTCAATTTTAGGGAGTCATAATAAAAACATCAGTAAACTCCATGATTGTTATTTTTCATAAATTTAGTCCCTTAAGCCCAAAAAAGGATAAAATAATGTAGGAGAGAACTCTATTGACCATGATCAGTCAACGTATACTTTTTTTGTAATTAGTCCTATTCATTCCAGAAAAGGGGTAAACTTATACTGAATGGACGATTGTTCATTTAATTTAACGAGTTCGAATAGTCAAGTACTTGGAAATATTTTCATGTTTTGAGAGTATGAAAAGGGCTTAAAAGAGGACTCCAAGGTTTCGCTTTTTCGTATTTTTATGGAGTCTGAAAAAAGTGATAAAAGTGTACTCGATGTCAAAATAATTCTTTTCACCAAAATCCTGTATCCCGCACAAAAACTCGAATAATTACAAACATTTGCTCTCAAAAAGGAAAAATATTTTGATTTGACTTTTCAAAAGTAAAAATAAATAAAATAATATTATTTTATTCATTTAAAACTACAAAAAGAAGTTTAAACAAGTCATTTTCACCTTTTGATTTTCAACAGAGTAGAGAGAGCTTTTGCCCAAAAACTTCCGGAGCTGATATCAGAAGAACCGACCGACCATTTCAAGAACCGTCCGAACCAGGTAATCCACATCATCATTGCATTTGTTTTCATCCATTTCATTTCTTATTTTAAGCTTTCATGGAATTTTTTATAAGTAAATTATGTTTTAAAATCTGCCCTGGGGGTGCACGGGTTCTCTTGGCGAAAACAGTGCACCTCGACGATTTTTTAAAAGAAAAATCATCGGTCCGTCACTGGGTCTATGTATGATGCATGTGCAAAAATTCAATGTATAAACACAGGACCTGTGCAAGTGTCATGGGTTTTTGAAAAACATAATTCTCTCCATAAAAAATGGCTCAAACTCCCCCCAAGTAATTTTTAATTTTTAATTTGTTGATTTGTAGGTCTTTAATTATGTTGGAATGGTGAGAACGAGAGCATGAACTCGTGGAAAATGAAGCTTAGGATGATCCAGAAAATATGCGTGCATTAAAAATTCATGGGTTATACAAGTTTTGGGCAATTCAGGGCATGAAAGCATAGGTTGAGCTGATGACCTGACTCGTGAATGCATGGGATGTACAAGATCAATGTTTCATTATAGGAGACCATCAGCTTGTGATCGAGCCAGAGGACATATATTTCCTCACTGGATTTCCTCATATAAGGAGAAGCATTTCCTTATTTGGTACTAGGCCAGGAGGTCTTCCCACTATTACTTACAAGACTCAATATTGTAGCCTAGATTCAAAGCTAAAGGATGGTCGCATAGACATCAAAACTATTGTGCGATTGGAACTCAAGATCATAGCATTCATGATTACTGGGTTATGTTGTAGTGCAGCTCCTCATGTGGCTACCAAAGCATAGATGTAGACCGTAGTTGAGTGTTTTGGAGGAACAATATTCAACTAGAGTGAGGGAGTGTTGGCTAATATGAAGGGCCAACTCATGAGAGCCAAGAATGGGAAGTTGAAAAACTTCGGTTATGGTGCCATTCTTATCTCTTTTTCTTTAGAGAGGATCCCTCTCCTTGCGCCTCAACAGCCTCGGTGGATCTTGGAAGTCCTCAGGAACCTCATATGGTGTGCTTGGTATCTTTGATGGCTCGCCATGGTGGCGAAGGTGGTGCAGTGGTTTGGTTTACTCCGCAATATTTCTCATGGCTTAGGAATCAGATCTTCACAATTGAATATTTTCCTTATGCAAGGATAGATTATAGAGGTGATCGCGAAACATCTCTGCCACTAGGGGAACAATGGGATGAGACAGGTTAGTGAATCATTTTGAAGTTTTTATCTAATTTTTATTTGATTTTTTATCGTCCAATACTAACAAAATTTTAAATCCAGATGTCGGTCCAACATGACCAACAACGCTTCGTCGCTTTGACAGGTGAGAGGCACAACCCATAGTTTCCCAACGGGATGATGCAACAAAGATCCTGGGAGAGCTGGAGCACAAACTTGAGAGGTTGACTATTGATATTCTTGAGACAAGAACAAATGATATACCTCTCAGGCTCCAGAGACATGTGACTGGTGTCCCAGGTCCACTCAGGAGATTTCTACGCAGGGTGGCACGTGCCATAGTTTGCTATCATGATCATCATCATGGATAGCTGATGGTCAATGTAGATTGATATTTTATTTTTTGTATTAGTATCTTTTAGATCATAAGGTGTTTCAACCTATGATCACAAACGATGTAATATTTTTTGACACGGACTTATTTAACCTAATGATATTACTACCTTCATTATCTGAGTATATTGTTCAACATGGATTGAATGTTTCTTTGTTTTACTTTTTTAAATATTGCATATGTCTATTTAAAACTTGATTAGCTAATGCATCAACCAATGTGTTTAAATTTATTGAAATTTGTTGATATTTGATATAATCAAATTGTCTTTCCAAGAGATGAACCTTCAAAAATAATCTTAATAAAGCTGAATTTCTGATAGCATATGTTGAGATTTTGCATATTATTTTGGCTGAAATCTCATGGATAATGCCAACAATAGGATTTGTTCAAAATCTGATGGCATCAAATCCTGAAGAGCAGATATCAATCCTATTTTGTTGTGATAGGATGGAATTGAATCTATTATTCAGTTTCTTCTCTACATCTATAAATTGTAAGCTCATAGAGGAAAAATATATGAGGGTGAGGAAGAGGAAGTGCAGATGTGAGAAATCTTCTGTTGTAATCTCCTATTGAATAGTAAGAAAGCCGATACCTCTGTTTGGTGGATGTAGCCTAGATTGGTTGGGTGAACCACATTAAATTCTGTCTCCATATTTTAATATGTTGTGCATGTGATTTATTTATTTTATGTTGTGTATACTCTGATAATTGGTATCAGAGCTGTGTGAGGGCAAGCATTGCGTGATTGTTATGGAGGGCCTGAGTTAACAAGTTTCCAAAGGGCGCTGGGATGGATAAAAAGCGCAAAGGAGGATGGTAATGTTAAAAGACGACTGATAAATTCGAGGGAGGACGAAACTCGATTTATGTAACTTTTCCAGCCTAGAGCTGAGGGAGAGGAACTTCAATATGATTTTGTTTTTTGCTTTAATATGCCTTGTGTTGCTGAGAAAATGGTGCAGGGATTTGATACGCTTTCATCTCGAGTCCTAAACTAAATACAAAGTAGAGCTACCGTCCGAGAGCAGCGTCATTGCTGTGGAATCAGAGAGAGAGCACTACAGAAGCTTCTTTGGCATTTGAAAGCTTGGCTACATTCCCATTGGTTTTAGCATTGCATGATTTCCCTGACCGACGTATTAAGGAGGGAATTTTTTTTTGAAGAAGTCCTTAGAAAAGTTCAACGCAGTGTTTCTGTTGCTGTAATAGAGAGCCATGAAAAATTATTACAGAGTTTGGTTTTGCAGTTCAAGTGGGAGGAGCGCCGTGAGCTGGTGCCGGAAGCTTTAAATCAAAATTCCTACATTCGTATTTTCACGCAGAATCAAACTGAGGTATATATATGATGATGAGTGCAATTTGATTTACCTATGCGGTTTGATTTACCTGTATTAGCATTCCGCTGTATTGTTTTTTGTGCAATAACTCCATAGTCATTGTACATATTCTTTGGGATTTTTTATTAAAGTAAAATCTCCATTTATTAAGATTTGAAATTGGAAATTATTGACACAAGCTACTCAATATGGAAAAAATTCAAAGTGCTCAGTTTGAGATCGAGAAGTTTAATGGGAGGAATAACTTCGAAATCTGTAAATTCAAGATGCATGATTTACTCGTACAACAAGGTGTGGCGAAGGCACTTCTGGGAAAATCCAAACAACCTTTCGCCATGACAAATGGCGAATGGAGTGACATCGATGATAGAGCATTAAGCGGCATACGATTTTGTTTGATGGATAATGTTTTATTTAACATCATGTTAGAGAAAACAACCGATGGTTTATGGACAAAGTTAGAAAAACCATACATGATTAAATCCTTAACCAATAGGATTCTTCTGAAAAGACAGTTGTACATCTTGCGCATGAAGGAAGGTACAACAATAACCGATCATTTGAATACTTTTAATACTCTCTTGGTGCAGTTAGATAGCATAGAAGTAAAATTTGATTCAAAAGATAAAGCTGTAACTTTATTATTCTCTTTGCCTAAGTCATGGGCTCATTTTGTTACTTCTATAAGTCTTAGTTCATCAGAAACCCTTGAATTTGATGATGTTGTTGGAGCTATGTTGTCTGAAAAAACCAGAAAAAGGTCAAATTTAGAAACCTCTACATCATAAGAAATGATGGTTAGAGGTCAATCTAAAGAAAAACACTTCAGTTAGAAAAACAACTCTCGGTCAAAATCGAAAGGGAAGTAGAGTAAGCTAAAATGCTGGTTTTGCGGAAAATCGAGACATTTGAAGAAGGACTGTTGGAAGAGACAACAAACATCCAAAGGAGACTCTTCAACAGAAAATAAAGAAGCAAACACGACAGATACAGGTTCAAAATCCGGTTCAGGTATAAGTGATGAAGTTTTATCAGTTAATTTTTCAAATCATGATCAACATTGGCTGTTAGATTCTGGTGTGTCCAATCGAATGTGCATTCATAAAGAGTGGTGAAATCTTATAAGTCAATCAATGATGGAGTAGTTTACATGGGCAATGATTTCTCAAGTAATGTTGTAGGAATTGGGAGCATCCATATTAAAATGTTTGATGGGACAATCAAAATTTTAACTAATGTAAGACATGTGCATGAACTCAGAAAAAATCTTATTTCTCTAGGAGTGTTAGACAAAAATGGATATAAAATTTTATTCAAGGTGGAGTAATGAAAATTTACAAAGGAATCTTATTATTAATGAAAGCAAATAAGGTTGGAAATATTTTTCAATTAGAAGTAAGAACAGAGTCAGATCATGCTTCAACTGTATCTGAAAATGACAATGATTCTATTCGACTATGGCATCAATGGTTGGGCCATATGATTGAAAGAGGATTAAATTTTTTATCTGATCATATGTTACTTCCTAGTTTAAAGTCTTTTAAGTTAGATTTCTGCAAACATTGTATATATGGGAAACAAAGCAAGCAGAAATTTAAAACTGGAAAACATACTAGCAAAGGAATCCTTGATTATATCCATTCTGATGTTTGGGGTCCGTCTCCTACAACCTCATATGGAGGATCATCATATTTTGTATCTTTTATAGATGATTTCTCTAGGAAATTATGGGTCTACATGTTAAAAAGAAAGTCTGATGTATTCACAGTTTTCAAGAAGTTTAGAGCATTAGTAGAAAATATCACTAGAAGAACCATTAAATGTTTAAGAACTGACAATGGTGGTGAGTTTACTTCAAAGGCATTTGATAATTATTGCAAGGAAGTTGGGATTGAAAGACATAGAACTACTGCTTATACTCCTCAGCAAAATGGAGTTGTTGAACACATGAACAAAACTCTCTTAGAAAGAGCAAGAAGTATGCTAAGTAACGCAAATTTGCAGAAGGAATTATGGACAGAATCAGTAACTATGGCTTGTTATTTGATAAATCGATCACCATCAACTGCAATAGGATGCAAAATTACTCAAGAGGTATGGAAGGGTCATCCTTGTGATTATTCTAAACTGAAAGTTTTTGGTTGTGATGCATATGCTCTAATTCCGAAACATCAGCGTTCTAAATTAGATCCTAAATCAAAAAGATATATCTTTGTTGGATATGGTGATGGGATTAAGGGATACAGGTTGTGGGATCCTACTACTCACAAGATCATCATTAATAGAGATGTTAAATTCAATGAATCTTCACTCGATAATCCAGATGTAGATATTAAATTGAAACAAGAAAATGTAACTAAGTTTCAACATATTCAGTTTGAAACCAGTTCAAATATTGAAGATAGTAAAGATGATAAAGTTTCAGATGAAGATCATGAAGAAGTTCCTAGAGATAATAATCAGCAAATTGTGGAAGAACCAAAAACATCTTTAAGAAGGTCCACGAGAATCAAACATCCTCCTAAAAGGTATGATGATTATGTTACTTTAGTTGCTTTAACCGTTAATGATGATGAACCATCATGCTATCAGGAAGCTGTAGAAGGTTCTAACAGTGATAAGTGGAAAGAAGCTATGAAGGATGAGATAAAGGCATTAGACAAGAATGCCACATGGGACCTGGTAGAACTTCCTAAAGATAGAAAAACTATAGGATGTAAATGGGTTTTAAAATTGAAAAAGGGCATTGATGATAAAGTAGACAGATACAAAACGAGGCCGGTTGCAAAAGGTTTTTCTCAGAAAGCAGGAATTGACTTTCATGAGATATTTTCACCAGTTGTTAAAAAATTTTCAATTCGGATTGTCTTAGCATTAGTTGCTTTACTTGATTTAGAATTACAACAACTAGATGTTAAAATTGCATTCTTACATGGAGATCTAGATGAAGAGATTTATATGGAACAACCTGAAGGGTTTGTTCAAAATCGCAACAAGAAATTTGTATGCAGGCTCAAGAAATCATTGTATGCTCTGAAGTAGTTGTAGAGACAATGGTACAAGAAATTTGATTCTTTCATGATGAGCCAAAATTATATAATAAGTGAATATGATCATTGTGTTTACTTTAAGAAATTAAGTAATGGCATATTCATTATCTTAGTATTATATGTTGACGATATGCTTTTAGCAAGAAAAAGCATAAGTGAGATCAACAGGTTAAAGGCTCATATGGCTAGGACGTTTGATATGAAAGATCTAGGAGCAGCAAGACAGATTTTGAGCATGGATATTTTCAGAGATAGGAGCAATGGTAAGCTGAGGTTATCACAACAAAAGTATATTGAGAAAATCCTCTTGAGGTTTGGTATGAACAATGTGAATCCAGTTTTAGTCCCTTTAGCTTCCCATTTTAAGTTTTCTTCAAGTTTATGTCCTAATACAAATGAAGAAAAGGAATATATGTCTCGAATACCATATGCCAATGCAGTAGGAAGTTTGATGTATGCGATGGTTTGTACATGACCATATATTTCACATGCAGTTGGGGTTGTCAGTAGGTGTATCGAAAATCCAGGGAAAGAACACTGGGCAGTAGTGAAATGGGTGCTTTGGTATTTGAGAGGCACAAGTGATTATTGTATCACTTATAACAGAAGTAATGAATTTGTTTGCGGATATGTTGATTCCGATTTTGCAGGTGATTTGGATAAGAGAAGTTCAACTTCATGATATTTCTTTACTCTTGCAGGTGGAGCTATTAGCTGGATTTCAAAGCTACAAAACATTATTGCTTTATCCACTACAGAAGCAGAATACATAGCTGCTTCACGTGCTTGCAAAGAAGCGGTTTGGTTGAAAGGTTTGTTTGGTGAGTTTGGTAGGTTGCAAGACAACATAAAGTTATTTTGTGATAGTCAAAGTGCAATTCATTTGGCTAAAAATCCAGCCTATCATAGTAAATCAAAGCATATACCTATAAAGTACCATTTTGTAAGACATGTTATCACTGAATGGGGAGTATCTCTTGAAAAAGTGCATACAAAGGAAAAATGTGCAGACATGTTCACGAAACCAGTTTTATTAGAGAAGCTACGATGGTGTCTGGCTTCTCTTGTCTTGCAAAAAAAAAAAAAAAAATAACAGGAACAAGGTATCAGGTTAATTGTTGTCAAGGTGGAGATTGTTGAGATTTTGCATATTATTTTGGCTAAAATCTCATGGATAATGCCAACAATAGGATTTGTTCCAAATCTGATGGCAAAGAGGAGATATTAATCCTATTTTGTTGTGATAGGATGGAATTGAATTTATTATTTAGTTTCTTCTCTACATCTATAAATTGTAAGCTCATAGAGGCAAAATATATGAGGGTGAGGAAGAGGAAGTGCAGATGTGAGAAATCTGTTGTTGTAATCTCCCATTGAATAATAAGAAAGCCAATACCTCTATTTGGTGGATGTAGCCCAGATTGGTTGGGTGAACCACGTTAAATTCTGTCTCCATATTTTAATATGCTATGCGTGTGATTTATTTAGTTTTTGTTGTGTATACTCTGACAACATATACTCTGTTTAAATGCAATAGAATGAGTTTTGAATCTAACCTAACGATCAAACATCGAATACCAAATGTAATGGCATTAGATAATAACTCAATGTCTGTGCTATATTTTGCAATATTGTTTGTTGTTTGACCAAGGCATATCCCATGAATAGAGACTAACTCATCAGTGGGTGAATAGATAACCCAAGTTGCGGAAGAGATGTTCTGTGTAATACGATAGCTGCCGTCAGCAAAACCAATGTAAGTTTGAAGGGATGTCAACATCTACAATATCAAGATGTTGACGGGGGAAAATGCCTTGCCAACATTTAGGGGTTCTCCCTAGTATCAAGTCCCAACTAGACTCTACACCATTTGTGATAGGGATCATGTCCAATATGTAGGCCCGGTTGCCATTGAACTGATGATATTTACGCCCTTTCTCAGATAGAGGTGCCTTTCGATTTCATGAGAATGTACAGCTACTCGAACGATACAAGATGAATGGTCGACGGGTTCTCCTGAAAATGAAACATTATGAATAGAAAAATGAGATTTAACGCATGCAGCCAAAAGAAGTATTGTTAGAAAAACATCATTAGGGTCATGCTCATATAGAGGCTCATTTGAACATAAGAGGAACAATTCACTATGATAAAAAATCCCTTCAATCTCTTAAACATGTTTCCAAAAGATTAAGGAAATATTAATAACTAAGTCATTAACATATACCTATACTAAACATCCACGTACCATTCATATATCCAAAGAGCTTCAACATAAAGATGATGCACCAATAGAAACATGGATTGATCAGTTACAAATGATAATAAGCACATGAGAACATAATATTCATAATGTCAACACGCATATGTTTCCATCAGATCCAATAGTGGAGTCAAAAAAATTCATTTGTATTCATTCTTAGAATCATACATTCAATGCTGTATAATTATCTCTTTCTCCTTCTTGAGTCCAAAAAAGGTCCTTACATTATCTCCTGAGGGATTACATATAGAATAAAAAATGAGTCGTGGGCTACCCTGCCCTTTCATCTTCCCGATTGTTGGTATGGTCTGCGACCTGGGATAATTCGCGAATTGCGACCTGAGTGAGGTCGAGACCTATGACTGGGCAACATTTGCGACCTGTGACCTGCCTGTTCCCACGACCTGTAAACCCAGTCTTTTCAGGGAAGCAACTTTGTGATGGAGAGGACTGAGGTTTCTACATGTTGTTGTTCTTTAAGATAGGTTTGCGAGGATATGTATTCAGAGGCCACTGGAGTGATTTGGGGCATGTCCTCTCCCAACATATGAAAACATTCTAGAGAATCTAGAACTAAAGTATGCCTCTTTGTATTGATCTGGCTGGACAGAGTGGCTAGCTTGGTGTAACAATGTACTGGGCCATGTTTTCCTTGGAGGCTGGGAGATCCTGTTCCTTGGACTGCATGTTTGATGGGTTCTAAGAATGCTTGGATGTCCTGCATTACCTCTTCCCTCATCCTCTCCTTAGCCAGTGTCCCTAAGGAAGGGATGTGGTGCACTTCTGCCATCGAATCTATGCCACTTATGAGACACTCATAGGTGGACATTACCTTCTCTACATCTTTTATGAGCTTGTCTCTGGATCACAACTTCATCTGTATCTGTACCTTATCGTTCTGAGTGCGGATCCAGTCCTTCTTTGGAAAGTTGGTAGGGGCCTGTGGGTACCTTTCAAACCATTTGAGTATGTTTTCTAGCGCTGTGGAGGCTTCCTTTAGCTACACAATCCTTTTCCTTGTTTCTTCTTGGGCCCCTACCAAAGGAGCGACTATCTGGTTTATAGTTATCATTGCCTCGTATACCTATGTCATGGTGCTTCCTAAGATATCCAACTCCCCTTGAATGGTGGATTGTAGTCCATTGGCCGGACTGAGTGTAAGTTGGAGCCTTTGATTTTCTGTTTCTAGGGCCTTCTTTTCCGCCTCTGCTTAAGTCATCCTCTGCTCAGATGCATGGATTCTGCTCTGCAAAAACAAGATTTCTCTGCTCATCTTGCTAGTATTATCTCCAGTGGCAGCTGCAAAAGCGGTTTTGGCTGACGCTATCATTATGGGGTTATTTATGGTGTCCAGGACTACGTATTTCTCCGTGTTCACTGTGAGAGGCTCGCCTGGATTCCGTGCAAGGCATTTTCTCCTTTCTTGCCTGATTTTATGAGTGTACTGATCGTAATATAGTATTTTAAGATCCAGTACATCATCCTCATGTTCCTTCGAGGTGCTGAGTTCTGAGAGCGGGAGGTGTCCTCCTGTCATGGGAGTTGTCGGGTGTACATCACTATGTGGCAGGTCTGTCTTCTTCCCAGTTTTCCTGGGTTGTGACCCGCTTCCCTTTGCCTCTTTAGAAGTATCTGTCTGTAGCTTCTGAGCTTCTTCCTCCTTTCTCTTCTTTTTCACTTCTTATTTATCTTGTTCCTATTTCAACATGTGCTCAGCTTCCCTTTTCTACCGTTCTTCTTCTTCCTTCGTCTTATGGGCCTCTTCTTCTTGCTTCTTTTTCCGTTCTTCTCTCTGTCGTTTCTTTTGTTATTCTTCAGTTTGTTTCCTTTGTTTCTCTTCTTCCTGTTGCTGCGCCAAGGCATCTTGGGCTTTCTTTAGTTCTTCCTCTCTTCGCTTCTTCTTGGTCTCTAGTTGTGCTTCAACTCCTTTGTCCCCCCTTCCTGTTGATCCTTCATTTCTTGTAGTGTTCTTCAGATTTTTGGGTTGGGAAGTCGATGCTCCTCCCGAGGAATCCTTTTGCTTCAAAGTGTCTACTCTCTCTTGTAGATTTTGATTGTCCTGGTGTTGACCCTCTTGATCTCCACCCAATTTGGCTTGTCCTTCGGGGTATGCTTCCCTGTTTTCATTATACCAGTTTTTCACTTACTCTTCCATGGGGAACTTTGTGTGATGGTAGGTCCAGTTAAATTTGGCCCACTTTTAGTGTGCAGGGACGATCCTGTCAGGGTCATAAGACCTGTGTGCTAAGTTTACGAAGTGAAAGCCCTTGATTTCTTCTGCTTCCGCTTTTAATTATTTGAAATATTTAACCGTGTAAGAATCGATAGTGAGTGAGAGGGTAGGCCACAGTTTCTTCTTACCCTTACTTAGTGTCTCAGAGAACCCACTCGTCATTTGATAGCACACCTCTTGTAATAATAGTTTTTTAGTGACAAAATTGGGCAATGTGTGAGGTGATTTGAATGATCCAAAGACTCTAATGAAGGTACCTTCTGTAATGGGGAACCAATGGGCTACCTTAATCACCATCTCCATGGCCCTTCTGGACATGCATGGAGGATCCTCATTGAAAAGGTGTCAATAGAGCACGATGATGAACTTGTCTGAGATGGGATCAATGTCCTGATTGTACCTGGTAGCCCAGAAGACATTTAGATCTTTGTGGATATGCCCACCATGTGCTGTGTCCTAGTTGTGTATCCAACCATCAAAATTACATCGCGAGCACACTGCATCTAAGAGGTACGAAGCCATGTAAAACTCTGATGCACATCCCTCCAATGGTACCTAAGCTGCTGATATGTTCACTTTTAGCGTTGACATTAATAGATGTGCCTAGATGAAACGAGTGTCATAGGAGTTGATCGCGTACATGAGGAGAACCCGTGCTCCACTAAAAGTAGTGGCATCCTTCCTGCCATACATCCTGCACATCATATATGCAACAAGCCTGTATAATTTTCTTAGGCCTTCGGTTTTGTACTCTAGATCCTTCTTCCCTTTAAATTTCTCAGGGTCCTCCCACCAGCCCTTCAAGTTATCTTGTACTGGTACGTCGTGTGTGGCGACCCACTGGGTGTTGAAATATTCCTCCCTAGCCAGGAGTGAGTAGTACACTTCTGCGTCCTTCCCAATCATATTGGAAAAAGGCTTTCCTGCATAAACATGGATGACCTAGAACTTTGATTCCACCTTCTGGAGGATCCACTCGACTACTTCCGCGCGAGGGAATATTGGTGGGTGGGTGCCCACATAATGAAGCTTAGACCTCTTAACCTGAATGTATACATGTCAGTCTATGAGGTCCTCTGAGAATTCTTGCTTTTTGAATTCTTGGTAGACTTGAAACCACGACATGTTGTCACCTTTCCCGAAGACACAGGCGGTATCTCCATAGATGGGAGGTGGCAGAGGAGGCATGTATCCTTCTGATAGCTCTATATCTGAGCTTTTATTTCTCCTTCTAACTGCTGAAGGCCCCATGTCGCTTGAGGCTGAAGAGATAGAAACACACTCAAGCTCAGCTTTGATATTCCATGGTATATTTAGAAAACAATCCCATGATAAGACGAACAACATGAAAGAAAAAATAAAGGAACTGATTGTACCAAATAAGGCCTTGGCTGCTCAGGCTAGGTTGTTGTGACCTCTTTCGGTCACAAAAATCTATATTGGAAAGGTTGTGACTTGGTGACCTAGCAACGAGATCACAAGGTCGCAAAGTTGCGCCTATGCAAACAATCCCGACTTTACGACTTAGCAACTTAGCGACTTAGCGACTAGGTCGCGAAGTCACAAGGTGGCAAAGTCACGATTGCGTGGAAAATGAGGGCTTTGTGACTTTACAACTGTGTGACTCAGCAACCGAGTCGCGAGGACACATTATGGTTTTTTTGAAGAAAAAAAGGTGGTCGCATCCCGTGGGGAAAATGGAAAAAATGGATAAAACTCTAAGGGAAGAGAATAAATTAGGGTTGAAAGGCTTTCATGAAGGCCAGAGAGGGGTGCCCACAGTGGAAGGAGGAGAAAGTAGGGGTTGAAATGGGTTTATGCATGTTAGGATCAGAAAGGGGAAGGGAAACCCTAGCTGGAGTGACAATGGTGGCTAAGGATTACAACTAAGGGGTATCTAAGGAAATTAATAGCCTAGGTTTGGGGCAGGTAGGGCCACAACCAATAAAAAGGAATTACAGGAGGTTTCAGCGAGTTACCTAGGAAAAATCACACTCTAATTGGCTTGTCAGACGTCTTGTTTGCTCCATCGCACAGGTCAAATGAGACCTATGTGACCCTTTTATTTATAAAGGGGTCACACGTGCAGTCATTAATGGAGGTCACAAGGTCACAAATCGGGCTCAGTTGGGTGCATATGCAACCTCGCGACCTGGAGGTCGTTGTGTCACAAGGTTGCATAGTCGCAAAGATTGAATTTCAACACAAATTTGCGACCTAACAACCTGGTGACTTTGGTTAGTTCACAAGGTTGCTAAGTTGCAACTTGCTGAAGTTTGGAAGAAGAGTGACTTTGCGACTTTGCGACTTTACTTAGAAAAAACTTCAAGTCATATTTTGGTTTGAGATTACCTGTCCAAGGTGGGTTGTTTGAGGTTCATGGCCGAGGCTGGAGCAAGCTCATCCTTATCAGAAGTAACAGGGGCTATAAAATTTCAAACTAGTGCCAAATTTCGGAGGGTGTTGTAGTAGCTACAACACAAGAGTAATCAAGATAAGCAGCGAAAGTAGTAACAGTTGTAAAACAAAATAACTAGTCCTAAGGCACACCTGTCTAATCTAAGGCACGTTGTTCTAAAATGTAACTAATGTACAAGGGAGATCTTCACACAAAAAGTCCTGCATTATATCTCTTGAGATAAAGACCATTTCTAGGTTTATCTAAAGAGACGATGTGATAATAAATTAATTCATAAGCTCCTTTTGCAAGCACAAGCTTAACAATATAGGGACCATGCCACATCAGTTCGAATTTACCAATGCCTAACTTGTCATTAACTTGATCATATACTAAAACTAGGTCACCTTCTGAATGACTGTGAAGATTAACACTTTGATCATACTGAGCTTTAACACATTTTTTCTGAGCTTTGACAGCTAATGCAGCGGTGTGACGAGTCTTATATAATTGTGCTAGGTATAGAAAGTGTTTCTCCTCTTCAGAGGTAGTTGGTAACAACTCAATGGCTAATTTGAGTGAAGGTATTTCACATTCAATGGGTATCACAACTTATAAACTGTAAACAAGTTGAAAAGGAGCGAACCCCTCAACATTTTTTACAGAGGTACGGTATGCCCATAATGCCGAAAAAATCATGGTATGCCAATTATATTTATGAGTTCTGAAAATTCATTTAATCTGATGGTTAAAAAATTGTTGACAGCCTTAACTTGACCATTAGCCTGTGGGTAATATGGTGTGGAATTATCATGGTGTAGGCCAAGTTGATAATAAAGTTTAGTCATCATAATATTTTGAAAATGGCTCCCATGGTCCATAACGATAGCTTGAGGGACACCGAATCGAGCAATCACATGATTGAATATGAAAGTAGTTGCAGTTTTGCCATCAGCCACGAATGTAGGCATCACCTTGGCCCATTTGGTAAAGTAATCTACGGCAATAATAATATACCCATGCCCCCCAACCAAGTGAGGGTTACATGTAATGAAGTCGATGCCCCATTTTGAGAAAGGACCAACAACAATGATTGGGTGAAGAGGAGCTAAAGGTGCACACATATTTTGATAAAAAATATGGCAATTGTGGCATTTTCAAACTGCGATAATACAACCTTTGAATAAAGACGACCAAAAATAACCAACACGCAATACATTTTGGGTTGTGGCAAACCCAGACATATGACTTCCATACGCTCCAGAATAGAAATCATTCAAAACCCTTTCAGCCTCTTCGTGAGTTATACAACGTCGAAACACAAAATTGACACCACAACGATAAAGAGTGTCACCAAAAATATTGTCTTTTGAGATTGGTATCAGATTCTCCGTCGATCTGACCATGAAAGATTTGGGCGAAAGGTTTGGGTCTGAATATATACAATGATATCCCCGTAGCAGGGATCTAAAGTACTGATTAGAAACAGAGATTCATCCATGATAAGATTCTCTGCCACCGTTTTAGACTCAGTATTGGGAAAATCACACATAAGTTCGGCAAACACCAGTGATTTCTTAGACTTGGACTTCTGAAACTCCAAATCAAACTCTTGTAGGATAACGATCCATTTGGATTATTTGCCCCCAAGCAATTATTTTGTCAATATGTAAATCACCGGGTTGCAATTATATATCACTATGGTTTTGCGTAACAATATATAATGACGAACACGTTGGACAACTTGAACTGCTGCCAAGGCCAATTTCTCCACAAGTGAGTACTTGATTTCCGTCGGATTGAGATTTTGACTTAGGTAGTAGATCACATGTCCGTTATTAGATTCATCTTCTTGAACCAAAAATCATTCCAATCGTGGAATCATATGCAGATAAGTATAAAAATTCATCTCAGTGGTAATTGGGCGGATGCAATAACGATGCAAGGGTCAACACGTTTTTAAGTGCATCAAAATATTTATCGGAAATATCATCCAAAATTAATGGAACAACTTATTTCAATAACCGGGTAAAACCTTTTGTTAACTCTGCATAGTTCGGGACAAACCTACATAAAATTTTTGCTTTCCCCTGCAAAATCTGGAGTTTGCGAAGAGTTGATGGAGGAGGTAAGTTGATGATAGCCTCAAACTTTGATGGATCGACATGAATTCCCTATTTCTAAATGAAGAACCCAAGTAAATATCCTGATTGTACACAAAAAACACATTTGTGTGGATTCAAACTAATTTTGTAATGCCTAGATCTCATGAAGATGGCACGTAAGTGCATAGGATGATCTTCTCTGCGTAAATAATGAGCACGTAAGTTGTCCAAGTAAGGTTGTACAATATGTTTGATATCGTGAAACACATAAGACATAGCTCTTTGAAAAGTTGCACCAACATTTTTCAGTCCAAAAGGTAATTTACAAGATGCAAACGTGCCCCAAGGAAATATAAACGTTGTTTTAGGTTGATCAGCAGGGAGTATGTTGATTTGATTGTAACTAGAAAAACCATCCATAAATGAGAATATTTCATTTCCAGCACAATCATTAACAATTTGATCGATATAGGGTGTAGGATAGTTGTCTTTGGGACAAGCCTTGTTAATATCCCGATAATCGACACATACTCTGATAGTCCCTTATTTTTTTGTTATGGGAACTGTGTTAGATACCCAATCTGTCAAAGGAATAGGATAAATAAATCTTGCACATAATGATTTTTCAACTTCAGCTTTGATTGCTACAGCTTTCTGCGGATTTATTGGATGTAATCTCTGTCTAATAGACTTAGCATCCGGGTATATCTTGATTTCATGAATAACAATCTTAGGATCGATACCTGGCATCTCTTTGTAAGACCAGGAAAAAATGTCTCAGAATTCTTGAAATAGGGTTGTGTAAGTGTTAATCTCTTCAATCGAACAAGAAGCACCTATATGAATGTTTTGAATAATTCCAGGTTTAAGCGATATGTCAATAGGAATTTTTGTAGAAATATTTCCCAAATTTATCTCAAAATAAGAATGTATGATAGATTTTGGATTTTCAGGTTCCTTGACATAATCAATTGTAAATATAGATGAATTTTTTTTTCAATTTATCAAGATCAGGCAAAAAAGAAGATTGATGATGTAGATCGTCTGGTGGAAATTCATCCGATGACAAGATTTATCGAATGCTTTCATCAGTTGTGAATACATGTTGAAAGGGATCCAAAAAAAATGTCGAAGTTGAGCTTGATATAGAAGATGATTCTTCAGTGACCACATTCATTTGATTAGTAGTGTTGGAAATGTTGTCATTGATGGCAAAGGAGATGGCTAAGCAGAAGTCAAAGGAGCAGCAGAGGAGCTTCAGGAGCAAGAAGCAACATCAGTCAAGGAGCAGAGATATTTGAATTGAGAAACTGGTTCTGAGTGTGGGAAAATATTATAGAAAGTATGAAAAGAGTGTTGAAAAGGGTCATGGAAATGCCCTGCATAAAATAAGGAATTCGGTGTTGTTGAGTAATAAAGTTTAATGCAAATGGTTTGATTTATAAACAATTATGATGCACTGAGGATATATATAAAATAAGG
Source organism: Pinus albicaulis (assembly GCA_034641835.2). NCBI lineage: Eukaryota > Viridiplantae > Streptophyta > Pinopsida > Pinales > Pinaceae > Pinus > Pinus albicaulis. The sequence goes on from CM076583.1 coordinate 1,327,984,169, forward strand.
GTTAGTATAGATATATGAAGATCCTCTGTTCCGAACTTAGATGTGTTGTATTGATCGAATAACTCTGAAATAAGGGCTCATTCAAGATTCTGCACATATATATCTGAAGGGCCGGAAGGATCGATGTCACAAAAGGAGAGGCAGAACCATAGTCAAATGCGCAGTGTGAATGGAGCTATGCGTCGTAACAGATGAAATCACAGCGGTGAAATGCGATGAATATATATATATATATATATATATATATATATATATATATATATATATATATATATAATTGAAATCATGGAGGAACTTGGTTGGATATCTGAGGGGTATCTGATATACAGTGAAGCATCGATTCGAAAGGAATTGACGCTTTCAAAACCAGAACATCTAGTTCAAGCGCCGGATATTTTCACCTAATAAGTGAAGCTGTGTGTCGAGGAAAAAGCGAAAGCCAGGTCGATTTTAAGCGTTTAACCTTGCGAAGTCCTGAACAGAGTGTTGGACCAGAACCTGGAGTGGAGAACGGAATCGTGATCGAGAGGAACAATGACGGTAGTTTGGAGTGAAACCGTGGGTTTCATCGCACCACCATCCGTCGGGCAAGCGGTTTCCACCATTCGTGACCGATTCCATAGACTGACTGACGCATGTCCCTAAACGAAATTGGAAAACCGCCTGTTAAAGTGCGCCATCACATGTTATAGTTCGTACCAAGACACCGAGTGATATGTGTATGAGTCGTTGATCTAGAAGAGGGCCATCGAACGGTGATCGCACGTTGGACTTGCCCAGTGTTTAACCAAGGTACACGGAGGATAGCCAGGTACGATACGAGTGTTTGATTGGTCTATTTATATATATGTGGGCCCGGGGCCGAAGGGCTATGATGACGTCAATCGGTTATAAAGTGTCAGACTATTATTATAATGTCCGAAGATAAATATATAGGCTGAGAGATATATGTAATGAATTCTGGTTATTTGTGTGAACGAATTGCATATATTATATACATTTAGATATGATGGTGTGTGTGTAATTTTTGAATATGCGAAGAGGGGCCACATGAATTGTGATTAGGCACGCAGTTAAAATACCGAGGGTTATATGATATGGTTGTATATGTAAATTCAGCACCCTATGAAACCTATGGGGATTATAAACCGGTTGAATTTACAAAGAAGAGGAGAGCATGCATAGATGAAAGTTCAGTTAACAGGAATATGTATAGGAATGAAGTGAACAGGTAGAATATGCGGATGACAGTGAACAAAGAGTATGCAGAACAGTTTCTTAACAACAGCAGGAAAAGACAAATCCAGTAAAGCCAAAATCCAGAAAAGGAGCCGAGTGAAATTGAAATGTGTAATTAAAAATGTGAATGTAAATGTTGTAATTATTTTTATTGTTTGTGATGAAAAGGCAAGTATCCTAAGGAAAAGACAAAATCCCACTGTAGCATGGAAATTTGTACATATTGTAGTAATTCTAAAAATGAGTTGGAAAAAGGAATAAGAAGACAAAAGCCAAAGAGTCATGACTGTTCACTCCAAATTCCTTGTGAAATACAAACAGTCATATGAGAATTTCTATATATAATATAAATTTGATAAGCTCAAAGGGAGAGAGAGAGCAAATATAGAGAATGCAGAATATAGAAAAATAAAGCAGAGAAGATTAAGAGAAGAAGAGCAGATACAGAACAGAGCTGATATCTGGAGTAAATCAGCAAACATTCAGTTTGTTAAATTGAGGAAGTTAGAGCTTCCCTATCAAGTTGCAGCTTGATAGCTGTCAGTTGTAGCTGATTGAGGTTGGAGACTCCTGTAGGTTGGTGCCTGCAGAAAATTGAAGGGAGTTGGTGCTTCCTTGCAAGTTGTAGCTTGCAGAATTGAGGTAGGAGCCTCCTGTAGGTTGGTGCCTGCAGAAAAACAGTGGTGAGAGGGAGTTGGAGCTTGCCTTTGCATCACAACAATAAGAAGATGTGGTTTTCTCCCTTTATGGGTTTCCACTTATATCTGGTGTCTCTGTGCATGATGTTTATGTGTTGATCTGATTTATATCATCTGCTTAATACCTGCTACTCTCATATTAAGTCTGCTGTTATATTATATTAATACTTGCTGCTCACATTCTAAGATTACTCACATATTAAGTTGGATATGAAATGAAGGTGTAAATAAGGTTTAATGAAAAAGTTTTAAAAGTCCATGAATGTGTTAAACTGATTCACCCCCCCCCCCCCTCTTAGTTTAACTAAGGGTTCAACAAGTAGAAGTTGATGGGGTGTTAGAACATGATTGTACTGCTACATACGCCAATTCAAAAGGAGTTAAAGGCATATCGCCATTATAAGAGTCTGATTCTAATTGTAAAGGCACAATCCATGTGTCATCAAATGACATTGTGCTTGATATGATCATATTGATATTGGAAATTGTTCACGGTACGTTGGGAGAGGGCATAGCGAAAGTTCCCATGAGAGAGGAATCCTTCATTATTCATACACCAACATCTTCGTATGGGATAAGCTATTGTCCGACATGATGGATACTATCTTTATAAGTAGGGTCAGAAGAGAAGTAAGACAACTGATTGATTTTAACAATATTTCCTTTGTGAGGAAACATTATCATCCAAAACACTGATGAAACAACAACAGTCATTGTGTAAGAAAAACTGCAATCCAGAAGAAGGTTGTAATCAAGAGGGGCATCAACCACTTCCACCTCTAGGTTGACGATTTTTCCTTCTACTTCTATAGGCAGATCCTGGAGTATTCCATATGGATGAAAACCTCTTCCATCAAAGGCTTTAAGGATAGTCGGTGATTGGTTGAGCGTTGGAGAACCAAGGGTCTTCCAACAGTTTAATGACATTATACACGTATATGCCCCCTCATCAATTACAGTATGAAAAGCTCGTCTTGATTTGACTAATACTGAAATTTGAAAAGCCATTTGATGTGGGAGTCTAGGTACAAAATTTTCGAGATAAAAGACCATTAGGTTCGAGTCTTGAGGATCAATAGCTCCGATGGCTAATAATAGTAATTTCCTTTGTGCTAGACAGGATTGCAGTACTTCTAAGGTCGACATTGTTGAAGGGGATATGGAAAAATCTTCAAAAATGTTGTAATTCTAAGCGGCTCTCGCACATGGATTGAAAGAAATTTTTCGAAGTACAGCTTTAGCAGGCGATTTAATCACTAAATCAGGTTTAGATTTCTCTATTTGAAGTGGTTCATAAACTGAAGGAGTTGTTGTTGGTGTTTCACTGGATGATTCAGTCTCTTTACCAGTTATAGGAATCTTAGATCCATATTCGTGAGATCGTGTCACAACCATGACCTGAGACATCATTAAAATATATGCCGATGAATTGGAAGAAGATCTAATCATTTTACTATCTTGAGATGGAAAAGGATCCTTCAAGACAGCAGGTGTGGGTGAACCTTTGAAAAATTTGGATACCTCGGCTCGATGTGGACACTCTTTGGTATAGTGATCATCATCATAGATAAGACAAGGATAATGAGGCTCCCGCTTTTCGTCTAATGGTTCGGGTTTTTATGTTTTCTCTTTAGGAGATGTGTGTTTTTTTTTTTTTTTTAAATTCTTCCTTTTCTTCTTATTACTGGATTTAGCTGTAGTCGTGGATGAGTCTACAATGTGAATTTTGGAAAAAGTTTTGAGGGAAGAATCTCCTTTGGGTGAATCTGGTAGAGTTATAATGCGAGAAGTAGATTTTGATGATTTCTTCTTACTCTTTGTAGTATTAACTGTACCAATTACACCATCTGCAGAATGAGAAACAAAAGGAGTTGCAGTAATTTGACCTGGGCATGGTAAATCATGGATTTTTCATATAGAGTACCAAACTGTGTGTATACAAGGTCTAAGTATTGCGCTTGAACTATGACATGTTCTTTTGTAACAACACCTCCCGTAGTTACATCTTCAGTGATCTTTGGAAGTAATGATTTAATGAACCATTCTGCCAAAATTTGATCCGGATGAAAACCTTCACTAAATTTCGTCTACGTCGCCATTAGTGTATGTGATCTAAAATGTATGTAGACGTACTCTGTTTTAATGAAGTTAATAATTTTGTGTCATTGTCATAACGGACTGGAAACTGGAAGTGAGCTAGGAAAGTTGTTGCTAAAGCGTTGAAATTATTGTCCTAGCCACATGGTAACTCGATATACCACATTGCAGCTAAGCCTATCAATGTTCTTTGAAAAATTCTGAATCGAATGGAATCATCGATTAGGGAGTTTGATGCACACCAAATATGATAAGTCATCACATGATTTGAGGGGTCTTCTCCTGGTTTTCCTTCAAACTTAGGTATGTCACTAGGAAACTTAGTTGGCAATGTTGGCCATAACATAAGATAATAAATTGGATCATGCGTGAGGCGAGAAAAATATGGTAAGTCTAAAGTTGCAATGAATGGTAAATGACAGTTAAGGTGTTGTTGAGCAAACTGATAACCTTGAGGAACAATACCAGTACTCGGAGGAGGATATCCAGGATAACTTGGAATAGCCTGAGCAGATGAGATTGTAATACCTTCAGGGTATCCAGGGTTAGTCGTGCCAAGATGAGTTTGAGGTGGTATTTGATATGTATAACTAGGGTATGGTTGACCTTGGTAGATTGGATTTTTTCCTATTGGTCCATATTGATATTTCCCTTGAAATGGTTGAATCTGTACAAACTGACCTACAAAAGGTTGGCTTGTTTGAACTATAGTTTCACCAAGTTGTCCTACAAAGGTTTGAATAGTAGACTGAACTGTAGGTCTAGTTTGATGAGCAGTGATTTGAGGTATTTCCTATGTAACAGTTGATGCAGCTGTTTGAAGGGTTGTAGCAAGAGGGACTTGAGAAACTCTAGGGATAGGACTGTAAGGGTAAATCGGTTCACTATACCTTAGATCTAAAGATTCTTGACGTGAAGGAATTATGATTTCTTCTTCCATGTCAGTAATATATTCGATACTAATTAGGCCAGGAGGAATATTCTCAGTAATGCGAAGCTTCACTCGAGGTGAACGAGGATTACCAAGAGTTCGGGCTATGAACTCCAAAGTTTACTTAGACGAAGTAGTTACAGATTCAGGTTCAGATATTTCGGGTTCAATGAGTTGAGTATCTGAAAATTCACCAGTAACAGACTCAACTGTGATTACTTCATAAATTTTTGGTTGTTCTTGATTTCTTTCTATTGTCTGAGGTTGATTAACTTCGAAACTGGGATGTATTATTACAGATGTTTCTCCTTGTTCAGTATAATCAGTTCCTGATTGTTTACCTCTTTCAGATTTAAGCTTTTCCAATTGACTCGGTGTATATTCAGGGGGTTTCCCCTGCATTCTATGGTAGTGTCTCGGTAATTCAACCACGGTTAATGTTTAACACATGAAATAAAAAAATATTTCAACAAAATACTCCTAAGGTCGCTAAGAAAAAAAGTGATATGAACACACGCCTACAAAATATAAGAGACAAACCACACACAAACAATACGTTTCCACAATAAAAACACTAGTTGGTGATGAAATCCAACATTGCAGAAGTTAATGTGGAAAATTGGTTGTTGGAATAGTAACCCCGAAAACCTGCTTAATGAAACTATCAAGGGCAAGTCCCTCCACAATGCCATCTCGAAGTGAAGAGTACCCTTCAAAAAGTCTAACTGATTATAGCCAACCTTTGTTCCAAGTACAGTGGGACCTTCCCTCCACTGTCACCTTGAGAAAAATCCTATATATTATGGCCACTAAGGTCACCAACAGAGACAAATTCACCTAGGGGAATAGTCTACGATCCGATATACACGTGAGGGAAGAGTATCAAGCTCAATCCCCTTGAAATCTCCTCGACATTGTAAATCCGAGGTTTGCTAACAACTGACCCCAGGCTCCTCGACAATGGTTAATATGAGGTTTACCATTTGTATTACTTGCACATCTTCTATCTTCGTCAATGAGATAGGTACAATTACCTCACTGGGTCCGACATGACCTCGTGCTTGACTCTTTTAAGAAGAACTTCCTAGAGTACAAATGCAACAATTGGATTTCCCTACCGCAAGATTCTACTTGTTTGTTTTGACTGCTTTGGAACGTTTATTACAACCTATTCCAAAACAATAGCCTAAGCTATATTGGTGGAATGAGCCCTACAAAATGTAAAAAATGTCGAGATTGATTTTATTAGGCGCTGTATTGATTTGGTTGTTATTTAACGCAAAGGGTATGGAGTTGAAACTTTGATGATGTTGTGACTCGACGCAAAATACTCTAACTGCATCAATATGACAAATGCAACTCTTTCTTTTCAATGAATTCTATCTAGGAGAAAGTTGAGAGATTTTTTTTAATTTAAAACACAAACTTCCTCTTTCATAAACAAAATCCTTTTTGAAAATAAAAAAAAAATCATAAAGAACTAAATTTCCAAATATGATCAATTTATCTTTTCGAATAAAATTCCATTGACAACCAAGTCAAAAACTACAATTTCAACAAACAAACAATTCCCAAAAAAAGCAATTCCTAAAATGCCCTAACAAGTATAAATTTCAAAATCAAATAAAAAATTATAATTCTTAATCCTAAGTAGGATACCTATGAATGTTTTGCAGATGATTTATCTTAGTTTTAATCAGACGAAGGATGTCGCTACTTATCCCAGCAGAAATGAAATAATGCAAGAGTGCTTGGTGTTGTATCAGGCTTCAACGATCTAGAACGTTTTCTGGTTTTGCAAATGAATAAAAAACAAATATTCATAAATTAAGGTCAACTATAATCCTGATGGCTCAAGGAGATAAAATTGTAAAAACAATGATCTGAGGTAAACGAAAGTATCTTCCATATTGAGCAACAGTAAACCATGGCAAAACCTAACTTGTAAAATGCAGACATGATGATTAATCACATAAGACTCAAAATTGTTGAAAAGGAATTCTCACACAAGATTTGACAAGTAGAGTAGATCAGGGAAAACTTCAAGAATTTGGTTATCTGGCTTTGAAAGAGAGAAATTTATTTTTTTTCAAAAAATTTCAGGGGTTGCGCAGCCTATCAGTTGACAACAGTGCGCATGCACATTGGATTGAACTAACAAGTCGTGCAGGTTGCCACTCTATTTTCCACAGAAAACCATGCAGGTAGAGAAAAAGTTGGAAAAAAAATATATATATATAAGTTTTCTTTCTCAAAGATTCTAAAAATTCATCTACCCAACTCACTTAGAGAATTTAAAATTCGAAAACTAAAATTTCAAACTGAACATAAATAAAGAAAACTAAGCTCTAGTCCCCAATATGGTCGAAAATTTGTTACCAGGATTAATCGCTCTTGCGGACAAGAGCAATCTCCCTAGTACTCCAACGAGTAACTAGAAACAAAGATCCATTTGAATATCTCTTTCTCTAGATTGTTTGTATTTTAAGATCATTATAACAATAAAGTAGAGAGGTTATGCTCCTACCTTGAAATCCAAGCATCTGTTGTAGTCCTTTGTTCGTCTTTCCAAAGTCGTTCTTCAATGATGAGTAGAACTTACAATCAAAGACAAGAAAAATAATCAAAGCATTTGCATTATATAATAATCAAAAATTACTAATCCAACTTAGTGATCAAGGAATTTAAGTATTTACATCATTCCCATGAATTCATAAACAAGACAATGAGAAAAAGAGATCCATATGTATTATCATAAATTAGAAAGATCAATCTTACAACCAGATGCCTTGATGTTGTATAGATTCCTCCTGGGTTCTGAGCAATCATTCTCCTTGAGTCTAATAAGCCTTCCTCTCTAGAATGGCCAGCATGAAGTCATGGACACAAAGGTTTGATCTTCATTGTGTCAACAACAACTCACTAGTATAGAAATTATGCACTCTATGAACTCTCTCCAGCTTAGAAAATATATAGATTAGTTTCTATTCACATTAAGAACTCAGGTATCTACCCTTGAACCTAAAACTTGAGCTCAATTTATAGGGAGATTGAAGTAGTTTCATATCCATTAAGAGAGGTATCGATTCCTCCCATGAATGGATTTGAGTTCCTTGGACCAAGGGATAAGCTCCATGAGTGGAGGGATAAAGCTCGAACTGGCGCAACTCTAGAGGCTTCCAGTTGGGAGAATGTTCAACCAACTAGGCTTCTAGAAGTTACTTTATCTTTTTAATTTCTTTTCATGGGAGTGTGCAGGTTTTAGCGAAAACAGAGCGGCGATCACCGCGGCTAAGTGAAGGATCATCAGTGCATGCATAGGGAAAGGCTAATAAAACTGCCCAAGTATACTTTTAAGGGTTTTGTAGAGCTTTTATCCAATTTCCAAGACTTGATTCATGAACATGATTGTTTTTAACCTCTAAGGGAACATGATATGGATGGTGATAGACCCATATGAACATTCAAATGTCATGCTGACAAAATTATGTGTAACAAATTCCCCCCTGAAGTGTGAAGTTTGAGAGTTTTTTTGAAGGGTGAAGTGCTTTATCATTCCAAGGATTGGATTAGAGATGTCTATCGAAAACCTGTAAAAAAAATTAATGAAAATATATATCATCGTTGAGGTTGGCATTCCCATACTCAGATCAAAACTAAATAAATGTTCTAGTACATATATGATTTCAGTATTACTTCAAAAGTAGACACAGTATGGGCGCAACCATCTGACATAAGTAGTCTACTATATCATGAATAATAAAATTCCTCGCGGCCTGGATGGTGGAAACTAGATCTAGGATCTTGATTTCCGCTTCTTGAAATAGCATGAATATATCTATGTGATTGATTGTGTCGGAGTCAAACATGGTAGAAACCACTTGATTACTAGTCAATGAAGAGAACCGTTAACAAGTGTGAGAGAAATCGTCAATAATGACAATGGCCCTCAAAGTACTTTAGTACAATCTATGAAGTGTGAATGAATGATTCGCAGCCGAACACTCATAGAATTATTCAATCTAAGGTCAATGATGAATACCTATCGTCGAAGGCGAGAAACCTGCCATTAGGGCATGTATATCAGAAGGTACTTATAGGTTTCTAGATCAACTTTCTAGATAATGTGCTGATGTCGATAGAAAGTGATTCGTTGCAGGAAAGCGTATGAAATGAAACCATTAGATCAATTTTTGAAGAAATGTTTTGCAAGGAATGACTCGGGGATGTCAATGCAAATGGAGACAAATGTTTGCAATGAATGGTTTATTGAACTTTCTCTTGAACACATAATGACACTATAAATGGATTGACATCATTTGACCTAAAGATAATACCCATAAACCGGCTGAAGAATTTCAATGTGGTTCGATTAACTATTATACAAAGGATTTCCCAACCCAGGTACAAGTGTTACAAAGTGTCATTTTCAAGAGAGACATGCTGCTTTCTAAAATAACAACGACAAATGGATTCTTTTTCTCTCTTTTTCCCGCACCGTTACTGGCAAGTACCTCTTTATTTTTGTCAAGCTTGAGGAGGATAAAATTTTCCTGTTTGTGTAAGCTCATCCTTTAGACGAGTCCATCTTAGTATTAAAATCAAACCCTAAGAAGGAGTGGTTCGGTCCTATTGTGATCGGCAAGCCCTGTACTGTTTAGTTTTAACGAGTCCAGTATAGGAATAACTCAAATTTTTTCAGTTTTAGGGAGTCAGAAGAAAAACATAAGTAAACTCCATGATTGTTATTTTTCATAAATTTAATGCCTCAAGCCTGAAAAAGGATAAAATAATGGAGGAGAGAATTCTATTTACCATGATGAGTCAACGTATACCTTTTTCGTTATTATTTCACTTCAGTTCGGAAAAGGGGTATACTTATACGGAATGGACGACTGTTCATTTACTTTAACGAGTTTGAATAGTCAAGTACTCGATGATATTTTCATGTTTTGAGAGTCTAAAAAGGGCTTAAAAGAGGACTCCAGGGTTTTGCTTTTTCATATTTTTATGGAGTCCGAAAAAAGTGATAAAAGTGTACTTGATGTGAAAATAATTATTTTCACCAAAATCCTGTATCGTGCACAAAAATTCGAACAATTACGAACATCTACCCTCAATAAGGAAAAATATTTTGATTTGAATTTTCAAAAGTAAAAATAAATAAAATAATATTATTTTATTCATTTAAAACTACGAAAAGAAGTTTAAACAAGTCTTTTTCACCTTTTGATTTTCAGAACAGAGTAGAGAGAGCTTTTTCCCAAAAACTTTCGGAGTTGATATCAAAAGAACCAACTGACCATTTCGAGAACCGTCTGAACCAGGTAATCCACATCATCATTGTCTTTGTTTTCATCTGTTTCATTTCTTATTTTAAGCTTTCATGGAATTTTCTAGAAGGAAATTATGTTTTAAAATCTGCCCTCGGGGGTGCGCAGGTTCTCTTGGCGAAAATCGCGCACCCCAATGATTTTTTAAAAGAAAATTCGTTGGGTCGTCGTGGGTTCTGTGTATGACGCATGTGAAAAGATGCATTGTGTAAACACAGGACCTGCGCAAGCACTGTGGGTTTTTGAAAAACATAATTCTCTCCATAAAAAGTGGCTCAAACTTCCCCCGACTCATTTTTAATGTTTAATTTGTTGATTTGTAGGTCTTTAATCATGTTGGAATGGCATGAACTAGTGGACACTGAAGCCATGGATGATCCAGAAAATATGCGTGCATTAAAAAATTGTGTATTATACAAGTTTTGGGCGATTCATGGCATGAAAGAACAGGTTGAGCTGATGACCTAGATCGAGAATGCATGGGATGTACAAGATCAATGTTTCATTATCAGAGACCATTGGCTTGTGATCGAGCCGGAGGAAATATATTGCCTCATTGGATTGCCTCGTAGAGGGAGAAACATTTCCTTATTTGGGACTAGAACAGGAGGTCTTCCCACTGCTACTTACAAGGCTCAATATTGTAGCCGATATTTGGAGCTAAGGGATGGTCGCATAGATATCAAAACTGTTGTGCGACTAGAACTCAAGATCATAGAATTCGCGGTTACGAGGTTATGTTGGAGTGCAGCTTCTTAGGTGGCTACCAAATCACATATGCAGACCGCAGTTCAGTGTTTTGGAGAAACAATAGTCAACTGGAGTGAAGGAGTGTTGGTTAATATGAAGGGCCAACCCACGAGAGCCAAGAATGGGAAGTTGAAAACTTTGGGTATGGTGCCATTCTTATATATTTTTCTTTAGAGAGGATCCCACTCCTTGCACCTTAGTCTCCGGTGGATTCTGGAAGTCCTCAAGAACCTCGTATGGTGCGTTGGGTACCATTGATAGCTCAACATGGTGGCGAAGGTGGTGTAGTGGTTTGGTTTACTCCGCAGTATTTCTCATGGCTTAGGAATCAGATCTTCACGATTGAAGATTTTCCTTATGCAAGGATGGATTATAGAGGTGATCCTGAAACATCTCTGCCAACAGGGGCACAATGGGATGAGACAGGTTAGTGAATCATTTTGAAGTTTTTATCTAATTTTTATTTGATCTTTTATCGTCCAATACTGACAAAATTTTAAATGCAGATGTCGGTCCAACACGACCAACAGTGCTTCGTCGCTTTGATAGATGAGAGGCATAACCCATAGCATCCCCACAAGACGATGCAGCAGAGATCCTGACATAGATGGAGCACAACCTTGAGAGGTTGACTATTGATATTCCTGAGAAAGGAACAGATGATATACCTCTTAGGCTAGAGACATGTGACTGGTGTCCCAGGTCCACTCAAGAGATTTCTATGTAGGGTGGCACATGCCATAGTTTTCTATCATGATCATCATCATGGATAGCTGATGGTGAATGTAGATTGACATTTTCTTTTTTGTATCAGTATCTTTTAGATCATAAGGTGTTTGAACCTATGATCACAAATTATGTAATATTTTTTGACACAAACTTATTTAACCTAATGATATTACTACCTCCATTCTCTGATTATCTTTTTCAACATGGATTTAATGTTGTTTTGTTTTACTTTTTTAATGTTGTAGATGTCTATTTAAAACTCGATCAGCTAATGCATCAGCCAATGTGTTTAAATTTCTTGAAATGTGTTGATATTCGATATAATCAATTTGTCTTTCCAAGAGATGAACCTTCAAAAACAATCTTAACAAAGTTGAATATTTGATAGAAGATACTCCGTTTAAATGCAATACAATGAGTTGTGAATCTAACCTAATGATCAAACGTAAAATACCGAATGTAATGGGATCAGATAATAACTCAATGACTGTGCTATATTCTGCAATATTTTTCGTTGTTTGACCAAGGCATATCCCATGAATAGAGACTAACTCATTGGGGGGTGAATAGATAACCCAAGTCATGGAAGAGATGTTTCATGTACTACGACAGGTGTCATCAACAAAACCAATGTAATTTTTAAGGGATGTTGACATCTGCAATATCAAGAGTAATCAAGATAAGCAACGAAAGTAGTAACAGTTGTAAAACAAAAATAACTAATCCTAAGGCACACTTGTCTACTCTAAGGCACACTGTTCTAAACTGTAACTAATGTACAAGGGAGATCTTCACATGAAAATTGATGCATAATATCTCTTGAGATAAGGACCATTTTTGGGTTTATCTAAATATATGTCGTTATAATCAATTAACTCATAAGTTCCTTCTGCAAGCACACGCTTAACAATATAGGGACCATGCCACATCGGTTCGAATTTACCAATGCCTAGATTTTCGTTAGCTTGATCATATACTAAAACTAGGTCACCTTATGAATGAATGCAAATATCAACACTTTGATCATACTAATATTTAACACATTTTTTCTAAGCTTGGGCAGCTAATGCAGCGGTGCGACGAGTCTCATCTAATTGTGCTACGTATAGAAAGTTTTTCTCCTCTTCAGAGGTAGATGGAAACAACTCAATGGCTAATTTGAGTGACGACATTTCACATTCAATGAGTAGCACAACTTCTAAACTGTAAACAATTTGAAAAGGAGTGAACCCCGTAGCCGTTTTTGCAGAGGTACGGTATGCCCATAATGCCTAAAAATTCATGGTATGCCAATTAGATTTATGAGTTCCAACAATCCATTTAATCATGGTGGTTAAAACCTTGTTGATGGCCTCAACTTGACCATTAGCCTATGGGTAATATGGTGTATAATTATCATGGCGTAGGCCAAGTTGATCAGAAATTTTGGTCATCATAATATTTCGAAAATGGCTCCCATGGTCTGTAATGATAGCTTGAGGGACACCGAACCGAGCAATCACATGATTGAATATGAAAGCAGCTGCAGTTTTGCCATCAGCCGCGAATGTAGGCATCGCCTCGGCCCATTTGGTAAAGTAATCTATGGCGAGAATAATATACCCATGCCCCCTGACAGAGTGAGGGTTGCACGTAATGAAGTCGATTCCCCATTTGGCGAAAGGACCAACAACAATGATTGGGTGACGAGGATTTGGAGGTGCACGCATCTTTCGATCAAAAATCTATCAATTGTGGCATTTTTGAACCGCGATAAGACAATATTTGAATAAAACTAACCAAAATAACTAGCGTGCAATATATTTTGGGTTGCGACAAACCCAAACATATGACCACCACGCGCTCCATAATAGAAATCATTCAAAACCCTTTCAGCCTCTTCGTGATTTATACAATGTCGAAACACAGAATCAAAACCACGACGATAAAGAGTGTCACCAACAATATTGTATTGCTGAGATTGGTATCAAATTCTCCGTCGATCTAATCGTTAAAGCTCTGGGCGAAAGGTTTGGGTCTGAAGATATATAATGATATATCCATACCAGGGATCTAAAGTAATAATTAGAAAAAAATATTCTTCCGTGATAGGATTCTTTGCCACCGTTTCAGACTCAGTATTGGGAAAATCACACATAATATTCGACAAACACTAGTGATTTCTTATAGTTGGACTTATCAAACTCCACATCAAATTCTTGCAAGATAACGATCCATTTGGAATATTTTCCCCCGAGCAATTGTTTTGTCAATATGTACATCATCGGGTTGCAATTAGATATCACTATGGTTTTGTGTAACAATATGTAATGACGAAAACGTTGGACAAATTGAACTGTTTCCAAGGCCAATTTCTCCACATGTGAATACTTGGTTTCTGTCGGATTGAGATTCTAACTTAGGTAGTAGATCACATGTTAGTTGTTAGATTCATCTTCTTGAACCAAAACCCTTAAAATCATGAAATCAACCATAAAAATATCATAACATGTATAAATCATTAAATATCACGACATAAGGAATGAGACAAAACTTCTTTATTGATGTATGTAAAATTATGTGGAGGAATACCACCTTATTCGATCACAACTCCAAGCGAAACTGTCATATGGATCAGTCCAACCCAAGCCTCAAAAATATTCTTCCATAAGCATACACAAGGATGTCACATAAAGTGAGTGAACATCTCTATGAGGGAAACAAGGGTTTCCACAATCTGGGAAGTGCAAGAGGAACAAGGATAATCAGACTTGATAAGTGACTAAATGGCTATAGTATCAATACCTATCTCTCTCCCCCCTTTAGGCCTTCCATGAGATGTATTAATACTTCCTCAAAACAATTTTTTCAATTTGGAAACAGTTTGGCCACGAGCTCCTATAGGTAAGATTCTGGTGTAAATCATAAAACCCGCCCAGAAAATAGGTAATTTTGTATTTTTTTCATATTTTAAATTATATACGCGGGTTGGGTATAAATGGACCCGTGCGTGCACATTCTTTTGTGAAGGCAGAGTCACGTATGGAATTCAAAATAATGTTTTTTAGGTAAAGGACTAAGTATAAATGGAAAGGGTTTCCCAAGGCCATAACATAGAGGATCAAGTATATAGAGGGGAGAAATTATGCTATAACATATGCCCCCTAATATACGAGTGTTGTGTAGGTAAATCCCCTTTGCGGACAGAGGTGATCCCTCTAGCTCTAGGGTGGGTCTAGTTGCAAGAGGACATGTTAATGCGTCGATTCCTAGTTAGTGAATGAAACTGAGTCGGGATATATGTCCTACCTTTGTTGCAACGCAATTTTCGTAGTTGTGGCAAAAGTCTCCTGATCTTCGTCCCAATACGTCGTGGTCCTTCAGCGGTGGTACTCAGGTGCCTGCACAAGCATCAGAGAACAATAACAGCATACGAAACAACACTTTCATTCATAACTATATAATTGGTCAAGGATAATTAAACATATTGCACAAGATTAATCATATCAAACGCAAAATGGGAACCAAAACATCAATCATGTATTAATAAGAAGAGATAAAGAGTTTACAACCAAAAGAGCCTTGATGTTGCAGCCTCCTTCAGCGGGTCCAGTCAAAACACGTCTCGAGCATTCGTTGGGGAATTGGACTTTGCGAGGCAATAAGCCAAGACTCTCTCTTGACAATAGGTCTCTCTCTTTGTAGAAATTATATAACTGATATGTTATACATCCGAGATTCTCCTGATCACACACTATTTGACTTCATGCACAATACAGAATCTCTTCAACCATTGATCATTAATTGCGGAAATAAAATCAATTGCATGCACACATTAAAACCATAAACATTCACACATATGAACACAATATTTTATGGGAAAGCTTAAAGATGAAAACCCCCAACTATCTGTATATTATATGTCATATATATCATGTAACAATCATGATACAAAGCTCCTCACAAGCTCTCAGTACAATCTCCAATTGCTACACACTAATCAGGTCCGATCTAGCAAATCTCATGCTCCAATCTCTGCCACCTGCTAGCCTGCCTCTACTGTGCAATCACTGCTGAAGAATGGCTCTGAATGAACTCGAATTGTTCCAACCTTTCTCACGCAATCCTCATTGGCATCTCCAACCACTATGTGTTGCAAATCATGCAACACTATAGTCACAACTGATAGTCACACTGCTCTTTCACCTACCTCTTCACTGGTCTCCACTGAAACTGTCCATGCACTGTAGTTAGCTGATCTATTCTTTAGTTTATTAATGAGTTAATAATTAGTAAATTAATTAATAATTAATTCACACCACTCTCACTATTGTATCAATTAGTTAGACTAGATACAACTAGCTCAACTATGTTTAACTCAGTTAAACTGAACACAACTCCGCCAACTACTTCAATAACTCCACCAAACTCTGTCACATGAATTCTAATTGAATTCTCCATGCAATAGCTCCACTTAACCCTCAGGAATAGCGTAATTCCTTATATCAGCTCCTGTGCCACATCTATGCACTTAACTGAAGTGCTCCAAGAGAATAAGATAATGTTTATAGTCCAAATATTATTAAGAGCTAATAATATTCGACATATCTATTTTTAGACTGGAAATCTAAAAATAGATTCCGCCCAATATGTCTAAAAATAGAAGTCCATTTATTTTTCCAACTTGACCAACCATCCACAAATAGCATCCTGCAACTCATAGAATATGATCGACATGTCTAAAAATAGACATAGTCTAAAAATAGACTTGCGCCAAAAATAGTCTGCGAGCCCACTTAGTGAAGGCGACTCTTTTTCACTAAGCTCATCATCTTGTTGAATCTCAACACTCCCTCTCAACAAGAATAGAATTATATGCAGATCTGTCTGAATGCCGGTTTCGAATTTCTCTGATGAGCACCAGCCGTCAAGGAATATCGGCATCTTTGAGTATAAGTAAGAAGGTAATAGTAACATGATCTTCTCATGCAGTCTACGATATGATGATAAGGATGTCAATGTGTTTATATCTATCTTAAATCTTTGGATTAACGTTGTTCAATTGCTAAGTTATCAAAATATATCACATTAGGATCTAAGTGTGAACCGAACAACTGGCAGGATCTTCCCTCATCATACTTATAGCATAAGCATCTTGATGAAACTCACACCACTATCTTTCAGCCTCTACTTAGCCAGTGCCTGAATCTGCTTCCTTCTATGCTGAAAGCTGACCATGACAGATCTGAAAATCCCTCCAGATGTGCTCTTTTTTTCCATTGGGCTCCCTGCCTAATCTGCATCCGTGAAGCCATGTAGCTTCACCTCATCCGATTGTCTGTACCATAGAACATATCCTGATGTGCCTCTAATATAGCACAATACATGCTTGCCTTCCTTCCAAAAGAGCTTGGTAGGCTTAACCATAGCTTGCGAAAGCTGGTTAACTGCATAGCATATATCGGGTCGTGTATTGACCAGATACATAAGCGACCCACCAACTGTCGATAGACAGTGGCATCCACTACCTCCGCTGAAGTAGCATCCTCCTTCCTCCAACCACCAGGAAGAGGAGTGTCAACAGGCTTGCAACCATGCATGTTGAACCTCTCCAGAATCTCCCGGGCATACTTTCCCTAAGAAACAAACAGTCCACCACTGCGCTGCCAAACATCCAATCCCAGGAAATAATGAAGGAGGCCCCAGTCCTTCACCTCGAACTCCTTTGCAAGATCAACACCCATAGAGTGTATCCACTTGATTCATAGCATTTATCAGAATCAAATCCCATCCTACATAAAACACAGCAATTCCAGCAACTCCTCACCTGACCAGTATGAGTTGGATCCGCCTCACTCTTGGAGAATCCAAGTCCGGTGAAATAACTGTCTATCCGTGTGTACCAAGCACGAGGTGCTTGTTTCAACCCATACAACACTCTTTTGAGCCTGCACACATGCGACTCACTGCTGAAGATATCGAAACCTTCGGGCTGCTCTATGTACACCTCCTCCTCAATCACTCCGTTGAGGAACGCAGTCTTCACATCCATCTGATGAATGTGCCACCCCATCTGCACTAAGAGAGCAAGAATTGTCCGTATGGAAGAATACCTTGCGATAGGTGCAAATGTTTCCTCATAATCGATCCCCTCAATATGTGAGAAGGCTCGGGCAACAAATCTTGCCTTGTACTTCTCCACACTCCCGTCAGCTGCTCGATTCACTTTGTAGATCCATCTCGAACCTACCACTGATTTCCCTTCCAGCCTTGGGACAATCTACCATGCACTATTTTTGACAATCGAATCATACTCTTCCACCATGGCATCTACCCATGCGGGGTCCTCCACAACTTCCTCGAAAGAGGATGGATCTATCATGATACACTTTCTCATAAGAGCCATGTATCCAATATACTGATCAGGGGACTGTCTCTGTCTGCGCTGTGATGTAGGTGCTCCTACAATCTTCTCTGCATCCTAAATCAATCGCTCAACTTATGTAGTGCGCTTCCGCCCTCTAATGGTTGGCGCTACATGAGTGGTCTCTTCCACTCCATGAACCTCCTCTTGTGGCTGATCCACATCCTAAGGCTCATCCTTAGGAACTAATAGCTCCTCATCTACATGCAAGTGTGGCTCCCTCTCAAGCGAACACTTCATGGCTTTCTCCTCATGAAATTTGATATCCCATCACACAACAGTCTTGTGACTGTCTGGAAAATACACACGATAGTTGTGGGGTGTATCAGTGTACCCCACAAATATCCCAACCTCTGCGGTCGGCTCCAGCTTCTTCCTGGCATCCTTAGTCACATGAATGTAAACAGGTGAACCAAAAATCCTCAAATGAGAAATATCAGGCTTCTTACCAGAAAACGCCTCCTCAGGTGTACTCATGCGAAGTATCCTGTGAGGACAACGGTTTTGCACATAAACCGCAGTATTGCATGCCTCAGCCCACAAGTGTATGGGAAGGCCCTGATCATGCAACATCGCCCATGAAACACCCACGATCGTTCTGTTCCTTTGCTCCGCGACCCCATTCTACTATGGTTTATGAGGCGTTATGAGCTCTCTTCGAATTCCTTCTGTGCTGCAAAAGTCCTTGAATTCGCCAGAGATGAATTCACTACCATTGTCGCTCCTAAGAGCCTTCACCTGCTTCCCTCATTCTTTCTCAACCAGTGCCTTGAACTCACAGAACTTTGAGTATGTCTCGCTCTTCTTCTGCATGAAGAAGATCCAGCACTTACGAGAAAAATCATCAACAAATATCACATAATACCTGTGCTTTGTTGTCGAAGCTACTGAGAAAGGTCCACACACATCTATGTGAATTCTCTCAAGGATCGTCATGGCGAGACTATCCTTCTCGTGAAAGGTGGCTTTCACAAATTTTCCCAAAGTACATCCCTTGCACTGATCTGACTGCGCAAGTGTACCTTTGGGAATCCCGGTAGAAATCTGCTGAAAATTTTTCAAAGCACCATGGTGAAGATGGCCCAATCTCCTATGCCATAGCTCGCCCTCATCCTGGCTCACCACTCCTTCTGCCTTGCCTACCATTGCTGCGCATCCATCTACCTGCAATTGATAAAGGTTCTTAACTTGAACCCCTATCCTCCGTGTTTCACCAGTTGCCTTACTCCGCAGGAAAGCCTTTCCCTCGCTAAATACAACATCATATCCCTTGTCTTCTAACATGGCCACCGAGATCAGATTCTTCTTCAATCTTGGAACATGCATCACTTCCTTCAATACAAATGGTTTACCAGACTCCCTCTCAAAGGAAATGGTACCGATACCGGTCGCACTATATCTACCATCATCGCTCATCTCGATGTGCACTCCAAGATATTTCTCATCCAGATCAGTAAACAAATCTTTGTCTTCAATCATATGAAAAGATGCACCACTGTCAAGAAACCACACTGAACCCATCATACTTGAGACCAAGCATGCGATCACCAAAAAATCTAGCTCAAACTGCGAGGCTAAGGCCTCTCCAGCTGCAGATCCAGCAACCTGCTTATTTTTCTTCTTCTATGGACAATTTGTGGCGTAATGTCCGTGTTGGTGACAGTGAAATCACTTCACCTTGGACATGTCCTGCTTCTTTCCTTTCGCACCGGATTGAGAAGCATTCTTCTTGCTCTTCCCCTTCCTTGCTTTGGCAGCCAAAGCGCAATTTTCTTCATCTGCACTCTTCGATGAAGATCTGTCCCTGGTATTCCGCCTTATCTCCTCTTGCACAAGATCCGACCAAAGTCGCTCCCATCCTGGCAATTTCTCCCGACCATTGACAGAGTCCTGATAGGAATGCCAACTCTTTGGAAGCCCAAGGAGAGCCAAGCTCACCAAGTCCTTGTCATATACAGTAAGCCCCACACTTCCCAGCTCATCCCTGCATTGGACAAACTTCGTGAGGTACTTGGGTATACTGTCGCCTTTCTCCATTTTTATGTTCCTGAGTTTATCCTTGAGCGCTGTTAGGTAAACATGACTCGGGGTAGAGTCAATGTTGACTAGGGTAAATAGCAGTGGTTTTGGGGGCACATGGTATTTTTCACCCATGGTTTTAGCCCATGGTATTGCATGTAATGGAGCCTATAAAAGGCTGGGAAGAATTCATTGTAATGTAGGTCCTGGAGGTGAGTGATGAAGGCTCACTTGGCCGGATTGGCTAGGGTTTTGGCCAATGTTTAATGAAATTTCATTGATTGGGTTTTTCCCCGGAGTTTGGGGTTTTTTTCCCAGATAAACATCTATGTTTATGTTAATGTTTTTTTGCTGGAACTCTTATGTTTATTATTCCTCTCGGTAAATATTTATTTTCTGCAGTAATTTCTAACAACTGGTATCTAGAAAATTATATATTATGGAGCAATGCAACACATAAAATATGCGAAAAATACAAGCACACAAAACACATAAAACCAGAGAGACACAGATATACGTGGTTCACCTAATTTGGGCTACGTCCACCCCGAATAGCCAGTCCTTCCTTTCTATTATCGAGCAAAAATTGAAGAGACAAAACCTAGAGCAGATCCGCTGTAATATCCTCTGTTCTCTCTCACAGTCTCCCTATCTGTTTCTCGCTCTGAGAATACACACATAATACACAGCCGCAATACAATACCCTCATATATACAAGGGGGTTGCCTTCTAGGGCAAAAAACCCTAAACTAAACATAACTTCTACCGTCAAATCATCTACCTATGAACGGCCCAGATTGACTAGAAATTACTATACTTTTACAAGGCAATTTTACATCTGTTTTTAGCTTTGGGGGCGCTGCCCCCGAAACCCCCCGCCAGGGGGGGGCTCCGAAAAGCGCTGTCACCCCCCTTGGACCCCCCATGGCAGCAATTAATTACGGGCGGCGTTGCCGCCCCTTTTAAGGTACAAGAGTCCAATGCTCTGATACAAAGTAAACAAGATAATCAGGCTCCACACCCAAAAAGCGCCGACTTCCTCTGGTCGCTCTTGCTTTGGAACAAATCTGTCAAAGCTTTCCACATCAAGAATGGAGAAGCTTTACCATGAAGGCTGGACACTATGTGATCCTTCACACCTTCCAACAGAATCCTTTGACATTTTGATGTCTTATTTTGCCATGCGTCAAGTGCGGCAGCATCGCTAGAAGCAAGTTTTAGAATTTCTGCATCTATGAAATCCTTCAACCCATTTTCATCCAGCACCACCTCCATCCTATCCTTCCATGAAATATAATTCAAGCTTCCCTCAAGGGCATACTCCAATCACAATTCGTTGAAAGACATCTCAACTTCGACACCAATAAAACACTGCTGCAAATTCGAATTCCACCAGCACAAAACTCAACTGCTTCAATGTTTTGCAATTGCTCCAATGATCAATATTGCTCTGATACCATGTATAAATTATATAAATGGTATGTTATACATCCGAGATTCTCCTGATCACACACTATTTGACTTCATGCACAATACAAAATCTCTTCTACCATTGATCATTAATTGCGGAAATAAAATCAATTGCATGCACACATTAAAACCATAAACATTCACACATATGAACACAATATTTTATGGGAAAGCCTAAAGATGAAAACCCCCAAATATCTGTATATTATATTTCATATATATCATGTAACAATCATCATACAAAGCTCCTCACAAGCTCTCAGTACAATCTCCAATTGCTACACACTAATCAGGTCCGATCTAGCAAATCTCATGCTCCAATCTCTGCCACATGCTAGCCTGCCTCTACTGCGCAATAATTGCTGAAGAATGGCTCTAAATGAACTTAAATTGGTCCAGAATTTCTCACACAATCCTCATTGGCATCTCCAACCACTGTGTGTTGCAAATCATGCAACACTATAGTCACAACTGATAGTCACACTGCTCTTTCACCTACCTCTTCACTGGTCTCCACTGAAACTGTCCATGCACTGTAGTTAACTGATGTATTCCTTAGTTGATTAATGAGTTAATAATTAGTGAATTAATTAATAATTAATTCACACCACTCTCACTAGTGTATCAATCAGTTAGACTAGATACAACTAGCTCAACTATGTTTAACTCAGTTAAACTGAACACAACTCCACCAACTACTTCAATAACTCCACCAAACTCTCTCACATGAGTTCTAACTATAGTCTCCATGGAATAGCTCCACTTAACCCTTAGGAATAGCATAATTCCTTCTGTCAGATCCTGTGCCACATCTTTGCACTTAACTGAAGTGCTCCAAGAGAATAAGATAATGTTTATAGTCCAAATATTATTAAGAGCTAATAATATTCGACATATCTATTTTTAGACTGGCAATCTAAAAATAGATTCCGCCCAATATGTATAAAAATAGAAGTCCATTTATTTTTCCAACTTGACCAACCATCCACAAATAGCATCCTGCAACTCATAGAATATGATCGACATGTCTAAAAATAGACTTACGCCAAAAATAGCCTGCGGGCCCACTTAGTGAAGGCGACTTCTTTCCACTAAGATCATCATCTTGTTGCAATCTCCAATGACTTTCTCTATCCTACATTAGCTTACATCACATCACTTCCAACTATTATACAAAATGTTCAACTAGTTGCATCTATGTGAGAGAGATGTATTTATGGGAGAGGAGGAGGATGTTGGTATCCCTCATATGGTGGAAGTGAGGCCTTATCCTTTGGGAGGTTGCTCAAATGTAGGAAACAAGAAGCCAAAAGAAGATGTTCTACATTATTCAATCAAAAAACCCATGTAGACTCCGCTCACGAAGTGGTTGGGAATGGAAACTTCACTTCTATTTTAAAAAACTTTCCAAAAACAGCTGGATGCGGGCAGTCCATTGAGACAGAGCGCAAATGGGCACGAGGCCCAGTGCTAATTTCTCTATGGGCGCAAGGCCATAAATGCCTGCCAACGCCGACCCAAAATCATATGTTTTTTATAGTCTGCTCTAGGAATAGCAATGACACTTTTTGCAAGGCATGACATTACATAGAAGTCACAGAAATGGTGAAAAAATGATGTGTAATCAAAAGAGTCATGCATATAGTCACGATAAACCAAAATATCCCACAGCTTGTATTTTATCAGACAAAACCTAGGGTCTTGCACTCCATCTCGATCCGAACGAGTAAAAATTGAAGCATGCGAATATGTGAGCTAAAGTAGAACATGCAAGAAATTCACCTGATTACCAGCCAATGATGTAAGTTGTTAACAGGAACGAGAGAAACCACCAATAATGACAATGGCTCTCAAGGTACAACAACTATAATCAACGGAATGTGCACAGTGATTTGGCATCGAACACCCGCAAGATCACTCGATCAAAGGCCAATGATGAGGACCTGTTGTCGAATACGAAGAAATTGCTATTGAGGCATGCAAGCTCCAAGGTACCGGAAGGGAGTCTCTAGATCAACTTCCTGGAAGCTGAAGTCGACAGGAAGTGATCTGGTCGAAAGTGGGCCATAACGTTTCCCACATCATCGACACGAGACAAAGGAATATGATGATAGTGAATCAGAACTGAACAGAGGATCAGAGGGAGGTTGAAAAATGCAAAAGGAAACCATTAGGGGAATTTTGAGGTCTAAAATGGGCCTCCTAAGGAAAATGCACAATCAAAATTCACTTTATGAGAACCAATCACATTTTAGGGGATGACATCATCCGTAATGGTTGAGGTGGCATTTCTTGAGTTAAAGGTACTTACTTGTCACATTCTCAATGGTGGATAAAAACTCATGGTTAACCATGGTAGTGCTCTAAGTACTTTTAAAGTCAAAGAAAAGTACCCATAATGAATGTCATTTCACACTTTTTGAATAAAAATATATTATTTTCATTTCATATTTCTTGAAATAAACAATGCATATCCCTATACATTTGTTATATTATATTATATTATTTTTATATAGTATATTAATTACATATTATTATACAATTTAAATAATATATATTTTAATTAATAGCATATAATACAATTAAGAATTTATAAATTTGTATTTATATTTTATTTTAAGTTATTTAAGTACAAAGGACAATGATCATGAATTTTTCTTGAAAAGCTCATTCTTATTTGTAGTCACATCAATACAATTTTTTTATTAATTTTATTTTGGTACAACTTTTGAATTGAATTTAACTATGGTTACATGGATTGTTGTGAAAAAAGTGAATTGCAAATTCATAAATATTATTTTATTGGTTTAGCTATTATTTTATTATTTCCTTAGGAGGCCCATTTTAGACCTCAAAATTCCCCTAATGCTTCTCTTGAACATATCAGCGACACGACTCTGGATTTGGCAGTATTTGACATCAAGGGATCTGAGGTCATGATGACGTGGAAAAGAGCATATGAGAGGTAAAAATCGATTACCCAAACACATGGAGGCAAAAATGACGAAATGAGATGTCCCTAACTCGACTCGAATGCAGATGAGTGTCATGTTCAAGAGCGACATACTGCCGACACAACTGAAACCTGGTTCCATTTTCCCCCACCATTATTGGAGAGTACCCCAATTATTTTTTGAAATAAGCTTGAAGGGGATAGCATATGCTTGTCATGTAAGTTTGTCCTTTGGATAAATCCATCCTCGTACATTTTACGAGCCCTAGGAAGGAGGAAATCGGTTACGTCATGGTGTTGGTTTTCGATGTCATTTAAGTTTTAACAAGTCTAACAAAGGAAGAACTTGGCATATTTTCATGTTTAGAGAGTTTGAAAAGAAGCGGAAAAGAAAATTCCAACAGGTCCCTTTTCGTAGGTAGTCTCACAGATCCAAAAAGGTAGAAAACTATGTCTGGGAGAAGCTATTAGTCGTGATAGGCTAAGGTATTCCTTTTCGTAAATAATCTATCCTGGCCTGAAAAAGGGGTAAACGTATACTGGGTAGATATCATTTCGCAACCTTTTAACGAGTTCAAAACGACAAGATTCTGAACAATCTTTTAAATTTTCGAGAGTTAGAAAAGAGTTGAAAGATGACTCTAGGAGTGACTTTTTTGTGTTTTTACCGAGTCCTAAAAAGTATAAAATACAACTCGTTACTTCATCATCGTCACGTTTAGGCCCTGCCGCTGCACAAGAGACGCACGTAAAACCCATTTTTCAAAATAAAATAGCAAAATAATCGAAAAATATACTTCAAAACCTAATTAGGGTTCCAAAAAGTTTATAAAATTCCAAAAATGGTAAAAAATAGATTACTTTTCACTTTTACCTCTGGTGAGCAATTTGTTACCCTTTTTCACTTTGATTTTGCGGAGCTCACAGTGGGCAGTCCAGAAGGCCAATCGTGAATCCTTCTATTCCAAGTAAGAACTCATGTCCTTCCCTGCATTTTGATATCATTTTCATTACATGCAACCCATTCTGTAGATCTATGGGGGGAGTTTTGTAAAAATTGGGGTGTGACGGTCATCATGGGTATCGGGCACGGACTCGCGCCAATCGACCTTAAATCCAAATGGGGGTGCGCCAACCACGGAAACGATTTAAATCTTGTGATTTCAACAAGTAATCCCAATTTAAACACTTAAAAATCATTTTATTTGACTAATGACAACCATATGGATGTTTTTTCAGGTGTGAAAGTTCAAAATGGTGATCGAATGGAAAGAACGAGAGAATAGTGAAGAAGATGAGGAAGCCATGGGCAATGTGAGATGCATGGAAGTTCTCAGGGACTATTAGCTCAAGAAATTCTTCATGGCACCATGTCTTAGAGCTCAACTAGAGCTATTAAAGTACTTGATCAGTGTCTGGGACATTGATGAGGAAAGATTCATCACTCGCGATTAGGAACTCGAGATTGAGGTCTCAGATATTTACTTCATAGCCGGATTGTCACAGAGGGGGGGCAGTACCAATCCTAATGGGTACTCGACTCACAATGGAAAACATGAGCATGTTTATCGACAAAGTGTGTCGAGGAGCATGGAAAGGATCCAAAAGCAGGAAGGTAGTTATCAAAACCACTCCCAATTTGGCACTCAGAGTAGTGCTACACACCATCACGCAAGTTGTTGGAGTCCAGGCTGCACATGAGGCCACAAAAACACAGTTACTTCTTGCAGTAGATTGCATGACACCAATTCTCTACAATTGGGTAGAGGTAGTAACAATCAACATAAAACGCCATTTGACAAAATGCAAGAATGGTAAGCTGAAGCAATTCGGCTACGGGTCCATCTTGGTACCTTTCATCTGAGAACGGTTACCAATTTTCCAACGTCAGAAAGTGATAGTTCTGACACCACCCGACTAGGAGCCACAGATGGTCCGTTGGGCAGCTTTAATGCCAAGATCAGGGGGCGGTCAATAGATGTCCTAGAGACCGGAGTTATTTGAGTGGCTCCGTTGACAGCTGATTGTCGTGGAGGACTAGCCCTATTCCGGCACAGACTTCACCAGTGATGTGGATCTCCCACTCCCAGAAGGAGAGGATTGGGATGAAGCATTAGATAAGACTCATTTTTTATTTTGATGAGTATTATGATTTTTTTTTATGCATGTTCTGACATTAATGCATGTAACTATAGATTTCAGCCCAAAAAGACCTGCAGGTATGGACTCTCCGATAAAACGGAGAATTCCACGTGACTTTGATGTGGCCCCTCATGGTGAGGGAGGTGAGGAGGAGGAAATCATACGCAACTTGGAGGGAATTTCCCATGGGATCCCTAACTATGCGAGATTCGATTTGTTAGAAAATTATATATATAAAAGAGCAATGCAACACATAAAATATGTGGAAAACACAAGCACACAAAACACATAAAACCAGAGAGACACAGATATACGTGGTTCACCCAGTTTGGGCTACGTTCACCCTGAAAAGCTAGTCGTTCCTTTCTATTATCCAGAAAAATGAAGAGACACAACCTACAGCAGATCCGCTGTAATATCTTTTGTTCTCTCTCAAAGTCTCCCTATCTATTTCTCGCTCTGAGAATACACATACAATACACAACCGCAATACAATACCCTCATACAAAGTGAGGGGTTGCCTTCTAGGGAAAAAAAACCCTAAAATAAATATAATTTCTACCTTCAGATCATCCGCCTAATGAACGGCCCAGATTGACTAGAAATTACTATACTTTTACAAGGCAATTTTACATTTGTTTTTAGCTTTGGGGGCGCTGCCCCCAAAAACCCCTCGCTAGGGAGGGGCTCCATAAAGTCGCAACCGCCCCCCTGGACCCCCCAGGAAGCGTTTAATTACGGGCGGCATTGCTGCCCCCATTAAGGTACAGGGGTCCAATGTTGTGATACAAAATAAACAAGATAATTAGGCTCCACACCCAACAATCTCCCTCTTTGAGACTGATTGTAGCAACTCCACTACTGCCTCATTTGCTGGACAATGACTCCCCTTTGGACCTGGTTGTTTCTCATCGTCATCGTCATCCTTGAAGGCCAATTGAAACTGAGCATATTCTCAGTTTCTCCCTGGTTACAACTTTTGTTAGCATATCTGCAGGATTCTGGCTAGTGTGTATCTTTTCCAGCTTCAATTTTCCATCTTCCAATACTAACCATATGAAATGGTACTTGAGTTGTATGTGTTTATTACTGGAATGAAATGTTGAGTTCTTTGCAAGATGAATGGCACTTTGGATATCACTATATAACGTGCCCATTTCATGCTTCTTACCCAATTCATCCATAAACCTTTGTAACCAAATCATATCCTTACTAGCCTCTGTAGTAGCAACATATTCTGCTTCTGTTGTTGAAAGTGCAACAACACTTTGGATTTTTGAAACCCAACTAATAACTGTTCCACCTATAGTAAATACATATCCTGTAGTGCTCCTCCTGTTATCTCTGTCACCTGCCATATCTGCATCAACATATCCCTATAGATCAATGTTTGAACCACCAAAGCATAATGCTTTATTTGTGGTACCTCTCAAATATCTAAGAATCCATTTCACTGCCATCCAATGTTCTTTTCCTGGATTTTCCATGTACCTGCTTACAACTCCCACTGCATGTGCAATATCAGGCCTTATGCAGACCATTGCATACATTAAGCTTCCAACTGTTGATGCATATAGAACTTTAGACATGTAGTCCATTTCTTCTTAGGTCTTGGGGCACATCTCCTTACTAAGTTTTAAATGGCTAGTAAAAGGTGTACTAACTGGTTTTTCATTCTGCAAATTAAATCTTTTCGACACCTTTTGTATGTACTCATTCTAAGACAGTGTTAATTTTCAATTTTTCCTGTCTCTAGTTATTCTCATACCAAGGATTTGTTTTGCAGCTCCCAAATCCTTCATTGCAAATGAATTTTCCAATTTTATTTTGAGCACATTTATTTCCTGCATGTTAGACCTTGCAACAAGCATTTCATCTACATACAATAACAATATAATATATATGCCATCATTTTTCCTTTTCAAATAAACACAATGATCAGAGTGACATCTAGTATAACCTTGTTCAAACATAAACTTGTCAAATTTTAGATACCACTGCCTTGGAGCCTGTTTTAAGCCATACAAGCTCTTTAACCTGAATAGTAATTTTTCTTTCCCTTTGACCTCATATCCTTCTGGTTGCCGCATATAGATCTCTTCCTCCAAATCTCCATGGAGAAATTTTGTCTTTACATCTAACTGTTCAAGATGTAAATCTTCCGCTACTACAAGACTTAAAATAGTTCTGATTGAAGTCATCTTAACAACAGGAGAAAATATTTCATCAAAATCAATACCTTTCTTCTGTGCAAACCCCTTCACCACAAATCTAGCTTTGTACCTCTGTTTTCCTCCATCTTCTTCCTTCAGCCTGTAAACCCAATTATTTTGCAATGTAGTTGTACTTGCATGCAACCTGACTAAGTCCCAAGTCTGGTTATGCATTAAGGAGTCCATCTCCTCTTCCATGGCTAGCTCCCACTTCTTCCTGCTTTCAACCTGCATTGCTTCTTCATAACATTCAGGTTCACCAGAATCAGTCAACGATAAATAATATAATGAAGGAGAGTATCGTTTAGGGGGTCTTCTTATCCTGGTAGATATTCTAACACCACTTTCAGGTGTTTGAGGTGTCGGTTTTTGTTGTGGTGGTTGATGTTGTTGTGGCTCTTGATTATTATTATTTTCAGGCACCTTTACCTTTTTGTGATCTCATCAAGAACTGTGTATTCTTTGTTTTCTTTTTCCTGTTTCTTTTCGTGCAATGGATTCTTATACAATACCTTTTCATTGAATATTACATCTCTACTCCTAATGATTTTGTGATTTTCATAATCATATAAGCGATAACCAAAATCATTAACACCATATCCAATAAAGGTACATTTCTTTGATTTTGCCTCAAGCTTTGCTATATTTTATTTATTAATATGGACAAAGGCCTCACAACCAAAAGGCTTTAAAAAATAGTAGTTTACCTGTTTACTTGTCCATGCTTCCTCTGGAATACCACCATCGAAGAAACTTGAAGGTCCTCTATTTATTAGATAAACAGCAGTATCTACAACATCTACCCAAAATTGTAAAGGCAATCCTGCATGCAATATCATGCACCTTACACGCTCCATGATTGTTCTGTTCATCCTTTCTGACACACCATTTTCTTGTGGTGCTCTTGGAATTGCCTTCTCTCTGCGAATTCCATGCTCTGAACAGTACCTATCAAACTCTTTTCTGCAATATTCACCTCCATTGTATGATCTAATACACTTCAAATTCTTTCCTGTCTCAATCTCAACCAAATCTTTCCATTTCTTGAAAATATCAAATACATTAGATTTATTCTGAATACAATAAATCCAAGTTTTTCTAGTTGCATCATCAATAAAAGTAACATAATAACGAGATCCACCAAGAGATGATACCTGAGTAGGTCCCCATACATCTGTATGCACAAGCTCTAATTTTTCGCTCTTATTTTCTTTCCCAACTCTGAGAAATCTAACTCTCTTCTGTTTTCCATAAATGCAATTCTCACAGAAATCCAAATCAACATTCCTCAAACCCGACAAAAAATTTCTTGAGTGAAGAATCTTCATCCTCTTCTCATTCATGTGTCCGAGCCTATGATGCCATAATGTTGCATCTACTCCTTTAGAAGTTAAAGCATTAAAATAGTTAGAAATACCATTGCATAAATACAATGTACCAACCTTTTTGCCTTTTTCTATTACCAGCGCTCCTTTGGTGACCTTCCAAGTTTTATCTGTGAAAGTTGTCACACAACCTTCATTGCATAACTGCCCTGTTGAAATCAGATTTTTCTTCAGATCTGGAACATGCCTTACCTCCTTTAATACCCATTTGTTTCCATTCAATTTTTTACAAGAACCTTACCCATTCCAACAATTTTACAGGGTTTATCATCACCCAAATGGACTTGTCCAAAATCTCCTTGAACATAGTCATGAAAATATTTCTTATCATGTGTGGCATGGAATGAGGCCCCTGAATCTACAACCCAAGAATAAGTAATATTTTCGAAAGAAAGAATCAAAGCATATTGTAACACATCACCTGTCACATTTGCTTCATGATTGTTTTCTTGTTGTGTGTCTCCTTCTTTTCCCTTACGAGATCTACAGTCTTTCTTTAGGTGTCCTTTCTTTCCGCATTTCTAGCACACTATCCCCGATCTAGACTTGGATCTGTCTTTCCTTGATTTATTGTGATATCCCGAGCTCTTTGCTCCTTCCATTCTTCTTCCCCTAGACTCTGCACTCAAAGCATTACCCAACGTGTCACTGGAGCTTTTCCATTGCATTTCCTCGCTAAGGATAGCACCGACAACATCATCAAACTTTAAAGTACTAGATCCAGAGACAGAGTTACTAATGGCCATAACTAAACCATTCCAACTTTTTAGAAATGAACACAAAAATCAAAGAGCCCTAACTTCATCATCAAAGTTTACCCTTACAGAACTTAACTGACTGGTAACTTTATTAAAATCATTTAAATGGTCTACAATAGATCCACCTTCCGACATCTTCATATTAAATAAACGTTTCATAAGAAATACCTTGTTTGAGGCCGAGGGTTTTTCATATAGTTTCGCCAACACCTTAATCAAACCCTCTATTGTTGTTTCCTTCGAAATATTGAAGGCTACTGACGCTGCGAGGCGCAACTGTACTATTCCGAGTGCCTTTCTATCAAGAATATCCCATTCTACGTCTGTCATAGTCGTCGACTTCTTCTTTTTTACGCTCAATGGTAGGTACAAATCTTTCTGATACAGATAATATTCCATCTGCATCTTCCACAACAGGAATTTTTGGCCGTTAAATTTCTCGACCCTAAATTTACCATCTTCTGCCATTGCGCCCACTCGAACCAGGAACCATTATTTCCTGCGAGTTTATCGGCCAAATAGACCTTCGGCTCTGATACCAGTTGTTAGAAAATTATATATATAACAGAGAAATGCAACACATAAAATATGTGGAAAACACAAGCACACAAAACACATGAAACCAGAGAGACACAGATATACGTGGTTCACCCAGTTTGGGCTACGTCC
Source organism: Pinus albicaulis (assembly GCA_034641835.2). Lineage (NCBI taxonomy): Eukaryota > Viridiplantae > Streptophyta > Pinopsida > Pinales > Pinaceae > Pinus > Pinus albicaulis. Next base: position 1,328,015,958 of record CM076583.1, read on the forward strand.
ACCCCGAACAACCAGTCCTTCCTTTCTATTATCCAGCAAAATGAAGAGACACAACCTACAACAGATCTGTTGTAATATCCTATATTCTCTCTCACAGCCTCCCTATCTGTTTCTCGCTTCGAGAATACACATACAATACACAGCCACAATACAATACCCTCGTACAAAGTGAGGGGTTGCCTTCTAGGGCAAAAAACCCTAAACTAAACATAAATTCTATCGTCAGATCATCCGCCTAATGAACAACCCAGATTAACTAGAAATTACTATACTTTTACAAGGAAATTTTACATCTATCTTTAGCTTTGGGGGCGCTGCCCCCGAAACCCCTCGCCAGGGGGGGGGCTCAATAAAGTCGCAGCTGCCCCCCCTTGGACCCCCCAAGCAGCGTTTAATTAAGGTACAGGGGTCCAATGCTGTGATACAAAGTAAACAACATAATCAGGCTCCACACCCAACAATCTCCCACTTGGAGACTGATTGTAGCAACTCCACCGCTGCTTCATTTGCTGGACAATGACTCCTCTTTGGACCTAGCTATTTCTCATCTTCATCGTCATCCTTGAAGGCCAATTGAAATTGAGCATATTCTCAGTTTCTCCCTGGTTACAAATTTTGTTAGAATATCTGTAGGATTCTAGCTAGTGTGTATCTTTTCCAGCTTCAAGTGTCCATCTTCTAATACTGACCATATGAAATGGTACTTGAGTTGTATGTGTTTAGTCCTGGAATGAAATGCTGAGTTCTTTGCAAGATGAATGGCACTTTGGCTATCATTGTATAACGTGCCCATATCATGCTTCTTACCCAATTCATCCATAAACCTTTGTAACCAAATCATTTCCTTACTAGCCTCTGTAGCAGCAACATATTCTGCTTCTGTTGTTGAAAGTGAAACAACACTTTGGATTTTTTAAACCCAACTAACAGTTGTTCCACCTACAGTAAATACACATCCTGTAGTGCTCCTCATGTTATCTTTGTCACCTGCCATATCTGCATCAACATATCCCTGTAGATCAATGTTTGAACCACCAAAGCCCCCCCTGGACCCCCCAGGCAGCGTTTAATTACGGGCGGCATTTCCACCCCCATTAAGGTACAGGGGTCCAATGCTGTGATACAAAATAAACAAGATAATCAGGCTCCACACCCAACAATGATGTCCCTCGCACGTACCAGAGACACACTGCAGGGCTGTCGAACTGTGTTCACTACTTGTTGAGGTGGCTTGTATGGGCAGTGACGTGCTATTATGAGTGTCATGTCGACTAGACACTTGGGCTTTTATTTCCACATGTTTTTTGAGAGACATGATGTCTCAGGATGTAACCGAAACATACATATTTTTTGAAATTTTGATGCACATGGATGTAAACACTTTATATATATATACACACACACATCTATTTTCCTGTATGGATCTTGATCTTGTCATGTGATGATGATGTTTTTACAAATTACGCAAATGTCTATCTAATACAATATTGGCTACTGTACCAGTTAAAGAATTCATTCGTCTAGGAATATCTTAATATGTAATGTAATCAAAATATATTTCCAGTGAACGAACACGTAAATGCAACCTTAATTTTTGAGGATAAGGAGTAACAATCATCTTCATAATAAGCGATGACCCAATAGACAGGAAAAACGCTCGCAAAACACACCAAGCCAAAAGGGTTTCATTTTTATGCAAGCTCGAAACATCGATAAACTATGCTTGAAAAGTGAGCATGCCCCCAGCATGGTGACTCAATTCGAGGTACATGCCCCCCAAGCTTCTGTCCATTGACTGGAGTAGACCGCTAGTTACTAAAAGGTGGATGGAGTGAAGGTTCAATTACGAGATAAAGAAAAAGACTTGATTGGGATATGATAAGATCGAATCAAAGATTCGAATTGAATGGGAACATGTTTCATTGTTTTAACGAGGTTGACACATTTAAAGAACTATCCTCATGACCTAATTCATTTTTTAACGAGGTTGACATAGAAGAAGAATTATCCTCGAACACTTGGTTTCATTTTTTAAGGATCTTGACAAAAGAAAACAAACTCTGCTCCAAGGAAAACTTATCATGTCGAATAAGAAGTCATGGCTTCCAAGAAGGTCTCATCTGATGGGGGAACAACATCTCGGAAATTGTGATCGAATGCCCCCAGAAGATGGTACACGACTGCATGATCACTGGATGAGGGCAACGAACAAGTGGCCACATAATTAACCTATGGCGGGGAAGATACAACCGGTGGATAAATATCCAGAAGAGAATATGGTGGACCATATGTCACATCAGGACCAAAGAAAGAAAGTTGATCAATGGTCACGATCCGACCTTCATGTGGAAAACAGATCACACGAAAGAGGGAAGAGACAAGCGCGCCCATGGCATAAGCATAGTTGCACCCTAGGAGTAAATTAAAATCCAAGGGGCCTTGGACTACCATCATGTCTATATAGACGGTTTTACCTCCCAAAGTAATACGCAATTTCGGAAGGATCCCTAACGGTTGACTAGTTCCTCTGTCAAAAGCCAACAGATTCTACGTAATAGGCACAAGCGATGGAGAACCAAAATCTTGCCAAGTAGTTGAAGACAAAATACTAACAGACGTGCCTTTGTCTATAATCGTGCCAGGTATGACCATACTGAAGGCCCGTACTGTGATCTCAAAAGGCACATAAGAAGGAAGGAAGTATCTCGTGAATCCACTCCAATCAAAAGAAGCAATCAAAATACTTGGAGGGGGTACCACAGGAATGGAAAGGGTAGCCCTTGGTGTTAACGGAGCAAGAGGAGCATCCTTTTATACCACGAACGTGGGAGCAGGAGGAGCAACTTCTTGAGTCACAGGGACGGGAGGATCTTTCTCCAAGTCCGAGGAATCTGAAGAAACAAGAAGAACGTGAGGATTATGAGGGCCACTCTCGATGGAAAAGATCTGATGAACCATAGGCGGGATAAGATCGACTGATTCTACGACCAATGGTTGGTCAGGAATGGATTCGTGATTTTGAATTTCTGGGGGAGTGGGATCGACCGAAGATGAATCTTGACCGATTGTTTCATCAACTAGTGGAGGACTCAAAGAAAGCTTCTGATATCCAACTGGGAGGCAGGACGCAGAAACTATCGAGTTGTCCAATGCTTTCCCGGCTTCATCCATGTACGGACAAAGATGAATGGGATGATGTCCTTCACACTAATTATAGGGATTCATGATCTTACCCTATTTCTTACGAGTCTTATCAGTACTAATAAGAGATGTGCCACCAACATGACCTCCTGAAGCCAAAGAAAATGGCAGATGGCTATCGGACCATACTTCGAGTACCTTGGGAATGCCAGGGCAATCTCGAAGAAGGTGGTCACCCTTACATAACATGCAAGGGAACTTGCTTTCCATGGAGGATTGGACGGTTTATCAATGGTAGGAGCCTTAGGAGCAATCACTGCAGGGTTGGCCTCTCGTTTATCTTACTTCTTCTTTTTCACCTTCTTCTTCTTCTTCTTAGCCACCTGGGTACTAGAATCCAGAATTTCACCAGGAAAAGTAGAAGAGGAGGATGAAGAAATAGGTGAATAAGGGCAGAGGTCCACCTTAGAATCGACATGATGTTGTTCAGGTGGAGGAGATGGTTGAACATAGGTTGGAGCACTCGAGACCACCGAGGTCGAAAATAACCATACAGGCAAACCAACAATTAACCCAGGAAGGGACAATGTTGTCATATAAGGAGCGCCAACATTCGCAAAAGTAGGAAAAGGACCAGCATTCCCTTCGGAGGGGATTCCTAGGTTGGGAAACTCCGAAAACGTTTCCATTGGAAACAACCTTAAAACAAAAAACTAAGGAAGATAAATTTAACCAAGAATATTTCATGGGCAGTTAATTTTTTAAGACATTGAAATAAAGCTCTGTCGTTTCATATTTTAAGAGTCGATAAACAGGCAAAAGATGACTTTATTCACTTTCAAGTTGAACAAGCGTGAAAGGACAAGTGCTCGATGATATTTTCACTTTTAGAGAGTCACGAAAAGACCAAAATGACTACTTAGGTAATATAATCAAGAGGGTGTACCAAGTTTCTGTGAACTACAATATACACCTTGGTGATCAAATGAAAGATAAATGACCAAGGACTTGACGTACGTGCATGCAGTCACCCCGAATGATGTGTTCGGTGTATCACGGTTACAGGGCGGCAGACTCGGCTTCCTATTGATAAAGGATTTCAACCTATGAGGGTCTCCCTTTATATACGCGACGGTACAGGGAGAAAAATTCTGTGTTATTGCTCTCTAATGCTAGATGGATAACGAAAACTACTAAGTTTAATGACGTCGGAACACGTCACTAGCCTAGACCTCTAAAATATGTGTGTTAGGTTTCAATGCTTCCTTAGGTTTATGGAATTCATTTTAAGGTTGATTTTGAATTAATGTTGCGATTTCAAGGCCTTATCAAATGTGATCTAGAATTCCTAAATTCACTCTACATGCAAAATAAAATCAGTCCATTCAATGAATGCTAGCTAAGAGAAGGATAGGGATCTATGACAAAGTAGCAATCAATTGAATCACAAGAATAATTTCACTAATGCATCTAATACAACCAAATTAGAAAACGAAAAAACTCTTTTTTAGTTCACTAAGAGCTACTAATGCAAAAGAACATTTTCATTTTGAAATAAAGCGAAAGAATGCAAATTTTGTCTTTTTAGATGAATAAGGAACACAATGCACTGTTACAATAAAAAGAAAAATAAACACTAGTTTTTAGCACTATAAATGTAACGATCTAAAACAAAGAGATCAATGAAATACAAACATGAAACGCACTCAAAACAGGGATGCACTCTTCCAAGCAAAGAAAGGGCTTTCAGAGCTATTCAACGAGCAATGTAATCTATGCTCAAAGTGACGATGGAGAGTTAAACGAAAACAAAGGTGATCATTCAACAAACCAAAGACACGAAGAACCGAAAGAAAGACTAAAACAATCAATCAACGAATTGAAACAGCAAATATCAAAGTGACTCGAACTTGACTGAGAAGGCTCGGTGAGGAGAGGGTCGAACAAACAACACAAGGCACCTAGAAACCTTAGGGCTACAAACTCCAATGATAATATAATGGACAAACAGCTGAGAAGACCGAGACTACAAAGTCAAAACAATCTCAATGGACCAATTGCAAGGTAAAAAACCAATCTAGAGCCAAGAAACACTGACAAAAACTCAGAAAAGAGGCCAAATTCAATCCTACAGGATTCGGTGTGATTGTTTAGCTGTAATCCACTATGTTTAGCTGTAATCCGCTAAACAGGGGTTGGCGCACCTGTGAAAAAATAAACATGCGCCAATCGATGCGACTATTTAAATAAAAGTAGCGCCGAGCTAGAAATCCATGGGAAAAAATAAAAACCACAGAACAGAGGTCAGACTTGACACTCTGGAACTGAACAGGATGGTTGAAAACAGTCAGACAAGTCATGCAAAGCAGAAAAACGATGAAACGACCAAAGTCGACTCGACAAGCAAAACGATTGACGAACAACGATATGAAAAACACACACTGATCCCCAATGGAGTCGCCAACGTGTTGTGTAGGTAAATCCCCTCTACAGACAGAGGTGATCCCTCTATCCCTAGGGTGGGTATAGCGGCAAGAGGACATGCTAATGCGTCGATTCATAGTTAATGAATGAAACTGAGTCGGAATAGATGTCCTACCTTTGTTCCAACACAATTGTCATAGCTGTGGCAATAGTCTCCTGATCTTTGTCACGACATGTCGCGGTCCTTCAGCGGTGGTACTCAGGTACCTGCACAAGGATCAGAGAATGATAACAGTGTATGAAACAATACTTGAATTCATAACTATCTAATTGGTCAAGGATAATTAAACATATTGCACAAGATTAATCATATCAAATGCAAAAAAGGGAACCCAAACAACAGTCATGTATTAATAATAAGAGATAAAGAGTTTACAACCAAAAGAGCCTTGACGTTGCAGCCTCCTTCAGCGGGTCCAGTCAAAATGCGTCTCGAGCATTCGTCGGGGAATTGGACTTGGCGAGGAAATAAGCCTAGACTCTCTCTACAATAGGTCTCTCTTTGCTCTATCTCACATCAGCTATATCAAACTGCTCAGCTATTATACAAAATGTTCAGCTAGCTGCATCTATGTGAGAGAGATGTATTTATAGGAGAGGAGGAGGAGGTTTGGATCCCTCATATGGTGGAAGGGAGGCCTTATCCTTTGGGAGGTTGCTCAGATTTAGGAAACAAGAAGCCAATGGAATATGTTTGACGTTATTCAGTAAAAAAACCCATGATGACTCCACTCATGAAGTGGTTGGGAATGGAAACTTCACTCCTATTTTAAAAAACTTTCCAAAAACAACTCAGCGCGGATAGTCCATTGAGACAGAGTGCCAATGGGCGTGAGGCCCAGTGATAATTTCTCTATGGGTGCGAGGCCATAACTGCTTGCCAGCGCCGACCTAAAATCATATGTTTTTTATAATCTGCTCGAGGAATAGTTAACAGAGGAAATGTTGTTCTCATGGCAAGGGATGCAATGAAACTTTTTGCAAGGCATGACACTATATATAAGTCACAAAAATGGTCCTCCAATGTTCGGGATGGGGATTTCAGGGACGGTGACAAAATTTTGTGTAAAAATGAGGTCAGAAAGGGTACATGATGGCCGAGATGTATTAAGTGCATAAGAATAATCATGCAAGGACTTGAGAGGACTTTACCAAATTTCAGCCTGCCAAAAACCAATGGAAGAGATTAGAAAGCAAGCTCATGTCTGAGGTGGGCATAACCATGCTCAGTGAAAGTAAAGCATGTCCGCATATCAAGTATGGAGAGGATCCAATATGTATATAAGTACAAAAAAAAACTGTAAAGTACATAGTGGATCATCTTATCACAACCTCAAAAAGTACATATCAAGGTCATGTCATAGTATCACTTATAGAAGAACTGATCAATGATGCTAAGAAAGATATCTGATCACTAAATTCTTAGAACTTAATTTCCAAGTACCAAATCATAAAGAGTGGAATAATGGTACTGCACGCAACTTGGGTGCCAACATATAAGATGTTGCTATGATGAACTGCAACAAATAAGGTGGATGGTGTCACTGGCAGAAAAATGAAGGAGTTGTCAAATGAACCAAAGCATACTGAGCAAACCCAAGGTCTTCACTGATCACCATGGTACATATATACACTAGGGGAATAAATGAGTTGAATTCAACAATGTGAGAAATTGTTTGATTACTGGTGATTGATGTATACCGTTAACAAATGTGAGACAACTCACCGATAATGATGATGAGAGTCAAAGTACCCAAATACAATCTAACAAGTGTGAATGAATGAGTTGAAGTCGAACACTTGAGAGAATATACCAATCAGGAGACATTGATGTATTCTCACTGTCAATAGAAAAGGAGTCTACCACTAATGATTGCAAGCCCTAAGGTACTAAAAAATTACTCTAGACCTTGTTCCCAGAGTAATGAGTCGGAGTTGATGGGAAAAGATCTACTGGAAGGAATGCATTAAGGCATCCCACATACATCTAGCGCGTGTGTAACCCGCGGGCCAATAATTTGGAAGGAATCTGACGAAGAAAGATGAAGTAACCAACCTGAAGCATGTTTGTGGCATACACAAAATGTAGCTAGTGCACGGCAGAAACCCTCTAAACCAACCAATAATGAAAGTTGACACAGAGGCGAGGAATCTGTTAGCACTCTACCGGATATTCGAAGGCTGAGAAGGAGACCAACAAAGGTAACCATAGACCACTTTGACGTAGTAGCTAGCCCTACTAGATTGAGAGGGCTATCTCAATGAAATCACAGCCAATTGAATGGATAATGGAGATTTTAGGCTAGGTATAGTAGGCTCGAGGTTTTGACTGATTTGGATTTGGTGCTGGATGGTGAATTAGGTCTAGGAAAAAACTAGGCCAGGGCTCTGAAAATTAGATTTGTAGAGATGTAATGGGGCAAGGTAGGCACACAATTTAGCACTTTAAAGGTATATGGGGAATATGGTAGATTGATAGGGCTTCAAAACGAGCATGGAAATCATGAATTCGTTTATACCAGAAGAAATTGAACATAACTGTGATAACTTCTCCAAAACAAAGCATTGAAATTAATGAATTATGCTTATCAAACTTAGAAATCAATCACATGAGACATGGAAATGAACATGGAAGCCACAATACTTGAAAACATATGAAAATAGAAGAATAAAACTACTAAAACACATACCACATGAATCCCACAACAATAGCTGCAAATTATGTCTATTAGTTCCCGCCAAAATCATTGAATACACTAGTGTTCCAAGATAAATTCCACAACATCCAACCTTTGGAAATGATTACAAACTATCTAATATAGGCAAATACATCATAGGACAGCTCATCAGGTCGAAAATCCTATTCAAGGATCATCATAAATGAATTTCATGAGTCCTCACCTAAACACTAGGATAGTTTAAACAGTTTCCAATGTTTTAGACAAACTTTAGGAGAGCTTATCTCCTTATTAATTACAAATTTCCTGATATAGTGAGGAAAAAACCAAATAAGAAGCCTAAAATAAGCTTAATTTATTACAAGACATCAAATTTGATATCATTCATGGCATGAAAATTTCCCCAAACTAGATAGGTCACACCAGGAACAAAAAGGTTGCACTAAAATGCAGAAAGGTCACACCAGAATTGATCAAAACAGGAATTGAGCAGAAAGGTCGCACCAATTGAGAGTTGCTTTTGGATGACTTGTAGGAGTAAAAAATGTGTTATGAAAGTTGGGTTGAGTATCCACACGTGTCTTCTTTCCAATGCGCCATCAAAATCCAACAAATACCCATGGGAAAGCCTCCAAAACTTTATTTTTTCAACCTCACTCAGAAAGGTCGCGCCAGTCCAGAATTTGTAGTAGAACCATGAAAAAGGTGAGGCTTTTTTATTTCTTCATCAAATATGGAAGTTGTCATGGAAAAAAAAAATTTAAATTTATTATGTAAACATGAATATCTACCCATCCATGTACAGAAAATCTAATTTGGGTGTCCAGAAAAAAAAGGGTCGCACCTTGGTGCGACCTTTCTGTGTATCATTTTCAACAAAATTTCAAAAAAAGACAAATTTCTCCAAAATTTTCATAATTTTTTCCTTAACAACTATGTATGTTATGTTAAACATCCAAGGATGTTTTAGCCTTCAATTTAACTCCTTGACCTTTTTTTATTGTATCCTTTTGCTTGTCTTGGACCTCTTGTAGTTTTCTCTTGAATTGCTCAATTTTTACTTGTGCAATCTGATTTCTGGTGTGATATTGAGAAACCATGCGTTTGTGAATCTTATTGGCCCTGTTTGCAGTCTCCAAGAGCTTTTCCAAGTGAGTGTTGGCTTTGTGAAGCCAAAACGCCTTGTCTTCACTCATTTCTTGAGTTATCCTCTCCTGAAAAATTAGTTTCTCATCTGTAGGGTTTTGTTCTTTGTTTTTCTGCAGATCCTTCTTGAGACCCATAGTCTTGGTATCTTCCTATTTACTTGGTGTTAATTTTCACTAGGTTCAGCCAATGTTTTTCCCCTTTCTTATTTATGTTCATCAAACAACCTCTTCTCCAAAATCAATTTATTTGCCTTCAATTGACTGTTTTCCTTCTCAAGAAATGATATGAAAAATTGAGCCCTTGCTAGGTTAGCATGAAGTCTTTGATCTGAGCCTCCTTGTCTTTGATTTTTCTCTGCAAATTTTCATGGTCATCATGGTCCTATAGATTAACCAGATCAAAATCATGTTCCTCCTCATCATGCATGGAAGTCTCATGCAAAGCTGATGGTGATCCCCATGGTGAAATAGGCTTGGCCCCTTCCACTTTCTGAGGAGAAAACATGATCTCAGCCTCTCTTATAGGTCAAAGTAACCTCAGGCCTAAGCCTCTTTGAAAGCTTAACCTGTTTTCTTGATGAGCGAAGCTCCATGGGTTGTGTAGACTTTGACCCTGATGGTGTTGTTTTGCTAGAAGAAACAGTGGGATTAATACCAGGAGCAGTGTTTAGTTTATCCATGAATATTTGCCAGGTGATTTTCTTGGCTAAAAGCTTATGCATGACTAAAATATTGATAAAGATATGATGGAATATGTTTTTTATATGAGTTTTCCCCTGGTCTTGACCTTTTCAATCATCTTCACCACACTTCTAAACAAAAAAATTGGACAAATTAAGTGCCTTTGTAGAGGTGAAGTGCATAAGCAACCTAATATGATACCTATACATTCTGGAAAACCTCCCTTCACAAGTAATATATTTCACAATTATTTTCATTAAGGGGGCATACTTTTCACGAAGAAATCTGAAAGGAACAACACGTTCATGAATATCTTTGAGGTTGGGTTTTAGGAACATTCTATAATCATCAAGCTGTAATTTCATGCCCTTAAACGAATTTTCACCCTGATTCGAAATACCTGTGGCTAAAGAAATATGGCCTGTTGAAACACTGAACTTAACACTGCTATGAGAGCTTTGTCTATGTGAAAATTATGGGCAAAGAGGTTGGTCAAAGAAACATGAGAGCCAACCTTTGTGATCATCTCACAAAACTTCATACTACCAGCATTTTCAAAACATTTTTTAACAAATGGAGAGGCATTAATTTCACTCAAACTGATGGGCTAAAATCTCCAATGGTGTTCTCCCTTTTTCACTTTCTATTTTCTCTCTATTTCACTCTCCATGAATTATTTTTGTAGGATAGACTTTAGCTGATTTTAGGGTTTTTAGATGATAGGTCACCGTGGTTTTGAAAACAAAGGAAAGGCGGTGATGACATGGAGGTTTCCTCAAAAAATTTGAGGAGAAAAAATGGAGTATGAGATGGAATGATGTGGCAAGAAGTTTATAAATTGTGCAATGGCTAGGGTTTAGTGATATTAATGGTACATAGGTAATAAGTGATAGGAAGTGTGTATGCTAGGGTTTTTATGGAGTATAGGTGATAGTATAAGTGAATGAAAGTTAGTTTTCCTTCATTAAAACCATGGAGAACAAAAAATGGTGAAACGTTGTAGAAGAAAACCCTAGTAATAAACCACTTTTTCCTTGATGAAATTGCTTGAAAAGACAGTGTAGATGATCACTTACTGATTATTGAAGCTTAATGGACCTTTGAAAAATATCTGGAGGCTATAAACACTCTGAATGTCACTCTGAAACCATGAAAAAACTCCACATTTTGAAACCCCGGAAGTTCTGCAGAAAGGTCGCGAAAAGGTCGCGAAACGGTCGCACCGGTAGAAAGGTCGCGAAAAGGTTGTGCCAGACTAGAAAGGTCGCAGAAAGGTCAAGCCTCTCTGAAACTTGCATAAAAATGCTCCTTCTCTCACAATTTTTGCCTTCTCTTGATTTGTATAGTGATGTCAAGGAGAAAAAATGATATGAAGAGTAAAAATAAGTTACTTTAGCTTCTTAGTAATTAATGAGATAGGATGGCCCACCTCACCAATTTACCTTTTCCTTTTGAACTTTAGGATATTTTTGAAATTTTGGAACTTTATAACCATTATTACATATAAAAACATAAATTACATTTGAAATCGATTTTTTTTTAAAATACTTTCCCATTACCACTCCTTCAATTGTTGGATTTTATGCATGAAATGGCAGTTTAGTGACCTTGAAACCATAATAACCTAATGGAGACTCGTGACTGAATGAAATCATGATGGAAATGACTGAAATGATGATGAAAACCTTTGAATGATAATACACTCATATTATTTGATGACATGAACCAACAATTTAAAATTTTGGAAAGAGTGGAAATAGTCCTAGACCTAATACCCAATGACCAAATTTTTGCTTGAAGACTTCGTGAACTGACCACAATATTATCTCCGAACCTTGGAAACGCGGTTATAACTCTTTTAACATATTCCGTCGAACCTTATATTAAGACTATAATACATCGAAAAACATAAATAAACCAATTCATTTTGTATGAATCTGCCTCGGGCCCACAATACAGTCAAAGACCAGTCAAACACGCCCATTGTACCTGGCTTAACCTCCAGACTCCTTTATTAACCTTCGTGCGGGTTCAACAAGCGATCACCGTTAGATGTCGGCCCACCAGATTGACGGCTCTTGTCTATTTCACTTTGTGTCCTGGTACGATAGTTAATGCATGAAGGCACATGTTAAACGGCAGTTTTGGTATGTCGGTCAAGGACACGTGTTGATCAATCAATGGAATCGTTGCTCCTCCAGGCAATACCACTTATGGTCGATAGGCAGTGCGATGAAATCTACTTATGGCTTTTACTGTTCATGCTAAACCACTTCACTGTTCCTCTTGCAAGGTTCCGTTCTCCACTCCAGGTTCCGATCCAACGTTTTACTCTGGGTTCCGTTCTCCAACGATTTCAATTTTATATATATATATATATTACTATTATGGTTCCGCCTTCATTCATACTGCGCATTTCAACACGGTTTCATTTATTCTTATCCAGAGGTTTATTATGCATTTCTTATAAATACTCTACTACAGGGTCTCATTCATACGGAATTCTCGTCACAGGGTTTGTATATCCTCCCCACAAGCGCATACAGTTTGGACTCTGGAGCACGAAGCATCCAGTTAGACTTCTATTCAGATTACTAAAGACAGAGGCGAAGCCTTTCATCAGGAACACATTCTCATTACTGAACATACAAGCAGATCTTCAAGGATTTTTCTTCATTTTTCTGTAGAACTCCGCAAAACCCTCACCACAGAGTTTATTTATTCGACACACCAAGGATACACGTATGCAATTAAGTCATTAATGCATAGATGGTTATATATCATAGCTCTTTCACATAGAATTCTTATATCAACAATATCCATATAATACTGAAACCAATCCTTCTTCATACACAACTTAGTTTTCTTACACAACTGCCTCTGCTTCATGTTTGTTATTTTGTATTCATTTCCTCTTTGCTGCCTCCATTGACTGTCTTTGTCTCCTTGTAACTGCCTCCATCTGCTACCTCCTTTGCCATCAATGACAATCATTTCCAACAGTCTCCCCCTTTGGCATTGATGGCAACACTCCCACCAATAATCCTCTGCTTCTTCTGCTTGCCTATTAGAAGTCCCTTTTTGCTTTTCCTCCCCCTTTGTCATCAATGGCAAAAGGGTTGCTCATTTCCTAGTTTGCATTCTGCATTTCCTCTCTCTGAGTTATGTTTAGGCCCTCTTCTGCTGATTTTGTACCATGTTGCTCCATAGTGATGTATAAGACTTGTTGAGAGAACACTTTGAGATGTATGATTGTATTCAGCAACTAAAAATGCTGAGAGGCTTCAAATGATAGTCACTACTCATCTTTTATGTTTCAGATTCTTAATATAATGTTTCAAAACACAATACTGATCCTTTTGCTCTGTAATTGACCTTTTGATGCTTGAATAATGTAGATAACTCTAGGATAGTAACTTGGTGTTCTTTTGCCTTTATCCTTTGATCTTGAGGACCTGATTCATGCTTTCCTTGCTGGTTGATCTCCCCCTGAGAATGATATTTTCGTTTTTTTTCTCCCCCTGAGATTGTGCTTTCTCTTTATATCAGAGAGTAGCATCTGCAGATACTACCCCTAGTTTATCTCTCAAATATTGAAATGGTTCTCTAGCAAGAGGTTTGGTAAATATATCAGCTGTCTGTTCTTTCGTTGGTACATATTCCAGCTTTACTATCTTCTGAGCCACTTGTTCTCGGAGGAAATGATACTTGATTGGAATATGTTTAGTTTTTGAGTGAAGTACATGATTTTTAGATATACTTATAGCACTTGTATTATCACATTTAATTGAGATAGGTTCATCAATGCTTACCTTCATGTCTTGAAGAGTTTGCTTCATCCACATGACTTGTGTACAACATGCTGCTGCTGCTATATATTCTGCTTCAGCTGTAGACAGAGAGATGGATGTTTGTTTCTTACTTAACCATGCCACCAGACTTTCTCCTAGATAGAAAGCACCTCCACTTGTACTTTTCCTGTCATCAACACAACTGGCCCAATCTGCATCTGTGTATGTTGTTAAAGTGAAGCTTTTTCCTTTAGGATACCAAAGTCCATACTGTGTTGTTCCTTGTAGATATATGAGTATTCTTTTTACTGCCAGAAGATGGTTTTGTTTAGGTGCTGCTTGATATCTTGCCACTAGTCCTACTGCTAGCATGATGTCTGGTCTTGAAGCTGTCAAGTACAACAGGCTTCCTATCATGGATTTGTAGAGTTTTTGATCTACATCTGCAGACCTATCATCAGCACACAACTTGCATCCCGTGATCATGGGGGTTGTCATTGGTTTGCAGTCCTCCATTTTGAATTTTTTCAGCATTTCTTTTAAGTATTTTTCTTGAGAAATGAATGTGCCCGTGTTCTTTTGCTGAATTTGCAGTCCCAAGTAGAAACTGAGTTCTCCAATCATAGACATTTCAAACTCTGTTTTCATCTCATCAGCAAACCCTTTTGCTAGTTCATCTTTGTTGCTTCCAAACATAATGTCATCAACATACACTACAACAATCAAAAGTTCATTTTCATGGGCTTTTATATATAGATTGTTGTCTACTCCACCTCTCTTAAAACCCTGTTTTTGCAAATATTTATCCAGTCTTGAGTACCAAGCACGAGGAGCCTGTTTCAGTCCATATAGGGCCTTCTTCAGTCTGCACACATAGTCTTCCTTGTCTGTCAATGAGAAGCATTCTGGTTGTTCCATGTAGACTTCTTCTTCTAAGTCTCCATTTAGAAATGCATATTTTACATCCATTTGATATACTTTGAAGTTTTGGTAGCATGCAAATGCCAGGAACATTCTGATAGCTTCCATTCTGGCTACAGGGGCAAATGTTTCTTCATAATCAAGTCCTTCAATTTGTGAGTATCCTTTGCAGACCAGCCTTGCTTTATTCCTGATTACTTGTCCTTGCTCATTCATTTTTTTTTTGAATACCCATTTTGAACCAATGATATTCTTCTCAATTGGTCTAGGAACTAGTTCCCAGGTATTGTTCTTCTCAATTTGGTCCAATTCTTCATTCATTTCTTTTACCCAATACTTGTCCTTGTTGGCTTCTTCAAACTTCTTTGGCTCTATTTGTGATAACATTGCTATGTATACTTCTTCTGTCTGTTCAGTTAGCTGTCTTCTTGTTTGCACTCCTACACTCTTGTCTCCTATGATTTGTTCTTCTGGATGGTTCTTTTGAGTGTATCTTGAGGGGGTTTTTGAGTTCAGTCCAGCTTCTTCTGATGTTTTGCTTGTTTCATCATCATCCTGGTCCTCTTCTTCATGATTTTCTGATGGACTGTAACAGTCTGTATCTATTGTATTGTTTGGAAGTTCTTCATCAAATCTCACATCAATACTTTCAACTATTTTTCGAAGGGTCTTGTTATAGCACCTGTACCCTTTACTTTTGGAAGCATATCCTAGAAAAATCCCTTCATCTGCTCTTGCATCAAATTTCCCAAGGTTTTCATCATTATTCTTTATGTAACATTTGCTTCCAAAGATTCTGAAATGTTTGATTGAAGCAGGCTTTCCATGCCATAGTTCATAGGGAGTCTTGTCATTGCTTGGCCTTAAGTGAGCTTTATTAAGGATATGTACTGCTGTGTGCACTGATTCTGCCCAGAAGGTTTGAGCAATATTATTCTCTTGCATCATGGCTCTGGAAATTTGTTGAACAGATATGTTTTGTCTTTTTGCTACTCCATTCTGCTGAGGTGTTCCTGCAATAGTGAATTGTTGTTTTATGCCATGCTCATTGCATAGGTCAGCAAAGTCATAATCTGTAAACTCTCCTCCTCTGTCTGATCTGACACATTTTAGTTTGCATCCTGTTTGATTTTCTGCTAATGCTTTGAATATCTTAAATTTGTCCAGTGCTTCTGATTTGTTCTTGAGAAAAGAAACCCATGTCATTCTGGAGAAATCATCTATTATCAGCATGAAGTAGGATTCTCCACTGGGTGTCTTAGTTCTAGCAGGTCCGCACAGATCCATGTGTACAAGCTAAAGTGGTCTTCTTGTTGATAGCTCATCTTTAGATTTAAAGGATGTGCGAGTCTGTTTCCCCAATTGACAAGATTTGCATATGGTATTTGAAGGTCTTCTTATTTATGGCATATCTCTGACAGCTTTCTTCTTGCTCAGTCTGATGATATGGTCAAAGCTGAGATGTCCCAGTCTCCTATGCCATAACCATGACTCCTCAAGTTTGCTAAGATGGCAGGCTTCATCCTCCTCTTTTACTATGCAAACATTACTCTCTGTTCGAACACCTTTGAGCAGAGTCTTTCCTGTTGTGCTTGATCTGACTTCACAATATTGTGCTCTAAAGAGAACTTCATAGCCTTTGTCACACATATGACTGACACTCAATAAATTTGCTTTTAGCCCATCTACAAATAGTACATCTTGGGCCTTTCCTCTGCCATTATCTATGCTGACTGAACCCTTTCCTTTGATCTTTCCTGACTTATCATTACCAAAAGTAACATTACCAGATTTCTTTTCATCAAGAGTAATAAACTTACTTTTGTCTCCTGTCATGTGTTTAGAGCAGCCACTGTCCAAATACCACTGGCTTTTTAGATCTTGAGCAGTTAGAGCCAGGTCACACTTATTCTCCTTCTTTTTCCACTAGAGGCATCCTTCTGTTTGATATCTTTTGTGAGGTGATGAATTGCATCCTTTTTTAGGACATTTGGAAGGCATATGTCCAGCTTGATTGCACATGAAGCATTTGATCATAGTTTTTGCAGAATTGTGAGTATGAGCAGACTTTCTTTGATTCATAAACCTCCTTGAAGTGTTGAAAATCAATCTTTGTCCATACTTTCTGCACTCAATGATTTTATGGCCAAATTCTTTACAATAAAAACAGTAACCATAGAAGCAACTTGCATACCTGATGTGAGGTTGTTTTCTCCAGTTGTTTATTTGAGACAGTCTCTTTGCTGTTTGCATCTTTAGTTGGTTTGAATTACTCCTCCTTGCATGACAGTAGGCAGCAATGTGTCCCAGCTTGTGGCAGACATAGCAGGTGGCATTCTTCATAGGAGGGAAGGATCTCCTTTGATGGTTTGCAAATTTGACAAACTCAGGATTATATGAACCTTTTTATGTTGTCTGAGTATTTCTTTCATTCTTTGTTATTCGAGGATTCTTCTGGGTTCTGTCTTCCTCCTTACATGCTTCTTCTTTTGTAGGAATTATTTGAGGTGCTTCATCAGCCTTCTTTGCTTTCACAAAAAATATATTTTTGTTTTCTTTTTCTTTGCCTTTACTTGATTCTCCTTCATAGCCTATCCCAGTTTTTATTAGAGGAGATCTTTGAGCATCCAAGATTTCATTCAACTTACTAGAGCTTGTCATTTGAGAAGGGTATATAGACACCTTCTGTTGGGCACTTTCTAATTTCTTCCTCAGACATACAATTTCTTCTTCCAGCTTCTCTTGTTCTCGAGTTTTATCCTTGATTTGTTGAAGTAACATATCTTCAATCTTCTTGGCTTCTTCAAGATTTACCTTCAGCTGCATGAGGACTTCTGAATTTTGTTCTTCTTTCACACATTTGAGGAGAATCTCTTTTTGTTTTCTGCATTTTAGTTTGAGTCTGTCAATCTCCTCCAGAGCACTTCTTAGCTCCCCCTCAAGGTCGACTTCCCCATCTTCTTCTTCTTCTAGCAAGAGTCCTTCAAGATCTTCTATGGCCATCAGTAAAAATTCAGAGGTTCCTTCTTCTCCTGAGGATTCATCTGAGTCTTCAGATGTACTGCTGTCTTGTTGAGCATAGAAGGATTTTCTGCTGAATTTCTTTCCTATCTGCTAGTTCTTTGATGTATTTTTCTCTGATTCTTGAGCCTGATTCCTTACTTTCTTGTGAGGACACTTAGCAGCATAATGTCCAACTCTTCCACAGTTAAAGCATTTGAAGGGTAGTTTACCTTTGTATCTACCTGAGCCTCTATCTAGTTTCTTGACAAATTTAGCCTCTTCTTCATCAGAGCAAGAGCATATGTCTTCCTTTTCTTCTTTCTTCTTTTCTGTTTTAAAAGTTGCCTCCCTCGTACTTGGTTTCTTCTGTGGAAGCCTCATCTCATATGCTGTTAGATTTCCAAGTAGTTGGTTCATGGTCAAGGTCTCCCAATCGGTTGTTTCTTCTATAGCAGACACCTTGGGATTAAATCTAGATGGAAGCGATCTTAGAATCTTTTGAACAATTATACTTTTTGGCATGGTTTCTCCAAGATCTTTCATATTATTAACAATTGCTGCAACTTTTAAGAAGAAGCTGCCAACCTCTTCATCATCATTCATTTTTAAATTTTCAAACTAGGCTCTATATACTTGAAGTTTGGCAGTCTTTACCTTTTTATTTCCCTCATGGATATTCTCTAGAGTATCCCACATATCTTTGGCAGTCTTGCTGTGCATTACTTTAATAAACTCAGCTTCACATAGTCCATTTAAGATTGCATTCATTGCTTTTGCATTAGCTACAAAGCTTTGTTTAGCTTCTTTCTCTGAATCAGTTGACTTTGTGACATATCCACATTCCACAGCATCCCAAACTTCTAATCCTAAAGACATTATATATGCTTTCATTCTGATTTTCCAAAAGGCATAATTTGCACCTGTAAAGAAAGGGGCTTTATTGGTTGAGCTTCCTTCTTGACTTGTCATCTTGATAGCCTAGGATCTCCTTTCAGTTGTTAGACTGATATACAAGGAACTGGCTCTGATACCAATTGTTGAACCTTTAATTAAACTGAGAGGGGGGGGGGTGAATCAGTTTAATACATTCCTGATCTTTTAAAACTTTTCATTAAACTTATTGACATCTTCATTTCATATCCAATTTAATGTGTGAGTAATCTTAGAATGTAAGCAGCAACTATCAGTTTAATATAGCAGTAGACTTAATATGAGAACAGCAAGTATTAAGCAGATGATACATATCAGATCAATACATAAATATCATGCACAGAGACACCAAATATAAGTGGAAACCCGTAAAGGGAGAAAACCACATCTAATTATTGTTGTGATGCAAAGGAAAGCTCCAACTCCCTCTCACCACTGTTTTTCTACAGGCACAAACCTACAGGAGGCTCCTACCTCAATTCTGCAAGCTACAACTTGCAAGGAAGCACCAACTCCCTTCAATTTTCCAGCACCAACCCACAGAGGCTTCAACTCGCCCAACATTATCGACAACCATCAAGTCGTCAACTTGCAAGGAAGCACCAACTCCCTTCAATTTATCAAAATGGATGTTTGTTGATTTACTTCAGATATCATCTCTGTTCTGTAGCTTCTCTTTCTTCTCTCCTTCTCTTAATCTTTTCTTCCTTATTCTTCTATATTCTGCATTCTCAATATTTGCTCTCTCTCACTCTCTGACTCCTCCTTGTGCATTTCAATGTGATATTATATATAGAGTTCATTACATGACTCTTTACATTCCTCAGGGAATTTGAAGTGAGTAGTCCTGAATTTTTGCCCTCTACCTCTTCATTTATCCAACTCATTTTAAAATTATAGCAATATGTACAAATTTCCATGCTACAGTGGGATTTTGTCTTTTCTTTAGGATACTTGCCTTTGCATCACAAACAATAAAAAATAATTACATCATTTACATTCACATTCTTAATTACATATTTCAATATCACTCAGCTCCTCTTCTGAACTTTGGCTTTACTAGATTTTGTCTTTTTCTACTGCAGTTAAGAAGTTGTTCTGTATCTTCTTTGTTTACTGTCATCTGTACATTTCACCTATTCACTGCTCTTTTGAATCCCTGTATTTTTCTTGTTCATGAACTTTCATCTCTGTGTTTAATCACCTGTTCACTATCCCAGTGTATATAATATCTGCAATTCGTTCACACGGATAACCCGTCATTCGCATATTTAAACTATATTGTAATTGATCAAATGTCAAGACCCGTGGTAATATGTAATATATTTACGAGTTTCAAATTTATCGTAGAACATTATAACCAAGGTTGTCGCCTTATATTAATAACCCGAATGCATTACACATATATCCGACTTATGTATTATCTCCGAACCTTGGAAACGCGGTTATAACTCTTTTAACATATTCCATCGAACCTTATATTAAGACTATAATACATCGAAAAACATAAATAAACCAATTCATTTTGTATGACTCTGCCCCGAGCCCACAATACAGTCAAAGACCAGTCAAACGCGCCCACTGTACCTGGCTTAACCTCTAGACTCCTTTATTAACCTTCGTGCGGGTTCAACAAGCGATCACCGTTAGATGTCGGCCCACCAGATCGACGGCTCCTGTCTATTTCGCTCTGTGTCCTGGTACGATAGTTAATGCGCGAAGGCGCACGTTAAATGGCGGTTTTGGTATGTAGGTCGAGGACACGTGTTGATCAATCAATGGAATTGCTGCTCCTCTAGGCAATACCACTTATGGTCGATAGGCGGTGCAATGAAATCTACTTACGGCTTTTACTGTTCACGCTAAACCACTTCACTATTCCTCTTGCAAGGTTCCGTTCTCCACTCTAGGTTCCGATCCAACGTTTTACTCCGGGTTCCGTTCTCCAACGATTTCAATTATATCTATATCTATATATATATATATATATATATATATATATATATATATATATATATATATATTTGTTACTATTATGGTTCCGCCTTTGACTTTGGTTCCACCTCTGACTATGGTTCCGCCTCCATTCATTCTGCGTATTTCAACACGGTTTTTTGTTATAAACGATTCTTTTATATTCTGATGCAGAGTTCCACCATACATAACACGGTTTCGTTTATTCTTATGCAGAGGTTTATTATGCATTTCTTATAAATACTCTGCTACAGGGTCTCATTCATACGGAATTCTCGTCACAGGGTTTGTATATCCTCCCCACAAGCGCATACAGTTTGGACTCTGGAGCACGGAGCATCCAGTTAGACTTCTATTCAGATTACTAAAGACAGAGGCGAAGCCTTTCATCAGGAACACATTCTCATTACTGAACATACAAGCAGATCTTCAAGGATTTTTCTTCATTTTTATGTAGAACTCCACAAAACCCTCACCACAGAGTTTATTTATTCGACACACCAAGGATACACATATGCAATTAAGTCATTAATGCATAGATGGTTATATATCATAGCTCTTTCACATAGAATTCTTGTATCAACAATATCCATATAATACTGAAACCAATCCTTCTTCATACACAACTTAGTTTTCTTACACAACTGCCTCTGCTTCATGTTTTTTATTTTGTATTCATTTCCTCTTTGCTACCTCCATTGACTATCTTTGTCTCCTTGTAACTGTTCCTTTTTTTGCATCTGCTACCTCCTTTTCCATCAATGACAATCATTTCCAATTGACCTACAATTTCCTCTCCCTTATGGAAATCATTCATTACATCTTTGGCTTCATCTTCTACTAAATAGTTCAGCAAGACACCTCTCGGGTCTTTCCAATAAAGAGCGATGTCCAAAATGTAGTATTTGGAAGCCTTCAACTTCAATGACCTATCCTTACTTTTAGACATGCCTGGTGGAGGATTAAGATGTTTAATAACATATATGATGTCGAAATACCAAGGAGATGAGAGAAAAATATAAGATACTTGTATTAGTGCGCCTTCCTCTTCTTCATCGGACAAAACTAAAATGAGGTTGATATCTAGAGCATGTAAATTTGATTTAGCCATGAGCTTGTATAATCCCTGACCTTTGATCAGCTTTGTGGGCTTGATCTAGAGGTCATACTCTAACATTGTTGCTATCCACTTCCCTCTTCTGCCGTCTGGATGAATCTGCATAAGAACATCCTTCACTGCTGCATTGGGAACATAAGCTAGAATATGTGAATGAAGGATATACACTTGAAAATCCTTCAATGCACTTACCAAGTCCAAGGCTTGCTTCTCAATTATGTTATATCTAAGCGTTGCATCCCTAATGGTACATATAAAGAATGTAATGGGTTTGGTCTTATCCTTATTTTGCATCAAAACCGCAGCCAAGGTATGTTCAGAGGCAAATGAAAATATGATGAAATCAATAGAGTAATTTGGTTTGATTAGAATAGGAGTTGTAGTTAAGGAATAATTTACTGAAGTAAAATACTTTTTGGAATCCTCGAACCATTTTACCTCATTGTATTTCTTTAGCATGTTGGTCATTTCTCGAAGATGTTCGGCCAAATTTGGAATAAATCTCCTTAAGAAGTTCATCTTACCATTGAAAGCTTGAACCTATTTTTTGTTGCATGGAAAATCAATCTGTTGAATAGCCTCAATCCGATAAGGATCAATCCAAATACCATATTTGGAGATGATATGACCGAGAAGTTTTCCCTCCTCCATCGCAAAAAGACTCTTTTTGGGATTAAGAGAAATCCCAAATTTCCTACATTTCTGAAATACAATTCTGAAATGATACAAATGCTCATCATAAGAATGAGAAAAAAATGTCAAATAATCAAGATACACAACTAAGAAAACATACTTTTCATCTGCAAAGGCTATGTCCATTGCCCGCTAAAAGGTATCCCCTGCATTCTTAAGTCCGAATGGAATTCTAGCATACTTGAATGTGTACCAAGGTGTCATGAAAGCAGTCTTGTTTGATCATCCTTATGTAAAATCTGATTGTATCTTGAATATCCATCAAGAAATGACATTTGGGAAGCCCCAACTACTCTTTGTAGGATATGATCTATCTTGGTAAGGGGATAATTATCCTTTAAAGACACCTTATTTAAGTTTCTAAAATCAATGCAAAGCCAGATTTCTCCAGTTTTATTCCTTACCGGAACCAAATTTGACATCCAATCATAAAATCTAATGGGAACAATGATTCCAGCTTTGAAAATTATGTTCACCTCTTTCTCTATCAACAACAACAACCTTAGATTGATTCTTCTTAGCTTTTGTCTGAAGGGCGTTTAGTCAGGGTTGACCGAAATTATATGCTGAATGATATTCTTATCATAAACTTTCAAGTCTGCATAATCCCAAGAAAATACATCAGAAAATTCAGACAATAAAGCAATGTATTGTCTTTTACCTATGGAGATAAAGACTTGGACAACTTAACCATCTTGGGATTTTATGTTGTTCCGATGTTCACATCCTCGACACATTTCTCAGTAGGAACCATGGTTGGCTTCCTAGCAACATCATCCTCATCAAATAATTCTTCCAAAGGTACAAGACCCCTTGGAATGTTGTTATCCTTCAACTGCAATACATCAACCTGAGTGGCTTTGAAGACTTGATCATCTTTGTCATAAACTTCATGAATAAAAGAATTCTGAAATTCACCTTCATTTTGCAGAAAATTGTTTACATGTTTGTCATCCCAAAACACTTTCCAATATCGCAAGTTGTCGGGGACAGTTGGTCGATGTTTGACATGAATTTCAAATTTCTTATTAGAATATATGTGAATCTTGAAATTACTTGTTGTTGTAGCAAGCGAATCTACCATGAGATTCTGACTTCTTGGTACTACGAACAATGTATATTCAGGAAACATCTTTAGGATATCCAGTACAACATTCTATATCATTCATGGATGCTTGGCCTAGTATTCCCCTTTTACTTTTTTTATCACAAGCTCAGAGTCACCATAAACTGAAATTCTTCTTGCACCCAACTTTTTCATGATTTTGAGGCTGGTGATCAATGCCACGTACTCAGCCTCATTGTTAGAACAATCGAAAGCCAACTTATATGAACATAATATTACACTTTTTGTAACTTTAACCAATTGATGAAGAGGACTACAGATCCAAATTCCAATGTCTTCCCCATCTTTCCCTAAGGCACCATCAAAATCCATGGTCCAAAGACCGTTCTCATCATCCAGATATTGGAATTTTGTGTTCTGTTTTGTTTCTTGTTTTTGGGCCACTTCTTCAATATGTTTTGAACCTTTTTCTGACTTATCTAATGAATGCTTTGAAGAACTAGGTTGATTGCCTTATTTCTCATCTAAAGTTGCTCTGATACTATTGGAAGTTTCTGTAATTTCTTCTACTTCTATGAGTTGAATATCTGCATCATTCAAACCACTATCATCAAACAAAATAAATGATTCAATATCTGTATGTACAACATTAATAGGATGATTGTTGGGTTTCTCTTTGCTAGTAATAATGTATTTCATCTTTGTTTCCCGGTACAACTTCCTCAATTGTCCGAAAACTAGGATGGTGGCATAAGAGAAATCCAGTTGCAAAGTACCTCTTAACTTCGCTCCCCAAGACCTTGACAGTAACATACCAAACCGTGGTGGTATATCAACTACCACCACATTCATTAAGACATTCTTTGTTGGGATTTTTTCAAGGGAAACTACCAAATCCTTTATGAGACGAAGACAAAAAACTCTACCAGAATCAAAGGAATACAGATCATGGTAAGGACGGGTTATATCCAGGCTCGATTTCTCCATAATGGTCTTCATCATCGGGTTATGGGAAGCTCCATATTCAAGTATGGCATTGTGAAGGATACACTGATTAATTATCAAACTCAAATAAAATGGGGGAACTTCACTATCCTCTAACTGACCATCTATGGCTGGACCAAAAATGAGTTCGGGTTGGTCATATTCAACATTGTACCATATCAGACAAAGGATCCACTTTCAACATTTTGGCCACGTGAGATTTATATTGATTGTTTTTTACAAGCTTAGTTAAGGGATGGAGAATTTTAACTTAGATATTTCATTTTATAAGATAAAAAGATTGGACTTATCTACCTATTTAATGGCGGTATCTCTCTTGTCGGGTTGGTCCTTTGTTGTAGTTTCCTTCTTCTTACTTTATTTTTCTTTGCTTGGTGTGCTTGTAGATGGTTGACTGATCTTGCTCTAATTTGCAGCTGCAAGCTCCTTTCCTTTGTTCTGATTACCTTGAGGATTTTGCTTAGGCTGAGTATATTTTTTTTGAGATGACCTCTTCTGGATGGGAGTGCTAGGAACATTTCTACTTCTCAATTAATATTGCCTATGTTGTGAGATGAGTGCATTTAAATAATCCCGTTGATAATCATAAAACTCAACCTCCAACTCATGATCATTGGCAAGTATGTAATCTTCATCTTTAGGCAAATTTGATTTCGTAATATACTCTTCATCCTCTGTCAAAAATATAGGCTGGCCATCTGTTGTAAAGAAGTGATTTTCCTCCACAATATCATCTTCTTCTTCAACCACTTGAGCATTTTTTGCTGCAAAGGTGTCTGAATTTGTTGTTGTGCGGGCTGCTCAGGAGCCCTTTGTTCTCTTTGCTTGATCCTAAATTGAGGTTGTTGCTAATTTCCTCTGAAATTAGGATTTCTAACCTACGCTTATGGCTATCTTTCTGTAATGGACATTCTGTCAACCATTCTTTCCACTGTCATGATCAAAGTATCCAATTTTACCTCAGAGGATGAGGATGTTTCTTATTTGATTGTTACCTTTCTCTTACCCTTTGTCTTTGATTTTTTAATTGAAAAGTTTGCTTCCACACTGAATCCATTTGTAATATTCCCAAAATTTAGACTTCATCTAAATGGAATATTATAGTTGATTTTTTCTTTAGATAGATGAATAAATGGGTAGGGAGGCCCATTAACCTCTTTAGAAGGAATAATAACACTCCTCATGTGAAAGGAGGAATAATAAGCAACTAGATCGAACACCTTTGGGTGTGAATAGAGAGGGGATCATGTTGATTCAGTCATCTTTGACCAAGTCAACAAATATGTCTAGATACATTGAATCACCTTGATGGACAACGCAGTTTTAATGGAGGATCACTTGCATGAGCTTGGTGGAAAATATGGATGGGACCCAATGTGGAGAGGTTCACTTGCTATATATGAAGAGGATGGCAGCCTTTGTTATTCATGTTATGTATTATCATATTTTGGTCTGCTTAGACTTTTGGCTTCCTCTTGCTGTGTAGCAGGGTTGCAGTGCTGTTTAGCATAGGGTGTTCCCGAGCAGGAATCCCATCTCTTTCCTTGAGAGGCCTCATGGAAGAGTCTTGCACTGTATTGCTCCACATCCAGGCTTCAGGCCAAGCATCAGTCTTCAGTCACAGCGTTATTTTTGTAGCAGTATAATGTTGTGTTGCAAGGTGTTACAGTGGAGGATTGATAACACCACCTCCAGATCTATTTCTCAGTAGAGGGTGCTTTCCTTCTCTTGAGAGATCAGAGTGGAAGATTTTTGAGCTCATTTCACATCTTGGAAGTGGGCCAAATTATTCCTCATCCCCTATAGCACAATCCCTTGCAGGAACTGCATCATTTTCCAGAGAGTTGCAGTAGCAGGGTTTGAACCCTTGATTTTGAGCTAGTTTCCTAGGGAAAGGGCTAACCCTTCTCCCAGAAAGCTAGAGGAAGGGATTATTATCCCTCTTTTGTATTTTTCAGCTACATTCATGTCATGTTGCAGTAATACTGCATTATTTTAGAGTTGAATGTTCAGATCTGCTCTTTTGTACGTGTGCTCTCAAGAAACCCTTGCCGGGTTATCTTTATAATGCAATAAGGAGGCCAGATCTCTATTTTCTTAGCATATTGTTCCATTAATATCCATATCTATGATTATATATGAATATGTTATAGAAACCCTCACAGAATAACGCTATCATGTGATTCAGTAATTCTGCATAGCTGAAGTCATGGGGTTTGGGCAATCTTAAGACATTTTAAGGTCGGGAGACCTGTTTAACCAATCAAAGAGATTTTTTTCTGATTATTTTTGGTAGGCAAGGGCCTTATACTATATTCTAAGGGATGCAACCGTTATTTTCACCTGTTATAACATATATTTCTGGGAATAACGTTTTTGAGTGCTAAAATGTTGCTTTTCCCCACTTTGGGAGAGGATAGTGGGATATAATTTTGTTGTTGAAGCATTCAATGATGGATAAGCGTTTCTTTCACATATTATGAGTTATTGATCATTGTAAATCCATTATTGTGTTCATGTATTTCTATATCTCCAACTCTAGAATATCTTAAGATATTCTCATTGTTGTAGATTTTCCCTATTTTGGGATATTATAAGTATCGTGAGCATAATCTTGGCTCAACCTATGTGATCTCGTACATTATGCTATTCGTAAGATAAGAATAAGAAGAGAGATGAATAAAATAAGACTCCATTCTTTTGAGGAAGAAAGGAAGAGAAACTTCCAAAGTTTCTGCCTCAAACTTTGCATATCTATGAGATCTCTAAGAAGATGAGAAAGGAGATGTGAAGAATTCCAAGAGGGTATGAATCAATCAAACTCTAGATTTTGTTATGGGGAGTGTGAGCATGCAACCACACTTATGATGCATAGCGCAGTCAAATGCCCATATCTATCATGAGATGGATGAAAGGATGGAGAATGCCTAAGAGGAAAACTCTTAGTGATTTGTTGCAGGAGTATGAATCTCAAACTGAGAGGTTTAGAGATCATACCACTTTCCAAGAGTTTTGCAAGATCCAGGTGAAGAGAAGCAAGCAGCAGAATATGGATAGATTCCTTCTATCTACTTTTGATGGTTCACCTACATGTTCAGCTAGAGCTTGGGTGAAGGAGCTAGACTCCCATTTGCAGCAACACCACATTTCTGAAGATGAAGCCATCATAATTGAAACACTGCATTCTGGAGGTAAGGCCTATGCATGGTGGATTTTTTAATCTTGTTCTTTGAAAAATTCAAATACTTCCTCTTATGCAAGATTCATTAAAACATTGGTGGGAAGGTTTGATGGGAAGCTTCCTAAGACACATGTATTGGAGCAAGAAAGACCTAAGAAAACAAAAACCTTGCATGTGATGGAGGAAACTATAAACTTCACTCCACTTCAGAAAACCATGGGAGAAGCTGACATCTTGCATCATACATTGTTAGAGGCAAGACCTATATCTCATATTCCTAAACAAGAGGGCATGGGGATCTCTTTTACACAAGGGTATCCAATTGTTGGAGGGTTTCCCGTACACATTGATGAAGATGAGGGCAACAACACTGTCACATATAGAGCACATCTAGTACCTCATGCAGAGGAAGGAGGAGCACATGCTCCAATAGGACGAATTATTGTATCCGTGCAAGAATTTCCCCAAGATCTCATACATGGAGGTCAAAGCACAATCAATGTGCAGCATGATTGTGAAGCATTGCAGATGGAAGGAGAAGGTAGGAAGGAAGGGCAGCATCACTTGATGAGGAGCACACACCCTTCTCTATTTCAGAGAGCTAATGCAGAAGGGAGGAAGATTGATCTACACTGTGAGGGCAAGGTTTCCCAACCATATGTACAGTCTACTCTTGAAATTGATGTCTCACTACATGGAGGCATTCCACCTGGGAGGCCACCAAATCTAGAGTTGATGAGAGACATCTTGTCTTTGGACTCACCACTCTTGGATTTTGGAGAGGTGGAGATTTTGGCATGGGGGATGTCAAAGAAGTAGGCAGCAGCATGAGGAGAGCTTCACATGCTAGATTACCAGTGCTGTCTCTTAGGAGGATTGATCCATATTAGAGGTCTCAACTCTTGGTAGAGTACTCCAAGTATCTTGGTGCTTGAATTATTCTTGATGACCTGGATGGAGATGATAGATACATGGTGGATGATGTGGTCATCTATTCTTATGGAAGAGTCTTCTTCACTAGAGCTTCTAGTCTTAAGGAGAAGCTGCTACATGCATCACATGAAGACTTCTTTTCTATGCACTTTGATGCATATTTTTCTTTGATGGAGGAGTCCACCTGGGAGGGAATCCAGTATGATATATTTCAGCATATGGAGAGATGCATAGCCCGGATGGTGATGGAGAGGATGTCATACCACTTCCCTACTCATTGAAGGTAAGGGAGGAATTCCAGTTGATCCATTTCAGCTCAAGGTCTCAAGTACATAGTAGAGGAGGTATAATTTCACATTATTTTTTGTACTTCTTTACTTTGTATGAGCAACATGTTATACCAAGGAGGATCATCCCTTCTTGCATTTTGTATGATGATGTACTTGTATCTACTTGCAGCATTGATATTGGCTACCTTATTGGTGGTTTGTGGGGGAAGGCACATGAATTTTGGTGTGCACCATTGACACCTCATTGTACTTTCATATTTCTATCCTATAGGATGATTGTGGCAGAAAAAAAGTGGCTGGGAAAGCACTTGTTATCACTTCTTTTGATGCAGGAAAAGGATGCACTGTGTGGGTTCCCTGTGTGGAACTATGATTCACTCTCCGGTTGTCATTTTGCAGCTTGTTTTTATTGGATTTTGCTTCCATATATTGTTGATATGTTTGTGTTCATGGGAAGCTTTATTTGGAGAGTGGGATATGAGTTGAAGATGCCCATTGGGAGTAGGATTCTCCCTACTTTACATGTTGCATATTCTGGGAGGAACAA
Organism: Pinus albicaulis; assembly: GCA_034641835.2. Classification (NCBI taxonomy): domain Eukaryota; kingdom Viridiplantae; phylum Streptophyta; class Pinopsida; order Pinales; family Pinaceae; genus Pinus; species Pinus albicaulis. Next base: position 1,328,045,541 of record CM076583.1, read on the forward strand.
TGGGCAGCCCATGACTGCCATATTACATCTCTTTTCTTCATGTGGGAGGAGCCATTTGAAGAACTTGAGTTCTTGGAGGAGGCACTTCATGGCTGAATTGTTTGTTGGGGTAACTTGGGAAATTCTTGGAGGCCATGTCATTTCAGCCCAAGGAAATAAACAGCCCCATACTTACCATAAATGGAGAGAGAAACAACTTGGAAAGAGAAAACCAATCTCTCCATGCAGCCCCACTACATTGCACAAACCGGGGGTTGAAAATTTCTTCAATGAGCTACCTAGAATGACTCATTTCATTTGGATGATACCATGGGTGAGGGAGTCACTCATTGGGAATGAGACTTCCCATGTTTTTCATCACTCCTACCTTGAGGAGGCCATTGGATAACAAGGATATTTCCACTTGCACCTTCCACTTTCTCATGCTGTACACCTTTTTGTTTTACACACTTGGAGAAGAATCATTGGAGGATAGATTTATTGCATATCATGATGAGCTATGATGGAGACTATTGATGAGAAGGCCACAAGAAGAGGAAGGGAGAAATTTTTCTATACCTTTTCAGTTGCTTGAGGACAAGCAACATTTTGAAGGGGGAGGACCGTAATATTCCCAAAATTTAGACTTCATCTAAATGGAATATTATAGTTGATTTTATCTTTAGATAGATGAATAAATGGGTAGGGAGGGCCATTAAACTCTTTAGAATGAATAATAACACTCCTCATGTGAAAGGAGGAAGAATAAGAAGCTAGATTGAACACCTTTGGGTGTGAATAGAGAGGGGATCATGTTGATTCATTCATCTTTGACCAAGTCAACAAAGTTGTCTAGATACATTGAATCACCTTGATGAATAGCGCAGTTTTAATGGAGGATCACTTGCATGAGCTTGGTGGAAAATATGGATGGGACCCAATGTGGAGAGGTTCACTTGCTATATATGAAGAGGATGGCATCCTTTTTTATTCATGCTTTGATATGATCATATTTTGTCTCCGTTTTAAACTTTTGGTAACCCCTATTGCTTAGCAAGGTCGTTGTTGTTTAAGACAGGTGTTCCTTTAAAGTCAGAATCCCATATCTTTCCTCGAGAGGCCTGAGAGGCCTCTTGGAAGAGTCTTGCACGTACACCCAACCAAGCTTCGTGCGAAGCATCACCACTACAACTTTTATTCTCGTAGCCGTATAATGTTGTGCTGCGTAGTGGTTGTGCTGGAGGATCGTATAACACCACCACCGATCTATTTCTCGCAGGGGTGATTTCTTGAGAGATCAGAGTGGAAGATTTTTGAGCTCATTTCACATCTTGGAAGTGGGCCAAATTATTCCTCATCCCCTATAGCACAATCCCTTGCAGGAACTGCATCATTTTCCAGAGAGTTGCAGTAGCAGGGTTTGAACCCTTGATTTTGAGCTAGTTTCCTAGGGAAAGGGCTAACCCTTCTCCCAGAAAGCTAGAGGAAGGGATTATTATCCCTCTTTTGTATTTTTCAGCTACATTCATGTCATGTTGCAGTAATACTGCATTATTTTAGAGTTGAATGTTCAGATCTGCTCTTTTGTACGTGTGCTCTCAAGAAACCCTTGCCGGGTTATCTTTATAATGCAATAAGGAGGCCAGATCTCTATTTTCTTAGCATATTGTTCCATTAATATCCATATCTATGATTATATATGAATATGTTATAGAAACCCTCACAGAATAACGCTATCATGTGATTCAGTAATTCTGCATAGCTGAAGTCATGGGGTTTGGGCAATCTTAAGACATTTTAAGGTCGGGAGACCTGTTTAACCAATCAAAGAGATTTTTTTCTGATTATTTTTGGTAGGCAAGGGCCTTATACTATATTCTAAGGGATGCAACCGTTATTTTCACCTGTTATAACATATATTTCTGGGAATAACGTTTTTGAGTGCTAAAATGTTGCTTTTCCCCACTTTGGGAGAGGATAGTGGGATATAATTTTGTTGCTGAAGCATTCAATGATGGATAAGTGTTTCTTTCACATATTATGAGTTATTGATCATTGTAAATCCATTATTGTGTTCATATATTGCTACATCTCCAACTTTAGA